>JAVGWX010000008.1:56638756-57838756 GCA_036924085.1 Ariolimax columbianus
CCTGTCTGGTCAGCATGTTTTACTTGACCGTGACTAACGTGTCTGATCAGTATGTTTTACCTGACCCTGACTAACATGTCTGATCAGTATGTTTTATCTGACCCTGACTAACATGTCTGATCAGCATGTTTTACCTGACCCTGACTAACATGTCTGATCAGTATGTTTTATCTGACCCTGACTAACCTATCTGATCAGCATGTTTTATCTGACCCTGACTAACATGTCTGATCAGCACGTTTTACCTGACCCTGACTAACATGTCTGATCAGCATGTTTTACCTGACCCTGACTAACTAACCTGTCTGATCAGCACGTTTTGCTTGACCAGACGGTTTTTGTTTGTTTTGTTTTTTGCGTTCGCATCATTTCTCTATTCCCCAAGGCGGTGTGCGTTGTACTACTGTATTTATTTGCGCCTGTCGGCCCAGTGCATCCGACTTCGGCATGCATTTTATGTAAGGGTCTGCTTCCTCTTACATTTTCTAAGGGTTTGCATCCCCGTGGTAACGGTCGGTGCTCTGATGGGGAACGAACCCAGCAACTTCGGATTGTGAGCCGTGCCACTTAACCACTAGCCCACGCCGTCCCCTAGCTCTCGTGTTTTAGTCTATTAAGATGGACTCGTATATATGTTAAAACCACCCTCCAAGAAACTGGTTGTATACAGACTCTGCAGGTTCTTCTAAACCACTCTAAAGGCGATAAGTTAAGTTGAGTTAATCAAAGCAAGTGTATAAAGTATAAAGGTAGATTCTCATTTATTTATTTAGCGTACTAAATCCTAATTGGAATACCGTGATATTACCTAAACGCTCCTGGTCACTCTTCCTTCTACCTCGCGGCTGCTAAATACGTATTGCACATTTTGTTTGGCTTAGTTTGGCTTCTTTCGTTCTCAATCTCCTGCTACCAAACCCTGACACGGGCCTAAGTAGCAGAATGTAGTCCAGAGAACGGAATGCGTTGTGTCGTAGTTTACAGCTTGACTGCGATATTTGCACCTTTCAGTCCAACACATACGACCTCAGCACGCATTTTTTTAGTACCGGGTTAGCATTATCTCTTCGATCCCTTCTCCTTAGCCAGTCTGCCCTGCTGCAGCCTGTTATCCAGGATCACCGCGTGGAGGTGTAGAAGGGTCTTGGCAGCTCTGGTTCGCTGGCGCTGACGCTAGCTGTCAGCTATGGGTCGCTAACCACTGCAGCTCATGCGCTGCTCCGCACATTGTGTTTAACGTAAGTAGCGTTTTCTTTGAAGATCGTGGTTCCTAAGACTGCCAACCTATTTCGCTGGTTTTGTGTTTCTGAGCAGATGTATGTCACAATTAGTTTCCGTAATTGGAAACACGATTGTACCTATAAAAAAACTCCGTGCTTGCTAAACTGAACACGGTGGGATTCATGTTCGGTGCGTTGGCATTGTGAAACTGAGTTTCACCCCTAGGCAACAATGCCTCACATGAATGTATATATATATATGTTTTTAATGTTTAGTCTCCGTTATTTGTTATTGTTTCGATTGGCTAGATGTTTTCATTCTGTGTCTGATGATCGTCTTGGTACCGTAACCGATGTATCTGTCATTAGGGAGAATGTGCAGGTTTTATGTATATCTTTCATTAGGATCAATGTGTAGGTTTTATGTGTATCTGTCATTGGAACCAATGTGTAGGTTTTGTGTGTATCTGTCATTAGGGAGAATGTGTAGGTTTTATGTGTATCTGTCAATGGAACCAATGTGTATGTTTTGTGTGTATCTGTCATTGGAACCAATGTGTAGGTTTTGTGTGTATCTGTCATTGGAACCAATGTGTAGGTTTTGTGTGTATCTGTCATTGGAACCAATGTGTATGTTTTGTGTGTATCTGTCATTGGAACCAAAGTGTAGGTTTTGTGTGTATCTGTCATTGGAATCAATGTGTATGTTTTGTGTGTATCTGTCATTGGAACCAATGTGTAGGTTTTGTGTGTATATGTCATTGGAACCAATGTGTAGGTTTTGTGTGTATCTGTCATTGGAACCAATGTGTAGGTTTTGTGTGTATCTGTCATTGGAACCAATGTGTAGGTTTTGTGTGTATCTGTCATTGGAACCAATGTGTAGGTTTTGTGTGTATCTGTCATTGGAACCAATGTGTATGTTTTGTGTGTATCTGTCATTAGAACCAATGTGTAGGTTTTGTGTGTATCTGTCATTGGAACCAATGTGTAGGTTTTGTGTGTATCTGTCATTGGAACCAATGTGTAGGTTTTGTGTGTATCTGTCATTGGAACCAATGTGTAGGTTTTGTGTGTATCTGTCATTGGAACCAATGTGTAGGTTTTGTGTGTATCTGTCATTGGAACCAATGTGTAGGTTTTGTGTGTATCTGTCATTGGAACCAATGTGTATGTTTTGTGTGTATATGTCATTGGAACCAATGTGTAGGTTTTGTGTGTATCTGTCATTGGAACCAATGTGTAGGTTTTGTGTGTATCTGTCATTGGAACCAATGTGTAGGTTTTGTGTGTATCTGTCATTGGAACCAATGTGTAGGTTTTGAGTGTATCTGTCATTGGAACCAATGTGTAGGTTTTGTGTGTATCTGTCATTAGGGAGAATGTGTAGGTTTTGTGTGTATCTGTCATTGGAACCAATGTGTATGTTTTGTGTGTATCTGTCATTGGAACCAATGTGTAGGTTTTGTGTGTATCTGTCATTGGAATCAATGTGTATGTTTTGTGTGTATCTGTCATTGGAACCAATGTGTAGGTTTTGTGTGTATATGTCATTGGAACCAATGTGTAGGTTTTGTGTGTATCTGTCATTGGAACCAATGTGTAGGTTTTGTGTGTATCTATCATTGGAACCAATGTGTAGGTTGTGTGTGTATCTGTCATTGGAACCAATGTGTAGGTTTTGTGTGTATCTGTCATTGGAACCAATGTGTATGTTTTGTGTGTATCTGTCATTAGAACCAATGTGTAGGTTTTGTGTGTATCTGTCATTGGAACCAATGTGTAGGTTTTGTGTGTATCTGTCATTGGAACCAATGTGTAGGTTTTGTGTGTATCTGTCATTGGAACCAATGTGTAGGTTTTGTGTGTATCTGTCATTGGAACCAATGTGTAGGTTTTGTGTGTATCTGTCATTGGAACCAATGTGTAGGTTTTGTGTGTATCTGTCATTGGAACCAATGTGTATGTTTTGTGTGTATCTGTCATTGGAACCAATGTGTAGGTTTTGTGTGTATCTGTCATTGGAACCAATGTGTAGGTTTTGTGTGTATCTGTCATTGGAACCAATGTGTAGGTTTTGTGTGTATCTGTCATTGGAACCAATGTGTAGGTTTTGAGTGTATCTGTCATTGGAACCAATGTGTAGGTTTTGTGTGTATCTGTCATTAGGGAGAATGTGTAGGTTTTGTGTGTATCTGTCATTGGAACAAATGTGAATGTTTTGTGTGTATCTGTCATTGGAACCAATGTGTATGTTTTGTGTGTATCTGTCATTGGAACCAATGTGTAGGTTTTGTGTGTATCTGTCATTGGAACCAATGTGTATGTTTTGTGTGTATCTGTCATTGGAACCAATGTGTAGGTTTTGTGTGTATCTGTCATTAGGGAGAATGTGTAGGTTTTGTGTGTATCTGTCATTGGAACCAATGTGTAGGTTTTGTGTGTATTTTTTATTAGGATCAATGTGTAGGTTTTATGTGTATCTTTCATTAGGACCAATGTGTATGTTTTGTGTGTATCTGTCATTAGGGAGAATGTGTAGGTTTTATGTGTATCAGGGGAGATAACCAGTAGGTATGTTGCGGTTATTCAGCGACGGTGCTGTTGAATGTCCATAATGAGTGTGATAACTCTTGTGTGCGTCCTGAACAGGACTTTCAATCGCGCGTTGCAGTAGCTTTTCTCACATCCTGAGCTTGCTGATAAAGGTGGACCGTGGTCCTTTGGGGGTGTTGTGCTATGATTGGCTTCATCTGCGTGTCACTCACTACTACGATGATCACCGCGATCCACTACCTCGTTAGCCAGGCTGTCTTGAAAACAGCTAGTTTCCAGGGAGATATACCTTGAAGTGAGGTAGGGATCTTGGCCAGAAACGTTTACCTGACCCCGACCAACACGTCCGATCGGTATGTTTTGTCTGACGTCCCCTTGTTCAGGGGAGAGAATGTAAAGGTTTTAATATTCATCGATGACGGGAGATAATTCACGCAGATATCTGTCTCTTGACTTAATCCATCTTATTCCCTTTGTAACATAAAACTGTAACGGATGCTGCTCAGTATTCGCATTCTCTATTCTGGACTGTCTTCCTTATCTCTGCTATTGATACTTTAGTTGCCCTGGTATCCTTTGTCAACATACTTCGCCAGGTATTTTCATACCTTACCATTCGTCTCTTCCCCCAAGTGTTCCCATGTATAGTAACAACGTGGTTCATTTTGAAAACGAGCCAATATTTTGTTATGTCCTGTTCTTTTATAACGTCAGTGGTTTTATTTTTAGCTGAGCATTATATTATAAGAACATTCCTGCAGCATTTTACATCGAAAGAGTCCTTTTTTTCTTCTTTAGTGTTCATGGGATGTCCCCTTGCTCTGCGTGTTCCCACTCAGCGCATGTATAGTTTGAGTTTCTTAATGTTGATGTTTTGTGACAGCAATGGGAGAGATCAAATTTTCAACTAGTTTGGTTGGTAAGTACTAGAACATATCTATTCACTCACCTCCTCACTCACTGAGTTACTTACTTTCCGTGTCCTGGGCACCGCCTCAAATGATCAGCCGTGTGGCTAATCTGGACATTTCCCCTCAACATGTCATCAATATTAATAATCTGGACATTTCCCCTCAACATGTCATCAATATTGATAATCTGGACATTTCCCCTCAACATGTCATCAATATTGATAATCTGGACATTTCCCCTCAACATGTCATCAATATTGATAATCTGGACATTTCCCCTCAACATGTCATCAATATTGATAATCTGGACATTTCCCCTCAACATGTCATCAATATTGATAATCTGGACATTTCCCCTCAACATGTCATCAATATTGCATGTTTCCATAAGGTTTAGACAAATCATCACGTGGCTTGTTTTGCTCCACAGTCCTAAATCTCATCGTCCCTGCATTCCCGTATCTTTAAGTTATTCCTGCATCTCGATAAACCAGTTCGGAGTCTATTTAGAGATTTCCATTTTACAAGAGGCAAGTGGTGTCCGTGCGCTGGTTACTCCAGCAGTTCGATCCAGGGGACAGCATCAGCTCATTCTCTATTTCAAATCGGCGTTTTGTGGGCTAGTTTGTATGGGCTGTGTTGTCGGGGGCTAGTTTGTATAGGGTGTGTTGTCGGGGGCTAGTCAGTATTGGTTGTGTTGTCGGGGGCTAGTCTGTATGGGTTGTGTTGTCGGGGGGCTAGTCTGTATGGGTTGTGTTGTCGGGGGCTAGTCTGTATGGGTTGTGTTGTCGGGGCTAGTTTGTATGGGCTGTGTTGTCGGGGGCTAGTTTGTATGGGTTGTGTTGTCGGGGGCTAGTCTGTATGGGTTGTGTTGTCGGGGGCTAGTTTGTATGGGTTGTGTTGTCGGGGGCTAGTCTGTAGGGGCTGTGTTGTCGGGGGCTAGTCTGTAGGGGCTGTGTTGTCGGGGGCTAGTCTTTATGGGCTGTGTTGTCGGGGGCTAGTCTTTATGGGCTGTGTTGTCGGGGGCTAGTCTTTATGGACTGTTGTCGGGGGCTAGTCTTTATGGGCTGTGTTGTCGGGGGCTAGTCTTTATGGGCTGTGTTGTCGGGGGCATAGAATGGACAAATTATTTCTAAGAAAAAACCAATAATAGGAAAGCAAGAAATACATTTTTTAAAGTAATAAATAAGAAAAAAAAATTTTTTTTAAATAAGAACAAATATTGAAAGAAAAAATGAAAGAAAGAAAGAAAGAAAGAACAGCACGAAAAGAAAAGGTAGGCCAAGAAGACGATGTCAGAATGAAGAAGATAGACAACAACAAAATATGAATGTAGTGAGGAAGGTTTAAACGAATAAGAAGAATAACTACAGTACACAAATATGAATAAGAAGAAAACATTGGTTCTGTGTTTCAAAATATTTGTTCCGCGTAATTCATATCTCCCTCCCAGGAACAATGAGTTATTTACATTAATATGTTCGTATCAAATTTGGGTTATTCTTTATACAAAGTTTAATTTCAAGCACAAAAGTCCGCTCTATATTGAGCGGGTGTGAATGTGTAAATGTGTAATGTGTAAATACCGGATTGTGCTTGGGAGTATTCTACATTGGAAGGGCTCAACCACAGCCTACTGTAGAAAGGTAGTCTGATTGACTGGGAAACCCCCTTGAAACGTCACATTTCACCGCGGACTAAATAACGGAACTCATAGTGTGCCTAGGTTTATAATCAATCCATGCTACACATAAAGAAATTAAACAAATTCACAGTACAAAACATAACAAATAACTGTTGTAAACGATCCTTTCACAGAATCCTGCCTGGAAACCACCTGCATATCCATCTGTGTTTTCCGAAAACGCTATTATAGTTGCACTGATAGTTGACACATGCAAGTTCCACTATTTAGGTAGCCATGGAATGTGACGTTTCGAGGGGATTCATCCGTGAGTCAAGCTTGTTTCTACAGTAGCCTGTGGCTAAACTGTGCTTTAAACTTCATTTATCACTTGATAGCAGTTCGGAAAATATGTTTTATCCTAAAACACACATAAATCTCACAGAAACCATCACGATGTGAACCGCTAACATACATTGATATACGAGGCGTGTTCAAATTAAATCCACGCGTGCTGCGCCACATAGAGAAAACCGAAGTATGACGATTGTTAGAAAGGAAACAAAAACTAATATATTTATTCAAAACCGACAAATAAAAACAGGCGAAAAATGTCACGTATTTGGGTAATATTGTCTCAATACATGGCAAAGGAGTCAATTAAATCCAACACAGATTTAATAAAGCAAGTCAAAACATTGAGCAAATGTCCCCGATGTTACAATGTAAACACGTTACAATGGATACAAACAGAACACTACACAGCACGATATTTCTATCCATATAATGCTGATAGTGCCAAAATTAGACATTACTTACTTACTTTCCGTGTACAAACAACATATCACACGACATCCGTCCAGTATTCAGCAACTTGAACTGCCTTGTCGTTCGCCTCCAACATGTCGTTCATGTCACAGGTTTCAGGGAGGTTGGAGCACGACATCAGATGATCTTGGTCCTGAACTGCGCCGCACTCACATGTGTCGACATCCGAGTATCCCCATTTCTTCACGTTCACTCTGCATCTTGACACACCAGTTCGAAGTCTGTTCATTGCCTTCCATACAGCATAGGGCAGGTAATGTCCAGGCGCAGCCTCTTCCTTGAGCTCTATCCATGGATCCTGCATTGTTTCGCGCCACCTCTCGATGCGTCGACCTTCCGGTCGTGTCTGGATGGTCTCTGTCGATTTTAAGAAACTGTGTCTTGATTTAAGTCTTATGGCTTGTTCCTGATAGCCAAACTTCGGGTGTCTAGGGTTGTTTTCCTGTTTCCCTCGTTCGATTTCCGCAGCTACACCTCTTCTTATATCAGGTGGTGCGATGCCTATTAAGGGATATATTTTGTTTATGAGGGTGGGTTTAAGGCATCCCGACACTATCCTGCCCATCAATTGGACATTGACAAGCAAAGATAAAAGAGACAATATAATAACATAGATTAAATGTCTTCGCAGAATGCCTGGAGTTACAATAATGGATAGAACCAGAAACGAGGAAAATAGAAACAACAGTATTCATACAAAACCAATAAGTAAAAAAGATTTAAAATGTCACGTACCTGGGTAATATAATCTCAGGAGATAGCAAAGGCCACACCGAAATTCTTCTTCTTCTTCTTCTTCTGCGTACGCAGTCAAACAGTAACCATTATTTTTTCGAAAAAAGCGGCGGTCATCCTGAGGCTGTCGCCACTGCCATAGAGCTTGTCTTGCAGTTCCACTGGTAATGGCCACATCTGCTCTCTCTGATCCTCGTATGTCGGGCAGTTCTGCAGCAGATGTTCAGCGGTCATTTTACCAGTACCGCAGAGGCATTCGTCGGTACACCCTATCTTCAATTTGTTGAATAGGTGGTACCTCAGTCTATTGTGGCCAGTGCGAAGTCTGAAGACAACGACCTACTCTCTTCGGTTCAACTGGTAATAGGCATCGTTTTTGGACACCGAAATTCAAAACAGATGTAATAACGCAAGTCGAATTATTGGGCAAATGTCCGGGTTATTACAATGTTAGCCTGCCGAAGACAGATGTGTCGGACCAAAAGGTGCAAATATCGCAGTCAAACTGTAAACTAGCGACACAACGCAAACCCGTTCTTCGGACTATATCCTGCTACTTGCAAAGCCCTGTTCAGGGCTTAGTAGCTAGAGATTAAGAATTAACGCAGAAGAAGAAGAAGACAATGTTAACAGCACCTTACAATAGATATAATTAGAACACTTTACTACACAATATTCCTACCCACATTGTGCAATTAGTAACTGAATTGGACATTAACAAACAAAGATAAAATACACATCGTAACAACAGAGATTAAATATATGCGCAGAATGCTTGGAGTTACAAAAATGCTTCAAACCATGAACGAAGATATTAGAAGACAAGAAGGTATAACACCAGTGCTGGACTTCATTAAGAGACAACAAACCAAATCGTGTGACCACGTGTCGCGCCAAACACCAGATAGGTATAACACCAGTGCTGGGCTTCATTAAGAGACAACAAACCAAATCGTGTGACCACGTGTCGCGCCAAACACCAGATAGTACCCTTAGGGAAGCTTTGCTATACAATGGATACTAAGCCAAGGATTGCCCACGCAAAAGATGGATAGTAGAAGTAACAGAAACAGTGAAATTCCCCATGCACGAAGCACATACTAGGACCCGGTCAAGAAACCTCTTTATAACCTGACGCTGAAAGGCACTCACATGACCACATACTAGGACCTGGTCAAGAAACTTCTTCATAACCTGACGCTGAAAGGCACTAACATGACCACATACTAGGACCCGGTCAAGAAACCTCTTCATAACCTGACGCTGAAAGGCACTCACATGACCACATACTAGGACCCGGTCAAGAAACCTCTTCATAACCTGACGCTGAAAGGCACTCACATGACCACATACTAGGACCCGGTCAAGAAACCTCTTCATAACCTGACGCTGTAAGGCACTCACATGACCACATACTAGGACCCGGTCAAGAAACCTCTTCATAACCTGACGCTGAAAGGCACTCACATGATCACATACTAGGACCCGGTCAAGAAACCTCTTTATAACCTGACGCTGAAAGGCACTAACATGACCACAGACTAGGACCCGGTCAAGAAAAAATTTTATAACCTGACGCTGAAAGGCACTCACATGACCACATACTAGGACCCGGTCAAGAAACCTCTTCATAACCTGACGCTGAAAGGCACTCACATGACCACATACTAGGACCCGGTCAAGAGGCCTTCATAACCTGACGCTGAAAGGCACTCACATGACCACATACTAGGACCCGGTCAAGAAACCTCTTCAAAACCTGACGCTGAAAGGCACTCACATGACCACATACTAGGACCCGGTCAAGAAACCTCATTATAACCTGACGCTGAGAGGCACTCACATGACCACATACTAGGACCAGGTCAAGAAACCTCTTCATAACCAGAAGCTGAAAGGTACTCACATGACCACATACTAGGACCCGGTCAAGAGGCCTCTTCATAACCTGACGCTTAAAGGCACTCACATGACCACATACTTGGACCCGGTCAAGAAACCTCTTCATAACCTGACGCTGAAAGGCACTCACATGACCACATACTAGGACCCGGTCAAGAAACCTCTTCATAACCTGACGCTGAATGGCACTCATATGACCACATACTGGGACCCGGTCAAGAAACCTCTTTATAACCTGACGCTGAAAGGCACTCACATGACCACATACTAGGACCCGGTCAAGAAACCTCTTCATAACCTGACGCTGAAAGGCACTCACATGACCACATACTAGGACCCGGTCAAGAGGCCTCTTCATAACCTGACGCTGAAAGGCACTCACATGACCACATACTAGGACCCGGTAAAGAAACTTCTTCATAACCTGACGCTGAAAGGCACTAACATGACCACATACTAGGACCCGGTCAAGAAACCTCTTTATAACCTGACGCTGAAAGGCACTCACATGACCACATACTAGGACCCGGTCAAGAAACCTCTTTATAACCTGACGCTGAAAGGCACTCACATGACCACATACTAGGACCCGGTCAAGAAACCTCTTCATAACCAGACGCTGAAAGGCACTCACATGACCACATACTAGGACCCGGTCAAGAAACTTCTTCATAACCTGACGCTGAAAGGCACTAACATGACCACATACTAGGTCCCGGTCAAGAAACCTCTTTATAACCTGACGCTGAAAGGCACTCACATGACCACATACTAGGACCCGGTCAAGAAACCTCTTTATAACCTGACGCTGAAAGGCACTCACATGACCACATACTAGGACCCGGTCAAGAAACCTCTTCATAACCAGACGCTGAAAGGCACTCACATGACCACATACTAGGACCCGGTCAAGAAACCTCTTCATAACCAGACGCTGAAAGGCACTCACATGACCACATACTAGGACCCGGTCAAGAGGCCTCTTCATAACCTGACGCTGAAAGGCACTCACATGACCACATACTAGGACCCGGTCAAGAAACGTCTTCATAACCAGACGCTAAAAGGCACTCACATGACCACATACTAGGACCCGGTCAAGAAACCTCTTCATAACCTGACGCTGAAAGGCACTCACATGACCACATACTAGGACCCGGTCAAGAAACCTCTTCATAACCTGACGCTGAAAGGCACTCACGTGACCACATACTAGGACCCGGTCAAGAAACCTCTTCATAACCTGACGCTGAAAAGCACTCACATGACCACATACTAGGACCCGGTCAAGAAACCTCTTCATAACCTGACGCTGAAAGGCACTCACATTACCAAATACTAGGACCCGGTCAAGAAACCTCTTCATAACCTGACGCTGAAAGGCACTCACATGACCACATACTAGGACCCGGTCAAGAAACCTCTTCATAACCTGACGCTGAAAGGCACTCACATGACCACATACTAGGACCCGGTCAAGAAACTTCTTCATAACCTGACGCTGAAAGGCACTAACATGACCACATACTAGGACCCGGTCACGAAACCTCTTCATAACCTGACGCTGAAAGGCACAAACGGGACCACAAAAACAAGCAGAAAAAGAAAATGAGCAAATGCGCACGTGTCATTATCCTCGCATGCATAGGTTCTGCTGCAGACCGTTGAGAAAATGGCGATTGTTGTATGGAATACATCCCGAGTTTGATCAGCGAACGATGAATCAGTTCCTAACAGCTGAAGGATGTTGAATAGAAGACATTTATAACAGCAGTGAATTATGGGAAAAGTGAGTGGAAGACAACAATGAAGGACAAGGCACGGATGTTTCCAGGAGGACGTGAGAACGAAAGATCTTCTGCGACCAGGTCATGCGCATATTGTTGCGACAAAAGATGCTATCGCCGATATTTATGCAGCAATTGGCGTAACCGTCCTCCGAGCTTGCGTTCATTAGTAGAGAAATTCGCAGTTTCGTTTGGGACAGTTCAAATGGTGTTTATGAAGAAACTCGAGAATCGGAAGGTGTGTTCACACTTGAAGCAATCCGTCTGTATATACATGGATCCGTCTGTTGCTTGGATAATGTTTTTCTAACAATATTTTCACATCCTCACACTGGCGACTAAAGTGGCTTATGAGTTAGCTACCCTAGAATTGTGACGGTAATTTCTCTAGCGATGTCTTAATGTTCCCATCGTATACCCGTTAGATAGCCTCTGACAGCAGATGTACAGTTCAATATGATGTTTCTATTCGATGTGGAAAGTCGCAAAGCGAGTCTCTGACACTTGAAAATCTGAATACTCTGGTTAGATTACGCCCGCCAGTCTTGTAATGTAATTCATCTTTGATAATAACACTGACTGATTTCAAACCAACTGCTATCTAACAGATATGCTCAGAGTAGCAACCGGTTAAGAAAAGTTAACCCACCCCCCCCCCCCCCCCCCCCCCCCCCATAAAAAAAATTACATTTGCCCAACCCGGTAGTGTCAGGCCGAATGTCCCATTAATCGCTGTCAAACGTTAAGCAATGTAAGGTACACTCAAAACAAATAAAATAAGCGAACGGTGGTGAAGGGTCGCCATTCTGGGAGCGACGTTAGTTGAAGATATCCTTGCTCTCAAATAACTTGTCAGCTCATTTGATATTTGCATAAAGTCATGAATGACATCAGTGAGAAAAATGGGTCCTGGAATAATGGCATCATTTACATAAAATATGTATTCTGCGTGTTGAAATCCTGAATTTTTCTCCTCTTGTGCAATCTCGTCCACTTCTCATCTCATCTACCCACGTTTGGCGGTAAGAATTGTAGGGAGGTGCAATACTTCTGGCATGTGTCGTCTGCGTGGCCGTCATTATCTACACTCCACGCTTTTGTAGCATTTCTTTAACCCATCAGTCCATTTTTGTATTGGTCTTTCTCTTTATTTGAAATTATTGTCTGGTGTGACGTATAATTTTAAACACATTTGTATAGGATCAAGATGTTGGGCAGTGCAAGAGCTGCAGTGTTCGGCGACCCAAAACTGACTGCTAGCATCTGGGCCAGCGACCCATCGCTGACTGCAAGCGTCAGGACCAGCGACCAAAAACTGAATGATAGTGTCAGAGCCAGCGATCCAGAGCTGCGAAGACCCTTCTACACCTCCTCGCGGTGACCCTGGACAACAGGCTGCAACAGAGCATACTAGCTAAGGAAAAAAGATCGAAAAGGGAATGCTAACCTGGTACCAAAAAACGCCTGCTGAAGTCGGATGTGTTGGACCGAAAGGTGCAAATATCGTAGTCGAGCTGTAATTTACGACACAACGCATTCGATTCTCCGGACAACGTCATGTTAATTGCAAAGACATTTTCAGGGCTCGGTAGCGGGATTTTGAGAACAAACAATGAAGAAGAAGATGAAGAAAAATATGAAGAAGAAATACTTCTCCATCTAACTAAGAATGCCATGAGCTTGATACTTTTCTAATTGTCCATGGAGGTCTCTTCGTTTCCGATTGTCTCCTCTTCCTCACCAACACCGAAGGAAGAAACAGCAATCAAGCTCAAGTATTGACTCCGGACCAAAAGTCATCATTTGTATAACTATTGTTGACTTTGCCCAGCGGCACTTGAACTCTCTTTCATCTGCTCGATGTATTTCAGGATCGGCCATAGCTCTCCTACTCATCCAGGGCAAAATATAGAAACAGATACTATTCAATCACGTTGGAAATACAAGTGCCCAGCTGTATTGCACTGTAACACAGTAGCAAAGTATGTTTGTTAGTGACCACGAGTATTTGCATTTTGTTCTGCACTTGTTGTTGTTGTTTGCGAATGCCCACAATGAGTAGTTTACTCTTTTGTGCGTCCTGAAAAGGATGTTAAGTGGCGTGTTGCAGTAGCTTTCCTCACATTCCGAGCGTGCTGATGAAGGTGGACCGGGGTCCTCCATGCGGTTGTGCTAAGCTTCGCTGCATCTGCGTGTCGCTTGCTACCACAGTGATCACGTCGAACCTCACCCTGTTAGCCAGACTGTTGTCCTCGACAACAGCCTGTTTCCGGGACAACCAACGAGGTCAGATAAGGGTCTTGGCCAGTATATTTCGCATTACCCTGGCTAACATTGTTTGAGCTGTGTGTTTTGCCGGACCAGACGTTAGCCTCATCGTCCCGTCAAGTAAGGGTCTTGCCCAATATATTTTTCCTGGCCCTGGCTAACATTGTCTGATCAGTGTATTTTGCCCCACCAGACGTTAGCCTCATCGTCCCGTCAGGTGAGGGTCTTGGCCAGTATATTTCTCCTAACCCTGTCTAACATTGTCTGATCAGTGTGTTTTGCCTGACCAGACATTAGCCTCATCGTACCCGTTCTGCACTTGAAAAACATATAACGAACTACATAAAAGAAAGTGAGGTAATAGCAACTCAATTTTGAACCACAGACCTCCCAGGTAACGAGAACACTAGTCCAGTCAGGCACAACATATCGACCAAGACATCGCGGTAGGATCTAGCACAACATACTGACCAAGACCACTGTCTCTCTTCCACGTAGAGTTCCGTTAAAATAGGCTGTTTTCAAGGCGGTTTGTCTGACGAGATGGGAATCGACGTAATCTCTGTAGTAGTGAGCGTCACGCAGATGAAGCCAAACATATCACAGCCGCAATGGAGGACCGAGGTCCACCGTCATCAGATCGCTCATTATGTAAGGAAAGATATTGCAACTCTCCACTTAAGTTCTTTAATAGTGTACAAAAGATTGAACCTACTCATTGTGGACACTAAACAGTAGCAGGTCTCACCAGTAGAAGCTGGGTTACCGAATGTTAGCTCTCTATGCTGTGGAGAATTTGGTTAATATAGCAGAAGTAGAAGTCCACGGGTACAACAGACATGTTAAGTTTAAGAAAAGCATGTAAAATGGTCTAGATTCTTACTAATGAACGAACCAGTGTTCTGCTTAGAAGACCAGTATTCTTAAGGCTCCGCCACCCGCTTTCTATACCACATAAATTATGTATGATGTTCATATATTTCTCTTCTTTATTGTGTGATGTCTCAGAGAGCGCATAATAGATGTATATCTGGACGATACGCCACTGCTAGAGTACGGTCTGGCCAAATATGACAAGGACTGCAAGGTCAGGTTTGCTGGTCAAGGAAAGGGGTTTGGATCTGATGGATACGCCTTTGGTCTAGCACGGCAGTCTTGGTTGCAGGTTCGTATGAGATACAGATGTATATATCTTTTCTTCTTCTTGTTCGTCATTGTTTTCTTCTTCTTCTTCTTCTTCTTTTTCTTCTTCTTCTTCTTCTTCTTCTTCTTCTTCTGCGTTCATTCTCAATCTCCCGCTACCAAGCCCTGAATAGGGCTTTGCAAGTAGCAGGATGTAGTCCGGAGAACGGATTTGCGTTGTGTCGTTAGTTTATAGTTTGACTGCGATATTTGCACCTTTCGGTCGGACACATCCGTCTTCGGCAGGGTCGTTGTTTTAATTATGTCTACACCTGACAGAGAATGATCACAAGGACGTCCAAAAACGCGTTTCACGGATAGTCTGAATTAGTCCCTTAATTTCTGTCAAATAGACATTTAACACCTGAGATAACATGGCTCAAAATCGAAGAGCACGGTCACATACGGCGTTGAACTCAGCTAGGAATACGAATTCAGCCCCGCCCCCCCCCCCCTTCCTTTCCCCCTCCTACCCATCACAGGATAGACGTGCAACGAGGAAGTCAAGAGCAGAGAAAATAGAGAGACAACTGCTGACTACGTTTGCCAGTCGGACCACAGACTTTTCCAGGCTCGAATTGGCTTGTTCAAGCCATGAGCGCACACACAAATTCAAGGTTGCATTATGACATGTGATGATGTCTCAAGGTTGCATTATGACATGTGATGGTGTCTCAAGGTTGCATTATGACATGTGATGGTGTCTCAAGGTTGCATTATGACATGTGATGATGTCTCAAGGTTGCATTATGACATGTGATGATGCAGTGGTCCTCATCGGTGACGATGGACGAATTATTATACTCTTGAAGACCAGTTCTATGTTGGAAAATCTGGCAAAGATGGCGCCATAACTGGCTGCGAGTCTACATTTCTCTACTGTTTTGGATCATTATGGATGCCGCCAGACCACGGATTTGCCTGGAATTCACACTAGTCGACGACTTACACTTGTGTTCACGGAAACGTGGTGTTGTTTTCCGTCTGGACTTGTTATATCGTTCTTTTTTGTGATTTCTTCCATCCGTTTATCCTGGTCTGGGCGCCGGCTGAATGGCACTACGCTTATACCTGTGTCGTATTTCACGGGTTAGTTCTGCCGGTTCACCTTCACGAATTTGGCGTGTGGGAATTTTAGTTGCTACTATGATGAGCTGAATACAGCTGGGGAGAGATGCCAGAGTCACTCACACGCTGAGTGTTGTCCATACGACCTCTTGTGGTTATCGAAAAGGCACGACAAAGTGCGTTAGACGCCATCCCACCTTTCTATCCTGCGGGTTACATGTTTACGGAAAGGCTTCGGTGGTAACCCTGCGGCAAAATCTGCATCCTATGCTATCTCCAGTCGTCTCGACGAATGTCTTGCCACTGGCAAAAGGTAGCTTAGGCTCTGTGAGTGAGGTTGACAAAAGGCGCCGTTTCTTCCTCACTTTAATCCAAATCACCGCGCAAGTCACCCATTTCAGCGGACACAGCAAGAGATACCACTGTCCACACGGCTGAACAAAGAGAGTGGTCTTCATCACTTGTGATGGACAACTATTATGAAGACCAGTTATTTGGATTGAGGTTGCCGTAAAGGTTAACTGCTTTGTGTGAAGGTTTATCACCGTGGGTCAGTGCTCAGTGTGCTATTGCCTGGACATATAGCAGTCTTCTATGATAGCTTCAGCTGTCCGTCATATCTGTCCAGGCACATACATTTATCACGTGGACAGATTCAGTTTGTGAACGTGGATATTCAATCTCGTTTGACCCGTTCTGGTGCAGAATAAGGTCGCCTGCTCTGCTTCATGAAGATACTTATAGTTATCTTTTATATGGCCGACTTAGGTTGACGCCTGACAGCGTACGAAGAAGAAGATATGGCCGACTTTCTTTATGGCTTAGATAAGGGTATTTTATTATTGGAAAGGGAATTGTTGTTCTTTTGTTCAAATTTTCTTCCTCGGCGGTCGTCCTGACATGGACTTTGTGACGTTTCGTAGTAGTTTAAAGCGAGGCTGCGATATATGTGTCTTTCAGGCGAACACACTCGGTGTTAACTGGCTTACCATACCACGTTTACCTTCCCCCTGCGATTCTTTTTTCTCTTAACAAAACAACACTACGGCAGCCTGTTTCAAGACCCGCCGCTTGGACGCGGAGTAGGATCTTGGTAAGCTCTGGTTTGCTGACCCAGTGATCAGCTATGAGCCGCAAGCTACTGCCAGCTCACTGTGCTACATCTTGAGAACCTATTTTACTCCTTTCTCATTTCCCGGTATGCCACAGTAACATTGTATCGAGTGAAGCACAATCCATTGCTCGGCCATTAGTTTCCATAAGGCTTTTATAAGCTCTGATAGTTTGTCATTATCGAATGTTTGCAGAACTGAGATCACGTCTGCAGGGTCAACGATGTATCCTGCTGGACACAGCAACACATATTTTTCAAAAATAAAGGGGTTGGGGGGGGGGGGGGGGGGAGGGGGTGAAGACTTAAGTTCGGTCAGACAAAACATACTGATCAGACAATGTTAGTCAGGGTCAAATTAAACATACTGATCCATACCTCACCTGACTTCCAAGCTGTTCTCCCTGGAAATAGGCTCTTTAGTGGCAGTCTGGCTAACATGGTGGGGATCAGCACTGTAATCCCGATAGTGATGAGCTTACTGTGGAACTTAGCACTGCACTACAGTCAGAAGGGCCCTAGTCCACCAATTTAAATACGCCTCGGCATGTGAGAAGAGTCACTGAAACTATCCACAAAAGAACGTCAAGAGTACCTATCTGAAACACGAACGGCATTAGCAACAACAATCCCAGCGTGAGCATGCTCCATGCAACGAACATGACCAAGCCATCGAAGTCTTCGATAGAGAGTTGTACACGCATGGGAGATCGACGCGGAGTGCACCTCTACATGTATCACTCTTTCCCTCCACGTAATTATAAGAATGAAATGTGTTAAACATGTGCTCTTTTTTGGCATAGGTTGACAAAGTTTCGCTACCTTATAGAAGCGTGCTGGCTTTGTTTCTGTTTTTCTCAAACACGCCTTGTGAAACGAGGTATTTCCGTTTTGGTGCATTTGTTATCCCTTCTAGGTTGGGTGTCTTTCAGCTCTGAGAATCATGTTCTATTCCATGGTGAAAATGTGCTGCTTGTCTTTAGGGGTTCTTCCTTGATTTGTTTGAGGTATGTCGTGGAGAGGGTTAGTGTATTTAGTTCCTTTCTAGCAGTTTATTCTGTTTGTGATTTGGGAGCTGTTTGGATTGTTCTGCCAGTTTCCGTATTCTGTAATTTTTTGTGACAGAAATGGATTGCAGCGTTGCTATTTTCCTCATTGCTTTTTTCTTTTTATTATTGTGTTGATTTCATGTCTCCTGTAATAATTCTTTCTTCTTGGTTTTGAATTTTGACTGGCTTTTATTCAGTGAATTGGAAGTTATTGCCCAGACAAGCATGCCATTTTGTAAAGCTGGTCTGACATTTCATATGTACAACCATTTCAGTATTTAATTATCTGCACACCATGTAGTTCCTGTAATTTATTTTAATTAGGGTCATTTTCTATTTAGCTTTCTATTTACGTGTTTCAAATGTTTTTTTACGTGTCATCCTTCTATCTAGTGTTATGCTTAGTAAAGAGGGGTTCTTTTTTTCTGGTAGTTCGTGTCCATTTAGTTTCAGTGCGCTTTTGCGTGATTAATTTGAAAGTGTTTTGGTACTAACACCGATGTTTGGCGTTTTGGCACATTGACAGACGAAACGCGTACGGATAAACGCTGCAGACGGACAAACTGTTACAATTATGAGTATTGATGATTCAACAAATAAATACACTGTTACCTCGCTTAGAAGAGCGTGCAGACTAGTGGTTAAGATGTGGATCATTTTATCGAAAGGTCACGGATTCAAAACTTCAGTCAGACCTAGAGTATGTATTCAGAGGTACAAAAAAAGTATCTAGACTGTGTGGCGAATAAAGAACAAGCGACCTTTATTACTCAGCTCTTTAATGTTTTACACCTTACCCTTGCAATGGAAATAAACGTAATGACAACTGCTTTTTTCCAAAGGTTCAGAAGAATAATAAGAACAAGGACCGCATTATGTGCATATAAATAAGTGTCTATAGTAGATGGCTGACACACAAACGATACGGTTGTGATCTGCCACAAAATTGGCTGGTCATTTTGTATAGACTAGTGAATGCCTCTAATAGTCGTTATTTTTGCTTTCCCAGATACCGATGTCCAACCAAATCTTATCGTACACCGAGTCTGGGTACATACAGGAGCTGTCCAGGAAGTATATCTCTCGACCACAGTGCGAGCACTTTCTGGCAGGAACCGCCAACCCTTATGGCCTTGAGCATACTGGTAACCGGAGAAAGACGAACATACGCACACACGCTCGTACGCTCGTACATACGTACAAACATCCAAAAATATATATTGAACATATATACACACATATATACTCGTACAATGCTACCATTTGTTAAATTTAATACAGAAACAAAATTTATATATCATCATCATTTATTTGCTCTTTTCGTCTAGTCAGACGATAGTAATGTAGTGCTTTAAAAAAAAAAGGTATGCAACTACTATCCAAGACGGTAACGAATGTGACTCGTAAGACCATTCTGAGCAGAGAAGCGTCTTCCACAGTGTGTGGAAGGAAAGTCAGGACCGTTTGCGGCATCGTATGGTGGGGCGTGTCTTCTCAAACGCTGAGTCTCTAGCCTATCAGCAATCAGCATCTCCTTTGTCTGTATTCCATGATTAATCCTGCACCTCCATGTAACACGATCCATGGGGGCATGTCCCCATGATTCCAAATCAATGCCAGCATCATTCATGTTCCGCTTACATACATCCTTGTACCGAAGTAGTGACCGGCTCAAAGTCCTTTTCCTCAACTGTAATTCCCCATAGAGAAGATATTTTGGTATTCTGACATCAACCATCGGAGCCTTCGAAGACTAGGCATGGAAAATATTGTGACAGTGCCCGCTCTCTCCAACACTTCTGTGTCGGTGATCTTGTCTTGCCACCCAACCCCCAGGATTCTGCGCAGGCACCTCATGTGATAGCTGTTTAGCGGCGTCTCCTTGTTCATGTAGTTAGACCATGTCTCACTACCATAAAGAAGGGTGCTGAGGACACAGGTCTGGTAAACAAGTGTTTTTGTTTTAACAGTGAGCCAAGACATTCTTATCCAAGACATTCTTATCCAAGACATTCTTATCCAAGACATTCTTATCCAAGACATTCTTATCCAAGACATTTATTGCTAATCTTCTCATTGTTATTGCTGCCTTTCCTATCCCGATATTGATCTCTTGGTCCAGAGATAGTTTATTATTTACTGAGGATCCCAAGTACGTAAAATGATTTACTACATAGAGAGCGTCATTATCAATGGAGATTACTGGTGGTTTGTTTGCACCCTGGACCATAACTTGGCCTCGATGGCATTGAGAGCATCTTATATTAGCTCTGACTCACTTAAGTAAAGTTCAAGATAGTGCTCTACCCATCTGTCTAACTGCTTCCTCTTATCAGTGATGATTTCCCCAGATAAAGCGTTTATCCGCGCACTCTTTTTCATTGTTGGGCCGATGGCTTTCTTTATCTCTTCATATCTGCCTCTGATGTTACCATTACTGAAGGCATCTTGGATATTCTCACATAACTGTCACCAACAGCAATTTGCACACTGTCTAGCTGTCATTCGCACTTCTTTTGTCGCTTGTTTCAATACGAAAGTGTTTCATGTTGTTTTGTCTTTGTTTCTTAGTAGTGCTACCTTTTTCCTGTCAATCAAAGGCTGCATCATCCGACTATTTGCCTCAACCCAGTCTTGATTCCTGTGTTCTCTAATGCCATAAGCTGTTACCGCTGCTTTAATTAAATCTGACTTTTCACTAGCTGTACAGTCTCCTGATGTACCATTGAGAACATATGCAAGCTACTATTGGAACTTGAAAAACCTTTCTGGATCCTTGGTGTTGACTAAATTTATCCTCAAAATGGGTTTGTGTTTCGCTGTGAAGATTCTCTTAGGTCTCAGTTTGACACGGGAACGACCTACGTGTGGTCAGTATCACAGTCAGCACTCGGGTAGCTGCGTGTTAATTATGTGGGATTCAGATGTTTTCTCCTTGTGATAATAAAGTCCAGTTGGTGCCAATGACCAGATCTTAGATGTTTCCATGATACCATAAGGCGATCTTTTGTTCCAAGGTAGAAGTTTGTGATGCAAAGAATGTTTTTTTTTGTACAGAATTCTAGCAGTCTTTGTCCATTTTCATTCATGCACCCAATATTGTGTTTTCCTAAACAAATTGGCCATGAATTCGAGTCCGAGCATTTAGATCACCAAGTATGTATAGGCAGTCCGATTTTATAATTGCATTCACTGCATTGTCTAACTCTACATAGAAGGAATCTAAAAGTTGCCAAAGCCAAGGGTGGGGTTGAGAATGAACTCTCAAAACCAACTAAATGCTCCCATGGCGTGCGTCTCATATATCCTCTGACAACAAAGTCCACCTCCTGGCTTTTGTGCGGCAGAACTGTTTTGACTAACAGGAGAAGGTGTGGAAGGCGAGCCACTGGCGCCTTAAAACTAGTCGTTTCAGGCAGATGGGGGCTCGAATGCCTAGGAAGGCAGCTCATCTGGCAGAGGGAAAAAACTCTGATTTCAAACCATCTAAAGCCTTACAGATAAGATACTGGCGTGTCTGGTGTTGTCAGATGTGGTTGTGCATCCTATTTTCTGGTAACTGAAAATTCGTCAGCGCCTTCCATGCCTGATAACCGACGATGTGCTAAAGAGCACACACAAGAGGATTCAAAGCCTTATCCTAGAACGAGGAAGGGCAACCTCAGCTGCGCGTTGTGGCAGACCAGATCCTTAGCCTTGGGTGACGTTTGGTCTAAGATGGAAGACTCGATAGGCGACCAGATAGAGCATTGATTTGCTGATCCGGCAGCTTCTGCAGCTTGCCTTGTTCCAAATGTATTGATATTACCTTTCCTTTTGAGCAAACAACGCAGACCGAGAGAGGGACTATATTGCATGATCAACACATGGTCTCTGTATTTCAGCACCGGCTTTGTACTACGGAGAGGTGCAACTCCATCCCTGGCCTTAACAGGTCTCGGGATCAAAACGGGAGACAGCAGTTTACGTGTTATAAGCCCTTGTCATTTGGTACAGGCAAGGGGCCATGGGCAGTTTCCGATGGTGGGAGATACTTTCGGGTGTCACTGATCAACTAACGTCAGCCTCAAACTGGGCAGCCCCCAGCCATTAAGGTATTGATACACCACAGCCTGTCTGCTTCAATGGGTACTTGGGGCTAGGACGAAATTCAAATCGCAGACTGTAAATCAAGTGTTCCAGGGAAAAAAAACTAAAAATGAAAAGTCCAGACTTCGGTTTGTAACTTGAAATATCAGGACCATGTGTCTGGGACATGCCACTGACTTCATAGACATTGGTGATGTTAGAAAAGCGGCTGTTATTCATGCCGAAATCAATCATTTTGGTATAGATATCGCTGGTCTGCAGAAGACACGCCTCCCCGAGGATGGGTCACATAGGAAGTAAAGTATACCTTTTTTTGGAAAACATCGAAAAAGAAGAAACCCGACGTGGGTGGGTTTTGCAGCTATTGTGTGCTATTGAGAGTCCGGTTGGAGGATATGATAGAATGTTAACAAAGAGATTGTCTACATATATATATATATATATATATATATATATATATATATATATATTAGTAACTGACATGAGTGTGAGTGAGTGAGTGAGTGAGTGAGTGAGTGAGTGAGTGAGTGAGTGAGTGAGTGAGTGAGTGAGTGAGTGAGTGGGTCGGGTGGGTGTGTTTTGGTTGGTTAGTTGGTTGTCTGGCTGGCTGGTTGGTTGGCTGGTTGGTTATTTAGTTAGTTAGTAAGATCTATGTACCATAGGTTTTAGCTAATCTCACCGATATCTCTTCACTTGAAGGACACCTTCTGTTTGAGATTGTTAAGTTATGTTTGATCTTGTAATTGCTGTTATGTCACTGTCCCCGTACATTTTTGCCGTTAGGCGCTACATTAGCCTTTATGTATACCAAGTGTCTTGCGTCTTCTGCTATAAACCTTTCCTGTTATCATATCAAACTACCCGCGTGTCCGTGAGCTTAAGTAGTAGAGTGTGTTTGTGTATGTGTGTGTGTGTGTGCTGCACCTAGGTGCGTGTGTGTTTGTATATTTGCACGTGCATGTGTGCATGTGTGTTGTTGTTGTTGAACACGCGTGCGTGTGCGTGTGTGTATATATATGTACGTACGCGTGTGCATGTGAGCGTGCGTATTTAATTGGAACAATTGACGAATACAGAATTGACTAAAGAGTGTGCGTTCTTTTTTCATAAATATCTGACGATAAAACTGGCCTTATTTCCACAGGTGGGCTGTTTATAATTCTTTTATCTGCAATGTTGCTGTCAGTCCTGTTTCATTTCCTGGAACACTTAGCCTATCGATACCTGGTGCCTTGGCTAAGGAAACAGCCTAGTGAATCCTTCTGGAAAACTGAGAATCTTGCCTTTATAAGTCAGGTGAGTTTGTATTACAAACAGATCTGAAAGTTAATGCAAAATATGCGTAGATTAGATATAACAGAGGGTGCAATCTCATAATGGTACGACTAACTCCCACCTCCTACCCCCTTTTTTTTAAACCCATGTGAGAAATTATACACATAGATATATTAATGTCATTGATATAGGTGAAGGTTAATAGGCTAATAGGGTTTGAAAAGGTTTCGTACACGCTAAATGTGGATAGGAAGATTTCATATATTACAAGGGTGGGTGGAACGTTTTTGTGGAGACCAAAGGTGGATGGGATGGTTTCTTATAGACCAAAAGCAAACAGAACGTTTTTATAGAGACTCCAAAGGTGGAGGAAATGTGGGAAACAGAACATACTGGCTACACAAAAAATGATGCCTACTACCAGTTGAACAGAAGAGAGCAGGTCGTGGTCTTCAGACTCCGCACATGCCACAACAGACTGAGGTACCATCTATTCAATAAACTGAAGATAGGTGGCACTGACGAATGCACCTGTGGTACAGGGAAAATGACAAATGCTACAAAATTGCCCGATATACGAGGACCAGAGAAAGCACATGTGGCCATCACCAGTGGCAACACTAGACAATCTCTATCGCAGTGTCGACAGCCTCAGGATGACAGCTGCTTTCTTCGAACAAATTCAAGTTCACTTCTGATAGCGTACGAAGAAGAGGAAGAAGAAGAAGAAGAAGAAGAAAAAGAAGAAGAAGTAGAGGAAGAAGAATGGAACGTTTTTGTAGAGACCAAAGGTGAAGGAAAGTTTTTATAGAAACCAAAGGTGAATATGAGGGTTTCTTATAGACCAAAGGCGGATGGAACGTTTTTGTAAAGACCAAAGGTGGATGGGATGGGTTCTTATAAACCAAAAGCGAATGGAACGTTTTTGTAGAGACTAAAGGTGGAGGAAACGTTTTTATAGAGACCAAAAGTGGATGGGATGGTTTCTTATAGACCAAAAGCGAATGGAACGTTTTTGTAGAGACCAAAGGTGGAGGAAGCGTTTTTATAGAGACCAAAGGTGGATGGGATGGTTTCTTATAGACCAAAGGCGGATGGAACGTTTTTATAGAGACCAAAGGTGGGTGGGATGGTTTCTTATAGAGAAAAAGCGGATGGTACGTCTTTGTCTTCCACTAAAGGCGGATGGAACGTTTTTGTAGAGACCAAAGGTGAAAGAAACGTTTTTGTAAAGACCAAAGGTGGATGGAAAGGTTTCATATAAGCCAATTGTTGATGGGAATGTTTCTTATAACCCAAAGGTGGGTGGAAAAGTTTTATGTAGATCAAAGGTGAATGGAAAAGTTTTCATTAGGTCAAAGGTGAATGGGAAAGTTTTCTTTAGGTCAAAGGTGAATGGAAAAGTTTTCTTTAGGCGAAAGGTGGGTGGAAACTTTCTTTTTTTTTACGCAAAGGGTGAATGAGAACGTTTTCTTTAGGCTAAAAGTGGGTTGAAAAGTTTTCTTTAGTCCGAAGGTAGATGGAAAAGTTTTATTTAGGCCAAAGGTGGATAAGAAAGTTTCCATTACTCCAAATGAGAAGAAGAAGATGAAGAAGAAGACAGATTTACTAAATGCCAATGGAGCACAGAAAGATTTACAAAATGCCAGGTTGGTACAGGAATATTTGCAAAAAGTTCAAGGACGTACGGTAAGGTCTGCTATAGTCCAGAGAAGTACAAACAGATTTACTAAATACCTTGAGGGTACAGAAAAATTTACTAAAGGCTCAAATATGAATGGGAAGATTACTAAAGGCTAACTTAACAGGGAGCATTAATACCCAAAGGGCACTGAACAGTTTAAAGTGAAGGAAACGCTAAATTAGAACCTAGAGTGGAAAAAGGAAGTCCGGAAGAGTTAACAAAACAAACCAAACTTTCATTTCTTCTTTTGTCCAACTGCTCTGCCATGAGGCTTCGCAGAGAGGCAGGGTGCGTAGATTTCTTGTTATCGCCAGCTCGTGCTGTTTTGTGAGTCTTCCTGAGCAATCCACCGACGTCGAGATCAACCGCTGGCACGTAGACCGGAGACCTGCATATTTGCTCCCGCTGCAGGCTGGTCATGATGCATTCTGACTAAATGATCAAACACTTGATTTTTTTGGGAGGGAATTTAGGTATTAACTGGGTTTTTCCCCACTGTCTGTAATTTTTTTGGGAGGGAATTTAGGTATTAACTGGGTTTTTCCCCACTGTCTGCCATAGCGTGGTGATGTGGATTCGGTCGTGGATTGTCTTTCCGTCTGCAATTCTCACACAGCGTATCTCACGGCTCTGGATATTACACGTATGTGTTTCTATTAAGGGACAAGAATTACAGAATGGGAGAGAACAATATTAGAAAGATAGATAAGGAAAAGGACCTAGGGGTTAAAATAGATCATACAGATAAGGTAAGTGAGCAAGTTAAGGTAGCAGTAAAGAAGGCAAATGCAATGCTAGGTATGATAAAAAGAAATATTAAACATATGCGCAAGAAAGTGATAGTCAAACTGTATAAAGGGTTAGTTAGACCTAGATTGGAGTACTGTGTACAGGTGTGGAGTCCTTATCATAGACGGGATATAAACATGCTGGAGAGAATACAAAAAAGAGCGACAAAGCTGATAGTGGGATTCTAGAATTACAGTTATGAGGAAAGACTCAGAAAACCCGGCCTACGGTGTCTAGAAGAGAGAAGAATTCGTGATGACTTAATACAGGTTTATAAGATGATCAGAGGAATCGATAAATTAGACTATATCAAGTTTTTTTTAAAATACAGCCACCCACAATAACAAGAGTGCATAGCTACAAGCTGACTAAAGAGAGGTCTAGATTAGTTATTATGAAATATTGTTTTAGTCAGAGAGTGGTGACTGCTTGGAATGCATTGCCAGGGGAGGTAGTGGAGGCAGGGAAAGTTAATGCATTTAAGAATAAATTGGATGCCCATAGCTTTTAGAGCAAGGTGATGTAAATGTAACTGGTTGTATACAGATTCTGCAGGGTCTTCTAAGCAGTATAAAGACGTTAAGTTAAGTTAAGTTAAGATTGACATTGCTGACACAATATAGGAATAAATAGTGTATGTATCATACTTCTCTTAGTTGAAAGAAGCACTCTATGGGGTTTCGGAATCTGTTCAATTCTATAGTGGAACAGTGTCAGCCCTCTAAATTATATGTGGATCTCTCTGTCCGTTCTAATTAGTGAACATATAACAGAAGTATTTCTTCTTCTTCTTCGTACGCTGTCAGACGTCAACTTTAATTTGTTCGAAGAGCTGTCATCCTGAGGCTGTCGACACTGCCATAGAGCTTGTCTAGTGTTGCCACTGGTGATAGCCACATGTGCTTTCTCTGGTCCTCGTATGTCGGGCAATTTTGCAGCAGATGTTCAGCGGTCATTTTCCCTGTGCCACAGGTGCATTCGTCAGTGCCACCTATCTTCAATTTATTGAATAGATGGTACCTCAGTCGGTTTTGGCCTGTACGGAGTCTGAAGACTACGACCTAACAGAAATATTTGAACTCCCTTACTTGCTTTATACTTATGATACTGCTTTAGAAACTTCTCTGCACGTGTTTACGCGATATCATCATAGTATATGTCTTGTCTGTGTTGATCTTCATGACTCATTATATGCAAGTGAAATTACGATAGGTTAGGTTGTGTTGTAGGTCTTCTCCATTTTGGTGAAATGTAAGGTGGCACAGTAGACATGACAACCCATACAAATGTAAGGTGCCATGACAACCCATACAAATGTAAGGTGGCACAGTAGACATGGCAACCCATTCAAATGTAAGGTGGCATGACAACCCATACAAATGTAAGGTGGCACAGTAGACATGGCAACCCATACAAATGTGAGGTGACATGACAATCCATACAAATGTAAGGTGGCATGACAACCCATACAAATGTAAGGTGGCACAGTAGACATGGCAACCCATAGAAATGTGAGGTGGCACAATAGACATGACAACCCATACAAATGTGAGGTGGCATGACAACCCATACAAATGTGAGGTGGCATGACAAGCCATACAAATGTGAGGTGGCATGACAACTCATACAAATGTGAGGTGACATGACAACCCATACAAATGTGAGGTGACATGACAACCCATACAAATGTGAGGTGACATGACAACCCATACAAATGTAAGGTGGCAGATATATTTAGCAAGGAAGTGGTTTTGAACGTTGGAATGGTTTAAGAGTTTTGAGAAACGCAGTTTGTATCCTAGTTGTGTAGCACGAATCTTGTTTATATTTGGATTTGTAATGTGAATACTAACCAGTATCATGTGTTCTTGATTAGAACATAGCACATATACAGAACGGTCAACAACTTCGTACCTATGCTTGTAATCGAACTGAAAACATCCATGTTTATTGTTGCTATGTGTACTTCTATTTGTTTCCCTTGACAACAGCGAGTGTTTCGTGTAGTCAGAAGCGAGAAGCTGTATAGCCAAAAACAGGCAGCACAGGAAATGATCAAGATTGTTAAACAACGAGACTTCACGAGACTTCTACAGAAGAACGAACTCCAGAAGCGGGTAAGTCTTTAAATGTGGTTACTACAACGATAAACCACATTAGAGAAGAAGGCTACCAAACACTTGAGTTAAACACCTCTCCGATATGGTCTTTTTCTTCCTCTACGTTCGTCTTTAAAACGATGTTGTGACGGTGTGCCGCAGTTTACAGCTGGTTTTTTTTTTAATTATTTGTTTTAAATATTATTTTATTTTATTCGTATTGTATTTATGGGGGGAGGGGGGTGTACGGAGTTTACCTTCTCTCTGCAATCTATATTCTTTTGTATATATTGCACTAGTGTAGCCTGTTTCCAGGGACGCCGGAGCAGGGTCTTGGTCAGCTCTGGTTTGTCAACCCTGATGTGTCGCTGGCTGCTGTTAGCTGTTAGCTCATTCAATGTGACACATCTATGGACCCCGATGTGGTATTGATCTGCAGCGTCTGAAAAAAGCTATAGAAACAATTCCCTAAATACTACTATAAAAATGGTAAAGGTAGTCTCATAACAGACTTTGCAATCAGAGATGAAGTGTTATAGATTTCATTGCACAAGGTCTCATCTGAGATCGAGTAGCCAAATGTATCCTTTCTAGCTCTCTTTCCTTCCCTAACAGTAAATCAGGTACTAATTTACAGCTGGGCCAACTAGAGCAGTACCTTTGCTGTTGAGATGTGAATGATCTGGCACTCTAAAAATACGGAATATGAAATAAAATAGAAAGTGATTTGTTGTCATGTGCAGACGACAAGCACCCGTATCCTGTAACATAGATTGCTGCTGAAACAACTGAAAACAGCAGACAAAATGCTTTCGTTCATGTTTTCTAAATTAGGCGAATTATATTGGTGGTCCTATACTTCAGCTGCAGTTAAAAAGGGACAAGACAAAGACAAGTCAAGATTTTCAATGTCCTTTGAGATTGAGAACAACTTCAGAAAATAGTTCTTTCAGTTACAGAAGTTGATACGCATTTGCATTTCTCTTAAATCTCTACTGAAACTCCTTCTTCCTTTTCTGCGTTGGACCTGAAAAGAACGTCGTGACGCTGTGTCGTAGTTTACAGCGAGGCTGCGATATCTGCGCCTTTTTGCCCGACACATCTGATTTCAGCTGATTTTGTATAGTACCGGGTTTTGCCTTCCCACTGCGATCCATTTCCCTTGTGACTAGTGCAGACTTTTTCCAGGGTCACAACGTGGAAGCGGAAAAGGAACTGGCTCAGCTAAGCATCGCTGATCCTGATCTACACCGTCAGCTAGGAGTCACTGGCTGCTGTCAGCTCATGCACTGCTGCATCTTGGCCCCATACTGACACTAAACTTGACTCTTTTGAAGTTAATTCAGTTCAGTTCAATTGTCCACCCACTTGGGTGGGTGAGCTTCGCGAGTAGTTTAAGTCGGCTTTATTGTTGCTTCAATCGTTGAAGTCCAATCGTTGAAGAATTACTTGTGTTATCTATCTATCTTCCGCGTGGTCTTCCTCGGGCACTGTAACCAGAGCTTCATGTATTATAAGCGTACAGTGGGAGATGCTATGACTGTAGTCGAATGAGATGACCGAACGATTGTATTTTTGGTCATAAACTATATTCAGCACAAGTCTTTATTCACTACTAGCTTCCGATAACTTACTTACTTACTTACTTAGTCGCTCCTCTTCTACTGTGAGGTGTAGAGGTTTGGCAAATAGAACGCCACACTGCTCTATCCGCCGTCTTTTTCCTGGCCTCTTTCCAATCCAGCCCTCTATCACTTAGGGACTGTCGTATGTTGTCTTCCCAGCGTACATTGGGACGTCCTCGGGGTCTGCGTCCTTGACTTTTTATCTCCCTTGACCGCTTTGGTATCCGATCTTCTTCCATTCTACAGACATGGCCAAACCACTGTAGTTGGGACTGTTCCACTCGTGTCTGCAGGGGCTGAACTTCAAGATTGCTACGTATTGTCTGGTTACGGATCTTGTACCTTTTCGTCACCTGAACCGCCTTTCTTAAGTACCTCATTTCTGAAGTTTGTAATTGCCTTTCTTGGGCTGTAGTCATTGCCCATGACACACATCCATATGTCAGGACAGGCACATAGGTCGAGCGGTATACATCCATCTTTGTTTTCCTGCTTATTTCTCTTCTACTGAGGAAACCTCTGTTTATTGCATGGAAAAGTCTACCTGCTGCTGCTCTTCGTGCAGTTAACTCCTCTTTGATTCCTCCCCTGCTGTCTATTACCACTCCTAGATATTTAAAGTTCCAAGGGTTATCTGATGTCTCTTTTCATCTCTGGCGATCACCATGGTTTCTGTTTTGTAGTTGCTGATGTGCATTCCTCTCTTCTTCAACTCTTCTTCCCAGAACTGCAAATTGATTTGAAGCTTCCGATAAACGATCATTTATTTGGTTTTTGGTTTGTTTGTTTTTTTTTTTGCTTGCTGGTTTGTTTTGCTGGGGTTTGTTTGGTTTTTTTTTGCTTGCTGGTTTGTTTTGCTGGGGTTTGTTTGGTTTTTTTTTGCTTGCTGGTTTGTTTTGCTGGGGTTTGTTTGGTTTTTTTTTGTTGTTGGTGTAAATTACTTGTGTTTGCTGTTTTTTGTCTTTGTTCTATTAGTCGGGAATTTGTTTTCATTTGACCCAGTAGAAGCATGTACGAAACACAAGGGCTTGTCTTTTTTTTTTTATGATTTTACTGCGTTTTTTCCCAATACTTGAGCGCACCTTATTTATCGGTGTGAGAAATAAAGATCGCGTGTCCGTATAATCGGTTCTAATTGTACGGACTAAGTTTGTATTTCATCCCAGATAAATAACCGCAGCTGTACATAGTTCTTAGACACCGCAATAGGGAGGGCTGTAGACTGGGTTTAGAAGAGGGAGTCGGTTGCCGCTGTTAGAATCTCTACCAGGTGTGATAATCACTGAGTGCTTTGCCAGCCATTGATCAAGGATTTAAAAATAAGAGAGGATCGTACCCGTGCCTGCATGCCACAAAATCGATATTCTAATCATTGAACCACTTGATCCTCTTTGGGATGTAATGACCATGAACAATCTTTAATTACAGTGCATCGTCCATAAAATATTATCAGGAAGCTGATCTTCTCCTTCTTCCTCCTCGTTCATCTTCAGAACTTCAATGACTCTAACGAAGGCAGCAGTCGACTCAATGCTCTGTACGCTTCCGTACAGCTTCTCGTGGAAGGACACTGGCTGTTGCCAAATGCTACTTCTTTTGTCGGTTTTCTTTTGGTCAGTAGTGGTTTCCCTAGCTGTCCGTGCCCTGGCTTCACAGCACGAAGGTAGGGGACCACCAGTAGCATTTGGTGAACTCTAGAGCGACGCTACAAAGGTCTGAAACCGCCGTTTTCCCACGACTGTGCTTCTGTTTCCATAAGTCGATATAATCGCGTTTTATTACACGGCTGAGACAGAAATATGGCGATTTATTAAATTATGTAACTTCCCGTTTGTAATTTCGTGTTTCAGCTGCAAGAATCGATGACGTAATAATTTGATTTTTGTTATTCTTAACGAAAATCTCTACCATTTTCTCTTAAGTTCTTGTGCGAATTTCGACTACAATGGATTCCCAATGTCCTCTGTTTATTTCCTTGATGGTACAATCTGCTTCTAATTTTGTCTTTGGAACACGTACATCCTCACAATTCGATTGGAATTCCCCTGTACCGTCTGCGGGTTTCAGGCATACCGAAGTATGCATGTATGTATGTATATTACAAGCTTGTGACCTCAGCTGTTCCATTTCTGTCCCCACTGCCCTGTGTGATACCTGATCGTTGGAAAGGTTTTGGGAGTAAATGCTAAAAAACTGCATTCACTTTCTACCCTCGGTCGTCGTGATCATGTCTTGCCACTAAATCATGGTAGTTGAGGACGAGAGAGGCTGACATACGCAACTCTCCTTCACCATAATCTAATTCACGCGCAAGCCACTTTGGTTTAATTCCACGTCCGTTACACCACTGACAACTAGGAAAAACACAATAACAGTACCTGTCATATTTGGGGAAAGGAACACCAAACAATTTCAGACCTCAATTTGGCTTATTTAGCCATCTTTGATCTGATGAGAATAATGAATTTTGATAAAGTGGTCCTCAACGATTACAATGGACAATTATTCCAAGACTACTAGCTTAAATTGTGGGTAAAGGTTTGTTTTTGTAACCATCCGAAAGGATGGTAAGGAGATAGCAAATTCAAATCTAGCTGCACTCAGTGGGCTAAAAGAACGGTCGCTCGTAGCACATATTAGCTGTAAGATAACACGTGAATATGGAATGTCAACATAGGACTTGTTCCAAATCCACAAGAACTGTAACGGCGAGTTATTCAAAGGAATGTTAGTTGGAGTATTTTGGAAGAATAGGTGAATCTATCAATTGAGCTTTGGCCAATTAGTGGTCACGTGGTACGAAATATCCACGCAATAATAAAATGGAGGATCACGTGATTAGCTCAGAGAAGTATGTAAAGCACTAGCATCGGTATCCTAAGTCACAAAAGTGTGAGTACAAAACTTGTTTCAGAAAAGTGTGAGTAAAAAACTTGTTTCAGAAAAGTGTGAGTAAAAAACTTGTTTCAGAAAAGTGTGAGTAAAAAACTTGTTTCAGAAAAGTGTGAGTAAAAAACTTGTTTCAGAAAAGTGTGAGTAAAAAACTTGTTTCAGAAAAGTGAGTAAAAAACGTGTTTCAGAAAAGTGTGAGTAAAAAACTTGTTTCAGAAAAGTGTGAGTAAAAAACTTGTTTCAGAAAAGTGTGAGTAAAAAACTTGTTTCAGAAAAGTGTGTGTAAGACACTTGTTTCAAAAATGGATGTGTAAATTACTTGTTTCAGAAATGGGTGTGTAATACACTTGTTTCAGAAAAGGGTGTGTAAAAAACTTGTTTCTGAAACGTGTGTAAACACTTGTTTAAAAACTGGGTGTGTAAAACACTTGTTTCAATAATGGGTGTGTAAAACACTTGTTTCAGAAATGGGTGTGTAAAACACTTGTTTCAAAAATGGGTGTGTAAAACACTTGTTTCAGAAATGGGTGTGTAAAACACTTGTTTCAAAAATGGGTGTGTAAAACACTTGTTTCAGAAAAGGGTGTGTAAAAAACTTGTTTCCGAAAAGTGTGTAAAACACATGTTTCAAAAATGGGTGTGTAAAACACTTGTTTCAAAAATGGGTGTGTAAAACACTTGTTTCAGAAATGGGTGTGTAAAACACTTGTTTCAAAAATGGGTGTGTAAAACACTTGTTTCAGAAAAGGGTGTGTAAAAAACTTGTTTCCGAAAAGTGTGTAAAACACATGTTTCAAAAATGGGTGTGTAAAACACTTGTTTCAGAAAAGGGTGTGTAAAACACTTGTTTTAGAAATGGGTGTGTAAAACACTTGTTTCAGAAATGGGTGTGTAAAACACTTACGTCAGAGAAAGATGTAAGTAAAATACCAGGGATCGTATTCGAGATTTCATTCCACAGCGAAACCTGAACGAACGAAGCTGCCACAACGTCAGAAGTCCGACACATTACAAGAGACAAGTAACAAGAACGAAGACGTTTTTAGCAATTAAAAAATGTTGTTATGGAAAGAAATAGATACGAATTGATCAATAGATATGAGCCTGGATATAGATTACAACAGAGACAACATCATACTAAACGCAAACGTGTGACGAATGGAGCTTTGATTATGATAGCCTAGTGTTGTATTGATTTGATCATATCAAGTTATGCAATAAAATTCATTCATTCTTTTTGTATTCTGAAAAAAAATACGTTCTTAAGTTGAATAAATATATATTTTTTTTGTGTGTGAGAGGAAGTAATTCGGGGGCAATTAATTAGTTCTAAGGAGATAACCTGCTACATATTATCAAATATAAATTAAATTTACAGATTAGATTGTCATTATGCGTCTAACAACCAATGTAAGAAAAAGAGGTTTCCATTTAGTGCGTTTGGTAACTAATGGTAAGGGAAAGTGGTGTCGTATTCAACTTTAGCAACCAATAAAAGGAAAACCGGCTTGTTATGTTGGTCTTTAGCAACTAAAGAAAGAAACAGAGGCTTATCGTATTAAGCTCATGCAACTAAAGAAAGAAACAGAGGCTTATCGTATTAATCTCAGGCAACTAAAGAAAGAAACAGAGGCGTATCGTATTAATCTGGGGCAACTGAATAAAGGAACAGAGGCTTATCGTATTAATTTGAGGCAACTAAAGAAAGAAACAGAGGCTTATCGTATTAATCTGAGGGAGCGGAGGCAGAGGCACTGAGGGCGGCAGTGGAAGAAATGGTGACACACAGTGAAAATGAGAGCCATATAGTCCTGCTGACAGATGCTCTCACCGTAGTCACAGCGCTAAAAAGCCAGAAAAACACTGAGCTCAATGACTTAAGAGCAGCACTCTGCAAACTGTGCCAGCAGTCCGCACCAAAAAGGGTAGTGGTACAGTGGGTTCCGTCACACTGCAACATCCAAGGCAACGAGGAGGCAGACAGACTGGCAAAAGAAGGTGCAAGACTACCACAAACAGATACCAATATGACGTACGAAGAGTCAAAACGGCTTATCAAAGCCAGATACATGACCAAATGGGAAACCGAACATACTGGTTACACCAAAAACGATGCCTATTACCAGTTGAACCGAAGAGAGCAGGTCGTTGTCTTCAGACTTCGCACTGGCCACAACAGACTGAGGTACCACCTATTCAACAAATTGAAGATAGGGTGTACCGACGAATGCCCGTGCGGTACTGGTAAAATGACCGCTGAACATCTGCTGCAGAACTGCCCGACATACGAGGATCAGAGAGAGCAGATGTGGCCATTACCAGTGGAACTGCAAGACAAGCTCTATGGCAGTGGCGAGAGCCTCAGGATGACCGCCGCTTTTTTCGAAAAAATAATGGTTACTGTCTGACTGCGTACGAAGAAGAAGAAGAAGAAGAAGTATTAATCTGAGGCAACTAAAGAAAGAAACAGAGGCGTATCGTATTAATCTCAGGTAACTAAAGTAAGTGAAAGAGGCATATTGTATTAATATCAGGCAACTAAAGTAAGTGAAAGAGGCATATCGTATTAATCTCAGGCAACTTAAGTAAGTGACATATTTTTATCGTATTAATCTCAGGTAACTAAAGTAATTGTAAGAGGCATATTGTTTTAATCTCAGGCAACTTAAGTAAGTGAAAGAGGCATATCGTATTAATCTCAGGCAACTTAAGTAAGTGAAAGAGTCAAATCGTATTAATCTCTGGGATATCAATTAAGTAAAATATGCTTGCATTATTATCGGTAGGAAAAAGGACAAGAGTCTTGCAGTGTTAGTCTCAAGAAATGGAATTATGTAAAATAGACTTGCAATTTTAGTCTCTATAAACTGAATAAAAAAAAGGATGATGTCATTGTGTCTCTACAAACTGGAGTAAAGATAAGAGGCTTGCAGTGTTAGCCTCTAGAAACTGGAGTAAAGATAAGAGGCTTGCAGTGTTAGCCTCTAGAAACTGGAGTAAAGATAAGAGGCTTGCAGTGTTAGCCTCTAGAAACTGGAGTAAAGATAAGAGGCTTGCAGTGTTAGCCTCTAGAAACTGGAGTAAAGATAAGAGGCTTGCAGTGTTAGCCTCTAGAAACTGGAGTAAAGATAAGAGGCTTGCAGTGTTAGCCTCTAGAAACTGGAGTAAAGATAAGAGGCTTGCAGTGTTAGCCTCTAGAAACTGGAGTAAAGATAAGAGGCTTGCAGTGTTATATTGAACATACACAGACGCACGGATATGAATATGGATAAATGAAATAACAAATTTAAACAATTAATGTCCACAATACATACATATTGCATGTCTCAAGGACTGCGCTAAGAGAAATAAAATGGTGGCAATAGTTGATGTTAATGGTAAAAGCGCATCCCTTTAGAAACGCTGAAACCCTTTACAACAAAGTGATATATTCGTACACGTGCCTCGAGCACCTGGGAGAGGAACCTACCTCCTACCAGGCGCGTCAGCAGGGTTGCGGATTGCTGAAAGGCCTCCTAATTTGGAGGTTAGCTGCGAATAAATAAGCAGCCGTGGAAAAAAACGGGTCGGCAGGCATCGAGGCTGTAAGGAGGCAGCACCTCCACCATGCAAAGATATATCAGGCTAATCACCTATTTGTCTTAAAAACGATTACAAGTCAACCTCTACACCCCACGGTAGAAGAGGAGCGACTAAGTAAGTAAGTAAGTACCTCGAGCAAAGGTGCTGAAATATATTGTAGCAGCCAAAAGTCAGGCCAAAACAGGAACAGCAAGACATCTTAGACTTAGTTGACCTGTGCTTGTACAGGAGCCAATGCCGTTGTACAGGTCCGAGCTCTGACGTGAGCTGAAGGTAGCTGAGAGCAGGATCTCTTGCTTAACGGGCTGGGCTCGAGCAGCTTAATACTCCGCTACGTTGAGACAAGTGCTGCGAAGGGTTGGTAACTGATGTGCGAGTTCATCTGAATAGACTCAAACACTAGATCAAAGTAGACCCGCAGCCTTTCAGGCACCATCTATGCTGCTCTAAACAAACTACCTAACCATGTCAGGTGCTAAGCCATATTACACAGTTAGTCGCCTCTTACGACATGCTCTATCTGGGGCAGTGGTGCTATTCTTGTCTTTGTCATACATAAAGACTTCAACGGACCACTCGGGACAGCAAGACATAGTGTTGATATAGGCAATGGATATTTACATAACGATAGCTGAGACAGTATTGAGTATATGTATCATGGAATCATTAAACATGGAGCTATAGGTGGAAATCTTCGTAATATTCTGAACGTGGAACATGATGATGATTGCTGACATATTTTTAATTAGTTTTTGATATTATTTGTATAACTCGCTTTTTCTGTTGTTTTATGTTTAGTTGTTTCTTTCTATTGTTTTATGTACAATTGATTCCTTCTTTTGTTTCATGCTTAAAGCATTCCTTTTTTTTTTTTTGTTGTTGTTTCATGTTTAACTTATTCCTTCTTTTGTTTCATGTTTAACTTATTCCTTCTTTTGTTTCATGTTTAACTTATTCCTTCTTTTGTTTCATGTTTAACTTATTCCTTCAGTTTTTTTATTCTTTAAATGTTTTCTTCTGTTGTTTTGTATTTAACTGTTTCGCTCTTGTTTTATGTTTAACTGTTTCTTTCTGTTGTTTCATGTTTCACTGATTCCTTCGGATGTTTTTTCATTGATTCCTTCTGCTATTTTATGTACAACTGATTTCTTTTGTTGTTTTATGTATATCTGATTCTTTCTGTTGTTTCATGTTTCATTGATTCATTCTGCTATTTTATGTGCAACGATTTCTTCTGTTGTTTTATGTATAACTGTTTCCTTTTGCTGTTTCATTGATTCATTCTGCTGTTCTGTGTTTCATTGATTCGTTCTGCTATTTTATGTGCAACAAATTTCTTTTGTTGTTTTATGTTTAACTGATTGCTACTGCTGTTTTTTTAAGTGTAACTGATTTATGTTGTTGTTTTATATATAACTAAATTATTTATGTTGTTTCATGTTTAACTGATTCCTTTTATTGCTTTATGTATTACATTACTTATTGTGTTCTGGATAACTAATTCTTTTTGTTGTTATCTGTATAACCGAATCCTTCCGTTGTCTTCTGCAGAGAACGACAACCCAGAAAAGGGTGAAAACGAAAGCTGAAGTCTTCCAAGAAATCACAGCCAATATTGTAAGGTGGGTAGATTCTGTTGTATGTTGGTAGGTCTTGGTCTGGGGGATGCTGATTGGCTAGTTGAAGTTGTTTACATGTGATTACACATATTGCATCATCGTGTTGGCTTGTGGGTAAATAGCCTGTATGGGTGGTTCCAAAGCAGAGAACCTCAGCTTTAGCTAGGACAGAAAATCAGCACTATTTCCTATGAGTTGGAGTGGCCTGTGCCCGCTAACCGATCTCGACACAGCCATTCTTTATCTTCACTTCCAATAATGGAAACAATAGACAGCAAACTTTAACGTTGACTTTTCGGATGCATGGGGTAATCAGTTCTCACTGTTGATTGCCTGTCACATGTAGTTTGATAAGCATGTTTTCTTAACTTGTCTGTGTGTGTCCATATACAAGAGGTTGGTGATGGAGGGGGTTGGTGATGGAAGGGGTTGGTGATGGAGGGGGTTGGTGATGGAGGGGGTTGGTGATGGAAGGGGTTGATGGTGGAAGGGGTTCATGAAGGAAAGAGTTGATGATAGAAGGGGTTTATTATGGAGAGGGTTGGTGATGGAGAGGGTTGGTGAAGGAGAGGGTTGGTGATGGAAGAGGTTCATGAAGGAAAGAGTTGATGATGGAAGGGGTTGGTAATGGAGGGGGTTGGTGATAGAGAGGGTTGGTGATGGAGGGGGTTGGTGATGGAGGGGGTTGGTGATGGAGGGGGTTGGTGATGGAGAGGGTTGGTGATGGAAGGGGTTGGTGATGGAGGGGGTTGGTGATGGAGGGGGTTGGTGATGGAGGGGGTTGGTGATGGAGGGGGTTGGTGATGGAGAGGGTTGGTGATGGAGGGGGTTGGTGATGGAGGGGGTTGGTGATGGAGGGGGTTGGTGATGGAGGGGGTTGGTGATGGAGGGGGTTGGTGATGGAGAGGGTTGGTGATGGAGGGGGTTGGTGATGGAGGGGGTTGGTGATGGAGGGGGTTGGTGATGGAGAGGGTTGGTGATGGAGGGGGTTGGTGATGGAGGGGGTTGGTGATGGAGGGGGTTGGTGATGGAGGGGGTTGATGATGGAGGGGGTTGATGATGGAGGGGGTTGGTGATGGAGAGGGTTGGTGATGGAGAGGGTTGGTGAAGGAGAGGGTTGGTGATGGAAGAGGTTCATGAAGGAAAGAGTTGATGATGGAAGGGGTTGGTAATGGAGGGGGTTGGTGATAGAGAGGGTTGGTGATGGAGGGGGTTGGTGATGGAGGGGGTTGGTGATGGAGGGGGTTGGTGATGGAGGGGGTTGATGATGGAGGGGGTTGGTGATGGAGAGGGTTGGTGATGGAGAGGGTTGGTGAAGGAGAGGGTTGGTGATGGAAGAGGTTCATGAAGGAAAGAGTTGATGATGGAAGGGGTTGGTAATGGAGGGGGTTGGTGATAGAGAGGGTTGGTGATGGAGGGGGTTGGTGATGGAGGGGGTTGGTGATGGAGGGGGTTGGTGATGGAGAGGGTTGGTGATGGAGGGGGTTGGTGATGCAGGGGGTTGGTGATGGAGGGGGTTGGTGATGGAGGGGGTTGGTGATGGAGGGGGTTGGTGATGGAGAGGGTTGGTGATGGAGGGGGTTGGTGATGGAGGGGGTTGGTGATGGAGGGGGTTGGTGATGGAGGGGGTTGGTGATGGAGGGGGTTGGTGATGGAGAGGGTTGGTGATGGAGGGGGTTGGTGATGGAGGGGGTTGGTGATGGAGGGGGTTGGTGATGGAGAGGGTTGGTGATGGAGGGGGTTGGTGATGGAGGGGGTTGGTGATGGAGGGGGTTGGTGATGGAGGGGGTTGATGATGGAGAGGGTTGGTGATGGAGGGGGTTGGTGATGGAGGGGGTTGATGATGGAGAGGGTTGATGGTGGAAGAGGTTCATGAAGGAAAGAGTTGATGATGGAAGGGGTTGGTAATGGAGGGGGTTGGTGATAGAGAGGGTTGGTGATGGAGGGGGTTGGTGATAGAGAGGGTTGGTAATGGAGGGGGTTGGTGATAGAGAGGGTTGGTGATGGAGGGGGTTGGTGATAGAGAGGGTTGGTAATGGAGGGGGTTGGTGATAGAGAGGGTTGGTGATGGAGGGGGTTGATGGTGGAAGGGGTTTGTGATGGAGGAGGTTGGTGATGGAGGGGGTTTGTGATGGAGAGGGTTGGTGATGGAGGGGGTTGGTGATGGAGGGGGTTGGTGATGGAGGGGGTTGGTGATGGAGGGGGTTGGTGATGGAGGGGGTTGGTGATGGAGAGGGTTGGTGATGGAGGGGGTTGGTGATGGAGGGGGTTGGTGATGGAGGGGGTTGGTGATGGAGGGGGTTGGTGATGGAGGGGGTTGGTGATGGAGAGGGTTGGTGATGGAGGGGGTTGGTGATGGAGGGGGTTGGTGATGGAGGGGGTTGGTGATGGAGAGGGTTGGTGATGGAGGGGGTTGGTGATGGAGGGGGTTGGTGATGGAGGGGGTTGGTGATGGAGGGGGTTGATGATGGAGGGGGTTGATGATGGAGGGGGTTGGTGATGGAGAGGGTTGGTGATGGAGAGGGTTGGTGAAGGAGAGGGTTGGTGATGGAAGAGGTTCATGAAGGAAAGAGTTGATGATGGAAGGGGTTGGTAATGGAGGGGGTTGGTGATAGAGAGGGTTGGTGATGGAGGGGGTTGGTGATGGAGGGGGTTGGTGATGGAGGGGGTTGGTGATGGAGGGGGTTGATGATGGAGGGGGTTGGTGATGGAGAGGGTTGGTGATGGAGAGGGTTGGTGAAGGAGAGGGTTGGTGATGGAAGAGGTTCATGAAGGAAAGAGTTGATGATGGAAGGGGTTGGTAATGGAGGGGGTTGGTGATAGAGAGGGTTGGTGATGGAGGGGGTTGGTGATGGAGGGGGTTGGTGATGGAGGGGGTTGGTGATGGAGAGGGTTGGTGATGGAGGGGGTTGGTGATGGAGGGGGTTGGTGATGGAGGGGGTTGGTGATGGAGGGGGTTGGTGATGGAGGGGGTTGGTGATGGAGAGGGTTGGTGATGGAGGGGGTTGGTGATGGAGGGGGTTGGTGATGGAGGGGGTTGGTGATGGAGGGGGTTGGTGATGGAGGGGGTTGGTGATGGAGAGGGTTGGTGATGGAGGGGGTTGGTGATGGAGGGGGTTGGTGATGGAGGGGGTTGGTGATGGAGAGGGTTGGTGATGGAGGGGGTTGGTGATGGAGGGGGTTGGTGATGGAGGGGGTTGGTGATGGAGGGGGTTGATGATGGAGAGGGTTGGTGATGGAGGGGGTTGGTGATGGAGGGGGTTGATGATGGAGAGGGTTGATGGTGGAAGAGGTTCATGAAGGAAAGAGTTGATGATGGAAGGGGTTGGTAATGGAGGGGGTTGGTGATAGAGAGGGTTGGTGATGGAGGGGGTTGGTGATAGAGAGGGTTGGTAATGGAGGGGGTTGGTGATAGAGAGGGTTGGTGATGGAGGGGGTTGGTGATAGAGAGGGTTGGTAATGGAGGGGGTTGGTGATAGAGAGGGTTGGTGATGGAGGGGGTTGATGGTGGAAGGGGTTTGTGATGGAGGAGGTTGGTGATGGAGGGGGTTTGTGATGGAGGGGTTGGTGATGAAGAGGGGGTTGATGGTGGAAGGGGTTAGTGATGGAGGGGGTTGATGATGGAGAAGCTGGTGATGGAGGGGTTGGTGATGGAGGGGATTGGTGCTGGAAGGTGATTGTGGTGATGGAGGGAGGTGATGGTAGCGGAGGTTGATGATGGAGGGGGTTGGTGATGGAGGGAGTTGGTGATGGAGGGGGTGGTGATGGAGGGGGTTGGTGAAGGAGGGGGTTGGGGATGGAGGGGGTTGGTGATGGAGGGGGTTGGTGATGGTGGGGGTTGGTGATGGAGGGGGTTGGTGATAGCGGAGATTGATGTTAGCGGAAGTTGGTGATGGAGGGGGTTGCTGTTGGAGAGGGTTAGTGATGGAGAGGGTTAGTGATGGAGGTGGTTAGTGGTATCGGGGATTGGTGATGGAGGGAGTTGGTAGTGGAGGGGATTGGGGGTAGAGTGGGATGATAGTGATCGAAGATGGAAAACTAACTCAGTCCCCAAAAAATACCATGCTGAAGTCGGATTTGTTCGACCGAAAGGTGCAAATATAGCAGTCAAGCTGTGAACTACGACACAGCACATTCCGTTCTCTAGACTACTTCTGTTACTTGCAAAGCCTTCTTCGGAACTTGGTAGCGGGAGTTTGAGAACGAATAACAAAGAAGAATATATATATATAGGTAATTGATTTAGTGACAGCACCAGGATAAAAATAAAAAGACACTTACTCTTCGGCTACAAAGCCATCGTCGAGGATCAAGAACGAACGAAAAAAACTAATACATTACAATAAATCAAAATACATGATGTAAAATTAGCAGTTTAGGTTAGCCGCCACACCTGGATATGCCAGGAAAGTGTGAGAAATGGTATGCCAATTATGAACTACAGTAGATCAAACAAGGAAAGGTCAGTATGATTACACACAGATGAAATCAGTCGAAAACATGAACAAATCACATGCATAAACAAGCCACAATAAACATATATCAAGATTATATACTTGTATCTTGGCAGTAGATAACTTCTTAACGGCGGCTAGTAATGTAAACGAACAGAAAAGATTTAATACGTCAAAGTGCATGAATACTCTGTGTGCAGTAACGTTAGTTGAAGCGTCTTCTACCCTAAAGGAGTTGAAGCGACTTCTACCCTAAAGGAGTTAAGACGGAACAGTAATTGTCCCCATACGACATGCACTCAGTCGGGATGCAGATCTAATTTCGTTTCTTTCAAATTACATGACCCTCGGAAAAAATGACTCCAGAAAAAATATTCGTAAACAACGACACTAGTTTTATCCAAATTATAAGAAATAAATATTCAATAAATAATCGCTTCTGAATATTTGCTCCGCAATACTCTGTCAGGAACTTCAACATCTGAGAACTCATAAGAGCACTAACTGAGAATCGCTGGTTCAGACAGTGACTAGAGCGGCAAAACTAAGGCTTGTCAACAGACAGCCTGTCTTCATACTAAAACTTGCCTAATACCGCGGACCATGTACCACAACATGACGTTCTCTGTGGCCTCAATGTAAAAGTGTGTACTCTGGCTTCAGTATTGAGTGTTTACTCAGGGAAACGATTTCACAGCGTTTATCCCTTTTCGGACTGATAGTATTTGATTCGACATTTATCAAGATTACTTGGTGTCCAAACGCCTCCCATGAGGTTCTCGGGTTTTTTAAAAGTGATGTAGAAAGAGTCAGTCATTCATTAGATAGAGTTAGAGTGTTTTTTTCTGGGATGTTGACGGGGTAAAAGAGGAGTGTGGGTTGTTTAATTGACAGCAGTCATCAGTTCAGACCTAAGACGTTTAAATACGAATATATTATATTTTGTCAAATTGAACGTTTAAAGTTTTTGGGAGGGATGTTTGTGAGTTTGGAAATATAATATGTGCCATATTTATCTTTTTAGATATTAGTCAGTGAAGCCTGGCCAATACACAAGGGTCAACGTTTATAGCACGCGAAACAAGATTATTATAAAGGAAAGTGGTCACGGCCATTATGAGTCATAGTAGGGGACGGCGTGGTCTAGTGGTTAAGTGACACGGCTCACAGCCCCGAAGGTGCTGGGTTCGCTCCCCGTCACAGCATCGGCTGTTACCTCGGGGAAGCAAACCCTTAGAAAATGCAGGAGGAATCAGACCCTTACATAAAATGAATGTCGAAGTCGGATGCACTGGATCGACAGGCGCAAAATAAAAACATAGAGCAACGCACATCTCCTTGGGGAATAGAGAAATAAGGCGAACCCAAAATAAAAGTAATAATAATAATAAGTCATAGTAAAAAACGTAAATAAATTCGACAGCTTTGCAATGGCATCAGAATTGGAACATATTTCCGGATTGAGAATTGAATGATTTGTGCAAATAGCAAAAATAGTATTTGTCCATCATCGTTCCTGGGGATCGCCAACATCATCATGTGTCCAACTGCATCCTTAAGCATGTGGGTGTACTCGTGATTGGTCAAGCCAATACGAACGCGTCAATATGATAGCACACCTTCAGACTCATTGAACATCTTTTTTTTTTACGTCCAAATGATCTTCTTGCTTCATTCAGCTCGCAATACAGAAGCATCTTTATATGTCTTTCGCTTGGCATTCGAGCAAAATGTCCAGCTCATCTTAGCTGCCATCTCTGCAAATGCGCGTGTATGCCAGCATGCTGGATCTGGTCGTCATTAATTGTGATATGTTCCTGCAGTATGCAGTATGGCTCTCAAACAAGTCATGTTAAAGTGATTTAACCGCCTGACATCTGTAGACAGTCCATCTCTCGCCTGCAAAATAACAAACGAACATCCAAATATACAAACCTCATGAGCCAATACTACCAGACAGCAACGTTTCTGGGCAAAACAACGACCAAGAAATCGATGGCATTAAATTAACCACTACCAGTTCATAGACTGAAAGCTTCAACGACCAAGCAGATACCATATTAATGAAGATTGCACCTGCCAACGACGGATAACGAAAGAGATGAACAGAAGAGATGAGATACGTTACTTTGCTTGATGACTTTCCAAAACAGTTTATGTCCCTTGATTGTTTGGTCACTGACTTCGGAATTGGCGCAGTTAAACCTCATCATTTAAATTTGTATTTAAGTAATCTTTTATGCGAAGTTGTTTTATACAGTGATATTACAGTTGCTGCGGTTAGGGTAATGTATGTGCGGGCTACTGGTGACAGAAGTAAGAACAGTACCACTGGCACACTGGGCGCATGTCGTAAAATGCGATTGGTAGATTGCGATTGGTCTCAACAACACACCACCGTCAGCCAGCGCAACAGCTCTTTTTTTTTTTCGACTTACAAAACTCCTCACCTAGTTGTGTTATAGATTGGTCTCCCTTTGACTTTCCCTTTGAGGGTCCATGACATGGTGGTTCTGGTAATGGTATCAGAGGCACCAATGGTGACATGGTCGACTGAAATGGTATGCTCCGAAAAAGTACTTCTTAGCAGCTGACGATTAACGATCTGAAATGTATATACATTTTGGATCAAGATGCTGAGCAGCACATGAGCTGCAGGGGTTAGCGACCCATAGCTGACTGCTAGCGTCAGGGCCAGCGAACCAGAGCTGAGTGCTAGCGTCAGGGCCAGCGAACCATAGCTGCTAAGACACTTCTACACCTCCACGCGGTGATCCTGGATAACAGGCTGCAGCAGGGCAGACTGGCTAAGGAGAAGGGATCGAAGAGGGATTGCTAACCCGGTACTCAAAAAATGCTTGCTGAAGTCGGATGTGTTCGACCGAAAGGTGCAGGTATCGCAGCCAAGCTGTAAACTACGACACAACGCATTCCGTTCTCTAGACTACATTCTGCTACTTAAGCCCTTTCATGGTTTGGTAGTGGGAAATTGAGAACGAACGAAGAAGAAGAAGAAGCATACACATTTTCTTAGACTGCGTAGAAAGGAAAGAATTGGACATATTAGTTACCTACTTACTTACTTCCCCTGTCCTGGGTACTCCGATAGACATCATCATATCATGTTTCCAATGTTCAACAACCCGAGAATTGCCTTGTCATTCCCTCTCAATATGTCATCCATATTGCATGTTTCCAAAAGGTTTCCGCTATCGTCGGGTCTGGGTCTTGTGTTACTTCACAGTCGCATGTCTCATCATCCATATATCCCCATCTTTTTAAGTTCTTCCTGTATCGCGAAACACCAGTTCTGAGTCTATTTATTGGCTTCCATTTTGTGTAAGGGAAGGGGTATCAATGCGCACGCTCCTCGCGCAGCTCGACACAGGCAACCTACGTAAGTTCATTGCTTTTTTTCGATTCCTTGTTTTCTACGACTAATCTGTAGGGGTTGTGTTGATTGTAATAAACTTTGTCTAGATTTCAGTCTTGTGTAATGCATCTGATGTACCTTGGATCGTCTGTCTGTTTCTCTCTGTCCTTTCCTGCTGCGATACTTATTCGTTTTTCCTGTGGTGCGTCGCTGATTATAGAGTATATTCGTTACTAACTGATTTAATATGCTTGCAATTTAGTATTGGTGTAAAGTTGGCCAATGCTCTGATTTCCCTTATTGCACCACCAAGGCGGAAATCTAGCGAAGATGCAAAAAGCAAATCAGACCATTGGACAATTTTACAGCAATACTAAACTGCAAGCACTTGACAATAACAATCAAAAGAGTTTTAATCAACACGATTTTCGTCACGACACTGTGCCACTAATGTCAAAACTGGACACTAACATCAATTTAAAAACGACAAATTGGAACACCAGAAATGAAATGCTTGTGAAATATATTGGGTGCAGCAAGTAGAGACAGGATAAGAAACAATGACATCTGGATACTAGTTGGAACAACACAAGTATTAGACTACATCAAAAGACAGCTACTCGAATGGTTTAGTCACGTAACAAGACTACCACCACACAGCACACACACACACACACACACACACACACACACCCTTCCCCACCCACCCAACAAGCAATGCTGTTTAGATTCAGCGAATTCAAGACCAAAGGCCGACCACGAAAAAGGTGGCTAACGGAATTAACTGAAGTCTTGAGTAGGGCTCGTCATAGAGACTACTTTATAATCAGACGCTGAAAGGCAAAACATGATTACCAACACGGAGAAGAATAAGAATGTTTTAACTTGTATTACTTAATGAGAGGTTCCGTTTATATTCTCAGTTATCATCGACAACTTCAGTCCTCGACAGAAATAGCTGAAAACTCTGATGCAGACACTGATCGAATTGAAGACATAGTTGCCGATGTTATTGGCGGCCTAGATCCTTCCTCAATTGATGTTTATGATGGGGACAGATCTGACCTCGTTCTTGATATGTTATTTCGAAGGCAAGCTAAAAGTTCAAGCAAAGACGACGACTATGTTAGTGAGAATGACGGGAGAGTCGCGTTATCAAGGGACGGCATGTTTGAAGAGCGGGTCAATAGAGAAGTGGACAGCCCATTAAGAAAACTTTCGTCCAGGTCATGGTGCATGCCTGGAAAACAGCGGGATGAAGCCATGTTCAGAAAATGCTCGGATTCCTATATTATTTACCCTTCCCCCCTTCGCTCTGAGCAAGGATTTCGTGTTCATCCAAAAAACAGACGTTCTAGAAACTCAAAGGATTCGTCAACACTACGACCTGGCAACAGTAAGGACCTTGAGAAAAACCATTCTAAGTGCCATCCAGTAAGGATATTTCACAATAATGAGAACGCACATGATAGTAATTTAGCTAACTCAGAATACGCAAACACATCAACCAATAATATTCAATCTCCGGTGCTTTCTTCTGCCGACGAGTTTCCTCCCCCAAGCCACGGTAATGTATATTACCACTCGTCGACATCGTCGTCCAGCCACTCCCCTACTGACGAGAAGCGAGAGTTTTCACCATTTTCCTCCCCGACATCTGAAAACACTGAGAACTTCCCAAGCTGCGATGAGTCTTTGGGAAGTCCATCAACAAATACTCCAGAGAGCAGCAGTACATGTGTACCTACATTACTTTACGGACAACCGCATCCTGTTTATCAATGTCAGGATAGTCGTTCTACAGTTGGTACAAGTCCCTTAATCCTTATTCAAAAACCACCAGAAATATCTTTGAATCCACTTGATTTGAGCTCTTCGGATTCTGACAAACATATATACACAAACTTCAAAAATGATCCGTTTGCGCCAGTCACTTACAAAGGGAAAAGACCTCAGACGAATTCATTGCCCCGTTCGAAGTCAACAGGATTGTTTTCGATGAAGGCTCCTCAAACTAATGGCCTAGATTTATTAGAGGTTCAGTATAAAACACCACAGGACCAAGACATTGACTACAGCGTGGTAGGAATCTCAACCGACAGTGACTGCCTACGTGGATCGTCGCTGTCAGACGCAGGCATTAACAACGGTGTCTTCACCATAGAAGGCAGCAGTGCACACGGTGTGATAAGGGCGCTCAGGAAGTCTTCAGATGTGAGTCCAATAAGAAGTCAGTCACAATTGAGTCAGCAGCAGAACAATACACGGCGGACGAAGAGTTACGATAAGTCTAGCAGGGACTACTTCAAGAGGAATCTCAAGCTGAAGGTAAGAGAGTGTAGAATATACGGGAATGTGTGCAAAATTTGAGACAGCGAGTTGTAAACAAAGAATGTTTGTTCGTGACAATTCTTACAAGACAAGTATTTATATACATTCTGATAATATACGCATAGCCGGGAACATCAGAAAAGAAAGTGAAGCAATGAGCAGTCCAGAATTCGAACACCGGACCTCCACATAACAGAAGCGCCTAGCCACTAGAGAGAGATGAGTTAGTTTGATAGGACAGAGAGAAACCGCCCCCTCTCACCTCATTACCTCACCCTCCTCTCCCCAAATAAAGTGTCACAACTGAGCTAGCCTCTTGTCATTCAACACTTGTGACAATGCAATATAAGCCTAGTTCGATCCAGACATATTTATACACTCAATGGCTTACAACCTTCCCATGATCACGCATAGACTATACAAGTCTTCAAGCTTGGTGTCGCAGGTAAACAAACAACGAATAGTGATAGTTTCAATTAAGGAACGTGGTACTTGCCCATCTGTGGCACATTTTTTGGTGGGTGTATCACTGGTCTATCACTTTAACTCGTCTCTTCTGGAGGCCCTGTGTACGGATTCCCGTCTGCCCGTTACCTTACTTGTGTGTTGTTCGTTTTATAAAATAAAATTTAAAGTTAGTTAAAATTTTATTTTATTTTAATTAAGTTTAAAATTAATTTAATTTATTTTTCTTTCTTCTCCTTCTTCTTCTTTGTTCGTTCTCAATCTCCCGCTACCAAGCCCTGAAAAAAGCTTTGCAAGTAGCGGAATGAAGTCCGGAGAACGGAATGCGTTGTGTTGTGGTTTACAGTTTGACTGCAATATTTGCACCTTTCGGTCCAACACATCCGACTTCAGCAAGCATTTTTGAGTACCGGGTTGCCCTTCCTATTCGATCCCTTCTCCTTAACCAGTCTGCTCTGTTGCAGCCTGTTATCCAGGATCACCGCGTGGAGGAGTAGAATGGTCTTGGCAGCTCTGGTTCGCTGACCCTGACGCTAGCAGTCAGCTATGGGTAGCTGACCGCTGCAGTTTATGCGCTGCTCAGCGTCTTGATCCCTTTTCTTTCTATATACATCCACAGTACCTCCGCAACCTCGTCTTATTTTAACGTTGTTCGTTATATGTTACTTTAGTGCAGATCGTTACTTGTCGTGTGGTCGTTGTCAAGAATAATCATTCTTTTTTTATTACATGGGATATTCTTTGCGAGCTAGGATAACATGATTGGGTGAGAGTGGAACTGTGCTATCTTACGTTATATTACTTATCAGAAAGTCTTTGATTATCTGTTATCTAGGAGGACTTGCCAAAATGTACGCCTGTGTTGTTGTTGTTTGTGAATTCCCACGATGAGTAGGTTACTCTTTTGTGCGCCATAAAAAGGGCGTTAAGTGGCGGGTTGTCGTAGCTTTCCTCACATTCCGAGCGTGCTGATGAAAGTGGACAGGGGTACTCCAGGCGGTTGTGCTATGCTTTGCTTCATCTGCGTATCGCTCACTACTTCTGGAATCACGTCGAACCTCACCTTCTTAGCCAGACTGTCGTCTTCGACAACAGCCCCTTTCCAGGACGACCAACGAGGAGGTGACCAATATATTTCTCCTGACCCAGGCTAACATTGTCTGATCAGTGGATTCTGTCTGACCAGACGTTAGCCTCACCGCCTCGTCAGGTGAGGGTCTTGGCCAGTATATTTCTCCTGACCCAGACTAACATTGTCTGGTCACTATGTTCTGTCTGACTAGACGTTAGCCTCACCGTCCCATTAGGTGAGGGTCTTGGCCAGTATATTTCTCCTGACCCTGGCTAACATTGTCTGATCAGTGTATTCTGTCTGTACCAGACGTTAGCCTCACCGTTCCAAAATCTAAGCTTGATATTGTGTATTAACAGAATATGTTAAATGACTGTTATAACTTAGCTTAACGTCTTATACTACTTTAGAAAACTGCAGAGTCTTTTTACAACCAATTTATTCTACTACACTTGATATAAGAATTATTATGTGCATGCAATCTTTTTTTTAAATGGATTAACTGACCCTGCATTATTTTTTGTGTGGCAATGCCTGACAAGCATTCACCACTTTCTGACTAAAAGAATATATCTTAGTATCTAATGTTTAGTAAATTTTGGCGCCAGGTTTGCAAAGATAAGACTCTTTCAACTACATAGTTATTGTGGTTATCTCATGACGCGTGAGTCGGAATCCATGAGTACATAAACCGCACAGCAAATATTAATTTAGGTTTCTCTAAAAGCTGGAACGCGTAAGCCAAATACCGTGTTGCAAAGAAGTATTGTATTCATTTGAAAGTGAAACAAATTGCAGGAAGAGAGTGACAACTTGTGAATGCTTCCGTTTATGCTTTGGGCATGTCACACTCGACTTTTGTGACAAATCTTTTAGAACAAAGAAAATATTTACCAAGCCGTTCAAGGTTCAGCTTCAATGAAAGATAAAAGTCTTACGAAAATGTAAGAGATACTGAAATCAGATATGAAAACACGTCTAATGACATGGATTATAGACCAAACACAGAAGCTGATGGACAAAGCTTGTTCGTACCGTTTTAAGAAAAATCAGGACCTGACTACAATATTGAGTTTAGTGCTAAAAACAACGATATTCGAAGCAAAATGTGGAAGGTAATGGCGAGTCTGCCAGTGCGCATACTAAGACAGTAGAAGATATTGTCGAACCCTCGGATAAACTAAGTGTTTACAGTATTTTATATTGCTGTTTGAATGTAGCCCAAATTATGCCATATACTATACAGTATTTTATATTTCTGTTTGTATGTAACCCATATTATGCCATATACTATACAGTATTTTATATTGCTGTTTGTATGTAACCCATATTATGCCATATACTATACAGTATTTTATATTGCTGTTTGTATGTAGCCCATATTATGTCATATACTATACAGTATTTTATATTGCTGTTTGTATGTAACCCATATTATGCCATATACTATACAGTATTTTATATTGCTGTTTGTATGTAACCCATATTATGCCATATACTATATAATATTACCTTGGTAAATACAGTACATTAGCTGCAATACAAATCCATGTATTGCCTTAACTTGAATAAATTATTGTATGTGTATAGTAAATTGACTATTTAGTCAATACAGGTACCCTACTGTATCCCACATAGCTAGACTAAGTATATAGTATTGCATGTTGTATTCGATTTAGTTCTACAGTAGATTCCAGCCCACTGTCGGATCCTTGGAAACGAGAAACAGAGGAACTCGCAAAAGTCGGAAGTGGCAGTCTCTCAATCATTAAACGATTCATGAGGACGGAATGGAGAAACTAGCACAAAGAATACAAACTAGAAAACGACAGCACGGACAAACTTGGCAAAGAGGGGCAGATGAAGATCTTCAGACTCAGAACGGGACATTGTAGACTCAAGGCCCACCTCCACAGAATAGGTCTTAGAGACACGGCCACGTGTGATTGTGGAGCACCCAAGCAAACACCAGACCATATCTCGCAGGGCTGCCCTGTTTATGCGGGACAAAGAGATGCGGTCTGACTCGAGGAGCGACCATGCTCAAAAAGATGAGGTTGACCGGCGAGGACCTGAAACACGGTCTCCGTCGTGAATCTCGTCGGGCTAGAAGCATGGCATCTGTTGATCAAAGAAGGAGAAGAAGGAGGAGGAGGAGAGGACGAGGAGGAGGATGAGGATGAAGAGGAGAAGGATTAGGGTGAGGAGGAGGAGAGAGAGGAGGATGAGGAAGAGAGGGAGGAGGAGGAGAATAATAATAGTAAGAAGAGGAAGAAGAAGAAGACGGAGGAGGAGGAGGAGAATAATAATAATAATAAGAAGAAGAAGAAGACGGGGGAGGAGGAGGAGAATAATAATAATAAGAAGAAGAAGAAGAAGACGGAGAAGGAGGAGGAGGAGGAGGAGGAGAATAATAATAATAAGAAGAAGAAGAAGAAGACGGAGGAGGAGAATAATAATAATAAGAAGAAGAAGGAGGAGGAGGAGGAGGAGGAGAATAATAATAGTAAGAAGAAGAAGAAGAAGACGGAGGAGGAGGAGAATAATAATAGTAAGAAGAAGAAGAAGAAGACGGAGGAGGAGGAGAATAATAATAGTAAGAAGAAGAAGAAGAAGACGGAGGAGGAGAATAATAATAATAAGAAGAAGAAGAAGACGAAGAAGGGGGAGGAGGAGGAGGAGGAGAATAATAATAGTAAGAAGAAGAAGAAGAAGACGGGGGAGGAGGAGGAGGAGGAGGAGAATAATAATAGTAAGAAGAAGAAGAAGAAGACGGGGGAGGAGGAGGAGGAGGAGGAGAATAATAATAGTAAGAAGAAGAAGAAGAAGACGGAGGAGGAGGAGAATAATAATAATAAGAAGAAGAAGACGAAGAAGGAGGAGGAGGAGGAGGAGGAGAATAATAATAGTAAGAAGAAGAAGAAGAAGACGGGGGAGGAGGAGGAGCAGGAGGAGGAGGAGAATAATAATAATAATAAGAAGAAGAAGAAGAAGACGGAGGAGGAGAATAATAATAAGAAGAAGAAGACGGAGAAGGAGGAGGAGGAGGAGGAGGAGGAGAATAATAATAGTAAGAAGAAGAAGAAGAAGACGGGGGAGGAGGAGGAGCAGGAGGAGGAGGAGAATAATAATAATAAGAAGAAGAAGAAGAAGAAGACGGGGGAGCAGGAGGAGGAGGAGAATAATAATAGTAAGAAGAAGAACAAGAAGGAGGAGGAGGAGGAGGAGCAGGAGGAGGATGAGAAGGAGAAGAAGGAGCATAATTATTGCAATAAGAAGAAGAATAAGAAGAAGAAGAAGAAAAAGAAGAAGAATAAGAAGAAAAAGAAGAAGAAATATAGTTTGCGCATGAAAATCTCACATAACCGACAATGAACGTTGACCGGCGAATACCTGTACTTCGTAGTTAATAACGTATAAAAATATCAATCATTAATTATAATCATTGCTTTCACAAAATGAAGCAAATGTGACTTGCAATTTGTCTCTGTCTAGGACAACCGAGTGAAGTCAACTTTGCGCAGGCATGCAATGTCCGGCTACCAGAGCCATTTGCCAGCTGACTTCATTGATGAGTGCACACTGGAGGCGCTCTCAAAGGAAGATATGCTCATTCTGTGGAAGAAGTCAGAGATTGACCTCGAGAGCAGACTACATGAGGTACCATATGTTATTGATAAGAGCAGCCTGATTGTAGGTTTGGTTTGTTGGTTTATTCGATTGTTGACTGGAGATCGTGTTTTTTAAATATATGGCTTGGCTTCGTTCGTTCTCAATCTTCTGCTACCAAACCCTGAAAGGGCTTGAGTAGCAGAATGTAGTCCAGAGAACGGAATGCGTTGTGTCGTAGTTTACGGCTTGATTACGATATTTTCACCTTTCGATCCAACACATCCGACTTCAGCAAGCATTTTTGGAGTACCGGTTTAGCATTCCCTCTTCGATCCCTTCTCCTTAGCCAATCTGCCCTACTGCAGTCTGTTATCCAGGATCACCTCGTGGGTGTGTAGAAGGGTCTTGGCAGCTCTGGTTTGCTGACCCTGACGCTAACAGTCAGCTATGGGTCGCTGACCACTGCAGCTCATGCGCTCTTTTTATTATATAATTAGTAATAAAGTAAAGATCCCATTTCACGTCAGGTATGGGCAATATGGTGTTATTGCCATAATATTTGGTGACCCACGGCACATAATGGGTGATGTGGTCAGTATCACCCGTGCCGCCTTTACTTACCCTACTTTTTTTGGTACCCAATTTATGTGGCCAAAAGAGCCAGTGTGCGGTCGCAACAAAATCCTGTACCCTGATTGTTTGGCTGGGAAGCCAGTGCTATAACTAGTGCACTACCGGTGGCCCCTAAATGATTCCTTCTAACTCCCGAACCATAAAACTCAACGGCTGATGTCTGTCCACTTCTCTTTTCGGCGGTCATTCTGAGCACCGCCTATGACACTCCAGATGTTAAAGCCTTTCATTCCACTAAATGTGTGCTCGTTTTGTTTTACCCCTCAATTCTTATCTTGAGCATCTGAGTAACAGGTTGGTTAGAACGTTTGCTTCTTATGACAAAAGGTACCAGATGCAATTCCCAGTAGCATCACACTTATGGTAACCCACCTGTAAACGGGTACCTGACTTACCATTAGTGAAGCCAATGCAGCGACGAAGGAGACAAGTCTTCCATCTCACAAAAAGCTGCTCAGTAGTTTACCGTTTGGTTTACTCATTCCTTAATGAACCCCACTCGGATGGAACAAATTCTTACTTACCTGGAATAGATTCGGCTTCTAACAGCTGGGAGGATGTCGATCAGTTGACATTCATCGCACAATGCAGGCAGTGTATCGTGACAAAAGTGTGGCGAACATTAACTCCAGCGACGGTCCACCCGAATTGCTGCAATAATTTTGACGATGGCATCATCTGACGCAACAATATGCGCCTGACCTGGTCTCGGAAGATCTTTCGTTAACTCCAGTCCTTCTTTAAACATCGTTGTCTAGTTCTTCACTGTTATCTTCGACACACTTTTGTCATCATAAACTGCCTGCATTCTGCGATGAATGCCAACTGATGGACATCCTCCAGCTGTTAAAAACCGAATGACCGCTCAATGATAAACTCTGGACGGATTCCGTATCACACCCGTCATGTTTTCAACGTTCTGCTGAGGAAACTATGAATCGAAGGATATTTAAATGTTGCAAACTTGACGGTTGGTATGTGCTGTTTACATCAGAAGTGACGTCATTATGCGCAAGGTACGTATTTTCACTTAGTGCAGTTAGGTCCGGTTTCATTTGAACACGTCTCGTATCATTACAAGCAACTAATGAGATCTGGTAGATGTATCTACCTGATTTGTTATATAGCAAAAGAGTATTTATTGACGAGTGAATATGTGGCCTTACTTTAAGTTAAACGATGTTAGTTCGCTGGTTAACTTGGTTAACTAGTTCAGTGTTTACCTGGAAATCGAGTACCCATTTTTAGCTCGATACATCTGAGTTTATCGAGACAAGATACACATTTATAGATCCTTCCCTCCCTGGGGTGGGGCGGGGGTTAGTTTGTGAGTGGGAATCTGAAATTGAGTCAGCTCTGTTAGTGATGGACACTGATTGATTTAGTTAGTAAGTGATCACCTGAAGTTAAGTCAGCTCTGTCAGTCATGGACACTGAGTGATTTAGTTAGTAAGTGATCACCTGAATTTAAGTCAGCTCTGTCAGTCATGGACGCTGAGTGATTTAGTTAGTAAGTGATCACCTGAACTTAGTCAGCTCTGTCAGTCATGGACACTGAGTGATTTAGTTAGTAAGTGATCACCTGAACTTAGTTAGCTTTGTACGGATCGTCATAATCACTCGCCTTTTTCTCCAATGCTAAACAGAGGCCATCCCTGTAGCTGTTCCTTTTTAAGATATGCATGTTTTAGTCTTAGTCGACCTGTACTTCTACAGAGACGGATACCCCTCTGCAGGTCCCACTTAGTCGACCTGTACTTCTACAGGGACGGATACCCCTCTGCAGGTCCCACTTAGTCGACCTGTACTTCTACAGGGACGGACCCCTCTGCAGGTCCCACTTAGTCGACCTGTACTTCTACAGGGACGGATACCCCTCTGCAGGTCCCACTTAGTCGACCGGAACTTCTACAGGGACGGATACCCCTCTGCAGGTCCCACTTAGTCGACCTGTACTTCTACAGGGACGGATACCCCTCTGCAGGTCCCACTTAGTCGACCTGAACTTCTACAGGGACGGATACCCCTCTGCAGGTCCCACTTAGTCGACCTGAACTTCTACAGGGACGGATACCCCTCTGCAGGTCCCACTTAGTCGACCTGTACTTCTACCGGGACGGATACCCCTCTGCAGGTCCCACTTAGTCGACCTGTACTTCTACAGGGACGGATACCCCTCTGCAGGTCCCACTTAGTCGACCTGAACTTCTACAGGGACGGATACCCCTCTGCAGGTCCCACTTAGTCGACCTGAACTTCTACAGGGACGGATACCCCTCTGCAGGTCCCACTTAGTCGACCTGAACTTCTACAGGGACGGATACCCCTCTGCAGGTCCCACTTAGTCGACCTGTACTTCTACAGGGACGGATACCCCTCTGCAGGTCCCAGCTCTGTCGTGAACTGAATTAAACTAGGATGATAATATCCTGCCCAGCGTGCTAGGCTCGAGCTCTTATTACTCGGCTGCATTTGGGACAAAGTTAGACACTATCAATTCTGCACTTAACAAACTATCAAACCATAGCCGGTTTTATGCTATGTTACACAGTTAGTCGCCTCTTACGGTATGCTCTATGTGGCACAGTGGTACTTGTCGTGTCCTTATTATACATAAAGACCCCCCAGCGGACCAAACGGGTTTGATTGACGTGTTTCCAGGCACTTTGAGTCCTTTACATTTTCGTTCCAGTGAAAATCATAGTTTTTAACTTAGCTGGGCTCTTCATCAGAAGTTTGTATCCGAGTTTTTGATGTACTTCTTTATAATTCCAATCCTTTTACGTGATGATGTTAATGGTCCCAAATACAATCCTCTTTATTCGCCATTGGGCGAAGCCAGTGAATCTATTCTTTTCGTCCAAGATGCAACTCTGGTGTTCCATCAGCCACTGATGATAATATTTTTTATATTTATTTGCGCAGGTTCAAGCTAGGAATCGACGTCTGGGTCTTACCATTGACTACCTCACAAGGCGGAAAAGGTCAGAAGAACCAGAGGAAGTGTAGCCTCGATTGCACACTAGACTGACATTGTGTCTTTGAGCAAGCTCCAGGCTGTTATCAGTGTCTCAACTTGAAGTTATGGAGCCATGCATGGCGCCCCGAAATATTACATAACGCTCCACTTAAACCACAGCTAATAATTAATGTACATAATTGTGAATGAAACGCAGACGACGGGGCCACTAACCTAAAAAGTGGGTGAGAAACACTGCTCCTTTCGTACTGCGCTGATTTATGACCCGGATGTTCTGCAGCTAAGCCCTGAACATGGATAACGGTTTGTAGCAAACAATTGGTTTACAAGTAAAACTACGCACATATTAGGTTTGTGATATGCGTGCCCTGATTGGCACTGTATTTTTATTATATTTATATCTATACAGATGTGTGTGTATGTGTGTCTACATATAATACACCTTTTCTGCTCCTGCGAAGCATGGTCTTGCAACAAATACAGGCCAAATATTCAATTTTCATATGCCCACGTCTAGTGAAGTTTTTTTTGCTTTATTTGTTTGTTTTTCCGTATTTATGGAATAGCCAGCTCAAAGCACAACCCTCTTTAGTCCCCTCTTACCACACACCTCGCACGTTACAGTGTTTCCTATCTATACCTTCCTTCGGGAATATATATATATCAAGCACGTTCGATCGATCGGTCCAAAACAACATTAGAAGTAGTGCGTGTCTGTCCGAAGCAAATTAATCAATACCTTTTATTCCTTGCTTTAGCCAATTCAGATTTTTGAAATCGTAAAATAATGCACGTTCACAATATTTAATTGTGCTAAATGTTATTTCAAATCTCAGCGATAGATTGCAAGTGACCTATTTCTTACAATATGACTCGTTCTCGTCTCTAAACGTCACTGTTGGAGGAAAGAAGTTGGAAGACGAAGCCCATGAGTTTCCTGCTTTCGTAAATCCTATATAGCCAGAAAATTCAACGCTTGGAGAATGAAGTGAGGGAATGCGTTTAATAGGCATTGACGAAACATTTGTTTGCTTCTAACCAACGAACGACGAATACTGTTGCCACGTGATCTTGGATACGTTATTAATCAATTCTTGCCGTATGCGAATTGGTTCTTTCTTTTCGCTTTTTGTCCTGCATGTGCCTTTCAGCGTCAGTTATTTAGAAGTTTCTTGACAGGGCCTTTGTGTGTGTTTTGTACACATGGAGCTTTACTGTTTCTATTATTTTTGCTATCCATCTTTTGCATGGTCGACCCTTGGCTTTGATTCCATTGTATCTGTATAGCATTGCTTTCGGATGGATACTATCTGATGTTTGCCGTATCACGTGGTCGAACCATTTGGTTTGATGTCTCTTGATGAGGTATAGCGCTGGTGTTGTGCCTACTTGTCTCCTAATATCTTCGTTTCTGATTCTATCCATTCTTGTTACTCCACGTATTCTGCGCAGGCGTTTCATCTCTGTTATTACGATGTTTATTTCATCTTGATCTTGATGACCAGTTCCTTAGCGTATCTGCAGGTCCCAACTTCATCTCCAGCGGACCCTGTCTTGGGCCACGGAAGTCCAATGAGTGGTAAGCACTCCACCAGATCCGTCTCGGATGTGGTAGTGTACAGCAAGGGTGTCTGACCAAGGCATTGGAGGTCTTCCCCGTGGTCTCTTTTTACCTCGGAGGTGCCAGATTGCTGTCGCTGTGCTCCATTAACAATCGTTTTGTCGCAACAAGTGCCCTGCCCATCTATGTTTTGCCTTGTCTGCATAGATTGCCGAATCATTCTCCGGGATAATTATTGATTTCTCTCAAGAGGGGCCTACGTCACTCTCAATTCGTCCTCCAGTGATTTCGTTAGTGTCCATGACGCAGCACCATCGCAGGGAGCACCATGGAACTGACGTGGGCTGCTGCTGACTGTGTGATGCGCACTATGTCGTCGTCAAATCAAAAGTGATTGAGCCGTCTGCCGTCAAAATGGATGCCAAAGGTGTGCGAGTTGCATCGTCTAATGGCTGATTCTAAACATGCGAAAAAAGAGGTTCTTTGAGAAAGGATCCTCCTCCTGGCGGACTCCCTTCTGAACTGGTAACCCAATTGGACGTTGGAATGGACAAAATGTGGTGGTATTACAGTTTGTATAACTAGCGTGAATTCTGGTGTAACCAGGATCGACACCTTGTTCCAACAGTGAGCGCCTACACGAAATGTGGTGGTATTACAGTTTGTATAGCTGTTAGCGTGAATTTTGATGTAACCAGGATCGACACCTTGTTCCAACAGTGAGCGCCAAACAAAATGTGGTTCTACTGAATCAAAAACGTGTTTGTAGTTGATGAAGGTAAATATGAAGAGTGTCATTAACTACTTCAATAAGGCTGCAGCAGGTTGAAATATGGTCTATTGTGCTGTACGAAAGTCGAATGCCTGCTTGTTCGACTGCTGGTAGATATTTTTCGAGAGTAGTGCGGACTCTGGCATGGATGTATTTCGTAAACAGCTTGTAAGTGGCCGGGAGAAGAGAAATTTGACAATAATTTCCGAGGTCCTCTTTATATCCCTTCTTGTGCAAGAGTGTTGTCCTTGAGTTGCGCCGAGCGGTAGATGTTGTTCCCGAGCGAAGATGTTAAATGTTTGGCTATGGCTTGGTAAAGGCGTAGACCGCAAGCCTGGATGACCACCCCAGGGATGCCATCTTCACCTGGGGATTTTCCAGAGGGCATAGACTCGACGACGGCATGGCGAATTTCTGAGGCAGGAAGTCCGGAAGAGGGGGGACAGTGGATGGGAGGGCAATTGGAGTGGGTTCTGACGATCTGAACAGGTAGCTATGATAATCGTTCATAATTTACTGCATGTCTAACTTTGACGGAGTGCGAGACCGATCGGAAGCTTGCAGACAAGGCATGATTTGACGTGTTCGACGAGACTGGGTAGCTTATTTGATGCTGCGCCGATGTTCTGCAGCTTTCAGTAGGCGTTCGCGGGCAAAAAGTCGTATGATCTTTAAGTTTTCGACGGCAAATCTTGGTGTTCTGCAGCTTTCAGTAGGCGTTCGCGGGCAAAAAGTCTAATGATCTTTAAGTTTTTGACGGCAAATCTTGGTGTTCTGCAGTTTTCAGTAGGCGTTCGCGGGCAAAAAATCATATGATCTTTAAGTTTTTGACGGCAAATCTTGCTTAAAGTTGTGAAGGCTGTATGGTTGTCTGGAGACCGAGCCATCTTACATCGCTCCTCTAGCAAAGCGCAAGTGGCAGGGGAAATGCGATTTGTGGTGTGAGTGGGTGTTGGGAGACTGGCTGCCTTCGAAATGGATGTGATTATTACAATCAGATTTGCGAAGTCAGCATCGGTGTCGAAAGAAACTCCGAGCTGCTTGCTAGCTGTGAGGGTGGTAGCAATCGAAGGATTGATGTGCGTTTCCGGACCCCGATATGATTGCTGCTGCCGGAACGTTGCATGTTTTAGATCGAACTCGAAACGGACATAGAGAAGGCGATGGTCGCTTCCAGTGGAGAAGGGACCAACCACTGAGACATCTCATGCCGATTTACGATTGGACAAGAAAGGTCAATTTCATGATGATGAAGTCCACTTGGTCCCACATGTGTCTCTTGTAAATAGGGTTCTGAAAAAAGCTGTTATAGTGGAACTGCCGATTTGATTCGCTGAAAGTTGCCAGTCTGTCGTCTGCGTCGTTCCTTGCTTGCTTTTTATAATCTTTGTTTGTTAAAGTCCAATTCTGACACTGATCACACACTTGGTTAGCAATTGTGTGTTGTTTAGCGTTATTTTGTATCCATTGTCACGTATTTACATTGCAATATCATAGACGACATTTGCCCAATGATATGACTTGCTTTATAACATCTGTGTTGGATTTCGGTGTTACCTTTGCCATCTGCTGAGATTATGTTACCCAGATATGTGCAATGTTTCACCTGTTTCACCTGTTTTACCTGTTTTACCTGTTTTACCTATTTTACCTGTTTTACTTGTTAGTTTTGTATAAATCTTTTATTTCCATTTCTTTTCTTGCAATCGTCATAACTTCGGTTTTCTCTATGTTGATTTTCCTACTATAATCCGTACATACCTCGAGAGTGCTGATATGTTCCTGCATTTGATATTGTGAGGTTGCTGTTCGTGTTAGGTTATCAGCAAAGAGAAGTTCATTTAAGTGATCTCTGGGGTAGTTTCCTCACTAATGTTAGCTTTTTTTTTTTTTACATAATGCGTCTGAATATGTGAAAAACATTAAAGGAGATGGTACATAAACCTACCGTACACCGGAACTAATATGAATTTTGTGGAATATATTTCGTTTATTGGTACTGTACATTAGCTATACGCTGACTGTAAAGACTTTTACATAGGTTTGTCAAATGTTTATTTATTTCATAACGTTATAACTGTATTGTTAGTTGAACAAAATATATTCCAATATACATGTTATATATTAGTTCTTTCGTTGCTAAGCACAACAGTAAATTTTCAATGCAATTTTTCAGCTGAAGTAAGAATTAAAGACGGTAAACAATATGAGATCAACAGACTAATTGGACTGCTTTTGACTTTAATGGTGACAGGAAAGTTACAGTTTAATACGCAGCAAGGGATGGGGAATTTCTATGACTTTGTCATTGATGAATTCGTGAAGGAGAAACGGACTATAGATTTTTACTTACAAGTAAAGGGATGACTTTTTTAAATATATTTAATTAATTTTTTTTAACTGTTTTTGTAGTAATATCTTAATCCACATTTATCATTTTCATTACTGAGAATGAAATAATTTATTGCGAAGTTTTTTTTAACTGCGAACATTTTTTAAAGTTTTTATGGGATGTCTATTTTTATATATGTATACATTTATTCGTTTCTAAGCGTACATTTAAACAAAATAGATTCTGATAATGAAAAAATAATGTCAAGTTTTAAAATGAAGCTTCGTTCGTGCTGCATCTTTTTGAGTACATATATAACAAACCATAAACTAACTGTAAGTCTTGGTCTTTGTTGGCCTGTACATCTACAAGGGCAATAACCTTTGTGGAGGTTCCAATTTTTGTGAGAGTTGGTCGTAGCTGGTACGTGTATTTCTCTGCTTAGCGGACTAGGCAGTGTTTTTTTGTTTTGTGCAGATTCCAGCTTAATTTCCAGTCCGTTTTGTCTCGGGCACGTGTTTTCGAGAAGATGACTTCATTGTTTGTTTCAGGAACGCGAGCGAATCTTGCCACCGAGCAGGTGATCTTCCATGAGGTCTTTTATTGCGGCGCGAGTACCACAGGGTGGTTGCTGGAGTACCACAGGGTGGTTGCTGGAGTACCACAGGGTGGTTGCTGTGCTCCAGCGTTCGTCTTTCTACATGACCAGCCCAGCGGTGATTGTTCTTGACATGTTGTAGGACGTCCTAGACATGTGACAAAGCCCGGATATCACTGTTGTGTAAGCCCATTTGGCGCTGTTGTCTAAGTGATAAGTTACGAGACTGCCTTCAAGCGAGGCTTGTGTTGTCCTTAGCTTGTTCTTCGTGGTTTTTATTAGAGACCAGGTTTTACTTCCATAGCATAGCGCTGGTATGACTACTGAGTAGAATAAGTTACTAATTGTGCGATATCTTCCATAGCGCTGGTATGATCACTGAGTGGAATAAGTTACTAATTGTGCGATATCTAATAATTAAAGATCACATATTCATTGTGAGACATCATCTTTAAGGTTTAAAGTGTCGACTGAAATGTGACCCTGGATGTCGTAAGTCGAAGTACCGCAATGGTATATCTACCAGTCCAATAGCAACAAAACTGTCGGGTGTTGCAGACCGGTATTTGTTCGTCACCCAGTGACCGTCGTGTTGGAAAATTGATATGTTCTGGGATATTTATGAATACCTTATCATGTTTTTCTATTTGGATACACGTTTTTGCCAATGATTCAAGAAACCGAGTTATCGTTTGCAGCCAAAGAAGTAAAGTTACTGAGAAGAAACTGTGTATACCTTGTCAACAAAGGAATCCAAATAATGTATATTACAATAAGACAAATAACTCAAATAAAGAAAGACAACAAGGTTTAATGGACACATACTAAGACTAGATATATCCTTGTGGCAGCGAGAAACATGCAAGACAAGTGTGCTCAAGAAGCACATGGACAAATAAATATGAGCTGGTAAGGCACATTCGTTCTGAAAACATGTACCGTCTGAAATACAAGATGCTCAAATGACCGATAGTCGATAAGAGAATTGATCATCAAGGCCACGGGATATGGCACATGATGATGATGATGATGATGATGATGATGATGATGATAATGATCTTTTTATTGAATATATATCAAAATACAATGCAGATACTGAAATACTATGAGAACAAAAAGTATATTTGTACAATATAATCATTTATAATAACCTATATGAGAGTATAACATTTAATGATACAAAGGTCGCTGACTGCGTTTGTCAGTGGCCCATCATTTTATTATAAACAAAGAATGTTTGTCCATGACAATGACCACAAGACAAGTATTTATCTGCGCTCGGAAAACAGATAAAACGAACAACAGAAAAGAAAGTGAAGTAATGAGCAGCTCAGGATTTGAACACCATACCTCCAGATAACGGAAGCTATATTATGTTCTCAATCACTTACAAAAGGGATTGTTCCACGGGATTGGAAAGATGCAGGAGTGATCCCCTTATTCAAAAAAGGCAAAAAATCAGATCCAGCAAATTAAAGACCGGTGAGTTTAACGAGCATAGTCTGTAAATTGTTAGTCAATAATCAAAGAAAACATTGTAATGCATTTAGATAAATTTAATCTAATTAGAATAGTCAGCATGGGTTTACTAGAGGGAGATCGTGCTTAACAAATCTATTAGAATTCATGGAGGAGGTTACTAAAATCATAGATAAAGGGGAGCCAGTGGATGTTATTTATCTAGACTTTGCAAAGGTCTTTGATAGAGTACCTCATCAAAGATTATTTCGAAAGTTAAAATCACATGGAATAGGTGGGGAAGTTGCCAAATGGATTGAAAATTGGTTAACGGGAAGAAGGCAGAGGGTGGGCATAAATAAGGAGTACTCTGAGTGGTGTGAAGTGAAAAGTGGTGTGCCACAGGGCTCGGTTTTGGGACCAATTTTGTTCTTGATATATATAAATGATTTGGACATTGATATGAGATCCATGATTGCAAAATTTGCTGATGACACAAAACTATGCAGTAGTGTCTCATCTAAAGCGGAAGTGGATATATTGATGTCGGATTTAGATAAAATTCAAGAATGGTCTGTAAGCAGGCAAATGGAGTTTAATGTAGATAAATGTACAGTCATTCACATGGGTAGATCCAATATGGAAGATAATTACAGAATGGGAGAAAACAATATTAGAAAGATAGATAAGGAAAGGGACCTAGGGGTTATAATAGATCATACAGGAAAGGTGAGTGAGCAAGTTAAGGTAGCAGGGAAAAAGGCAAATGTAATGTTAGGTATGATAAAAAGAAATATTAAACATAGGAGCAAGGAAGTGATCGTCAAACTGTATAAAGCTTTAGTTAGACCTAGATTGGAGTACGGTGTACAGGTGTGGAGTCCTTATCATAGAGGGGATATAAACATGCTGGAAAGAATACAAAAAAGAGCGACAAAGATGATAGTGGAATTCCAGAATTACAGTCATGAGGAACGACTCAGAAAAACCGGCCTACAGTGTCTCGAAGAGAGAAGAATTCGTGGTGACTTAATACAGGTTTATAAGATGATCAGAGGAATCGATAAATTAGACTATAACAAGTTTTTTTTTAAATACAGCCACCTACAATAACACGAGGGCATAGCTACAAGTTAACTAAAGAGAGGTCCAGGTTAGATATTAGGAAATATTTTTTTAGTCAGAGAGTGGTGCCTGCTTGGAATGCATTGCCAGGGGAGGTAGTGGAGGAAGGAACAGTTAATGCATTTAAGAATAAACTGGATGCGCATAGATTTTAGAGCAAGGTGATGTAAATGTAACTGGTTGTATACAGACTCTGCAGGGTCTTCTAAACCAGTATAAAGACGTTAAGTTAAGTTGAGAGATAGAGATGAGTTAAACTACTAGATCAGCGTGGCACATCTTTAAAATGTGCTTTCCTAAATTGTCTGTTCTGCATTTGACACATGCATTTAACACCTGTATGACTAATGCTCATTGAAATGAGAATTAGGAAGTAATTGAGTCTATATTATATATATATATATATTTATATATGTCTGGATTAAAACTCGGCCTATATTGCATAGTCGCAAGTGTTGAATGAAGAAAGGCTTTATCAATTGTGACACTTTTGTGGGGTGTCTCGCTGGTCTAGTGGCTAAACTCTTCTCTCTCTCTCATGTAGCAAGGCACTTCCGTCATTTTGGAGGTCCGGTGTTCGAATTTCGAGCTGCCCACTCTCCACTTTACTTTCTGTTGTTTATTTTATGTGATAATTAAGTGGAGTGTGTAGCCCAGTTGACAGTGAGCTGGCTTATTAGACTGGGATTACAACGTGTCAGTGGTTCGAGTGCGTGGACGTACAGAACAAAATCCGGGACGTGGTTCGTGTCTGGTACGACCGCTCCTTCAGTCGACCCAGCTGTAAATAGGTACTTGACGTATGAGTTGGAAAAGGTAAAAACAGCAAAGAATGGAACTGGCCACCCCACCTCACATAGACTGCGGCTAATATATGAAGAGTTATCTTCGACGGCAATTGTTGCCATGGTACTGATCTTTACCTTTACATACGTTACCCAAGGGCAGATAAATACGTGTCTTGTGATCGCTATCATTAACAAACATTCTTTGTTAATCTAAGTTACTGGATTATATGTCAATTTGTGTAAATATAAACCCTAAGAAAATGTATAAAGGCCTTGTTGTGCATCTTATCCCGTGTTAGCTGTACGTATTCCGAGGTTTAGAGTTTTCCATGTCTTCAAAGTCTTCATTCCTTGCACAGATGGACATCATAAGACCGACTCTGTTTGGTCTTTCTTTGAAATCATCCTAAATGTTCTCATGGGCTTTTTTCAATCATCAACCAATCAAAACATGTCCGTCTCCGTGTGGAGCATAGGACGTCAACAAATATATGCCAAACCATAAAATGTTGACTTGTCCATATCTGTTGAAGTTTTTGAGACTTAGCTTTTCTAAAGGATGGGGTAAACAGCCCTGTGCATTCCTTAGTCGCCTCTTATACATACCTGGCAGGTTGCAGTGATGCTATTCTTTGCTCCCCTTTCAGTTCCCTGATACACTCGGTGTGATATTTTAGTCTTAGTTATAGCTTGTCTTTTTCGGATGATCGATTTTTGGGACATTGTTAGAGTATTTGCCTGACATGACATGGTGACTGGGTTCGAGGCATGCCACTTTCCTCCCTGCTGTAGCTCGGTGCCTAACTTACAATTGAATGCAAGGAAGAGACCTGGTCATCCAAATCTTTTAATTGCACTAAGACATTTCGTAGGCACCAGTCTCTGTCACTATATCATGACGTCATCAAAGCATGTTAAAAAAAACTGATTTTTCACCTAGACCTGTTTAATTTATGTTTACTATCTCAATGATAAAAGTGTTCTTTTTCGTAGTTGTATTTTCTGCATTAAGATTTAGTTCAATTAAACCTAATTAGTTGTTTCACCATTAATATATCAACTATCGTTACCTCTTTAAATTAGATAGCACATATGTCAAATAAGCGTTACCTTGCAAACTGTTCAACTTTACTTGCCCCATATTTTAAATAGTTGTATGTTTCGCGACTAAAGAGTGGCGGTAGTAGTAGCAGTAGCTCCTATCGCAAGCGAAGATGGCGACAACATCATACTTGTGCAGCGAGATGTGTTCTCATATGATTGTAAAGATCAATCGTGGAACGCCAGACTCTTTCACACTTGAGAGGAGTCGGCTGTGGGGTCGTTGTAAGTTCTGTTCTTTCCGGTGGCTCGCTTTCTCTGAGCCTCGGCAATGATGTTTCGTTCTGCGATCTGAGCATCTTGCACTTTGTTGAGGGTGTCCAACTCGGCAGTGCACAGAGCTGAATGCACTGAATGAGCTGAATCTCCCGCTACCAAACCATGAAAGGGTTTAAGCAACAGAATGTAGTCCAGAGAACGGAATGCGTTGTGTCGTAGTTTACAGCTTGACTGCGATATTTGCACCTTTCGGTCCAACACATCCGACTTCAGCAAGCATTTTTTGAGTACCGCGTTAGCATTCCCTCTTCGATCCCTCCTCCGAGTGTGCCCAACTAGACATTGCACTCCGTTGGCTGCATAATGCTTCCCCATGTGGTCGGGAAGGTGCCAGATACATTTCTGGTTTCTGCTCTGAGGGGGAAAAACATTCACGGGACCACCCAACCCCTACCCCATTTCCTCCAAACACTTCTTTTTCTATTCGTTTGTCCTCTTTGGCTTTTCAGTGTTAGGTTGGAAAGAGATCTCTAGGTCGAGCCCCACTGCGTGCCTCACACACAGTGGCATTCACCGCCTCAAATATTTCCGTAAGCCTTCTTTTTTCTTGTTCGGTCTTTGACCTTGAATCTGTTGTATCTAAATAGTATTTCCTGTTGGGAGTGGTTGTAGCCATGTTACGTGGCCAAACCATTTTAATTGCTGTCTTTTGATGTAGTCTAATACAGGTGTTGTTCCCATCTGCATCCTGATGTCATCGTTTCTTACCTTTAGTTAGTTATTGTCACGTGTTTAAAATTAAGTATTGGAGTTATTTGCCCAATGATCTAATCTGCCTTATTACATCATTGTTGGATTTTCGCTGTGATTCTTCCGTTTGCTGATAACTTGTCCCTAAGTGTGTAAAATCTTTAACCAGTTTGATTTGCTAGTTTGCAATGAAGATATTGGTTTCTCCTACTCGTCTAGATATTTTCATGACCTCAGTTGTTTTTTTCTACGATGACTTTCATGTTGTATTCTGTACATAATGAATTAATTTTTTTCAATATCTTGTTTCAATTGCATTTCTAAAGTTACAATAACAGTTTCATAGTCTGCGATAAGACGCTTGTTTAAGCACCATTAACTAGTATCCCCAAGACTTAATCGCTCTGAGAAGCTGATTAATGAAAAGAAGAGACCACACATTCTCTGTACTGACTAATAAATGCTTGACTAAACTATACATTTCTGATGCTCTATTATAAAAAAAGTGCATTAGCGCAGAGAAGAATGCAAATGGCTTTGATGCAGGCTTCCTTCAAGAAAGCCGACCGTAGTGAATACTCCTGTTACTATTAGAGAAACACAAACATAGATTTGAGTCAAGTAAGATAGAGGAAAATCAATAAATAACCTACAGGGTATCCTTAATCGAAATGATCGATATCAACAGACTCTAAGCTCTACTAACTTGGTCGTGAATATTGGTTTGCTTTTTCCTAATGTATTCTAGCTGAAAATCATCATTAATTAGAAGAAAACAAATTAAGTAGAAATTTACAAATACTAAATTGTTTATCATTCCACACACACAAGTGTTATAAATGTCATTTTTTCAGACCCCACATCCTAGTGTTCTAAGCGCTTTTTTTATCAGACTCCACTCTCTGCTATATGGTCCATATCATCAGACCCCCTATTCAAGTGTACTATGAACCCCTACTATTAGTCCCCATATTCAATTGTACTGAGAACGTCTATTATCAGACCCCATATCCAAGTGTACTGAGAACTCCTATTATCAGACCCCATATTCAAGTGTACTAAGAACCCCTATTATCATACCCCATATCCAAGTGTACTAAGAATCCCTACTATTAGACTCCCAGCGTCATGTATTATAAGCGTCACTTATATCAGATCCCACATTCAAGTGTTGTAAGGGTCCCTTTTGTCAGTCTCCAGTCCCTAGTTATGAGACTCACTTTTATCATATCTTATATTAAAGTGTGATAAACGTCACCTTGTTTTAGACCCCACACTAAATTCTTTATAAATTCCATTTTTTTAGACCCCACACTCAAGTCTTTATAAATGCTATTGTTTTTTTTTTATTACCATCCACACTAAAGCCTGTTGAAATTCCAATTTTTCAAGGACACTCACTCATGTGTTGTAAACATCACCTTATTCAGATCCCACACACGTCTTTTTAAACGCCACTTGACCAGACCTCCACACTTGTCTTCATAAACGCCACTTGATAGGACCCCGACACTCGCCTTCATAAACGTCACTTAATCAGACCTCAACACTCGCCTTCATAAGCGCCACTTGATCAGACATCCACACTCGCCTTCATAAACGCCACTTGATAGGACTCCGACACTCGCCTTCATAAACGCCACTTGATCAGACATCCACACTCGCCTTCATAAACGCCACTTGATAGGACCCCGACACTCGCCTTCATAAACGCCACTTGATAGGACCCTGACACTCGCCTTCATAAACGCCACTTGATCAGACATCCACACTCGCCTTCATAAACGCCACTTGATCAGACATCTACACTCGCCTCCATAAATGCCACTTGATAGGACCCCCATACTCGCCTTCATAAACGCCATTTGATCAGACCTCCACACTCGCCTTCATAAACGCCACTTGATCAGACCTCCACACTCGCCTCCATAACGCCATTCGATCAGACCTGCACACTCGCCTTCATAAACGCCACTTGATCAGACCTCTACGCTCGCCTCCATAAACGCCACTTGATCAGACCTCCACACTCGCCTCCATAAACGCCATTTGATCAGACCTCTACACTCGCCTCCATAAACGCCATTTGATCAGACCTCCACACTCGCCTCCATAAACGCCACTTGATAGGACCTCCACACTCGCCTCCATAAACGCCATTTGATCAGACCTCCACACTCGCCTCCATAAACGCCATTTGATCAGACCTCCACACTCGCCTTCATAAACTCCCCTTTATCAGATTTCCACACTCAAACCTTTATAAACGCCACTTTATCAAACCTCCACATTTGTCTTTTTAAGGGGTACTTTCATCAAACTCAACGCTCCTTCTTCGTTTTGGTCGTCTCAAATATTTTTTTTTTTCTAATGAAAATCCTGATTTCACTCCCGTTGACATTTTGGGAATACAGTGGTTAGCCCATATATTTTTTCATCACTGACCTACTAGGGGTGATATGGGCATCGTCACGCGGGCCCTCCTTGCTTTTCCAGATAATTCTGGTACCCAAATTTTGAGGCTGGGTTGAACCGAAAACCTGTTTTGCGATCAGGAAAATCTCTGCATCATATGAAAAACCAGTGCACTAACCACTGCGCTACTTCTGCTCTCTTTTCTCAAATAACCACCCCTATTTCTGTCCATAAAGGTGGCTATCTGCCTCTTGCTTTTCTCGTTGCCATACAGTTTATCTCTCAATTAAGTTGGAGACGGCTATGATGTTTCTGGCGGACTAGAAAATCACGCTCTACTGCTTGTTTGAGACCACATATCTGATGTTCAAGGTTAACCAGTTAACAGACTAGAAATGGATACTTTAATCATATTGAAAATGTACAAATGGTTGTTATTCAATCGTTGTTTTCTTTTTTTAATTCTTCATCATCTTAACTTAATCTAACGTCCCCATACTAGTTTAGAAGACTCTGCAGAGTCTGTATACAACCAGTTTCATTTACATCTCCTAGTTCTAAAAGCTATTCACATCCAATCTATTATTTAAATGCATTAATTTTCCATGCTTTTATAACTTCCTGTGACAATGCATTCCAAGCATTCACCAATCTCTGACTAAAAAATATTTCCTAATATCTAATCTGGCCCTTTCTTTAGTTAATTTGCAGCTATGCCCTCTTGTTCTTGTGGGTGGTTGTATTTCTAAAAATGTGTTATAGTCTAATTTATCCTTTCTGTTGTTTATCTTATAAACCTGTATTAAGTAACTTTGAATTTTTCTTTAGCTTCTTTACTGAAACAGGTTGTTGATTTGTTAATTAATTTCTCCTTACTATGCAATCTGTACATTGTAACATTTAATTTAAACGAGTGTGTATTATAGTTAGTGGGTAGTGTTATCATTGTTGTATCATTTTTGTCTAGTTTTGTTGTCTATATTTAGATACTAACTGCGGGACATTTAATCCTCAACTCTTGCATTGATGATTGTTCAGACCTGGTCATGGACATGCTCATTCAACGTCACGGGCCCTGGTCGCCTAAGCGTACTATTGTATTGTCTTGCAATGATGATTGTTCTCTTGTCTTACCTTCGCTGCGTATGAAGCATAGGACGGTGCATCTAGTCGGAACATCCAGCCTGCACGCCCTCGTGGGCAGCCTGTATCCTAGCACATGTATACGTTTTGTAATATTGGTTTCTGTAGCAATTTGTGTTACATGATGAGGTTGTCAGTCCCAATCGCCGCCCTCTTTAGGAGCCTTTTACATTATGTTTGAAAGCTTCAAGAAGTCCTTAACAGCAAACGAAAGAAGATTGCATCTCTTCGCAACTTCTAGCGATAAGAGTGGTCAGATCACATGTGATTGTAAGGGAGGTGGGGGGGGGGGGGGGGGGGGGTTAAAAAGTAGCGTTAATATTTTATCGTTAATACAATGTTTTTGTTCCGCTGTTAAGTTAGAACTTCTGTAAAGGGGAAGAAACTTGAAGGCACGGCAAATGCTTTACATGGAAAACTTTAGTCGTTCGTCAATAATTGATTATGGAGGGGAATGGGTATAGCCTGGCAAGACATGGTGAGGAACGAAGACCTATTGGACAGGAGCCAACAACAACCAGTGGAGCAACAGATTCAATAAAGAAAATGGGGTTGAAAAGAACACACACCATGGAATGCACCATCAAATGTGGTTAGACAGGCTCTGACATGAAATCCACAGGTGAAGAGGAAAAGAGGTAGGCCTAGAAACACCTGGAGAAGAGACTGAAAATGAACTTTCCATGGAATTCAACTGGAATAAGGCAGAAAGAGCAGCTCAAGATCGAACTTGCTGGAGGAGGGTTGTCAATGGCATATGTCCTGAATGGAGCGACGGAAGTTGATTGATTGAATATAATATGAATGGTCGTTATTGATTTCTCGTCGTAAATATAAGTTGGAAAGATGTGTTCTAGACACATTCATTATGCAAAGCCACGCCTTGCCTTTGCACTGTGTATTTTTAGTTGTCTTTTAGATATCAATTACTGTCAGTCTATGAACTCTAGTCTAACAAAATGTTTCATTCAAAATTAGCTTAACTGGCTGCGGTCTATTATGCTCTAGTGTTTGAGTCCAACATTGATGTCACCCGGCCACGGATTTGACTTATATTAACGACTGACATCCGTGTCCACAGAAACGTGATGTGGTTTTACATTTGGATGAATTAGTTCATTCAATTTGTGATGTTTTTTCACTTCGGCGACTTCGGTTACCCTGTGTTGTATTTCCAAAGACCCGTGCACATCGCTGAACGTAGTGAAAATGGCGTCCTTCACTCGTTTGTTGACAGAGCTTATTTTGATATAATTAAAAAATAATCACATTAACCAAAGATGTACTTGCACTTCGGCTCTGCTGTCATGTTTCACGTGACAGAGTATCCAGCTTCCAGTTATCCGTTTGTAGGAACCTCTTTCCGTCGGGAGATGGGTGAGCCTTGCTCGGTTTTAAAAAAATGAAAACAAAAGTGAGATGTGATGTCTCTACGACCTCATAGGGTTATGGTGAAACGAGACGAGGCAAGAGAGTCATGCCGAAGAGAGTCATGCTCAAGAGAGTCATGACCAATTTCGTAATCTGTTCTTCGTTTATCATTTTTTAATCATTGTTAAGAATATTCTTTTTTTCGCTTTTCGCACCTTTCGAAGCATAAGAAAGTAGGGGATGGCGTGGCCTAGTGGTTAAGTGGCACGGCTCACAACCCGAAGGTGCTGGGTTCGATCCCCATCACAGCACCGGCCGCTACCTCGGGGAAGTAAACCCTTAGAAAATGCAGGAGGAAGCAGACCCTTACATAAAATGAATGCTGAAGTCGGATGCACTGGGCCGACAGGCGCAAAAATAAAAACACAGTGCAACGCACACCGCCTTGTGGTTTAGAAAAATAAGGTGAACGCAAAAAACAAAACAAAAGAAAACAATAAAAAAAGAAGCATAAGAACCTCTAGACATCAGCTTAGAAGAGAAGTGACTAGATTAAGCAGTACGAAGCATAAGAACATCTAGACATCAGCTTAGAAGAGAAGTGACTAGATTAAGCAGTACGAAGCATAAGAACCTCTAGACATCAGCTTAGAAGAGAAGTGACTAGATTAGCAGTACGAAGCATAAGACCCTCTAGACATCAGCTTAGAAGAGAAGTGACTAGATTAGCAGTACGAAGCATGAGACCCTCTAGACATCAGCTTAGAAGAGAAGTGACTAGGTTAGCAGTACGAAGCATGAGACCCTCTAGACATCAGCTTAGAAGAGAAGCGACTAGATTAGCAGTACGAAGCATGAGACCCTCTAGACATCAGCTTAGAAGAGAAGTGACTAGGTTAGCAGTACGAAGCATGAGACCCTCTAGACATCAGCTTAGAAGAGAAGCGACTAGATTAGCAGTACGAAGCATGAGACCCTCTAGACATCAGCTTAGAAGAGAAGTGACTAGATTAAGCAGTACGAAGCATAAGACCCTCTAGACATCAGCTTAGAAGAGAAGCGACTAGGTTAAGCAGTACGAAGCATAAGAACCTCTAAACATCAGCTTAGAAGAGAAGTGACTAGATTAAGCAGTACGAAGCATAAGAACCTCTAGACATCAGCTTAGAAGAGAAGTGACTCGATTAGCAGTACGAAGCATAAGACCCTCTAGACATCAGCTTAGAAGAGAAGTGACTAGATTAGCAGTACGAAGCATAAGACCCTCTAGACATCAGCTTAGAAGAGAAGTGACTAGGTTAGCAGTACGAAGCATGAGACCCTCTAGACATCAGCTTAGAAGAGAAGCGACTAGATTAGCAGTACGAAGCATGAGACCCTCTAGACATCAGCTTAGAAGAGCAGTGACTAGGTTAGCAGTACGAAGCATGAGACCCTCTAGACATCAGCTTAGAAGAGAAGCGACTAGATTAGCAGTACGAAGCATGAGACCCTCTAGACATCAGCTTAGAAGAGAAGTGACTAGATTAAGCAGTACGAAGCATAAGACCCTCTAGACATCAGCTTAGAAGAGAAGTGACTAGATTAAGCAGTACGAAGCATAAGACCCTCTAGACATCAGCTTAGAAGAGAAGTGACTAGATTAAGCAGTACGAAGCATAAGACCCTCTAGACATCAGCTTAGAAGAGAAGTGACTAGATTAAGCAGTACGAAGCATAAGACCCTCTAGACATCAGCTTAGAAGAGAAGTGACTAGATTAGCAGTACGAAGCATAAGACCCTCTAGACATCAGCTTAGAAGAGAAGCGACTAGATTAAGCAGTACGAAGCATAAGAACCTCTAGACATCAGCTTAGAAGAGAAGCGACTAGGTTAAGCAGTACGAAGCATAAGAACCTCTAGACATCAGCTTAGAAGAGAAGCGACTAGGTTAAGCAGTACGAAGCATAAGAACCTCTAGACATCAGCTTAGAAGAGAAGCGACTAGGTTAAGCAGTAGGAAGCATAAGAACCTCTAGACATCAGCTTAGAAGAGAAGCGACTAGGTTAAGCAGTAGGAAGCATAAGAACCTCTAGACATCAGCTTAGAAGAGAAATGACTAGGTTAAGCAGTACGAAGCATAAGACCCTCTAGACATCAGCTTAGAAGAGAAGTGACTAGGTTAAGCAGTACGAAGCATAAGAACATCTAGACATCAGCTTAGAAGAGAAGTGACTAGATTAGCAGTACGAAGCATAAGAACATCTAGACATCAGCTTAGAAGAGAAGTGACTAGATTAGCAGTACGAAGCATAAGAACCTCTAGACATCAGCTTAGAAGAGAAGTGACTAGATTAGCAGTACGAAGCATAAGACCCTCTAGACATCATCTTAGAAGAGAAGCGACTAGGTTAAGCAGTACGAAGCATAAGACCCTCTAGACATCAGCTTAGAAGAGAAGCGACTAGGTTAAGCAGTACGAAGCATAAGAACCTCTAGACATCAGCTTAGAAGAGAAGCGACTAGGTTAAGCAGTACGAAGCTTAAGAACATCTAGACATCAGCTTAGAAGAGAAGTGACTAGATTAGCAGTACGAAGCATAAGATGTCACTATAGCCAGCATTCCTACAGAATGCACTTAAATGCACTCTTTCAATAATGGTTTCCATAATATAAAGGATTGCCAGCCTCATTGAAACATTCTTTCCTAACTAACATGTTTGGACAGACAGGTATAATTCATGGTACAGTGACGTCATCAAAGCGCGAAAATTACGTTACAGCTGCAAATTACGTTAGGTCTGGACCAGTGCATTCGATTTCAACAGGCGTTTCTATCAGGTTGGCCTTCGATAAGCCTTAACCGTCTACAGTCTGCCTGTAGAGCAACATGTTTATGTCTCCGCAAAGTCTGGCCCCTACACTTTTACTTAAACGGCTTGGGAGGTCCTGCTGGTAGCTATGCTACTGCTGGCATAGATGTTAAGGTTATGTTGGCATATACACTTTTCTGCCTCGACATGATGAAGACACGATAGATGAGGCCTGAAAGGACTGATCTGGCCTGCTCTGTCCGACTCCGCCCTTCCCCTATGCTACTCGTGCGATGCATACTGCATGTGTTCATGGAAACATTGCTGTTATTTCTGTGATCTTTATGAGCAGTCTGGTTGTTCTTGCTAACGCCACTCGTACTTCAGTTGGGTACTTTGAAAACTTAATTTTGTGGTGGATTACAGGGGCTTTCCTCACATCTGAGGTGTACATTAGAAGGTGAACCGGGATCCCCCTTATTGTAGTTTAATGACAGACTTCTAAAGAAGCTCACTACTGTGGGATTCACAGTGTCCATCCCCATCTCGTTAACCAGACTGCCATGAAACTGCATGTTTCCAGGGTGAACGACTGAGAAGTGAGGTTGTGTCTTTCTCAGCATGATTCATATAATCTGGCTAACATAGTCTGATCAGTAGATTTCACTTGACCTTGACCATAACATAGTTTGATCAGTATATTTCACGTAATCCTGACTAACATAGTCTGATCAGTAGATTTCACTTGACCTTGACCCTAATATAGTTTGATCAGTATATTTCACGTGATCCTGACTAACATAGTCTGATCAGTAGATTTCACTTGACCTTGACCCTAATATAGTTTGATCAGTATATTTCACGTGATCGTGACTAACATAGTCTGATCAGTAGATTTCACTTGACCTTGACCCTAATATAGTTTGAGCAGTATATTTCACGATATTCTGACTAACATAGTCTGATCAGTATATTTCACTTGACCTTGACCCTAACATAGTTTGATCAGTATATTTCACGTGATCCTGACTAACATAGTCTGATCAGTAGATTTCACTTGACCTTGACCCTAACATAGTTTGATCAGTATATTTTACCTGACCATGACCCTAACATAGTTTGATCAGTATATTTCACGTGATCCTGACTAACATAGTCTAATCAATATATTTCACCTAACTATGACATAGTCTGATCAGTGTATTTCACCTGGACCTGACCCTAACATAGTTTTATCAGTATGTTTTGTCTGACCAGACTTTGTTCACCTCTCCCCGGCAAGTCTGCTAAATGTGTTATATTGTTATACAGATACAGGTTAAATTAGGACGATATCAGACACCGCTGTCGGTGAGGAAGTGTTAGACTTTACTGTACTAGACTTCGCCGTTTTATGAGATGGATAAGGGTGCCATTTACTTTCCTCGTTGCCTTTTCTTCCCTAACAGTAAACCAATTATTCATTTGCAACTATGTCGACTGGAATGTGTCGATAACGCGGATCAAACCAAGTACTTTTTGCCGTAAGAAGCCAATACTCTATATTTTATTGTACAGGACAAACTGAATGTCTCCGAATATTTATTACTTATATGTACGCGCGGGCTTCATACGAAAACCTTACAAAGCGGGATGGAAATTGGGAAAACCATGTCTTTGTATTGTAACTTTTATAACACTATCAGTGGCAACTGAAAAATTCTCAAGCAATTTCAGAGCGGAGGCAGAGGCACTGAAGGCTGCAGTAGAATCAATGCTGACAGGCGAAAGCAATGATGCTCTGTCCGTGGTGACAGCACTAAAAAGCCAGAACAATACAGAACTCAATAACTTAAGATCAGTACTCTGTCAATTATGCTAGCAGTCCACACCCAAAAGAATAGTGATACAGTGGGTTCCATCCCACTGTAACATTCAAGGCAACGAGGAGGCAGACAGACTGGCAAAAGAAGGTGCAAGGTTACCACAACCAGATTCTGTTGTAATCTTCGAAAAGTCCAAAAGGTTTATTAGGGCCAGGTACATGGCTGAATTGGAAACAGAGCATACTGGCTACACACAAAATGATGATTATTACCAGTTGAACAGAAGAAAGCGGGTCGTGGTCTTCAGACTCCGCACAGGCCACAACAGACTGAGGTTCCATCTATTCAATAAACTGAAGATAGGTGGCACTGACGAATGCACCTGTGGTACAGGGAAAATGACCGCTGAACATCTGCTGCAATATTGCCCGACATACGAGGACCAGAGAAAGCACATGTGGCCATCACCAGTGCCAACAATAGACAAGCTATATGCAGTATCGACAGCCTCAGTATGACCGCTGCTTTCTTCGAACAAATTCAAGTTGACGTCTGACAGCGTACGAAGACGAAGAAGAAGCATTGTAACTTTTTAATATGGTTGCTAAGTATGTTAAAAATGTCCTGCACGTGCCATCACGGTCCAGATGAACAACAAGGCGTCATAATTGCTGTCAAAAGATATTTTTTTTTCTTTTTTCTGCTTAGATGTTTGCCTCACTAGTTTCTACTGGCGGAGGCGCGCCATTTTCCACTCCAGACTAGATTGGGCGATATCAGGACGCATAAGCCAGTTCTTGGATGCATGTGTGCATCTGTATGTACCTATGCTAGGTTTGTGCGCCCTCAGAAGCTAGCCCAACCAAAGTGCAATGGAAGGGCTTTACCACGAGGGCGCGTGTGAAAGTTGTGCAAGGGTGTGACTGTGGGACAGAGTCAAATGAAACAGAGTGAGATCAGAGGGGAGAGAAGGGGAAGAGTGGCCCCCCTGTCAAAAGATAGCTGCTCCACTAATGACGTGCAACAAAGAGGAACAGAGTTATATTTTAACTAGGGTTTTTTTTAGCAACAAATGGGTGAAACCTATAGAAATTCATTGGAATCGCAAATGTTTTTGAAATATCCATCAGAGTACGACAGGAATGTGTACTTTAACCATTGTTGTTAAACATTTAAATAGACAATAACCGAGTCACCATACTTACAATACTAAATGGGGAATTCAACAAGGGGTGCGAATAAGTCAACGCAAAACATGAATTAACCTTTGAACACGATCAAAGCCTGATACAGGAGGGCAAACAAAGACTTCAAAATCAAGTTAATGCATTTGGTACACCCAGTGCAAAATGCAATTATTAATGCCTCAGTTAACCGCCTAATGGCAGAAGTGGACGGGAAAATGAGGAAGTAAGTAATTATCTAAGACAGAATCGCTTATTATGTTTTCAGTGATATCTTCACCGATATTTGAGCACAGCGATCTACCAGGTGCGGATAGCTGATTCGTTGTTTTGTGGTTTAACATTATATAATAGTCACTATATAATACAATATAAAATACAATATATAATAATATATAAAAGTATTTCCATATGTAAAGGCATGGATTAGGTCGCTGGGTAGGAGTGGATGGTTTTGCGAGTGTTGAAGTCGGTTGACTTATTTTCTGAGTAGTTCTTCAGCGTGATTTTCATTTCTAGATGTGTGAATGTTGTTTTTGGTCGGCAGTTATAAACTTCTGCTACTTTCTCTCTGCCTTCTGGTAGATGGCGTTTGGCATTTTGTTCTTTCTGATAAAAATCATCTGATATTTTTGTTTCGGTATTTGTCTGTGTCCGTTTGTTTTTCAGCTTTCTGTTGGTGTCGGTTTGAGCTATACGTCTGTATTTCTAATCTCTTTCAAGTGCTGTCTTTCCACTTTTTTGTATTAAGGGCTTCTTTGCTTTTTTAATATAAATTTCACAGGCAGCTGTTGGTGTAGATCTCATTCCTCAAAAAAAGGATGTCAAGGACTTGACTTTGCTCTGTAGATTTGGATAACTAATACTGTATTATCGTGCCTTCTAAATGAGAGAACCCAAACTATGAGGGACTCTGTGGTCTCGAGGTAAGGTGTCCGCCTCAGGTGCCGGAGGTCGCGGGTTCGAATCACGCCGGAGACCGGAATTCTTTTAGCGTGGATCTTCTCGTAAACAAATTCCACTGATCTCTGGGTAGTGAGATCGGACACCCGTGATCGGATCACGTTAAAAATCCCCTGGCAGTTGGAAGTCCAGAAGAGTAGGCTTAACGGCCGCTGCCAGAGCAAAATTTCACCTAAAAATCTACCCAAGTTGTTTGAATCTTTCCCCGTGTGGTCTGTTAAGAGCAGCTATAGATGGCGCCTAACTGACTGCTGGTCTAATTAACTCTAGTGTTTGAGTCTATTAAGCTGTACTCGCACATCGGTTAAACCGCCTCCTAGAAACTGGTTGTGTACAGACTCTGTAAATGTAAAGGCCGCCGCCAAACGATGATATCATAATGTATTTGCCAACTCTATTTTTAGTAAGGATTAACTGCGCTACTTTTTAACCTCACTCTAGTCTCGAGCCGCCCGACCCCAGTGGCAAGTCAAGGACAAGACGACTAGGGGGTTTGTTTGTTTTTTTTGCTTAGATGTTTGCCTCACTAGTTTCTACTGGCGGAGGCGCGCCATTAACCACCCCAGACCGTAGTCAATTGGGCGATATCAGGACGCATAAACCAGTGCTTTGATGCATGTGTGCATCTGTATGTACCTATGCTAGGTTTGTGCGCCCTCAGAAGCTAGCCCAACCAAAGTGCAATGGAAGGGCTTTACCACGAGGGCGCGTGTGAAAGTTGTGCAAGGGTGTGACTGTAGGACAGAGTCAAATGAAACGGAGTGAGGTGAGAAGAGGGAGAAGGGGAAGAGTTGCCCCCAGGGTGAGACTCTCCTCCCGACTAGGGGGTGACTACGAGATGCATGGGACTCCGCATCAAGCACTCCTGAAAAAATGGTGGAGTCCGAAGTCGAACCCGCACCACCTGATCACGAGGCCAATGGCTTAACCACTTCGACACGGAATCCTCACAGACTCTGTAGATCCGTCTAAACCAATATAAAGACGTTAAGTTAAGTTAAGTAAGTTAACCGTATTCCCAATCACTGGCTGAGCAAAGCTACAATGTAGTAACGCCATCACTTGGTGGTTCGTAATTAGCTTCGCGGTCAAATAACCATTTTTGTAAAGTGTATTTTCCGCTGTACATTGTTGCTTTGTTTAGCGTAGTCTGATATTGTTGGGAAATTTGAAAGCGCATACAGTAAAGCTCATACAGCAACACTCATACAGCAAAGCTCATACAGCAAAGCTCATACAGCAAAGCTCATACAGCAAAGCTCATACAGTAAAGCTCACACAGTAAAGCTCATACAGTAAAGCTCATACAGCAAAGCTCAAACAGTAAAGCTCATACAGTAAAGCTCACACAGTAAAGCTCATACAGTAAAGCTCATACAGCAAAGCTCATACAGCAACACTTATACAGCAAAGCTCATACAGTAAAGCTCATACAGCAACACCCATACAGCAAAGCTCATACAGTAAAGCTCATACAGTAAAGCTCATACAGCAACGCTCATGCAGTAAAGCTCATACAGTAAAGCTCATACAGTAAAGCTCATACAGCAACGCTCATGCAGTAAAGCTTATACAGTAAAGCTCATACAGCAACGCTCATGCAGTAAAGCTCATACAGCAACGCGCATACAGTAAAGCTCACAGTAAAACCCATACGGTAACTATTTTTTCTCAACTTGTAAGTTTAACTATTTTAAAAAGATAAAGTATTTCTTTCAACGTGAATTTTTCTCGTGTCATTTCCAAGACCCCTTAATTTGAAACAAAATAATAAATGCAGTTAACACAAACAGACTAACGTCTGGCCAGGCAAAATATACTGATCATACATGTTAGTCAGGGTCAGGCAAAACATACTGGTCAAAATCCTCACATCGGCTTCCTAGTAGCCCTCTCTGAAAATGGACTGTTTTCATGGCAGCCTGGCTAACGAGGTGAAGGATCAACATGATCCCCGTAGTAGGGAGTGACACGCAGATGAAGCCAAGCACAGTACAACCGCATGGGGGACCCCGTTCACCTTCATCAGCACGCTCAGGATGGGAAGAAAGCTACTGCAACCCGCCACTTAACGTCCTTTCCAGGGCGCACAAAAGAGAAACATACTCATTGTGGGCATTGGCAAACAACAACAACACAACTGTGCGTGTTGTAGCATGCGCTGAGAGCCATCTTGGTAACCCCATCAAGTAATACTTCTTCTTCTTCTTCTTCTTCTTCGTACGCAGTCAGACAGTAACCATTATTTTCTCGAAAAAAGCGGCGGTCATCCTGAGGCTGTCGACACTGCCATAGAGCTTGTCTTGCAGTTCCACTGGTGATGGCCACATCTGCTCTCTCTGATCCTCGTATGTCGGGCAGTTCTGCAGCAGATGTTCAGCGGTCATTTTACCGGTACCGCACGGGCATTCGTCGGTACCACCTATCTTTAATTTGTTGAATAGGTTGTACCTCAGTCTATTGTATCCAGTGCGAAGTCTGAAGACAACGACCTGCTCTCTTCTGTTCAACTGGTAATAGGCATAGTTTTTGGTGTAACCAGTATGCTCGGTTTCCCATTTGGTCATGTATCTGGCTTTGATAAGCCGTTTTGACTCTTCGTACGTCATACTAGTATCTGTTTGTGGTAGTCTTGCACCTTCTTTTGCTAGTCTGTCTGCCTCCTCATTGCATTGGATATTGCAGTGTGATGGGACCCACTGTACCGCTACCCTTTTTGGTGCAGACTGCTGGCACAGTTTGCAGAGTGCTGCTCTTAAGTCTTTAAGCTCAGTGTTTTTCTGGCTTTTTAGCGCTGTGACTACGGCGAGAGCATCTGTAAGCAGGACTATATGGCTTTCATTTTCTTTGTGTGTCACCATTTCTTCCACTGCCGCACTCAGTGCCTCTGCCTCCGCTCTGAAATTGCTTGTGTACTTACCAGTAGCGAATGACAGTGTTATTTTTCTGCCATTTGGTAGGTTTAGGAATGCTCCTGCCCCTCCGTTCTGTGTAGTGTTTGTTACAGAACCGTCGGTGTATGCATGGGTCCAGTCCATGCTTGGGTAGTTTTTCGATATAAAGCTTAGGGTAGTATCTCTCCTTTCTTTTTCAGTCTGGCAGTTTTTGTTTCCAATACCTGGTATATTTTCTACCACCTCTGGAAATATATCCTGCCTCCAGGTAGGTTTTCGTACAGTAGTGATGGGTTTTGGTGTTGTTAGTGCGTTTATGGGATCTTCGTGCATCTTTGCTTTGGCTATTTCTGCAAAGTTTCTCCGCTTTAGTTTCCCATTTCCCAAATTGTTTAATCGCTGGTGCATTGGATGGTCAGTCAGCCTTCAGTTTCTCTGACTGCAGCTGGGCTCTGCAGTCTCTTCTATCGGTCATGGATTGCAGTTTTGTAATCTTTTCAAGTTCTACAATTGGCGTTGACTTCATGCCGCCTGTTATAACTCTCATGGCTTGGTTTTGAAGTTTGCTAACTTTATCGAAGTTCGCCTTTGCTACTGTTGTGCATGCCGCAATGCCATACTCGAGAACTGGTCTCACTCTTCCAGTGTACAGTTTCTTTAGTATGTTTTCGTCTGCTCCCCAGCTTGTGCCAGCAAGTTTCCTCATGATTGCCATTCTTTCTCTGGCTCTCATTCGGCTTCTCTCGATCTGACTTTTCCATGTCATGCGCCGATCAAATGTGACTCCCAGATAGTTTGGGTTGTCGTTTGGCTGCAGGAATTTGCCATTTAAACTTAATTTGGTATTTTGGGGTTTGATTGAAAGCGAGAATATTGTGCATGTGGTTTTCTCCTTGTTTATTTTGACCAGCCATGAGTTCGCCCACTCTTCCAGCGATGTTAGGGCCTGCTGCATCCGATTTCTTGCTATGGTGAGATTCTTTTCAGAGGTCCACATAGCCAGATCGTCTGCAAACATTGAGCTATGGACTCTTCTTGGTATATTCTCTGTAATGTCGTTTTTATACACCAGGAAGAGTGTGGGTGACAGTACTCCCCCTTGGGGTACTCCCTGCTCAAGTGTCACCTTTTTGCTCATCTGCCCTTGTACTTGGACTCTGGCCGTTCTATTTTTGAGGTAGTGGTTGATCCACTTGTACATTTTCCCACAAACATCCCTTCTTCTTAGCTTGACTCTAAGTCCGTCTTTCCAGACTTTGTCAAATGCCTTTTCCAGGTCCACCCACACCGCTACTGTGTGTTTCTGTGCCTGGTAGGCATCTTCTATTTCCTGGGCTATGAGGATGACCTGGTTTTCAGTGGATCTGTGCTGTCTAAAGCCGGCTTGCTGTGGAATTAGTAATCGTTTTTCTTCCAGATGTCACATCAGTCTGGTGTTTATCATACGTTCCATCAGCTTGCCGACACAGCTCAGTAGGCTGATAGGCCTGTATCCATTTGGATCTATTTTGTCCTTTCCTGTTTTTGGTACTGGTACAAGTACTGCGTCTTTCCATGCCTGGGGTACAATTCCCCTTTTCCAGCTTTGGTTCAGGACCGATAGCAGTTTCCTCTTCGCTGGTTGGCCCAGCCTCATCAGCATTTCATTTGTTATCCCGTCTTTTCCGGGAGATTTCCTTTTTATTAATGCTCTCATGGCCTCTTCCATTTCGCTCATTGTTAATTTGGCCATCATATGCTCTTCAGGTGCCGTATTGATGTTGTCGTGCCCCTTTTGCTCTTCACTAAGTTCTGTATGCCTATCTGCAGGGACCTCGATGTGGTTTGCTCTGGCATAGTGATCGACAAAAGCGTTTGCGGCTTTCTTACCAGTGAGCAAGTTTTCGCCCTGCTTGATGGTAATTTGTTTGTTTGACGGGGTTTCGTCGTTCATGGCTCTGACTAGCTTCCATAGCTTGTTCCCTTCTTCGTCCAGGTTGAGGCTTTCGGTTTTGTTTTTCCAGCTCTCCTTTGCTGTTTGGTTAAGAGTGTATTTGTATTTCGCCGTGGTGGCTTAGATTGCGATGTTTGCCTCCGTAGATTGTTCTCGCTCTGCCATGTTCCTAGCATTTGTTACTGCATCTTCCGCTTTCTGCAACTCATCATTCCAATAGAGCTTATAGTTTTTCCTAGCTCCTCTTGGGATGGTTTCAGTGGCGGCTTGCATTATTGCCTTGCTTAGGCTTTCCACCATGGGCTTCATTTTGTTGTTTCATGTGTTGATAGTTTCAAACAGCCCATCTGTCAGGATTGCAAATCTGTCTCAGTCGGCTCGTTTGTAATTCCAACGTGGGAGCGGTTTTGTTTCCTGTGGGCCTACTTCCATACCAATGTCTAGCCTGATCGGCCTGTGGTCGCTACCTGCCAGTTAGTTTAGCACCTGGCGGTCTATTTTATGGTGTATGTCCTGTGTGGAGAAGGCCAAATCTGGAGTCGAGGTGGTACGCCATGTTCTAGAATAGAAACTAGGGCTATCCTCCGGCCTATAGATTAGGCAGAGATTTGTATCTATCTCCCAATCTTCCACTTCGTCACCTCTGCTGTCTGTGTCAGAGTATCCCCATCTCTCCGAGTGGCTGTTGAAATCTCCAACTACTATGCAGATGGAGTCTCTGACTTCCATACTCGAGAGCGATAGGTCTTTATTTGGTGGTCCGTACAGATTCAAAATGCGGAGCTTCGTCTCTTGAGCACTTATGTCAACTCCTACAATTTCTGCTTGTCCGGTGTGATTGACAGGTACCGCGCTACTCGGTATGCAGTTTCTGGTCAGTATCAAGACCCCTCCTTTGTGACCTTCTCTATCGAGACGGAAGGTCTGGTATCCTCTGATTGAGAATTTATGATTATTGTTGAGGTGCGTTTCCTGGATACATGCCACGTCAATCTTACCTTCATGCAGGTGATGTGTTAGGGAAAGCTTTTTTGTTAATGACTCCCTCCGCATTCCACTGTAGTATTTTGAGGGTCTTGAGTTTTTGGTCAATGGAAATTGCCCCATAGCCATGTACCTTGACTCCACAACATATGGGTGGGTGACCACTAGTAGTCAAGGGTGGGCCCCTTCGAGGCGTGAGGCCCGGCACTCTCGCTGCCTGGCGGGACTCCGCAGGATGAGCGCCATACGTTTTTCTGATAGGTTGTACTGTCATCATACTGCGATTTACGTTGCACTGTTTTGTTAGGCTTGTGGCCCTGTGCATCCGATTTCAACAGGCGTTTCTGTAGGGATGCCCTCCTTAGCCTTTGGCTGTCCCCAGCCTATCTGCAAGGCAGCAGTTGTTTGTGGTCAGAGTTGTCTCTCTTATGGAAGTTGTCTTGCACGACTGACGAGTCTTCACTACTCGTGTCTATAGGATGCGGTAATGATATATGAGATATGATATATGATATGGACTATGTACTGGTTTGTACTAACCCGGAAGAGAGGCAGTCCAGTGTGTCTGTATCCCAGGATCGTCACGTCCTGCCAGAAACGTATCATGTGCGTGTGGGCGGGGTACTTCTTTCCTCCCTTTATTTTCTCGGCACATTTTCAGTAATGGTACGCCTAGCATTCCCCGCCACCTGGGAGGTTGACACCGTAGGGCAGATGTGCAATGTCCGCTAGTCTGCATCTCTTCTGCGTCCATTGGTATGGCTGATAGCGTACAGAGGTAGAGATCGACATCAAGTAATACAAAGTACTATAGAAACTATCCGGTAATACAAAGTACTATAGAAACTATCCGGTAATACAAAGTACTATAGAAATCAGTACTTAGACAAAGTACTACATAAAAACCATCAAGCAATACAAAGTACTATAGAAACTATCCGGTAATACAAAGTACTATAGAAATCAGTACTTAGACAAAGTACTACATAAAAACCATCAAGCAATACAAAGTACTATAGAAACTATCCGGTAATACAAAGTACTATAGAAATCAGTACTTAGACAAAGTACTACATAAAAACCATCAAGCAATACAAAGTACTATAGAAACTATCCGGTAATACAAAGTACTATAGAAATCAGTACTTAGACAAAGTACTACATAAAAACCATCAAGCAATACAAAGTACTATAGAAACTATCCGGTAATACAAAGTACTATAGAAATCAGTATTTAGACAAAGTACTACATAAAAACCATCAAGCAATACAAAGTACTATAGCAACCATCACGTAATATAACATACTATAGAAACTATCACGTAATACAAAGTACTATAGAAACTATCACGTAATACAAAGTACTATAGAAACTATCACGTAATACAAAGTACTATAGAAACTATCATGTAACACAAAGTACTATAGAAACTATCATGTAACACAAAGTACTATAGAAACCAACACTCAATACAAAGTACTACAAAAACCATCAGGAAATACAAAGTACTAGAGAAATAACACTTTATACAAAGTACTACAAAAACCATCACACATTATAAAGTACTAGAGAAATCAACACACAATACAAAGTCCTACAGAAACCAACACTCAATTTGTAATTATCAAAGCCACGTTCAGATTAAAATTGGCAATAGACCGCACTAGCTATACAGAAAAGTAGGCTGCCAACATCATAAATGTGAAGTTTTAGAGTACACAGTATTGGTGTTGTCGGCTGGCTGTTGTCTTTGTTAGAGTCCTTGAAGTAGAAGTTTGAAGATGAACGTAGAAGAAGAAGAAGAAGAAGAAGAAGAAGAAGAAGAAGAAGAAGAAGAAGAAATTATGTTTGAATTATATTTTTAATGATTATTAGCCACGCATGTCTGCAATTGTATGTGCCATAAATGTGAAGTTTTAGAGCACACAGTATTGGATGCAATATGTAAATATTTATCATTAACATACGTGCATGTTTGCCTTCATAACGTGTGTGTGTCCTCTATCGTGTATGAAATATGAACTTCCTTGTGGTATCCAGTCAGTTGAATTTTGTATTTATTGTTACTAACATGTATGTATATTGAACTGTATACTAAAGTGATGTTACAAAACGGACAACATAATATAATATATATTTATAATTACAAAATATAGAATCAAGCATGACATTCTATGAAGTACGTTTACAAAATGATCAACCTTTGAATGTGTATATAAAAGTGTCTTTGAAATTCAAAAATATAGATATGCAATTTTTTTTTTTAAACAGCTCCTAATGCTGAAATGAATTAAGCGATTTCGGGAGCAATAAGATCTCACAAAATAGTGCTCCGTTTCTTCTCCTGAAATGTTTTAATATAAATGATGTCTGGAAATGTAATTTGTCTATAGTAGGGACTCCTAGCTGGTGTGGCTAATTGTGAAAGTGTGACGGAAATTTCTTGTGACACAAGATAAATGATCTTATGCAGAGATTAGACAAGTCTCATGTCACGTAGAAGTAGTGTTTCAGATAGACCACCATTTTTTTCTTGTAAGATGTTCGTCATTTGGCTCACAAGGTTCAGAGTATACGGCATTTTACCTTTCATTTGTTATAAATTGTAGCATTTGTTTATTAATGTGTTGACAAGATGTTTGTGAAGATACACAACTGAACAAAATGGGAGAACTGTTGCATGTTCAATTAGTGGTATTTGTTCCCTTAGTGTAAATAATAATATTGAAGTGCACACTAGGTTTCTGTATTACAGTGTACATCAAGTGAGCCTAGGAAGAATCGTCTTCAACTAAATGTATCCCCAAGTTGGAAACGTTGGTAATCCTTGATCTACAAGATAAGTAAAGTAAAGAAATGAGCCGACGAAGAAAGACGACTGTACATTTGAAAGGATATTTAATTTAACTTGACCGTTTTATAAGTCTACAAGGCTCCAAAGAGTCTGTATACTACCAGTTTCTTCTATGGACTGACCCTGCCCTTACTATTTTCTGTGACAATGCATTCCAAGCATTTACCACTCTCTGACTAAAAAAAATAATTCATGACGTCTAATTTGGACCTTTCTTTAATTAGTTTGTAGTTGCCCCTCTTGTTCTTGTAACCGGCTGAACTTTAAAAAACGTGTAGTCTAATTTATCTTTTCCCTTGATTATCTTATAAACCTGTATTTAATCACCTCAAAAGCATCTCTTTTCTAAACACTGTATGCCGGGTTTTTCTTAGTCCTTCCTCATAACTGTAACTCTGGAATCCCACTATCAGCTTTGCCAGTTACTTCTTTGTATCCTTTCCAGCATGTTTATATCCCCTCTATGCTAAGGACTCCACACCTGAACACAGTACTCCAATCTAGGTCTAACTAATGCTTTATGCAATTTGACTATCACTTTCTTGCGCCTGTGTTTATTGTTTCTTTTTATCATACCTAACATTGCATTTGCCCTTTTCATTGGTACTTTTTCGGCTTGATCACTCACTTTACCTGTATAAAAAATTATAATTTCTAGATGCTTTACATTTTATATCTTCCTAATAGTATTCTCTCCCATCCTGTAATTATCTTCCATATTGGATCTACCCATGCGTATGATTGTACATTTATCTACATTAAACTCCATCTGCCAGCTCTCAGACCATTCTTGAATTGTATCTAAATCCGACCTCACATATATCCACTTCTGCTTCAGATGAGGTACCTATGCATAGTTTTGTGTCATCCGCGAATTTTGCGATCATGTACCCTTTATCATTGTCCAAATCAATTATATATATCAAGAATAAAATTGGTTCTAATACCGAGCCCTGTGCCACTTCAGTTTTTACATCAAACAACTCAGAGCACTCCTAATTTATGTACACTTAGCATTCTTTCAGATAAACAATTTCCCATCCATTTTTAAACTTTTCGCTACCAATTCCGTGTGATTTCAACGTTCTAAACAATGATTGATGAGGTACTCTATCAATGACTTTCTTGGGATGCTAAATTTGCCTATATATATTCTACTGATATTCTACTCTCTCTATTCTATAGGCACGGGCCTGTCCACCCGGACCGTATTCTTTAATGTGATATAAGGACGTATTAACCAGTGCTTAGATGCATTCGTGCATCTGTATGTACCTATGATAGGACGATCTCATGAGGTCAACCCAACCACAGTGCAATGGAAGGACCTCACCCTGAGGGCGCGTGTGAAAGTTGTGTGTGTCACGATCTATCGTGGTGGGATTATCAATAATTTTGAAGCGTCCCTTATGCGTGACCTTTCAAGGGTCTAGATAAATAGATAAATAACATCCACTGGCTTCCCTCCATTTATCATTTTAGTAACCTCCTCCGTGAATTCTAATAGATCTGTTCAGCACGATATCCATTTAGTAAACCCATGCAGACTGTTCCTGATTAGATTAAATTTGTCCAACCAACTGCACTGCAATGCTTTCTTTCAATATTTACTCCACAACGGTGTAAAACTATGCTCGTTAAACTCACCGATCTATGTGTTTCTGTATTTATTTATTTTTTTTTTTTGTTTTGTCGTTTTTGAACAAAGGAGGGGTCGCTCTTGCATCTTTCTAACTCACTGGAACAATCCCATTCGAGAGTGTTTGAGAATAAATTAAATATAATGGTGTTGCTAACAGGTCTCTAATTTTAAACATAAATTTTCGATGAATACCATCTTGACTAGATCACTTTTTTTAATGTAGACCGTGTGAAAATACTGATTGAGCAGATTAGCAGCATCCCTTTTCTCACTTTTTTATTTTTCCTGTGGTGTCTTTGAGAGGGCCTACTTTGTCTTTCGTTATCAGTTTATTTCAAACATCAGAAAAGAAGCTATCGCTGTCAGTTTTCAACTTATGACCAAGATTTTTTTAAAGTCCATGTTTGCTGCTTTATTCATTTTCTGAGCTATGTCTAAATATTTTTAATATGTATTATTTGTTTTACCTACCTGTATATATTTTGTCCATGCTTTAATTTTAACACTTCTACATTTAATTACAAATCTAGTTATCCACCTTTTACACTTAGGGTTTACCTTCTTACATCGAACACATTCCTCTTAAAGATTCTTTAGAACTGTTTTTAAATTCTCCCACTCTTCAACATTTGTTGCACTGACACAATCTTCCCAGATTGTGTGGCTCGCTGTTTCTTTCATCTTCTTAACATCTGTCTTTTAATTACGTTTTATTCCTTCCTTGCTATCAGATCCCAGCCAATGATCTGATGGTCACTTGAACCAAACAGTTCTCCAACGGTTATACTTTCAGTCATATTTTCCTCTGTAGTAAATACTAGGTCAAGTTCATTTTTGACTGGTAGATTCTTTTACGTGTTGAATGCAAAAATTGTCAGTTATGTACTTAACAAACGGTTTTTTTTTCGAAATGACCTTCTGCCATTTCCCATTCTACTTCCAGAAAGTTTAAATCCCGCATTAATAATAATGTCCCTGCACTTACCTCTTCTATGCTACTAATCAGCAGTTTATCTTTGGCTTTTTTACTCAATTGACACATGTAGCATACTCCAATCACTGGTTTTGTTTTCGTTTCTGCTTTCGATTTCGATTTGTCCCCATACACTTGAGTTTTTATTGCCCGATGATATATCTTATCTTATCTTATAGTTATATTAACTAAATTAGTACAGTGTAATAAAACTCCCTCTGTCTTTGCTTTGTCTATAACTGCCATGTCTGTCCTTAAACATTGTATACTCCTCTATTTAAAGTTCATCATCTGCAGTGTCCTCATACATCCACGATTCTGTTAACACTCGAAACATGATGCCATATCAGTCGATTCACCAAGGTGAAATTAAAATAAACCAAATGATATAGAGTTCACCTCCTTGCCCATTGATCCTTGACGTCAATGGTTAAATTACCTCCCCTGTCCCAAATCAAACCTTTTACGCATTTCAATGTGCTTGTTCTTCTAATTAAATGTAAATCTGATGGACATAAACCAAAATCGGTCTACTGTAGATTGTATCGAATTAATTTTGCGTAGGAAATATAATTAATAAACTTACCATACTTCAATTCATTGCTGTGTACCGACATTCTTCGCCAAACGTTCTTATAGCAGGAGGAAATCCCTCACTATCCCCCCCCCCCCCCTTCCCAGAGAAATTCAAGGTTTCAAGGGGGATCGTGGACCACAGATTCAAATCGTAGAAATATTGATCTTTCTACAAACTACAAATCTACTTAGTGTTTATGATGTTGTTCGTCCATCACATGTGATGAAGACCACGCTCTTTGTTCAGCTGTGTGGACAGTCTTTTCTCTTGCTGTGTCCGCTGAAATGGGGGAACCTGCGTGGTGATTTGGATTAAAGTGAAGAAAAAACTGTGCCTTTTGTCAACCTCACTCTCTAGTCCTCAGCTACTCTTGACCAGTGGCAAGATATTTATCGAAATGACTGGAGATAACGCAGGATGCAGATTTTTCCTCAGGGTTTACTCCTGATGCCTGTCCCGTAATCAGGTATCCCGCAAGGCAGTGAATGAGGAATGACATTTAACGTTGTATGTCGTGCCTTTCCCACAACCGCAAGAGGTCGTAGGGACATCACTCAGCGTGTGAGTGAACTGGAAATCTCTCCCAGGCTGTGTTCTAGTCCATTATAATCGTGTCTAAATTTCACACACCTTATGCTACAGGCATTACACTTAACTGTACTGTAACGACATAGCATGTAACTTTCACTCATCCCTGTCACTCTTGTTTGTTATGATCGGGAAAGCCTTAAATAACCACATACAATTGGGGAAAAAGTAATCAAATCTTGCGCTCTCAAAATGGGGGGGGGCGGGGGGGGGGGGAGGAGAATTCTGTTGGATATTGGGAGGGGGGGGGGAGACTTGCGACAGTTTCACTATCGAACAGCACTGTTCAAATGAAAATCAGCAACAAAGCCATTTATATCAAGAATCATTTGTGTGTAGGAGATCAAGTCTGGAGCATTTGTCTTACTTTCAATTCAACCTGGTGGATCGACTGATGTGGCATGGTTTTCTCAGTTGCTAGTTGTAGCATTACTTGTTCATTCAGGTTCATTTAAAGAGGAGACTGTCTGTTATTATCTTATTGAAATAACTTCTGCCGTTTTAGATATTTTGGAAAAGGTCTCATCTTTCTTTGAATCGGACATTTTTTTGTGGGTTAATATATGTATGTGCTGTACAAATAGAGCACCCACTATGTCGGGAACAGAAGCTATACTTCGTCAGTGTGAAAAAACGAGCTCCACAAATCGTCTTCTTCTTCCTCGTTCGTCTTCAGGCCTCGACTTCAATTACTATAACGACAGCAGCAGTCGACTTGAGGCTCCGTGAACTTCCGTACAGCTTCTCGTGGAAGAGCACTGGCTGTTGCTAAATACTAACTTCTTTTGTTGGTTTACAGTGGGCAGGACTGCAAAATGTGTTCTGCCGTCATGGGGGCTGTGCCATAGACACAAAGGTCCGCAGTTCCAAATATTGAACTTATTGTACAGATGACACCTCAGTCGGCTGTGTCCTGTGCGTAGTCGGAGAAAGATCACCTGGGTCTCGCCTGGAGAGTTGGTGGTAGGCATCATTTTCTATGTGGCCAGTGTGGTCTTTTTTCCATTTTGCTCTGTACGTTGTCCTGATGGCTGCTTTAGTCTCTTTGTACGTGATTTCTGAATCACTCTGCTGCAGCATTCCCCCCTCTCTGGTGAGTCTGTCCGCCTCCTCGCTCCCTGAAATGTTGCAATGGGCTGGTATCCACTGGACTATGCTCTTTTTAAGCACTGGAACAGTCGTTCGAGGGACTCTGCCAGAACGCCGAGTAGATTTTTGTGCTAGTTCTTGAGAGCCGTTAACACTGAGAGGGCGTCTGTGAGAATGACCACTTGCTTTTCTGCCTGTTCCTTATGGTTTATAAAGGTTTCAGCTGCTTTGTTTCAGAGCACTGGTTTCGACACTGAAGTTGCTGCAGCGTCTCTCAGTGGCAAATGTTGCTGAGTATTATTGACTTTTTAGTTTTATAATGATGCTTCACAAATGAAAGACATTTATTCTATGATCCATGGGCACGTAATGACCTCAATAGCATTTCTGGTTCTACTGGTGAATGTTTTGGATCAAATCATTCAAATTCTGAATTGTGTCTAAGGGGGACCAGTCAGCTCACGTATTTTCGTTACTTGCGTCTTAATTCACCCCAAATAAACAAATATATACTTTTAGCTCCGTATATCTATTTTTAGCATCGGATATATATTTTAGCACAGGATTTAGGGGTAGTGACGTCACAGAATTTTCCGCATTTTAACTGTGGGCGTGTCAAACATCTTGCCTATAACTGGATTGTCAATAAACCTAGACTGAATCACCGAACAGTAAATGACACAATCAACTCTGTTGACTCTACTATAACGGGACATCCTCATTGCATTGAAGGTTTTTTGAAAACGGCAAAGGCGAGAAATAAGCGCAAAAAAGGCACACACATGCATATGCTTGATTCGGACATGTGCGGGTTCTTGTGGCGTCGACGCATTAAATTAAATGGTTTGGACGTTTTCACTGCCTTTCTTTCGACATTGAACAATTCTGGTCACATCAATAATTAAAATTATGGTATTTGGTCGCCCAATTATTTCAATCTGCCTGACTGGAAATTTCCTTCGCCTCCTTTTTTAGGGCCCTACATTCTTTCAAAAGATTGGTCGCAGAACTGAACATAGCCATCTTTTCTACACATGTATCTGTATCTACGGTTTTAGTTATGCATTCCACCGCCGACCAAATAACGGAACTCATATTGTGCCAAAGTTTATAATCAATCCATGCTCCACACAGAGAAATAAAACAAATTCACGGTACAAAACACAACAAATCACTGTTGAGAGTGATCCTTTCACAGAATCCTGCCCCAAACCAACTGCATATCCATCTTTGTTTCCCGAACACGCTATTATATTTGATCTGCTATTTGACACATGCAAGCTTCGTTATTTAGTCAGCCGTGGAACGTGACGTTACTAAGGGATTTCTTCGTGAGTCAGAACTGTGCATCAGCTGTCGAATACGAATGATGGGACCCATGGAACTCTGTTTGGGGTGAATTAAGACGCAAGCCGCCCTCATATAGCCGAGCCTTTGAAACGTGAGATCGCTAACACCTCACACCCCTACGGCAGTAATGCTATGGAATACTTTACTTTACTTTTTACCGACTTTTCCGCCAGTTATATATTGACGTGAATGAAGGTCAACATTTGCTATTTTTCCACCTAAATGTTCGATGGCTTTTAGGATGAACTGAACTTAGAAATTAGCTGGAATTATTTTTTTAATCTCAGGCTGGGTCAAATGGATTGTATGCCTGATTGGATGAAGCATCCTGCTCCGTGCCTATTTGGCTGACATTCTTGAGCAAACTAAATCTTGAGATACCAGGCAGGAATACAAACGCCATACAATGCAGCGAGTCCAATAAAGTAAAGCTTTCACGAGCTAGCTCAAAGATTGGAAGAGGAAGGCTAAAGTAAAACACATTGCAAAGTTTGAGAAACTGTCATCCGCTCTTGTTGCTGCAGGTGATGACTATGTGCCTGCATAATTTTCTTTTGAAATGGAAATTTTGCAGCATTTGATAGCACTGAAAAATTAATTTTGCTGATATTTTCCTGAATGAGATGTTAGATTTAGTGCAATATTCACGCAAACTGAGAGGTGGTGTGGATTATGGTTGAAACGTCCGTTCCACGATCACAACGCACCCAGTTCGAATCACGCCCATGTCCAATTAGGCGGACATGGTGTGTTTTTTTCGCTCTTTCACGTACGGAAAGCAATGGCAACCTACCGTACACTTGCCAATAAACTTATAACAGCCAAATAGGTTGGCGGTTGTAAGAAGCGACGTACTGCAAAGTACATGTTACTTACTTTTTCATTTAAATTATCTGTTAAAAAGGTTAATCATGATTGTCAACTTGAACTTTTCAACTGAACACTGATTTGGGATTGAGAAATAATTTCGATGAACAAAAAGCAGCAGAATATTGGCCGTTCATGTTCTATTCCTACCCAAATGTGGCAGAAAGAGCTGCAAATGCTTTGTTTCCATTTGTATCGATTTTTCTTTGGGGTTCATGCCTTTCAGAAGTGATAAGGAAGTATTTTTTAGTTTGTTCTTGTTGTTGTTTAATGCACACAATGAGTAAGTTTACTCTTTTGTGCGTTCTGAAAAGGACGTTAAGTGGCAGGTTGTAGTAGCTTTCCTCACATCATGAGCATGCTGATGAAGGCGTACCGCGGTGCTTTAGGCGGTTGTGCTATGCTTGACTTCATCTGCGTGGCTCTCACTACTACGGGAATCACATTGATCCATATCTTGTCAGCCACGCTGCCTTGAAAAAAACCTGTTTCTATGGAACACTACATGGAAGAGAGATTGTGGTCTTGGGCAGTGTATTGTGCTTGACCCTGACGCGACGTCCTGATCAGTATGTTGGGCCTGACTGTACTAGCGTCTCAGTTTCCAATTTTTGAGTTTGAAAATGACCTGCGATGTACCTTTTGAAGCCCTTCTCAGCGTATCCAAGAACTGTTGAAGAATAAACATTCATGTTTCTCACTGACTGCATTCTTCATTTGAATAAACTTGATTACAATACCCTGGTATTCTGTTGAACTTGTTTATTGAAGTATAATTCATTTTAGTCTCTTAGATAATTAGCTATTAATATTTTGTTTACTGATGTTATTTAAGTTTTAAAAGCCATCAACATTTGCTACTGCTAATGAATTTGTACAACACTTAAAAAAATACATTCAAACAAAAATATGTTTAAAATACTATGTGCATTTTATTTGGATTGTACATTTTTTTTTAGTCAGACAATCTTGGAAAAAGTGGAATGGCATTCTGATATGTGGTAAAAAGGTGAGAGGAGCAAAAAGGTTGAAAACTACTGATCTACGATGATGAAAAGGATGTAGATACACAAATACAATTTTGTCAACAGCGATTAATGTATGAAGTCACATTTTTATTATAACGTTTTTTTTAACATTACATTTTAAATGGCATATTTTATATTTTTAAAATTTGTTAATGAACATTTTTAAATAAAATATATGTATTCAATTATTTTATTTAATGGGTTAAATTTTTTTCTATACTCATTTTTGTAATATCTTCTTGTATATTATTTTTGTTAACGGTAATGCCATCCTAATCAAGTAACATTCGACTGCTCGGTCAAATTAGCCACTTCGCTTTTTTATAACATATATGGCTATGTCAGTAGAAACTAGTGAGGCAAACATATAAGCAACAAACAAACAAATCTGGCTATGTCGGTTTCGTGTTTAAACCTGCAGACACTGTTCAGATGTGTTAAAGAGACATTTGGCTTTAGAGAAATAGCTATCTAGATGCTTGCCTGTTTCGTATAAATTAGCCAGAGAGAACTCTATACTATTATATATTGTGTCTAGCTCTATGGCAGTGTCGACAGCCTCAGGATGACAGCTGCTTTCTTCGAACAAATTCAAGTTGACCTCTGACAGCGTACGAAGAAGAAGAAGATATATTGTGTTTTCTTCTTTGTCCAGTCTCTGTCTAGTTGTCTACGTTCTTCCTCTTCGTCGTTATAGTCCATCTGTTAATTGATAAACAAGGTCAGATGCAATTTTCTACTGGGTGTCAGATCATAATGATTGTTCGCATGCACCCTTAGAATATTCATGAAATGGAAATATTTTTTTGCGGAAAACAAACGTCATTCATGCGAAACTGTCATTTAGATAAAGACGTATTATGATATCATAGTTTGTGGTGCGGTTATTGTGGTATATAGTTGCTTTCTCAAAACTTACATTGATATCAATTTCAAAATGAAATTGAAGTGCACATTTATAACGATGCAGAAGGTTACCGTTTTACTATACCAGTTCTTCCGCAGGGAATCTAAGATGGGTCATTTATTTTGCGATATTCATTACCCAGAGAAGCGAACGCAATTGGCGCTAGGTCTGGATAGATCATCCTTTTACCGTTGGATTGGACATGACTCTGAGTGCACTCATATCAAGCTAGGAAGAAAAGGGAAATTGGACGATTTCGACAGAGATGTCATAAAATGGAAGAATGTTTACGAAAAATCAACATGTTGCTCTCCGAAAACTAAAATTAACACTGCAATCAGACTGCAGTACTTGGATTTTTAAAAGTACTCTTTGGAAAATTATAAGAGCCGCCGGCTTAAGATTCAGGAAAACTTCAGGCGGCAGGAATATTATATGTGAAAAGTCACATTTTATTGATGCCAGAAGCAAATACCTGAGACAGATACGTGAACGGCGTAGGCAAGGCTATGATATTGTATACTTGGACGAATCCTGAGTCAACGCTGATCACACCTATGGTAAAGAATGGCAATCAGTTGACGGTGAAGAGAAAAGGCAATTTTCAAGCAGCAAAGAACAGCGCATTGTACTAATGTATGCCGAAAAGAATGAAAACGGACTTGTCTATGACGCTGAAGTTATTTTCCAATCAAAAAGTACCGACAGTAGAGACTATCATACGGAAATGAACGGACACATTTTTAGGCACTGATTGACGAAGGATCTGCTTCCAATTCTGAATAGACCGCCATGCCTAGTAATGGGAAATGCATCCTATCACAATGCAGTATCAGAGGAAGACACAAAGTACCAACTGCATCAAATACAGAAGCTCAAATTAGGACATGACTGGCTAAGGAAACAATGAATTTCGACGACACGTGTTTGAAGCTCGAATTGTCGCAGCTGGCGAGGAAGACAATAAGACAAGGGTGTATCATATTGATAAAATCATTGAAGAGTATGGTCACGCTTCTATGTGACTATCTGCATATCATGCGCATCTAAACCCTATAGAGCTTGTGTGGGTTAAAGTCAAAGGACAAGTTGCAGAGCAGAACAGGACATTTAAAATGTGTGATGTTGAAGTGCTGACACGTGAGTACCTTTCAAAAATAGAGATTCAGTATTGGAAGAAGTGTGTTGAACATGTGCTCCGGGAAGAACAGTACTGGCAACGAGATGGATTACAATTTCTGCAGCCAGTAACAATTATCATCTTTGAATCGACAGATTCGGAATGATTAATATCATCTTTTGTGGACATACTGATTAGTAGACTTTGATGAATTATCGTATGTTTATCTAGACAAATAAGTGTACATATAATGACAACAAATACATCTCAAAATCCAAATGCTTCATAAGCAACATAAAATTAGCTGCGAAGTTGATACAACATTTGGGGTCTAAGAGTGACCGAAGAGCTGTACTGTTGCATATTGACGCCATTTTAACAATTGTTCATAAAGGGCAACACAAACAATAAATTGATCTATCAAGAAATTAAGGAGATACGTCTATAAACGAAATACCATAAAAAATTAAGCTGCGTACTGTAAAATCTTAAAATGTAATGCCATGTCTTTGCAATTGTCCTAAAAGATCAAAGGAATTCGCTGGTGTGCACAATTCTTAAAATCTATGGACTAAATAATATCAATGTTTTAGCGTCATTGGTATTCTAAGGCTGCATGCGAAACCTCTCCCAACCTCGTATTTTCAGCACAGCAAGGGTCACGCTGACGAAAAGGTGGACACAATCAGAAAACTCGGCCGCGGGACACGTCCGATTAAGGGAGTTTGACATGAACGGACACGGAAAGCTTGACACAATCATTGGTCTAACACACTCCTCGCGGCCCTTATCCCAAGGTCGCGGTACACGGCTCCACCTGGGGAGTCTGGTGGGTTTCGGTCGACACGCTGCGCATGGACACAGCCTCGGCAGTTGGGCATGGTAGCGGTTGATCTGCGCAACAGACCTTGACGCCTATGTGAACATTATTATTATTATACTTTTGAGACTGGGTGACTGGGTTTGCCTTCCCTCTTCGATCCTTCTTCTCTTAAACACGCTGCATGGATTCAGCCAATCCAGACTGCATGGATGCAGCCTGTTTGTAGTACCGCCACTTAGAGACAGAATAACGTTTTGGGCAGTTATGGTTCGACAGGTTTGCTGTTCCTTAACCAAACGGGTATCATGCGATGCTTGCTGTCACTCTGGTTACTGCGTCTTCTGTCCCAGTTCTATGTCTCTTAGAGGCTCACACCCAACACGCCTTTTCTCTTAATTAAGCCCACTGTGTCTTTGTGAACGTCTGAATCCGTGGCACTTGACCTTTTATGATTGTCGAACTTCGCGATGTCCGTGACTTCTTTCGTTTTGCAGATAAGGCAAACCATCATAGTTTGGATTGCTGCGCTATACATAGGCTGCGTGACGAGATCATGGCTTAATGTTCTATGGTGGAGTTAGTCCCTGCTGGTTACTTGGACAACGTTAATTACTAATGTATAAGGTATGGAGCTGGTGTGTATGTGGGTGTGAATATTACTAGCGACACATTATTTAACTCAAGACAAGGAGTGTGAAATAGGGGTGGGGGGGGGGGGGGGGGGGGGAATGCGGCCATCTTTGTATTCTTGTTAAGTTCTCAGCTGATAATGAAAATCTATTTATAGCCTGTCGAAGTCATTTGAAATAAATTTAAATACAGTGTGTCCAATTTGTAACAAGAAAACTTGCTTATGTTAAATAGCATTTTAACATTGCTAATTCCGAGGCACAGAAAGAGAACTCCAGGAGTTGATTGGTAGCTTGGATAGAGCAGCCCTGAGTTTTGGTATGGAAATAAATGCAGATAAAACAAAGCTCATGACCAATAACATAGCAGGGTTTAAATCTGTAATAGAGGCAAATGGGCAGGAACTTGAGGTGCCAAAACGTTTCAAATATCTGGGATCATTGATCAGTGAAGAGGGATCGAAGCCAGAGGTAATTGCAAGAATAGCACAAACAACAGCGGCGCTGACTCGGCTGAAACCTATATGGCAAGACAAGCGGCTCGCCCTCGGCATAAAAGTTAGACTAATGCCTCTTTGGTGATCTCAATATTTCGATACGCCTGCGAGACCTGGACCCTTACAGCAGATATGCAGAGCAGAATACATTCAATGGAAATGAGGTGCTACAGAAAACTCATAAATGTTACATATAAAGATCGTGTCACGAACGTAGAAATATGTCAGAAAGTTGACGACGCTATTGGTCCTTTTGAAGATCTGTTCACAGCTATCAAAAGACGAAAGATGGCCTGGTGTGGGCACGTCGCGAGGTCCAACGGAATTACCAACTCGATACTCTTTGGTTCCGTACCGGGACAGAGAGGGCGAGGACGTCCAAGGAAGAAATGGGTGGAAAACATCACTGAGTGGTCAGGCCTTCGTCCCGGTGAGATACGACAGGCGGCGACAGACAGAGAAGGATGGCGGGGGATTTTGGGAGTGTCTTCATGTGTGCCCCAACGACCTGATGTGTTACGGGGGAAACTGAACTGAACTGAATTCCGAGAATAAAACAATAAAAACAATTATGATTCTTATTTCTTTTGGATTTTATATGTTGAATTATTGTTGTTGTTATTTATTTGTGGTTTGTTCCTTTTTGTGTAAGGTAACAATCATCGTTAACAACGATGTATTGAGGTGCGATTTTCTGTCGTGCTGTTTTGTTCTACCACCTATGGGTAATGACATGTCTGTTGTAACGTGGATCTCACCTGTCCCGGTACTTGCAATAAAATACCTTTTAACTCCTTAAATCAGCCACCACTATTATTCAGATTAACTGCAGCCTCTCTCTCTCTCTCTCTCTCTCTCTCTCACACACACACACACACAACCACACAAACCCGTTGGTATTTATTTATTTTTTTTTAATTATTTAGGAGAGGTCTGGCCTTGTTCTTGCCAGCTTTCGGGAAGCATTTGCATTAAGCTAGATTTCTACAAGTCACTAGAAACTTTTGTAAAATGGAAAACGTATGTCAAATAACAAAAGCAATGTCAAAATTTGTCAAATAAGAAGTTCATGTCAAATGTAAAACTCACCTCAAATGTAAAACCATCTCAAATGTAAAACTCACTTCAAATGTAAAGCTCATCTCAAATGTAAAGCTCATATCAAATAAGAAGCTCATCTCAAACAAGAAGCTCATCTCACATGTAAAACTCATCTCAAATGTAAAACTCACCTCAAATGTAAAACCATCTCAAATGTAAAACTCACTTCAAATGTAAAGCTCATCTCAAATGTAAAGCTCATATCAAATAAGAAGCTCATCTCAAACAAGAAGCTCATCTCACATGTAAAACTCATCTCAAATGTAAAACTCACCTCAAATGTAAAACTCATCTCAAATGTAAAACTCACCTCAAATGTAAAGCTCATCTCAAATGTAAAGCTCATATCAAATAAGAAGCTCATCTCAAACAAGAGGCTCATCTCACATGTAAAACTCACCTCAATGTAAAGCTAATCTCAAATAAGAAGCTCATCTCACATGTAAAGCTCATCACAAATAAGAAGCTCGTATCACATGTAAAGCTCATCTTACATGTAAAGCTAATCTCACATGTAAATCCCATTGCACATGTAAAGCCAATCTCAAATGTAAAGCTCATCTCAAATAAACACATCTTAAAATGTAAAGCTCCTCTCAAATGTAAAGCTCATCTCAAATAAGCTCATCCCACATGTAAAGCTCATCCCACATATAAAGGTCGTCTCAAATAATAAGCTCATCTCAAATGAAAATCTCCTCACATGTAAAGTTCATCTTAAATAATAAGCTCAACTCAACTTAAAATTTCATCTCAACTTTAAATTTCATCTGAACTTAAAATTTAATCTCAAATGTAAAGAGCATCTCATATTAAAAGTGCATGCCAAATGAATGGTTTATATCAAATTTAATATTAAAAACAAATTTAAAAGTTCATGACAAGTGTAAAGTTAATGTCAAATTAAAAGTTCATGACAAGGGTAAAAGGCATTTCAAATTAAAAGTTCATGACAAATGTAAAGGTCATGACAAATTATAAATTTCATGACAAGTATAAAGGGTAGCTTCAAACAATAACTACAACACCTTGCACAAATAAAGACAACACTTATAATAACGTGCAACACATTTCCACAATGAAAAAGAACACGGCTTCTAAGATTAATTAACAACATTCCAGAAATGAAGGATAAAAAAGACAGCCAATCAGATGCATAGAGAAAGCAGATAGACTTGCAATATATTCAAAAGTCATACACGACCACAAAATCGACCGATGTATGAACAAACTCATCAGGAATGGACGCTATACAAATTGAGTGGAAGTCATCAATATTGAAATCTTCTTTTGCTTCTTCGTTTGTTCTCAATCTCCGGCATCCAAGTTCCCTGAAAAAGGCTTTGCAAGTAGCATGATCTAGTCCGGAGAACGTAGTGCGCTGTGTCGTATTTCACAGCTTGACTGTGATATTTGCACCTTTCGGTCCGACACATCCGACTACAGCAGACATTTTTTTAGTTCTGGGTTACCTTCCTTCTTCGATCCCTTCTCCTTAGCCAGACTGCCCTGATGCAGCCTGTTATCAAGGATCACCGTGTGGAGACGCAGAAGGGTCTTGGCAGCTCTGGGTCGCAGCCCCTGACGCTAGCAGTTTAGCTATGGGTCGCTGACCGCTGCAGCTCGTACGCTGCTCAGCGTCTTGATCCCAACATTACAATGAAACTCAAAGCTGACAGGTCAGTTCATCCCGGAATACGATGAGGTCGTTGGCGCAATCATATAGAGACAACTCCACCCCACACCTGTCTGTCGGCGGGTTTTTTGAATGCGTGCCTGCGTGCGCGTGTGCGTGTGTGTGTGTGTTATAATAATACTCCTTGCGATTGTCATTTATTTAGATACTGAAAAGTTCACCCAAAGTTTGTTTTAAAGTTTGCGTTCCGGATTCTACTGGCGAAGTCACGACTTTTCAACCCCAGACCGAAGGCTTTTAGATTATATCAGTATGAATTGGCCAGTTTAAGGATGCGTGTGTTTCTAAACTTAACCTCTTTATACTGGTTAGAAGACTGCGGAGTCTGTATGAAATTGTAAATGTGACCGGTTCTAAACCAGTATAAAAACGTTAAGAATTCTCTTTTCTAGACACAGTCAAATCTGTTTGAAGCGTGGACGTTTTGGCCAGTAGATACGTGTGTATGATGTTTATGTTTGTAATTAACTGTAATATGTTCAGCTATGGCAGTTTTTACAGTACGATAGTTTTGAGAATCATTTTTGTTCTCGGGGAAGCGGACAATACTAGCAAAAAGGAGTGTATTATTCTGTATATATAATTTAAATTGTTCTATTTCTTATTGTCTTTCGATTTTTGAAGATATTTAACATTAACCTTGACCTCTCCTTAATATTTACAAGATGGTGTACAAGAGGCCACCGAACGTGAGAGACATCACACGAATTTTGCAGGGAATACGAAATTGGTTACTTAGCGTAAGGGTTTTTACACTTTGTTTGCGTGTCAGTTTTTGATTTTTAAATAAATAATATAAACCATATGTAGCGTGACCCGAGTTATACTCGAGGGGAAAAATTTGGAGTCAGTGTCACCTTCTAATTGAGTTTTTCTATCCTGGGCCAACACTACCTGACTACCACCACTCCACGACCACAGGCAAGACGTCGAGTCGTTGTCATAAAAGCAACTAAAGACTAAATACAAGTAAAAACGATTTGTACTTGTTGGGACTGGAAACCTCATCATTGGAAAAAAAAAATACAACATCGCCACTGCAAAAGTTCGGATACAAATAATTTCCTGTAAAATATAAAAAGGAGCTGGGTGCAGTTAATTGAGTTAAAAGTTCAAACCTATTTTTATAACTATATCAATGATATGATAGTATATGTTTCACGTTAAGCGAAAAGATGGTTGCAAATGCTTGGAAACAGTATTATTCCTGTTTAAAAATAAATAAATGGAACCAGTTGGGACCTATGTTTCAAATTGGGTAGAAAAGATCAGTCATTGATTGATGAATTAGTGTTGGCAGTAATAAATAATTTCATATATGCAGATTTAATAGTTTTCACTAGCTGAAAGCAAACAAGAATTACAGGAATTGGTGATTTAAGTAACGAGCAAAAGTTAGAACACATGTTGGACACTAACATTGAGAAAACAAAAACTATGAAAATTATAATTAGCAAAGTAGAAAAGACATCTGCTTTACAAATACAAATTGGCTAGCAAACCCACGCAGAACATCTGTCTTTCAGTCAAGCTGTACAATATTAAAGAAACAACAACAATTTAACAATTAAAGGTTTTCCCCCATCCAAAACTGCTCCCCAGCCTCACATTCCTATTAGTCTTTTCCTGCACTCCAACCCACCCATCTCGTCTCCCCCTCAACATTCACCCTGCCCATCTCCTACCCGCTTAAACCCAACCATCCCTTCAAAAGCCCATCTCATCTTCTTCTTCCTCTTACCACACCAGTTTCTTTCCCACCATCTCAACACATCCATGTTTGTTTCATATTAAAAACTGTTAACGACATTCATAATTAATCCAATTTTTAAATATGACAGCAAAATCCTTTTTTTTTTCTCACTTGTTCACTTTTTGGCAAATGATGCCAGTTCGGCAAATCTTGCAACATTAGCTTGTCAGCAACGGTACTATCTTTCATTGTCCCAAGAGTAGGTTTTTAGTGTTAATTAAAGCAATATAATTTACGTATAATTTGTTTCTTGTAAGAGGGTCTGAGCCATCAGTTTCTAAAAATTCAAGTAATACATCATACAATCGCTTCATTGTTTGAAGCTTCTTATCCAGGAAAATTATCATCGGTATCTATCCATTCATTCGCCGTTTTCTTGTCAACATTCACACATCCATTTATCTTATGTAAATTATTCAGTAATTCGAGCACCACTTCGTTTGCACTATTCTCAAAATCATAAAATACAAGGAGCTTATAATAAATCTTCACCCTGACTATGAAGGAGTAGGAGGAGAAAGTTGAAATTTTGCACATATGTAGCTCATTCAATTTGTACTGGACTTGAGAAGTATGAATTTCCTTCCTCGACGGGTTTACCCTGTATGGTGCATGGAGCAAAAACATCCTTATTGACCAGATCTGCTACTCTAACGTTTTGTCAGAACAATGGAGAAATCAAGAGGTCAGAACTGTGATAAAATCCTTGATGTTACAGGGAAAAACATCCACAGAAATACACAGGGAGATGGAACCAGTGTTTGAGGAATTCTGTCCTTCGTATACTTCTGTAAAAAAAAACAACTGGTGTAGGCAGTTTAAGTGTGGCTTTTCCCATGTAGCTGATCTTTCAAGATCAGGAAGACCATCCTCAGAGTGCAGCGATGAAAATAATTGACCAGGATAGGAAAATGACACTTGCAGAGATATCTAGGTCAGCAAAACTGAATGAAAGTACAGTTTTTAGAATTTTACACAAGAGACAGCATGAGAAAAGTGTGTGCCCACTTGGTCCCATGTCTGCTGACATGTGAGCAGAAACAAATGAGGGTTGATTGCTGTGGTCAAACCCCAAAATACCAAATTAAGTTTAAATGGCAAATTCCTGCAGCCAAACAACAACCCAAACTATCTGGGAGTCACATTTGATCGGCGCATGACATGGAAAAGTCAGATCGAGAGAAACCGAATGAGAGCCAGAGAAAGAATTGCAATCATGAGGAAACTTGCTGGCACAAGCTGGGGAGCAGACGAAAGCATACTAAAGAAACTGTACACTGGAAGAGTGAGACTAGTTCTCGAGTATGGCATTGCGGCATGGACAACAGCAGCAAAGGCGAACTTCGATAAAGTTAGCAAACTTCAAAACCAAGCCATGAGAGTTATAACAGGAGGCATGAAGTCAACGCCAATTGTAGAACTTGAAAAGATTACAAAACTGCAATCCATGACTGATAGAAGAGACTGCAGAGCCCAGCTGCAGTCAGAGAAACTCCGAAGACTGACTGACCATCCAATGCACCAGAGACTAAACAATTTTGGAAATGGAAAACTAAAGCGGAGAAACTTTGCAGAAATAGCCAAAGCAAAGATGCACAAAGATCCCATAAACGCACTAACAACACCAAAGCCCATCACTACTGTACAAAAACCTACCTGGAGGCAGGATATATTTCCAGAGGTGGTAGAAAATATACCAGGTATTGGAAACAAAAACTGCCAGACTGAAAAAGAAAGGAGAGATACTACCCAAGCATGGACTGGACCCATGCATACACCGACGGCTCTGTAACAAACACTACACAGAACGGAGGGGCAGGAGCAATCCTGAACCTACCAAATGGCAGAAAAATAACACTGTCATTCGCCTCTGGTAAGTACACAAGCAATTTCAGAGCGGAGGCAGAGGCACTGAGGGCGGCAGTGGAAGAAATGGAGACACATAAAGAAAATGAAAGCCACACAGTCCTGCTTACAGATGCTCTGGCCGTAGTCACAGCGCTAAAAAGCCAGAAAAACACTGAGCTTAATGACTTAAGAGAAGTACTCTGTCAACTATGCCAGCAGTCCGCACCAAAAAGGGTAGTGGTACAGTGGGTCCCATCACACTGCAATATCCAAGGCAACGAGGAGGCAGACAGACTGACTAAAGAAGGTGCAAGACTACCACAAACAGATACTAGTATGACGTACGAAGAGTCAAAACGGCTTATTAAAGCCAGATACATGACCAAATGGGAAACCGAACATACTGGTTACACCAAAAATGATGCCTATTACCAGTTGAACAGAAGAGAGCAGGTCGTTGTCCTCAGACTTCGCACTGGCCACAATAGACTGAGGTACCACCTATTCAACAAATTGAAGATAGGTGGAACCGACGAATGCCCGTGTGGTACCGGGAAAATGACCGCTGAACATCTGCTGCAGAACTGCCCGACATACGAGGATCAGAGAGAGCAGATGTGGCTATCACCAGTGGAGCCACAAGACAAGCTCTATGGCAGTGTCGACAGCCTCAGGATGACCGCCACTTTTTTCGAAAAAATAATGGTTACTGTCTGACTGCGTACGAAGAAGAAGAAGATTGCTGTGGCCAGTTGCTCAAAATGTGTCTGTCAAAAACATGTTGCCGACCATGGTGACAATAGATGAGACTTGGGTTCACCATTATGACCCAGAATCCAAAATTTCCAGCATGCAGTGGAAAACCCCGGGCTCACCAACACATATCAAGCAAAGAGCACAGAAATCTGCAAGAAAAGTGATGCTGACTGTTTTTTGGGACGTCAAAGGTGTCATATTGAAAGATTACCTGCCTCATGGCAACACGGCTAATGGGTAATATTATGCAGATCTCCTTACCAAACTAAGAAATACTGTGACCAGAAAACAAGAGATAGCGCGCACTCAAATTCTGACTTTGCTTCAAGACAATGTGCCCTCCCATAAAGCAACCTTGTGCTGCAAACAGCCAACGATTTGAATATTGAAATTCCTCCACACCCACTCTATTCTCCGGATTTAGCTTCATCAGACTTTTTTCTTTTTCCAAAACTTCAAAAACAGCTGAAAGGAAATTATTTTGACAGTGGCGAAGATGTCATACTGGCTTATGATAACTGGTTTAGTTCGAAAAATAGGTTACTGTATTCTGAAGGTCTTTTGAAGATTATGCAGAGATTTCAGAAATGTATAAATTCAGGTGGTGGTGAGAAAATGAATAAGCACTGTACCAAATTTCAACTTTCTCCTCCTACTCCTTCATGATCAGGGTAAAGACTTATGACAAGCCCCTTGTACTTCATCATTCATCTGTAAATATTTTTGTCATGATTTCTTTAAAGTAGAATTTACTAGCAATTTCTGGGCAGTGGATAATTCATAAATGACATGCTGCATTGTCAAGTTTTTTTTTTTTTTCAGAAAGCAAATAAATCATCACCATCTTGGGGACGGCGTGGCCTAGTGGTTAAGTGGCACGGCTCACAACCAGAAGGTGCTGGGTTCGATCCCCATCACAGCACCGGCTGTTACCCCGGGGAAGCAAACCCTTAGAAAATGCAGGAGGAAGCAGACCCTTACATCAAATGCATGCTGAAGTCGGATGCACTGGGCCGACAGGCGCAAAATAAAAACCACAGTGTAACGCACACACGCCTTGGGGAATAGATAAATAAGGCGAACGCAAAAAAAAAAAAAAATCACCATCTTCTTTTATACAATTCTTAAATTTTGTTGGTATACAGTTTTTAATTACTGTATGATCCATTGGTATGTAAATTAAATGGACAATTGAATGTGATGCACCCACCCATTTTACCTTGAATACAGCTTAAACACTGAATAAATGTGCCCAAAACAACATGGAGATCCAGATTCACATCAAAGTTAGAATATTCAATGCCGTTGTCAAGTCTGTGCTGCTGTATGGAGCAGAAACATGGAGAACAACCAAAGCCATACAACCATACAACAGAGACTCCATTGCTTTGTTAACATATGTCTGCGAAGGATAATGGGCATAAAGTGGCAGAACATGGTGAGGAATGAGAACCAATGTGAAAAGAGCAAACAATAGTCATTGGAACAACAAATTAAGGGAACAAAATGGGACTGGATAAGAGATATGCTATAGAAGGTGCTGTCCGACATAGCCAGACACTCTTACATGGGATCCTCAAGGGCAGAGAAAGATAGGTAGACCCAAAAATACATTGAGAAGAGTATGTCAGAAAGAATTCAGATTAAAGGATTACACCTGAAGAGAGGCAGAAAGAGCAGCCCAGGACCATGTATGCTGACGAGATGTCAATAGCCTATGCACTGAAAGGCTGATGGGCTTTGATTGATTGAATGTATGTTCAATCGAATCATTCTTTTATGTAAAAGGATGTTGGTACTTATGAATGACTTGTTCCCAATTTCTGCAGTTTTTTGTTTCTGTTTTTATGTAGTTGAATGCGAAGTTATATTTACATTTCACATACTCACTAATGTATACCCTACAAGTCCATATTTATCAAGAGACATGTATATGCACATATATATACATTTGTATTTTATACCAGCTCATTAGCACAGTGGTAGAGCACTCACTTTTCATGGCAAAGGTGCGTGGTTCAACTCCCACTACCGTCAGCTGCAGTCAACCCAGCTGTAAATGGGTACCTGAATTACAGTTAGGGAAGGGAACTGACCACCCCAACTCACAAGCTACGGTCTAGTGTACTGAAGTCTCTAACACTTATTCCTAACCAGCAGTTAAGTCTGCTGAAGGACTTCCTTTTACCAGGAATGTAATGAGTAAATATTCTAAGATACAGAATGCTCTCTGCATAGAGCACTCCTATCGCTCCTCAGTAAAATGAGTGAGCAGATGTTGAGGTCAATGGCCCAGGTGACATATTATCATGCTCATTCATCATCATTTTTATTTTTGCAGAGAGTAGATCATCTGTATTAAATTAAAAGACATTGTTGTTGCTTTTGGGCATCCTAGTTTATCTTTAGACTGAACCATACACATTTATATGATCTTCTTAATACTTGTTTGATGTCTAAAATGTTTCTTTCAGCATGAGGACATGTCATTGACTCATAGATATGAGGGCTATATAGTCAAAAGGTAATCTGTTCTTTAGCACATTATTTAGCTGATTTACGTGTATGTTTTTGTGCGTGTTTGAATGAAAATAAAGTTCAGACTAGTGCAATCATTGGTTTTTTTTTATATTCCTCTACGCCTGTGATACTTGGACTCTTACAACAGACCTCCAGAGAAGAATCCAGGCTATAGATATGAGATGTTTTAGAAGACTTCTTAATGTCACCTACAAAGACTGTATCACAAATGATGAAGTACGACGAAGAATCAAGAATGCAAGTGGACTTACTACAACATCCTCACAGCGATCAAAGGACGAAAGCTGACTTGGTATGGCCACGTCTCGAGGTACAATGGCCTTGCAAATACAAAACCTACGGACACAAAACTATTCAGAGGTGTCTCAGCTAAAGCAGAGATGGATATATTGAGGTCGGATTTAAATAAAATTCAAGAATGGTCTGAGAGCTGGCAGGTGGAGTTCAGTGTAGATAAATGTACAGTTATCCAAAGGGGTAGATCCAATATGGAATGTAATTACAGGATGGGAGAGAACAATATTAAGAAGAAAGAAAAGGAAAGTGACCAAGGAGTTATAATATATCATACATGTAAGGTAAGGTGAGTGAGCAAGTCGGGACAGTACTGATAAAGACAAATGCAATGTTAGGTATGATAAAAAGAAACAATTAACATGGTAGCAGGGAAGTGATAATTAAACTGTATAAAACATTAGTTTGTATAAAACATTGGTTAGACCTAGATTGGAGTACTGTGTTCAGGTGTGAAGTCCTTATCGTAGAGGAAATATAAAGATGCAAAGAAGAGCAACAAAACTGAGAGTGGGTTTCTTAAATTACAAGAAGGAAAAACTAAGAAAAACCTGCTTTTAGTGTCTATAAAAGAGAAGAATTCGAGGTTATTTAACACAGGTTTATAAGATAATCAAGGAAAAGAATAAATTGAACTATAACAAGTTTTTCAAGGTATAGCCACCTACAAGAACAGGAGGGCACAGGTACAAATTAATTAAAGGAAGGTCCAGATTAAATATTAGGAAACATTTTTCTAGTCAGGGAGTTGTGAATGCTTAAAATGCATTGCCACAGGAAACAGTGGAGGTATGGTCAGTTAATGCATTCAAGAATAGATTAGATGCATATAGTTATTTTCAGATCAAGTGGAGTAGAAGAAACTGGTTGTATACAGACTCTGCGGAGCCTTCTAAACCAGTATAAAGAAGTTGAGTTAAGAATTCATAATTTACAGCTCCTGAATGTATAAATCTATACTGCCATTTTCGAATGAATCCAGCATTTATTAGTCCTATATTTTGATATCGCTGGCCTCTTATATCAAATTTTATATCACATTTCCAGCTTTCCTATTTTGTTTAAGAACATTTGAGGTTCCAATTCTCAGGTTCCTCACTCCAGTTTTTAGGTGGGTTTCTCAGAAAGCTTCCTTTCCATATAATCTGAAAAGCATTCGTCATTATAGACCTCCTTACTCATTAGAGAAGTTGGCTATTTCCTGTCAATATGAACAGCAGATTATTCCCCAGTGGACAAGGAAGTATCTTCACAACTGTATTTATTGATTGCCTCCTTCACCATCTGTCTTGTACTAGGGATGAGCATCTCAAAAGCAAGTTTTCTTCTACCTTCTCACCGCACACAAGCAGTTTCGTGCAGCCATATTGTTTAGGTGCTGCTTCCATAACCTTAGATTGTCCCCAACCCATCTACAAGAGTTGTCTATCCTAGGAAAGTTGTTGTATTTGGCTATTAAGTTTATCCTACCAATCAGCGTGGGCTAGTGGTTAAGTGACACGGCTCACAATCCGAAGGTGCTGGGTTCGATCCCCATGCATGCCGAAGTCAGATGCACTGGGCCGACAAGCACAAAAGGAAAACATAGTGCACCGTGTACACCGTCTTGGAGAATAAAGAAATAAGGCAAACACAAAACAAAACAACAAAATACCAATCAGCGAGAATATCATGAACCTCAATTCTAACAAACGGAAGGGAGGTAAAAAAAATGAACACTACTCACTGTCAGAATACGTTTGAGAGAAATATTTTTACCAAATTTTATTTAAGGACATTGTCTGTTTGCGCTGATGTTTATTTCTCCCATTTTATCCAACTTTGCAATAAAATAGAGAGCTGAAATTATGTACAGAGCCTCTAACTAGTGTGACCTTTTAATCTGTCGGATTTGTCAGATTTCTTAGTATAACTAAAAATGGGTATAGAAAAATATTGATTAATGTACATGTTTAAATGATTGGCACCATATTCTCCAAATTATGTCACACTAGCTGACACCATAATCCCCAATATATCGCACTGGCTGACACCATAATCCCCAATATATCACACTGGCTGACACCATAATCCCCAATATATCACACTGGCTGACACCATATTCTCCAAATTATGTCACACTAGCTGACACCATAATCTCCAATATATCACTCTGGCTGACACCATATTCCCAATATGTCACACTGGCTGACACCGTATTCCCCAATATGTCACACTGGCTGACACCATATTCCCCAATATGTCACACTGGCTGACACCATATTCCCCAATATGTCACACTGACTAACACCATATCCCCCAATATGCCACACTGACTAACACCATATCCCCCAATATGCCACACTGACTAACACCATATTCCCCAATATGTCACACTGACTGACACCATATTCCCCAATATGTCACACTGGCGTGTTAGCGCAAGCTTTACTTATTTGACTAAAATGAAAACCTAAATGTATTACTGCTTGAGTCAAGCATCATTATGGACCTACCTTAAATTATAATTCTTTTTTTTTCTTTCAAATAGAACTCAGCCGCCACCAAACCTTCCTCCTGGAGTTTCAGACAAGCTGGCAGCAAACTACTACTGTACACGTGATGGCCGCAGAGAATCAAAGCCTCCTGTTAGCATTTACGATGCTTCTCAGACACTACTAAGCGCAGGGTAGGATAATATGTCTAATATTTGCCAGTTATTGTTCATGGAGTCACAAGAGTGATGCCCAGGTTGAAAAGGATAGGCACACTATCACCTTGCATTCAAAGGCAACTAAAGAAGATTGTACATGGGACTAGCAACCTCATCATGTAGAATTAATTGTTCCACAAATTACCACTGCAAAACAACAACATAAGTATTTTGATACAAGCTTTCTGTTTATATTGATCCCCCTATGTTTTATATAGAACAAAAAGAAGATAAGAATGTTTACTAGATAGTTTATCTTCCCTGTATAAGCTTGTCACTGGAGAACTTATAAACAGACTAGAAATGCAGCTTGATGAGAATCAGCCACAAGAGCATCTGGGTTTCAGGAAAGGCTACTCTACCATTGACCACCTCCACACTCTCCACCAGCTAATCAAGAGGGCAAGGGAAATGCGTATGTCCCTATGCCTAGTATTCGTTGAATATGAAAACGCCTTCGGTAGCATTGAAGTGAATGCAGTCACAAATGCCCTACAAAATCAAGGAATTGAAGAACAATAGCAGATATAAACAAAGGCTGCTCAACAAATATCACCCTGTTTTACCGGCCAATTAATATATAAATTGAATGTTTCGAACGACAGGGTGATACAATCTCTCCCAAACTGTTCACGACAGCCCTAGAGGAAGTCTTCCACCCACTAAAGTGGGATGACAGGGGTATTGCCATAGATGGGGAAATGCTCAACCACCTCTGGTTTGCGGATGACATATCATCAGCCACAGCATCAAGAAAGCTGAGCAATGCCTGAATGATCTCAACAATGCAAGGGAGGCAGTAGGTCTAAAAATAAATAGGCTAAAGACACAATGCATGCTGAACAGTCTATGCCCCTGCGAGGAAATGCGACTTGGAACTGATTCCATAAAAAACATTTATTCGTACATCTACTTGGGCCAAGAAATTATGAACTTTCATGACTTACATAAAGAGATCTCCCGAAGGTTAGCTGGGAAGTGGTTCAGCTTCAACCGCATCAAAATAGTACTTCAACAGATGTAAAACAACAAAGCAAGGGCTAACATCTTCAACAGCCTGGAAATTCCAGCCATGGTGTATGGCTGCAAGGTGTGGAACCAACGAAAAAGTGACACAGCAATGGAACATAGAACACTTTCACTACAAGATCACATTCGCAACACCATCATCAGTAGTTACACCTGCTTCAATGATGTCGCAGATACAGCGTTGCTAAGAAAGTACAGGTGGACAGGCCACGTGGTACGCATACCTGACAATAGATGGACACGTAAAGTGACATCATGGTGACCTTACACCTATAATCGTTGCTCCCGGACGTCTTCCAATGAGATGGAGAGATGGCCTTCGATAAAATGTTGGTCATCCATGGTCACAAAGGACAGAGATGAGTTTAGATGACATTTGGCTACTTGGCATAGGGCACAAAATATGCATTAGTGAACACCAGGATTACAATATTACTAGATAAACTGTATTAGCCTTGTGAACCCTGGCCACCTGTTCCGTAAAACCCCAATCACCTTTGCTCCAGAGAAAATATGCACTTGGCAGACATTTGAGGAAAGCCATTTACTATGACAAAACTTACTATGACTCAGATGGGCCGTGAAACCATTGTGGACATGATATTCGCGGCTCGGGATCAAGATGCTGAGCAGTGCATGAGCTGCAGTGGTCAGTGACCTATGGCTGACTGCTAGCATCAGGGTCAGCGAAACAGAGCTGCTAAGACCCTTCTACACCTCCACGCGGTGATCCTGGATAACAGGCTGCAGCAGGGCAGACTGGCTAAGGAGAAGGGATCGAAGAAGGAATGCTAACCCGGTACTAAAAAAATGCTTGCTAAAGTCGGATGTATTGGACCGAAAGGTGCAAATATCGCAGTCAAGCTGTAAACTACAACACAACGCATTCCTGTCTCTGGACTACATTCTGCTACTTAAGCCCTTATAGGGTTTAGTAGCGGGAGATTGAGAACGAACCAAGCCAAGCCATATTCGCGACTCGACAACTCCAGGAGAAATGCCAAGAGCAACAACGTGGGCTATACATGCGTTTCATAGACTTGGCAACGGTTTTTGGTCAACAAAGATGGACTTTAGAAGTTCATGGGTAAATTCGGCTGTCTAAGCAGATTCACCAAGATTGTCAAACAATTCACCAAGATCGTCAAACAATTCACCAAGATCATCAAACAATTCACCAAGATCATCAAACAATTCACCAAGATTATCAAACAATTCACCAACATTGTCAAACAATTCCATGAAGGTATAAATGCTCATGTGCTGAGTGATGGTGAAACATCAAATGGCTTTCCTGTCTCAAATATCATCAAGCAGGAATGTGTAACAACCCCAACACTCTGCTTACTGCCATGCTCTTAGGGTTGTATTAATAACAAAGTGGAAATGAAATACATGACTGGCGGAACAAGTTTTCTACAGCCTGTGACATGTTGGTTTCGCTATTAATTTATTTTGTTTAAACGAAGTTAAGTTTCAGCCTGTCCCGAGAGATGTATATCATGACTCAGATATCAGAGTCAAGAATGACGCCTCCAATCAGTAGACAACTTCACCTACCTTGTCAGCACTCTCTCCAGGGCACTACCATTGACTCTGAGGTCAGCAACAGAATCTCCAAGGCCAGTGCTGCCTTTGGGATGCTGTTCAGCAGTATGTTGAATCAGAGGGGTCTTAGCCTTGATACAACACTCAAAGTCTACCGAGCTATACTGTTCAAGTGCTCATCACCCAGAATGTAGTCCAGAGAATGAAATGTGATGTGTCGTAGTTTACAACTTGACTGCGATATTAGCACCTTTCGGTCCAACACATCCGACTTCAGCAGGCATTTTTTAGTACCGGATTAGTCTTCCCTGTTTGTTACCTTCTACTTAGCCAGTCTGCTCTTTTGCTGTTTGTTATCCAGGATCACAGCATGGAGGTGTAGAAGGGTAATTTAAACAGTAATTGAAAATGGTAGTTTTCATGTTGTTTTGGAAAATATGTAACAAATATTTTGTAATAATTACATTAGTTTACAAATTTCAATAAATCTACTGTCGGTTCACCATATTTTGTAATGTATGTTCTATAGATACAATTATGTACCTACTTATCACCTCCAATACAACACCCTACCATTATAGCTATGAATATTTTATGTGTGTTTTGGGTCCTGTATGCACATTTTTGTTTCCATGTACGTGTTTAGCCTTCCTGCAAATGACAAGTATGAATGAAGTTGAATCAATTATTTTTTTTTATTATAGAGAAACACCAGCACTCCAGCAGCCAGTCAAGCCAGGGTTTCCATACAACTGGAGTACAGGAAAATTTGAGATAGATAAAAAGTGATACAATCAGGAGCCTGTCAAATGTATATATTTTGTAGTGCTGCTGAGTGTCATTAAGGAGCTTTGTTTAGTATCTTGTATGAGAAATGTTGATCATTAAAATATAAAGGATTGAGCATAACTTGATTGTTAGCTTGTTGGTTGTTGTTGTTTGAAGCTACTCATGCTGAGTTGTTGAATCTTGATGAATTATTTCTAGTAGCAGATTGTAGAGGCTTTTCTTATATACTCAGGTGTACTGAAAAGGTGAGCTTGGGCCCTACTAGCTGTAATGCAATAATAGACTTCTCAGTAGGTTCACCACTGTGGATCACAGTGTCAATCCCCACTCATTTGGCCAGGTTGCTGTAACCTATTCTGGTTCTAAGTGCACACTATAGAAATGGGGTAGGGTCCTGTTCAACATGTTGTACCTTATCCATATACAAGACCCACCTCCTTGTTCAAAACTATACTACAAGGTAGGGTGGAAGGCAGTCATTCAAGAAGCAGATAATGTTATAAGTGAGTGGATAACATCAGGAGATGGACTGGAAAAAGCCAGTTAGATTGGACCATTATGGCAAGAGATAGAGTACACTAGAGATCCATTGCAGTCGACCTTTGATGCGGGGATAGCACTTGAACTGTACTGATCCTAACCCTGATGCCAGCGACTTTGCATCCTTTAGACTGACATAGATTTGATCAATTTCATTTGGAGTATATAAAAAGAAGATAAACAGATCTGCCTTTGCTTATTTATTTTAAGGTTTGTTATTGTAATGCTGTTTTGTTGTTTAATGAAAAGAAAATATAAATTCACAAGAGTTTCTTGTATTGCTTGTGTGTTTTCCTTGTTCACACTATCTCTTAAGCAGCATGACAGAGCGCTTGTCTTTCATCATGAGGAGACTGGTTTCGCTCCCCAATCTCGACATGCTTCGCTCTTCCCATCTATAACTGGATATCCTACTCTAGTTAGGAAAGAAGAGAAAGAGAATTAGTTACTCCGCGCCTTAAAAAAAAACACTTAAGTACAAGAAAATCTGTAATACTTGATCCCAGACAAACAGTGACTGCTGTGGAACTATCTTTACCATTATGCCGTTTCTGTCGTGTTACACTGTCTCTGTCTATCTGCTGTTAGCCTGTATCACCTGCATCAGTCACATATCTTGTCAAATCCAGGATAATAAGATTATATATATCAGGCATTTCTATGCTCATTATCATATTCAGCTTCCATTTTGATTTGTCATTTAATATCACTTCCACTTTGACTTGTCATTTGATATCACTTCCACTTTGACTTGTCATTTAATATCACTTCCACTTTGACTTGTCATTTAATATCACTTCCACTTTGACTTGTCATTTGATATCACTTCCACTTTGACTTGTCATTTGATATCACTTCCACTTTGACTTGTCATTTGATATCACTTCCACTTTGACTTGTCATTTAATATCACTTCCACTTTGACTTGTCATTTGATATCACTTCCACTTTGACTTGTCATTTGATATCACTTCCATTTTGACTTGACACTAGATATCACTTCCATTTTGACTTGACATTTGATATCACTTTCACTTTGACTTGTCATTTGATGTCACTTCCACTTTGACTTGTCATTTGATGTCACTTTGACTTGTCATTTGATGTCACTTCCACTTTGACTTGTCATTTGATGTCACTTCCACTTTGACTTTACATTTGATATCACCTTCACTTTGACTTGTCATTTAATATAACTTCCACTTACTGGTAAGGGTTAAGATTCAAGTTATAATACCTTATTTTCTTCATAAAGCATAGATTATTAGGAGCATCTGGCCGAACAGTTTGGATGTTGGTTTTTCACCATAAGAACAAATTTTTGGTACAGCACAGGTATTTTTTCTATCCTCAGAAAATTTTTTTAATTTAGTCTTACAGTGCATGACAGCTGTATGGGCAAGCCCTATAAATCTTATTGGTTTACCTCAGCAATGAGAATAAATGCAGTAGTAATAGTTTGTTTACTAGTTTCTTCCATACTGTTTTAACTTTACCCAGCCCTAGATAAAGACCTTTTTTTTTTTTTGTTCATAACGTTTCGTAAGTACTTCTTTTCTTATATAAACTTGAATTTTAAACATTTTTTTTATTCACCATTGGTCTCCAGTTTTACTGTGATTCTACCAAAAAGTTCTCGTACAAGGGGCTTGTCATAAGTCTTTACCCTGACCATGAAGGAGTAGGAGGAGAAAGTTGAAATTTGATACAGGGCTTATTCCTTCTCAATGAATTTATACATTTCTCAAATCTCTGTGTGACCTTGAAAAAACCTTCAGAATAAAATAACCTATTTTTCGAACTAAACCAGTTATCACAAGCCAGTATGACATCTTCGTCACTGTCAAAATGATTTCCTTTCAGCTGTTTTTTAAGTTTTGGGAAAATAAAAAAAGTCATATGAAGCTAAATCCTGAGATTATGGTGGGTGTGTAAGAATTTTAAAATTCAAATCGTTGGCTGTTTGCAGCACAAGATTTACTTTCTGGGAGGGCATGTTGTCTTGAAGCAAAGGCAGAATTTGATTGCGCGCTATCCCTCGTTTTCTGGTCACAGTATTTCTAAGGAGATCTACATAATATTGCCCATTACCGTGTTGCTATGAGGGCGGTAATCTTTCAATATGACACCTTTGACATCCCAAAAAACAGTCAGCATCACTTTTCTTGCAGATTTCTGTGCTCTTAGCTTGACATGTGTTGGTGAGCCTGGGGTTTTCCACTGTATGCTGGAAATTTTGGATTCTGGGTCATAATGGTGAACCCAAGTTTCATCTACTGTCACCATGGTCGGCATCATGTTTTTCGACCGACACATTTTGAGCAACTGGCCACAGCAATCAACCCTTGTTTGTTTCTGTTCACATGTCAGCAGACGCAGGACCCAGCGGGCACACACTTTTCTTGTGTTCAGTCTGTTGTGTAAAATTCTAAAAACTGTACTTTCATTCAGTTTTGCTGACCTAGATATCCATGCAAGTGTCATTTTCCTATCCTGGTCAATGATTTTCTTCACTCTTGCAGCATTTTCATCCCTGCAGTCTGAGGATGGTCTTCCTGATCTTGGAAGATCAGCAACATGGGAACGGCCACACTTAAACTGCCTACACCAATTTTTTACAGAAGCATACGAAGGACAGAATTCCTCAAACACTGGTTCCATCTCCCTGTGTATTTCTGTAGGTGTTTTTCATTGCAACATCAAGAATTTTTACAAATTCTGACCTCTGATTTCTCCATTGTTATGACAAACCGTTAGAGTAGCAGATCCGGTCAATAAGATGTGTTGCACCATACTGGATAAACCTGTCAATGAGGGAAATTCATACTTCTCAAGTCCAGCACAAATTGAATGAGCTACTTATGTGCCAAATTTCAATTTCTCCTCCTACTCCTTCATAGGGTAAAGACTTTTGGCAAGCTCCTTGTATGTATGTCTGTGTGTATGATATATATATATATATATATATATATATATATATATATATATATATATATATATATATATATATACACATAAGCTTAGATCGAATCTGACAACCTGTCAATGACAGTATCCAATAACAGCATCTTCTCATCTGCTGTTCCAATGTTGTTTATCCTAATCTTTCCAACAGTTTCACATTAATGATCTTATGTCAACCCTTCTGTTCTGCACATATTTATGAAAGTCTGTACATTTTTTGGTGGTTATTTTTGCTATTCTTCGTGTTTGAGTTAACATTTCTTCTTTCTTAATCATTCATCGAGAAAGGACATTGTGACTGAGTCATACAATTGAATTGATTTTACATTGGAGTTGAATATTATCAATGTTGTTTTCAATTTAATTTCTTTGATTTCCATGTTCTGCGTAGATGATAGAAGCTCCTCTTGCCTTTATATTCTTATATTGATATGTGTATTTATTCCTGCTAATTTGTCTGAATTGCTACCAAGATATTCATACGATTCTACATCTTGCAGGAATGTGTCTCCAATCATATTCTGATTGTCTTCTTTGCATTTATTCTCACAATGTTTTGTCTTTTATCTGTATATAATCTCCTTCTCCGTTCATTCTCAGTCTCCCGCTACCAAGCCCTTGAAAAGGGTTTTGAAAGTAGCAGGATGTAGTCTGGAGAACGGCATGCGTTGTATCTCTAGTTTACAGCTTCTGCGATATTTGCACCTTTTGGTCCGACACATCCGTCTTCGGCAGGTGAATAATCTATATGACCTAGTTGAAATATTAACTCTCAGTAATGTCACATCTTTTTGTGTGTATGTACCTGTTTTAGAACATGAGAACTTGAACCAGAAATGAATCGGTGCGCAAACACAAGACAGTATTATTTTGTGTGTTTAATTCTCAGAAGTATATGAGATTGTTTAAAAAAAAACATTTTGTCATTCTGCATTCTTAGTCGACTTGTACTTCTACAGGGGCAGATGCCTCTTTGCAGGTTCCAGCTCTGGTATGAGCTGGATGTAGCCAGGAGAAGGGTATCCTGCTTAGCGGGCTAGGCTAGAGCAGCTTAATACTGCGCTGGATTGGGACAAGTGCTTACAGAGGGTGGTTAACCGATGTGCAAGTCCATCTTAATAGAGCAAAGTAGACTCACAGCCTGTTAGGCGCCATTTATGCTGCTCTAAACAAACCACCTAATCATGGCTGGTATTATGCCATGTCCGACAGTTAGTCGACTCGTATGACATGCTCTCTGTGAGGCAGTGGTGCTATTCTTGTCTTTGTCATCCACAAAGACCCCGGCAGACCACACATTTTAATTCTTCATTAAGGTAGTTTATTATACATTTACTCACTTTACATGTTATCTCCACTTGTCCTACTAAGCTTCATGGGGAGCTGAAGTTTTCTGTCCTCTGATATTTGTTCTTATTAGCCCATGTTGTAGGATTTATGTTATGTCATCTGTCGATATATCACATGGCTTTCCTTATGCCTTGTAACTAGATATTTATCTATAGGCGCTTGGTGATTTCGTTCTTATAGAATGACCGAACCATCTTTCTGTGTTCTGATTTAATTTCACAATTTGTAATTTTCCTCTTCTGTGCCTTTAACAAGGGCATGCTTGACACTTATCATAAAGTACACCAACTCCTACTTCTTGCACATAGTCATCATAGTGTATTTAACAGTACATCTTTAATATCGTAATGTTTTTCAAACAACCATCTAACAGCATTTTTTTTTTAGACTTGGAACTTGTAGTGTTGTTTTCACAATGGTTGTACAAACAGACATTAAATAAGTTTTCAGCTTTTTTCCTTAGCATCGCCGAGCTCAATTTCCACTTCTGCCTGTGAGACTTCTTTGACAGTATTTGGCAAATATAAGCATTACAATCAAATATTGACAGACCACAACAACAAAACAAAAAGCAATATTTGGTAGGTAGGTCATATATATTACTTCTTAATTGCCAGACACAAATTATTGCAATATTACAAGGAATATATGTAGTGTTCTGTGATATATAATATATATTAATTTTTCACACAAAACCTCTAGGTATTCTATGAAACCTCTAGGTATCCTGTGGAACCTCTAGGTATTCTGTGAAACCTCTACATTTCTGTTGAACCCTGCAAAGAGGGTAGCAGTTTACTTACTAGACTAATTAACAGAAAACAACAATTTTGTTTAAACTCGAGAGAATTTCTTTACATGTTCAAATAATGTGTTAATACTGACATTAGTCTATTTTTGTAAACATGTGTGATAAATAAGAACTGAATCGTTATTAATGTTGACAATGTAGAAAAGAAAAGAAGACAAAGAAAATATTTTGTTTAGAAGGTAACAACTTAGGAAATATGAAGAGCCTTGGCATATAGCAGTATGGTTCAATTACAGTCCTGCAGGCCACACTAGGCCAGCATAATTACATTTGTGTACTTATTTTTGTTAATGATTTCTAAATTTAAACTTAGTTAATGCATTTTTGCCTTAATCCTATACAGTCTTGCCTAATTGATAGATTTATGTCGTAAAACATTGATCTAATAAATTACCCAAACTGTAAATCTAATCAATTAGATCAGACTGTAAAGCGTTAAGACACAAATCTAATCAATTAAACCAGACTTTAAAGCATTAAGATGCAAATCTAATCAATTAGACCAGACTAAAGGGTTAAGTCACAAATCTAATCTAGACAGAATCTGCAATTGTTATCCTGGATCTAAAATGGAGTATTTCTTCTAGAACCGTCTTTCAAACTCAGAACTGGATTTTAGCATATGTAAATGGCACAATTCAATGAGTTGGAGAGTCTTCTACCTTAGAGGGACTAAACCATATTGTTAGTGTAACATTGGTCCCATTCTCATCTCTGATATATACACAGAACCATCAAGAAATCTATCCTGACAAAATAATCTGTTATGAGTTTCATTGACACTGATCAACATCGTGTGAAAGCACTCACTTTTCATGGCAAAGTTACATGGTACAACTCCTGTTACCAGAAAAATTCCAGACAGCCAAGATGTTAATTGATACCTGGCCTAAATTTAGGGAAGGAAAGTAAAGGAATTGGCGACCACGCATCATAAACAAGCTGTGGTCTCGTATAAGCCTCTCATACTTCATTCCTGGCAGCACTCTCTGCTATGGGATAACAGTTATCATTACCTTTATAATAAAGACTACGACAAGCACAACCATTTCTATAGTTGCATTTCTTTATTGCTGCTGACATAAGAAAATTATCATTAAAAACCTCATACAAACGAACGAGTAGTACGATTTACTTAAATAGCTTAACAAAACTTACAAATTGATGACCAAACTCATCGTGAATTATGGCATCTGGATAAAGGAATCTCAAACAACAAAAGAAAAGATAATGGATCAAAACTAGTTTCCTTCTTCGACCAACTGGCATAGAGAAACTTGTTTTATTATTTCTTTATAATCGTTCCGTCTTTAAAGGTAAACAAGTGGTTAGGGTGCTACACTCAGTCTACTGGTTGCACGTGTTCAACCACCGGTAAGACCTAGAATTTTGTCATCAGAGATGAAAGAAAAAAATGCTACCTGGACTTCGCACAGCAACTGATGGGACAAGCAACTTTTACCTGTTTGCCCAATAAATCCTCTGTCAGACCACACCAAAAAATAAATGGAATGATTGTTTTTTTCATGTTTTAACATAACATTTTTTTTAAATCACTTCTGCTCATCTTTAACAAAATGACATACATTCTGTGAACAATTATAATCACTACAACTAAAATTAGAATCATTCTTCAACTTATTAGAACACGATCTGTAAAAGCCTGGAAATATGTACTTTTAACTCTCTGGTCCCGACTGCGCAGTTTCATCATCATCCTCCGCATTGGTGACGGCATCATCCACTGGTCCAGGCAACTGGCTGGCAAGAGAAGCTTTAATCACATTTCTCAACAGGGACTCCTGCATGAATAAAAATGAGGGTGTGAATGACAGGTAAATAAATTCTGCAGGCCTTGACAAGGAAAAGAGATACTGCAAAAGATAAACTAAACAAATAAAATATTTAAAAGTTCATATTAAAGGAAAAGAAAAGTATCTCCAGGAGGAAGGCAGCACTTTAAGTTAAAAGGGAATCATCTATAGCTGGATGACAGTATCTCATGCTCTGTTTTTAATTCAAGTGCCATCTCCGCAATGAGGCTTGGCTGCAACGGACCTCCAATATCCTCTGTGTCTCTTGTCTTAATGGTACACTCTGCCAGACTGACAGTCCATCTTTCAATGTTGCTCTTCCACTTAGTTGTCCATTGCAAGCAATGATGGCGACAATCTCTGATGGTTTTGTCTTGATCATGTAACTTGCTCTTTATTTGGATTATAGTGAGAATGAAACTGCACTGGTCATCAACCTTACTCTTTGGTCCTGAGCTACCTTAGACTAGTAACAAGACATAAGTTGATATGATGGGAGGTAACTCATCATCAACCTTACTCTCTGGTCCTGAGCTACCTTAGACTAGTAACAAGACATAAGTTGATATGATGGGAGGTAACTCATCATCAACCTTACTCTCTGGTCCTGAGCTACCTTAGACTAGTAACAAGACATAAGTTGATATGATGGGAGGTAACTCATCATCAACCTTACTCTCTGGTCCTGAGCTACCTTAGACTAGTAACTAGACATTAGTTGATATGATGGGAGGTAACTCAGAATGCAGGCACTCTAGTCCCACCTCCCTTGAGACCAGTGGTCTCTTGAAACTTGTGGAATTCGATCGCCCAGCTTTTCCGTCATTGCTTTGAGAGGCAAGTGCCTTACCTCTCGACCACAGCAACCACTTATTCTATAGCGCTGCCTACCTCTTGTCCACCTACCTTCAAGCTTCCCCTCCAGTTTTGTTTTCAATGAAGTATCTTGACTTTTTATATGTCAAAAATATTTGACTTCTAATTTTAATATATGTCATTCATTCTCTACCCACGCCTACTTTGTTTGTTTCTATCTTTCCATGAAATGCATCACATTCTTTTCAATGACCACATTTCGAGGGCCTCTATTTTGTTCTCCAATTGTCCGTTCACAGTACATGTTTCTGCACTGTATAATAATATTCAATGTATACAGCATCTGATGGGTCTCATTTTTAAGGTATTGGCTATTTACTCAGTCTTAACTTAATGTTTTTATACTGGTTTAGAAGAGTCTGTAAACAACCAGTTTCTTTTACATTTCCTTGTTCTAAAAACTAATCCTATCCTATCTATTCTTGAATGCATTAATTGACCCTGCCTCCACTATTTCGTGTGACAATGCATTCCAAGTATTCACCACTCTCTGACTAACAAAATATTTCCTAATATCTAATCTGAACCTTTCTTTAATTAATTTGTAGTTGTGCCCTCTTGTTCTTGTAAGCTGTTGTATTTTGAAAACTTGTTATAGTCTAATTTATCTTTTCCATTGATTATATAAAAAACCTGTATTGTCACCTCGAATTCTTCTCTTTTCTAGACACTGTAATCTGGTTTTTCTGAGTCTTTGCTCATAACTGTAATTCTGGATTCCCACTATCAGCTGTGTCGCTTTTGTATCCTTTCCAGCATGTTTATATCCCCTCTATGATAAGGACTCCACACCTGTACACAGTACTCCAATCTAGGTCTAATAATGCTTTATACAGTTTGACTATCACTTTCTTGTTTCTATGTTTAATATTTCTTTTTATCACACATGACATTGCATTTGCCTTTTTTACTGCTACCTGGACTTGCTCACTCACTTTATCTGTATGATCTACATCCCTTTCTTTTTCTATCATTCTAATATTGTTCTCACCCATATAATTATGTTCTATATTTGATACACCCATGTGGATGACTGTATATTTATTTACATTAAACTCCATTTGCCAGCTCGCAGATGATTCTCAAACTATCTAAATCCGACCTCAATATATCCACTTCTGCTTTAGATGAGACACTTTAGTCTGTTTCACCAATGCATGATGCATAAAATGCTGGAGATCACTTACTGATACATATTTAAGCAGAGATGGTTCCTTATCTGTCATGTTCAGTGGTTGCCTTCAAAAAGTGCTGCGTCACCAAAGTGAAATTTGGTGACCATTGAATATACCTACAGCAGTCTACCAAGTATGACATAAAATATTCTTCGTACGCTGAAATATGACAAGAGGGTTGTGCATAGGGCTTGCAACCTCATGTAAAACAAATAGTAAAACAGAAACCATCACTGTATGATCATGCATAATATTTTTGGTCTGTCTGAGTGACCAGCGACATTGATGGAACGATGCTGCACAACAAGCAAAAGGGAGAAAATAAAAGAAGGGATGGTTTTATTCAATTCTTGTATCTTTTTGTCTTAGTCAAGCTGTTCTTCTACGGGGGGGCCTGCACAAGTTGGTGGTAGCCAGTAGGTGCTTTTTTTTGGCTCAGTGGGCTGGGCTCGAGCAATATTGCGCTCCTTGGATATCCTTGATATTTCTCACAATTGTGTAGTCCCTCTGGTGTTGCTGTCTTGGTGATACGAGGCGATCCTCCAGTGAGGCATGTGTTGTCTTTAGCCAGTTTTCCTTGGCTTTTATCAGAGACCAGATTTTACTACTATAGACCATAGCAGAGTACTGAAACGACCACTGAGTATCTTTTTATGACAATAAAATTATAAAACAACAAATAATGAGAGAGGTTCAAAATGCAATCCCTCCTTCTTCCCGAGTTTTACCAAGGCTCGAAAAGCGAGTTGATAACTTCTAGATGGGCAGGTCAACATTTGATGACTTGGCACATATTTGTTGATGAAGACCTATGTTCTTCAGGAAGCTGAAAAGATTTTGATTGGTGGATGAAAATATTTGCTATTACAAACCTGATCTTCCATCTTTATTTTAGGTATATTTCGCAACTCGTACACAGTCACCTGTCCTTCAGTATCACCAACAAGCAGACACTGTAATCAAAAGACAGGAGATTAACATCACTAGTAAACTTGTCTTGGACTGAGTAGCTAGTCTTCTACCAACCTATGAAGAACTCTTTTTTCCTAGTACCTTATAGTGTTTCTGTTCTTTCCCAAACAACAAGAATGGATAATGGGAATTTCGTTTTTATATATATAGGCAACACTCGAGCAGACAATCTGCGGTCAATTGAACTGCCCAATGTGAAATAAAGAACAGCAGATTAACAATTAAAGGATTTCCCTCTTTCCCACACTCCTTGCCTACCTCACATCACCTACCCTCTTCACCCTTCTCAATCGATGCCTCCGTAAAAATAAGTCCAATTTTGTCTTAATCAAACACTTACATTGAAGATGCAATCGAAAACTTACATTTTAATGTCTCATGGATAATGGTCCAGAGGAGGACGTTCTGTTTGAACACTGGGATTGCTAATTATTAAAGGTCCAATGGAATAAGTGATGTCTCAAATGTCCCATTGAAACTATACATTATTGAGTGAAATCAGTACTATGCAATACTTACGAAAAGTTAGTTGTGATAGTAATCCACAATAACTGATAAAATATTTGGCACTGACCTGTCAACAAAGACATATAAGGTTTTTCTATTGAAACTAAACTTAGGGAATTATGAAATCTAATAATTTCCTCTGTCCTTTTGGTATTTGTGCAAACAGAACATTGTAGATTCAAGGCCCACCTCCACAGAATAGGTCTCAGACCATTGTGGAGCACCCAAGCAAACACAAGAACATGTTCTGCAGGTCTGCCCTACATATGCAGACCAAAAAGAGGCAGTCTGGCCTGAGAGAGTGACCATGCTTGAAAAGTTGTGGAGGGGCCAGCGAAGACCTGAAAAGCAGTCTCCTTCGTGAACTTCACCAAACTAGAAGCATAACATCTGCTGATCAAAGAAGAAGAAGATATTTGTGCGATTCCCTGTCTATGCTAACAATATGATAAATATATCAAGCAGACACTGTAATCAAAAGATAGGAGATTAACCTCACTAGTAAACTTGTCTTGGACTGAGTAGCTAATCTTCTACCATTGTATGAAGAACTCTTTTTTCATAGTGCCTTATAGTGTTTCTGTTCTTTCCCACACAACAATTATTGATAACATATATATTTATGTTATGCACATTTGCTTCATAGATATACCAAAGCTTTTGATTCTGTGCAATGCAAGATGATATGGAGAATAATGAAGGACATGGAGTTCCTATCGCACTTGATTCAGCTGATCGAAACATTGTATTCAAACAACAGTCAGGATAGCTGGAGAGGCATCCGACTGGTTTGAAGTGAAAAAGGGGAGTAAGACAACAGTACATATTCTTCCCTTATATTTTGAACATTTATGCAGAAAACATAATGAGAAATTACAAAAATGGCAAAGAATCTGTAAAGTTCAATTTGTGGGAATGAAATCCCAGAACAAGAAACGCACCTCAAAAACAACCACAAATTCTCAATCAGAGGATACCAGACCTTCCATCATGATAGAGAAGGTCACAAAGAATACTGACTCGTAACTGCATACCGAGTAGCGCGGTAGCTGTCAATCACACCGGACAAGCAGAAATTGTAGGAGTCGACATAATGACCCAAGAAACGAAGATCCGCATCTTCACCAAACAAAGACCTGTCGCTCTCGAGTATGGAAGTCAAGGACTCCAGCTGCATAGTAGTTGGAGACTTCAACAGCCACTCGGAGAGATGGGGATACTCGGACACAGACAACAGAGGTGATGAAGTGGAAGACTATGAGATAGACACAAATCTTTATCTTATCAATAGGCCGGAGGATAGCCCTAGCCTCTATTCTAGAACATGGCATACCACCTCTACTCCAGACTTGGCCTTTTCCACGGTGGATATTCACCACAAGATAGACCGCCAGGTGCTCAACCAATTGGCAGGTAGTGACCACAGGCCAATTAGGTTAGAAGTTGATATGGAAGTAGGCCCACAGGAAACAAAACCGCTCCCATGTTGGAACTATAAACGAGCCGACTGGGACAGATTTGCAATCCTGACAGATGGGCTGTGTGAAACCATCAACACACGGAATAACAACATGAAACCCATGGTGGAAAGCCTAAGCAAAGCGATAATGCAGGCAGCCACCGAAACCATCCCAAGAGGGGCAAGGAAAAACTACAAGCCTTATTGGAATGATGAATTGCAGAAAGCGGAAGACGAAGTCTCAAATGCTAGGAACATGGCACAGAGAGAACAATCTATGGAGGCAAATATCGCCCTCAAAGCCACCACGGCAAAATACAAATACACTCTAAACCAAATAACAAGAGACAGCTGGAAAAATAAAACAGAAAGCCTCAATTTAGACAAAGATGGGAACAAACTATGGAAGTTAGTCAAAGCCATGAATGACGAAACTCCATCAAACAAATAAATTACCATCAAGCATGGTGACAACATGCTTACTGGAAAAAAGGCAGCAAACGCCTTTATAGAACATTATGTCAGAGCAAACCACATTGATGTTCCTACAAATAGGCACACAGACATTAATGAAGAACAAAAGAGGCACAACAACATCAATATGGCACCAGAGGAGCACATGATGGCAAAACTAACAATGAATGAAATGGAAGAGGCCATGAGAACTCTAAAGATATATATATATATATATATATATATATATATATATATATATATATATATAAATGAGATGTGTTCAAAAAGTATCTGACCTTTGGCAAGAAAAAATACAATTACCCACCTGGAGGTTTGAAACTCTAATCCCATTCAAAGTACTTTCCTTGAGACTCCAAACACTTCTCACAGAGGTCCCAAATTGTTGGAAATATTTAAGGAAAGCCACTATAGGAATGGAGTTCAACTGGATTGTCACATTTCCCCATATCTCCCATCGCTCAAATCAGATCCCTTTCAGCAGAATTTTTAGGAAGCCTCATATCGCAAGTAGCCATGTCTGGAGAATAGGGAGCCTGGCAAGCCAGAGGAAGGTTGTGTTTGGCCAAGAAAGTCTGAATCAGATGTCAAGAATGGGCTGGTGTGTTGTCGAAATGGAGCTGCCAAGTTCCCGTTATCCACAGGTCTGGTTGATTTACATTGAACTGCATCACGAAGGTGACATATGACATCCAGATAGTATTCTTTGGTAATGTTTTGACATTGTGGTGCATACTCGTGATGCACAACCCCACGGAAGTAAAAGAAAACAGTCAACATAACTTTAACATTGCTGCGCACCTGCCTCTGGGTTGATGAATGTCTCCACTTTGACAACTGCAGCTTGGTTTTAGGTTTGCACCCATAAACCAACGACTCATCACCAGCGAACACAGTGTTCAGGAAGTCGGTGTCACTGTTTGCACAGTCCAGCATGTCATGTGAGACTTCCAGACGAAGTTGCTTCTGCTTCCTTGCTGGTAGCTTCGGCATGAATTTCACAGACACTCTTCTTCATATTCTTCATTTGTTCTCAATCTCCCACTACCAAGCCCTGAAAGGGCTTAAGTAGCAGAATGTAGTCCAGAGAACGGAAGGCGTTGTGTCGTAGTTTACAGCTTGACTGTGATATTTGCACCTTTCAGTCCAACACATCCGACTTTAGCAAACATATTTTGAGTACCGGGTTAGCATTCCCTCTTCAATCCCTTCTCCTTACCCAGTCTGCTCTGTTGCAGCCTGTTATCCAGGATCACCATGTGGAGGTGTAGAAGGGTCTTGGCAGCTATGGTTCGCTGGCCCTGACGCTAGCAGTCAGCTATGGGTCGCTGACCACTGCAGCTTATACGTTGCTCAGCATCTTGATCCCTCACAGACACTCTATGTATAGCCAAATCCTCACTCAAAATGGAGTGTACTGAACAAATGCTTATCCCCCACCTCATCCACAAGTTCTTGGATGGTGACACAACAGTTATATAAGACCAAGGCCCATACTTGGTCAATGACTTCATCATTTTGGCTTGCTGAGGACCTACCGGAACATTATCCGCTATTCACTGATGTGCAGCCATCTTTGAAGCGATTGTATCAGGTGTGTTCAAAAAGTATCCAATTTTAATTTTTTTTTCCATGGAAACAAATGAAGCATGGATGCTTTCCTTCAGCAGGGAGATATAGGGGACCATCATGCACATGCGTGAATTTGTCCCCACCCGCAAATTGTATCAGCCTTTCATTGTTGAGTGTAGTAAGCACTTGTTGTGTTTTCATTCACCTCGAAATGATGGAAAGAATTGAGCAGTGGTGTTGCATGAAATTTTTCTAAAAGCTAGGCCGTACCAAAATGGAAACCATTCAAAAGATTCAACAGGCTTTCAGTAACGATGCCCTGAGCATCACACAAATTAAGGAGTGATTCTTGTGTACATATATACATATATAAATATCGTCTGTGGCTTCTGCAACTTTTAAAGATGTGGCTTCTTAAACTCTTGAAGTGCAGCCAAACGACAACCCAACCTATCTGGGAGTCACATTTGATCGGCGCATGACATGGAAAAGTCAGATTGAGAGAAACCGAATGAAAGCCAGAGAAAGAATGGCGATCATGAGGAAACTTGCTGGCACAAGCTGGGGAGCAGACGAAGGCATACTAAAGAAACTGTACACTGGAAGAGTGAGACCAGTTCTCGAGTATGGCATCGCGGCTTGGACAACAGCAGCGAAGGCGAACTTCGATAAAGTTAACAAACTTCAAAACCAAGCTATGAGAATCATAACTGGTGGCATGAAGTCAACGCCAATTGTAGAACTTGAAAAGATTACAAAACTGCAATCCATGACCGACAGAAGAGACTGCAGAGCCCAGCTGCAGTCAGAGAAACTCCGAAGACTGACGGACCATCCAATGTACCAGAGGCTAAACAATCTGGGAACTGGGAAACTAAAGCGGAGAAACTTTGCAGAAATAGCCAAAGCAAAGATGCACGAAGATCCCATAAACGCACTAACAACACCAAAACCCATCACTACTGTACGAAAACCTACTTGGAGGCAGGATATATTTCCAGAGGTGGTAGAAAATATACCAGGTATTGCAAACAAAAACTGCCAGACCGAAAAAGAAAGGAGAGATACTACCCTAAGCTTCATAACGAAAAGCTACCCAAGCATGGACTGGACCCATGCATACACCGACGGCTCTGTAACAAACACTACACAGAACGGAGGGGCAGGAGCATTCCTGAACCTACCAAATGGCAGAAAAATAACACTGTCATTCGCTACTGGTAAGTACACGAGCAATTTCAGAGCAGAGGCAGAGGCACTGAGGGCGGCAGTGGAAGAAATGGTAACACACAGTGAAAATGAGAGCCATATAGTCCTGCTGACAGATGCTCTCGAAGTAGTCACAGCGCTAAAAAGCCAGAAAAACACTGAGCTTAATGACTTAAGAGCAGCACTCTGCAAACTGTGCCAGCAGTCCGCACCAAAAAGGGTAGTGGTACAGTGGATTCCGTCACACTGCAACATCCAAGGCAACGAGGAGGCAGACAGACTGGCAAAAGAAGGTGCAAGGCTACCACAAATAGATACCAGTATGACGTACGAAGAGTCAAAACGGCTTATCAAAGCCAGATACATGTCCAAATGGGAAACCGAACATACTGGTTACACCAAAAACGATGCCTATTACCAGTTGAACCGAAGAGAGCAGGTCGTTGTCTTCAGACTTCGCACTGGCCACAACAGACTGAGGTACCACCTCTTCAACAAATTGAAGATAGGGTGTACCGACGAATGCCCGTGCGGTACTGGTAAAATGACCACTGAACATCTGCTGCAGAACTGCCCGACATACGAGGATCAGAGAGAGCAGATGTGGCCATTGCCAGTGGAACTGCAAGACAAGCTCTATGGTAGTGGCGAGAGTCTCAGGATGACCGCCGCTTTTTTCGAGAAAATAATGGTTACTGTCTGACTGTGTACGCAGAAGAAGAAGAAGAAGAAACTCTTGAAGAAGTAGGTTTTTGAAGCTCTTTAAGTGGTGGCTTCTGAAGCAGTCACTTATGAAACCCTTGAAGCAGTGAATTATGAAGGTCTTGAATCAATGGCTTCTAGAGTTCATGACCAGGTTGCCAGTCTGATTTGGTTCCTTTTTATATATAACATATTAATTAGGGTAAGTAAAGTAAAGTAAAGTAACCCATAGCATTACTGCCGTAGGGGTGTGAGGTGTTAGCGATCTCACATTTCAAAGGCTCAGTTATATGTGGGCGGTAGCCATCTCCTCTCCCTTGTCACTTTTACTTCCCGGAATGAACCAATTTAAGGCTGAGTCAACCCGGGAGCCATTGCGGTCTGAAAAAAACACTACCGCCTCAACTGGGGAATGAACCCAGGACCACTCAGATGTGAAGCCAGCATGCTAACCACTGCGCTACGTGGCCTTTTATTTGTCCTATCCAAATAAGGGGTCTTTGGCTCACACATGGAAACAACAGATGCATTTTGGACAAATGTCATAATAGAGTCATACATGAAAAAGGACTGACCAAGTGTAAGCAGAGCAAGGAAGTGGCATAAATCACTGAGATATGTAGAGATGAAAATGTAGAGATCTGTTACTATAAATACTTTTGCCTTTTATATATACTTAACTTTAAGTTAAATTAAATATATAGAACAGATCTCTACATTTTCATCAAAAAATACTCTTTCAAACAAAAATCTTATTTTAAGTTTAAGCAATAAAAACTTATTTGTTCCGCCAAGCACATACCTGGGAGTTCTTACTAAAAGTCACAGATGTCTGTTTAGTTCCTGTTAATGCAGAAAGAGAATACACTGCATCCAATCTGAGAACATAATAATGAGAACGCAGAATAGTTACTTTGAACATGTTCCTTTACCTCTTTCTGTAAGTGCTAATTTGCCAAGTTTACCAAAGGAAATGTTGATATTTTCATGGCAGGAGATGTATGGTTTTGTGGCTGATATTTGAACAAACAAACTAATCTTAATAATTATAAGCACACATATCTAACATGTTATTGCACACATGTTGCCACATTACCCACAACATTTCATTATGCTGTCATTAATTATTTAAAATGTGTTTTATTTTTCCATTGTTTCAGAAAATCGTAACACAGTTCTTGAAGTAAGTAATTTAAATAATGTTTAATGTTCAATCCCAATGCCTAAACTTTTCTATGTTCATTATCCATGCATCTTTAATCAATTCTTTTTCTTTTTAGAAAGTAGTTGGTTTGGAATATTGAAACAATTAAATATTTTCATAGAAAGCAATGAGCTCGAAATATTTAGACAATTAAATATTTTCCTAGAAAGTAATGAATTTGGTATTTTTAGACAATTTAATTTCTTCCTAGAAAGTAATGAGTTTGGAATATTTAGACAAATTATTCCATAGAAAGTTATGAATTTGGTATTTTTAGACAATTTAATTTCTTCCTAGAAAGCAATGAGTTTGTAATACGTCAAATTAGGTCAAGAATTTACTCCATTAACCTGTATATGGAAAAGTGGTATTGTCTTTTTTTTTATATAAGTTGAGAATGATGCAGATGTAATTTTCTTAAAATGTTATTATTTTTAGTCTAAAACCTTATCTTTTTTTTTTTTTTTTGCACTAGTCTGAATACTGTAAGCCAGAAACAATTTTTTAATACACATTTCAGATGTCGTCTCAACATAATATTTCATCTCATTCATTACAAAAGAAATTGTTCTATATATCTATCTTCAGTCCACTAATGTCATTAGACGTCGTGGGGGGGGGGGGGGGGGGGGGGGGAGAGGATGTTTTTTGGGGTTTTTTTTGCGTTCGCCTTATTTCTCTATTCCCCAAGGCGGGTGTGCATTGCACTGTGGTTTTTATTGTCAGCCCAGTGCATCCGACTTCAGCATGCATTTTATGTAAGGGTCTGCTTCCTCCTGCATTTTCTAAGGGTTTGCTTCCCCGGGGTAACGGCCGGTGCTGTGATGGGGATCGAACCTAGCACCTTCGGCTTGTGAGCCGTGCCACTTAACCACTAGGCCACGCGTCCCTGTGGTGGGGAGGGGGGGGGGGTGGCCTCCTTTGATTCATATTTTATTAGCAGGTAAAAATCCATTGGCGACTCATCAGGTCAATCCCAGCATCTGTTAGCCCCTAGAATATACTGGTTGGGGTGGAAGAGTAAATTAGATCAAGGTAAACCCGCAGCCTGTGAGGTGCCATCTAAGCCGCTTCGCTAACCACATAACCAAGACCTGAAGTTATAGCCATACAGTACCCTTTTTGGTGACACATTCCCTGTGAGGCGAATATCCCTAGAATAAATTGAGTAGATTTTTAACTTGAATTTTGCCCGAGCAGTGGCTGTCTCATCTCATTGCTCAGAGATCAAGGGAAATATTAAATATTTACCAGATGATCCACATGAAAAAATCACGGTCTCCACTGTGATTTGAACCCATGACCTCCAGATCCCGAGGTGAACATTTTAGCTCAAGACCACTTAGTCTCTCCCCCCCCCCCCACCCCCCAAAAGAAGGAAATTGTTTAAATGTAAAAATCCTCATAAAATTAAGAAAACCCCAAAAAATTAAATTCACTTTCTAAACAACTTTGCATTAAGGTTACAGATGATAACTTACGTGCTGCTGAACAGGTTCCATACCTCTACAGCTCCCTCATTGACACAAGCAAACACAGTGGAAAGCCAAGGAGACCAACAAATATCATTAACAGCTCTCTGGAAATATTGGGTTCCATCAGGATAAGCTTTAAAACTGATGACAAAATGCTTTATTCAAATATGGAAATGTCATCTGCATACATTGCTGATCTGGCTTGCATAATCATAACCTTGTAAGATATGCAGAACATTATATTAAAGAGATAAATATGGAAGTAATACTGGTCAAAAGGAACAGCATTGCAGTGGCACAAATTTTACAGTAAATCGAAAGAGTGAAATTGTTACTTTTACATTACAGCTTGCACAATAATACACTAATGACATTTCAATTATTTTTCTTCACAAATACATGGGTTGTGGCTAGAAAAAAAAATATTTGCCTTAGTACAATAATGTGACCCCCTTAATTATCACAGCCAAATTTGTTTTATATTAATCAGCTTGTTAAACAGGGGTTTCTTCTATTAGTACACTTTCAGATGTCACCTAATTTATTTTACATTAATCAGCTTGTTAAACATGAGTTTTTTCTATTAGTACACTTTCAGATGTCACCTAATTTATTTTACATTAATCAGCTTGTTAAACAGGAGTTTTTTCTATTAGTACACTTTCAGATAACAAAAAAAATATTTTTTTAATCTATTGCCAGCCTAAAATTAATGGCCTCTCCAGCTTGTCAAAAAAATTATACTTATTTTCGCCATATGTACTATATTTGTTTGTCACATTTAAATGAATAAACGGGGTTTAACTATTCATATGAGGTCTGTTCAAAATGCATAGGACTTTTGGCCAGGACAAATGCAATTACTCAACTGGTGATCTGAAACACTAATCTCCTTCAAAGTACTCTTCTTGGGGACTCCACACACCTCTTCTGATGGTCCTGCCATTATTGGAAGGAATTCAGGAAGGCCTCTTTGGGAATGGATAAAAAAAATGGGCTGTCATGTTCAACATAATGTCTTCTCGTGACTATCTGCATGGCCGAATCCTCATTCATAATGGAGTGTACCGAACCAATGCTTATCCTCCACCATGTCCGTCTGCAAGTTCTTGGATGGTGAAACGATGGTTCTGCATGCCCAAAGTCTGCACATCATCAATGATCTCGTCATTTCAGTTTGTTGAGGGCCTACCAGAACATGGTCACTCTCCAACAATATGGAGTCATCTTTGAAGCAACTGTACCACTCCTTCATACAATGCTCAAGTCTGCTGAATCTTCTGAATGGTTACCACTTGGGTATCACCAAGCTTGTGGCAAAATTTGATGCAGAACTAGTGCTCGCTCAAGTTGTTCCATCATTTCACAACAAATTAAAACCTGACGAGTGTTCACTACATTCACGCATTCCCTGAATGACTGCCAGCAACTGACACTCTCTGCGGGCAGGAAAACATTAACACCTGTGCATGAAGGCCCCTACATCTCCCCACTAAAGTACATCCCCTGTGCTTCATTTGTTGTGGTGAGAATAATTAAGGAACAGACCTCATATAATGTTTCAGAAGGATCATGTAAGAATTAACTAAATATATATAATATTCACAATTTGAATTCAAAACTCACTGTGCTTGAATGAAAAGAGAGAATTGGTCTTGTCTTATCCTGGTGCCAAAGTTTTATGGTCCAGTCTGCACTGCAGCTTAGAAATATGTCAGGCACAAATGGAGACCACTCGACTGAATACACAGGACCCTAAAAAGGAAATCTTTCATTGTTAAGAATTACCATTAATTCTGTGGATGTTTTGTACATTATACATAGTAGAGTGCAATTACCTCATTCTTTCTACCCAATAAATAATACTAGGAATTATACAACTATTTTATTTAAATTGAAATAACATTATTATGCAGAATTATACAGTTTATTAAATTCATTTTAACTTGAAATTTTCCGATAGTTACTAGTGAAACCACAAATATTTCCAGCATGAAACAATCCATAAGTAAGCCAAATGTGCCAGTATGCCAAATCTAACTATACTTTCATTTTGGAAACCAAAAACTTACATATTACAATTAAATTAAAATACTATGATACAATGTGAAAAAATTGCTCTTCAACTGTTTATTTATGTAGATATCATTCTCTTAACCAACAACATTACAAACTAAAATGTTTTTATGCAAATGTGAGAAGCATAGTAAATAAAAGAGAAGAATTGGAACTGTATGCAGAAGAAGAAAAACCAGATATAATAGGATTTACAGAATTATGGACATATGAGGAGGTTGCAGATAGTGAACTTGAAATTGAGGGATATACAATGTTAAAGAAAGATAGGATAGTTGGAGACAAGACTAAGGGAGGTGGCGTTTTATTATACTGTATAAATTCAGTTAATATAACGATCAAAGATTCTTTATCATGTGGTAACAAAAATGAAAGTGTATGGGGAGAAATAGAAAGTGGGGGTGAAAAAACAGTGATTGGAGTGTGCTATAGATGTCCATCAAGTCAAAAAGAGGAAGATGAGGAGCTGATTAGTAGCATAGCAAAGGCAAGTGAAGGTAAATTATTATTAATGGGAGATTTCAACTTTCCAGAAATAAAATGGGATATGGCAGAAGCACTTGTAGAGTCAAAACCTTTTGTTAAGTGCATAACTGAAAATTTTTTAATTCAACATGTAGAAGCAGCCACCAGAGGCAAAAACATACTCGACCTAGTTTTTACTACAGAGGAAAATATGATTGAAAACGTTACCGTTGAGGAACTGTTTGGCTCAAGTGACCATCAAATCATCAGTTGGGATCTTATTTCAGGGAAAGAAGTGAACATAAACACGCGAACATACGACTACTCTATGGCAGATGTTAAGAGGATGAAAGAGGCAGCGAACCAGATAATCTGGAAAGATATTGTCGTAGGAACAGATGTTGAACAGGAGTGGGAAAGTTTTAAAACAGTTCTAGAAATGCTAAAAGAGGAATGTGTTCCATGTAGGGAGGTAAACCCTAAGCGTAAAAAGTGGATAACTAGATTTGTAGTGAAATGTAGAAGAGCAAAAAATAAAGCATGGAAAAAATATATAGAGGCAGGTAAATCAAAAGAAACATCTGTAAAATATTTGGACAAGCAGAACATATCTCAGAAAGCGAATAAAACAGCAAAAATAGACTTTGAAAAAAAACTTACTCAGAGGATCTAGACTGACAGCAAAAGCTTCTTCTCTTATGTTAGGAATAAACAAAGAACGAAAGACAAAGTAGGCCCTCTCATAGATAGTACAGGGAAAATAATAAGTGAGAATATTGAGGCAGCTAATCTGCTCAATCAGTACTTTGGCACAGTCTACACAAAAGAGGACTGCTCCAAGATCCCAGAGCCTATAGATATTTTTCAAAGAGACATGGGTACAGCGGGATTAAGATCAATCTGTATTACAGAGGAAATGGTTTTTAAAAAATTGGAGGGGTTGAAAGTGAATAAATGTCCAGGTCAAGATGGTATTCATCCAAAATTGCTGTATGAAATTAGAGACCAACTAGCAAAACCATTGGCTATATTATGTTCTCTATCACTTACAAAAGGGATTGTTCCACGGGATTGGAAAGATGCAGGAGTGATCCCCTTATTCAAAAAAGGCAAAAAATCAGATCCAGCAAATTATAGACCAGTGAGTTTAACGAGCATAGTCTGTAAATTGTTAAAGTCAATAATCAAAGAAAACATTGTAATTCATTTAGACAAATTTAATCTAATTAGAAATAGTCAGCATGGGTTTACTAGAGGGAGATCATGCTTAACAAATCTATTAGAATTCATGGAGGAGGTTACTAAAATCATAGATAAAGGGGAGCCAGTGGATGTTTTTTATCTAGACTTTGCAAAGGCCTTTGATTGAGTACCTCATCAAAGATTGTTTAGAAAGTTAAAATCACATGGAATAAGTGGGGAAGTTGCCAAATGGATTGAAAATTGGTTAACGAGAAGAAGGCAGAGGGTGGGCATAAATAAGGAGTACTCTGAGTGGTGTGAAGTGAAAAGTGGTGTGCCACAGGGCTCGGTTTTGGGACCAATTTTGTTCTTGATATATATAAATGATTTGGACATTGATATGGGATCCATGATTGCAAAATTTGCTGATGACACAAAACTATGCAGTAGTGTCTCATCTAAAGCGGAAGTGGATATATTGATGTCAGATTTAGATAAAATTCGAGAATGGCCTGTAAGCTGGCAAATGGAGTTTAATGTAGATAAATGTACAGTCATCCACATGGGTAGATCCAATATGGAACATAATTACAGAATGGGAGAAAACAATATTAGAAAGATAGATAAGGAAAGGGACCTAGGGGTTATAATAGATCATTCAGGAAAGGTGAGTGAGCAAGTTAAAGTAGCAGTGAAAAAGGCAAATGCAATGTTAGGTATGATAAAAAGAAATATTAAACATAGGAGCAAGGAAGTGATCGTCAAACTGTATAAAGCTTTAGTTAGACCTAGATTGGAGTACTGTGTACAGGTGTGGAGTCCTTATCATAGAGGGGACATAAACATGCTAAAAAGAATACAAAAAAGAGCGACAAAGATGATAGTGGGATTCCAGAATTACAGTTATGTGGAACGACTAAGAAAAACCGGCCTACAGTGTCTCGAAGAGAGAAGAATTCGTGGTGACTTAATACAGGTTTATAAGATGATCAGAGGAATCGATAAATTAGACTATAACAAGTTTTTTAAAAATAAGGCCACCTACAATAACACGAGGGCATAGCTACAAGCTGACTAAAGAGAGGTCCAGGTTAGATATAAGGAAATATTTTTTTAGTCAGAGAGTGGTGTCTGCTTGGAATGCATTGCCAGGGGAGGTAGTGGAGGCAGGGACAGTTAATGCATTTAAGAATAAACTGGATGCGCATAGCTTTTAGAGCAAGGTGATGTAAATGTAACTGGTTGTATACAGACTCTGCAGGGTCTTCTAAACCAGTATAAAGATGTTAAGTTAAGTTAAACAACATTAGGAATGATAGACTGGCTTAAAATATAACATTGAACTGCTGTCCCAAAAAACTGATTCAGTTTTACAGTGAATTCCTGCCCACTGTGGGATCCTTGGAAACGAGACATCAGATGAGCTGGCAAATGCCGGAAGTGGCAACTCTCAGACTTGCCATCAACAGAGTTATAAAGAAGCAAAAATACACATCAAACAATCCATAGAGGACGGAATGAAAAGACCAGCCCAAAAAATGCAAACCAGAAAATGACAGCATAATCAAACATGACAGAAATAAGCAGACAAAGATCTTCAGACCCAACTCCACGGAATAGATCTTAGAGACAGTGTCATATGCGATTGCAATGCTCTCAAGCAAACACCAGAACATACCCTGCAGGACTGTCTCACTAATGCAGGCCAAAGAGAGGCAGTCTGGCCTCAGAGAGACCATGCTTGAAAAGTTGTGAGTAACCGATGATGACATGAAATGCAGTCTCTTTCGTGAACCTCACCAAGCTAGAAGCATAGCATAAGTTGATCGAAGAAGAAGAAGATGAAAAACAAGAAGAACAAGAAGAAGAAAAATAAGAAGAGGATAGACTGGCTCAGAGCATTCAATAGTAAAAAACAAGGCTGTAACCCCCACTCATAGTTGTAGTGCACAAAGATCAGATTAGCACTAGAGTTAAAATGTCTAATATCCAATAATGAAAACACATAAGCAGACGCTGTAATAAATATGTAAATATAAACATTAACAAAGATCAGCATGGCAAAAAGGATATCAACTTATAAGTATTGAGAATAAAGAAATAATATGTACATTATGAGTATCAACATGGACATTAAATCAAATACAGGACTGCAGAATTCCTGCCTACAAAATATTCCAGAAGAGATCAAATGATAAATATAACAAGATAAAAATTGTGAACCGCTCTTTAACAAAGAAATGATACAGACCAACATAATCAGGTTCAAAATTAAACTGACTAAACATCATGAGCTTACATGAACAGCATCTAACAGTTGGGCCAGAATAAAGTCAGGAAATAAACCCATTGAGAAATGACTAAAGTGTATTTCAGACCACATGATATATTAACAAAATTCTGCAAGATCCTTCTGTGATGATAAAAGTGGCAGTTACAGAAAGAGAAATAAAATCATTTTCTTTGCTTTTCTTAATTTAAAATACTTTTATAGAAATTTTGAAGAATTATCTGTTTATATTTTTTTAATTATTTTTTTTAAGTTTATCTATTAATTACCTCAAAACATAACACCAATATTGCTTTTACTAAATAACGGAAGACATAAGTAAACAGACTTACCATATGCCCTTGGTAACTTTCTAAATACTGTTCATTATGGGAACAAGAACACTTATGTATAAACCCTTCCTCTGTGCCTGCTAAATATCTGAAGTGCAAAGCAAAAAATAGTGACCAATGATGAAATATTTCAATTAATATTTTTCACCAACTACATACAAAGATTTTTCTCAATTTTTTTCAGTTTCACAAGGAACTAAGTATTTACACAAATACATACTCGTACACGCGAATGAAGAACTGGTTAACATCTTGCATCCCTAGCCTTGAAATAGGAAATATATATTCATTCATACAGGAAGATATTTTTTGTTCCCATCGCTTGTATATTATTTGTTTGCAAATTAGATATTTCTTTGCAAAATATATTGGGCATGTTTTAGGGTGTAATGTATATAAGATTAAAATAGAAGTAAAGATATTAAAACAAATGAAACACATTATGATACACTGGAGCCATAATAACAGTAAATGACATATATGTATAACAGCAAACAAAAACAGCTAAATAAAACAGCTAAAGCAGGTCTTTCAAAAATACTAAATAATCATGATCCTGGCAATGGAAGTGAGAAAGAAACTAAATTTTACAGTTTTATGAAGAGCCATTACTAGTGTAAGGCCAAGGTAAAGCAGGCTTCTATTTTTTAAATACTGATAAACCACTCTAGCAATGAAAATAAGAAAGAAAATTTAGCTGTTTCATGTAGAACTTTTAACTTGTATTTTGTGAATTATGGTGAAGAAAAATAATAAGAAAAAACTTCAAGAAAACATAAATGAAGTTCCTGAGAATGCTATGAATAGAACAACCAGAGCTAGCAAGAATAAAATGACATGCAGATTTCATGTGACATGTACATAGTAGGGCGGGTCTGTAAAATTGTTTGACAATGAGTAAGATCAGGGATAAAGGGATCAAAGGATGACAAAGATGAAGATCTGATATATTAGATAAAGATGAAGATCTGCAATATTGGATACAGAGGAAGATCTGGTATATTAGACAAAGAGGAAGATCTAGTACATTAGACAAAGATGAAGATCTAGTATATTGGATAAATATGAAGATCTGATATATTGGACAAAGATAAAGATCTGGTATATCAAACAAAGACAAAGACCTGGTATATTAGACAATGATGAAGATCTGCAATATTGGATGTAGAGGAAGATCTGGTATATTAGATAAAGAGGAAGATCTGGTATATCAGACAAATACAAAGATCTGGTATATTGCACAGAGATAAAGATCTGGTATATTAGATAAAGATGAAGATCTGGTATATTGGATAAAGAGAAAGATCTGGTATATTGGACAAAGATAAAGATCTGGTATATTATGATAAAATGGCTTCTTCTTCTTCGTTCATCCTCAGATCAAGGTCCCGGTTTCTCTTACAAAGGACACTGTTGTTTGTAAGGCTGTTTTATCTTTATATACAGCTTTTTTCTCATATCTGTCTCACGAGGCCAGTATTATTCTCTCTTTTCCTGTGTGAGCATGTAGCTTTGCAGGATGTGTTCTACAGTGTTTACATGTGTCCCCACATGGACACTTGTCATCTTTCTCAATCCTCATTTTGTTGTAAAGATGACCCTTGAGTCTGTTATGCCCAGTTCTCAGTCTGAAGATGATGACTTACTTGCTCTTTTCTAGTTAAGTTAAAGTAGCTGTCTTCTTTTCGGAAATCGGGGTATTGATCAGCCCATTTTACCAAAGTTATTCTTTGTTGCTGTGGACCATTCTGCTATGTCGTATTCTAGCACTGGTCTCACATAACCTGTGTACAGTTTCTTTAGGGTGCCCATGTCAGCTCCCCATGTTGAGCCTGATATCTTTCTCATTATGGCCATTCTGTTTTGAGCTTTGTTGGTGGCTTTTTTTAATCCGGTTTTTCCATTTCAGCCTTGGGTCCATTGTTATTCCCAGATAAGTTGAACTTATCTTAAAGGGGAGAGTCTGGCCATTAACATTTAGGATCACTTCTTGGAACTTCGGAGATAGGGAGAAGATTGTGTATATGATTTTGGTTTCATTTATAGTGATTGCTATCTTTTTGTCCATGTCTCCATTTTATTTAGGCCTCCTGCATTTGGTTTCTAGCTACAGGTGTAGACTCTTCAGAAGTCCGTAGTGCCAAGTCATCTGCATATAGTGCACTGTGTACTCTTTTAGGGATTTCTGTGATTATATCATTGATGTATATGAGAAACAGCATGGGTGAGAGTATTCCACCTTGCAGAACTTCTTGTTTCATTTTCATCATTTTGCTGAGGTGTCCTTGAAGTTGCACTCTTGCTGTCCTGTTATCTAGGTAATCACTGATTCACGTGTACATGTTGTTGGTTACACCCATTTGACATTTGCAGTAGTTTGAGTTTTAACCCGCTCTTCCATATCCTATCAAAGGCTTTTTCTAGGTCTATCCAGACTGCCAGTCTTTTCTTTTTTTCTTGAAATGCATCTTCTATCTCATGCGAGGTATATGTCACCAGATCTTCTGTCAATCTGTTTCTACAAAAACCTACTTGCTAGAGGATAAGCAAATCTTTTTATTCCATATGTCAGGTTATTCTAATGTTAACTATTCATTCCATTAGTTTCCCCATTCAGCTGAGTAGATTAACAGGTCTGTAGCTGTCTGGCTTCATGTTGTCCTTTCCCTGTTTAAGGACGGGGATAGTCCTTGCCTCCTTCCACACTGCGGGGACAGTTCCTTGTTTCCAGCTAGTGTTAAAGATGTGTAGCAGTTTGTTCTTTGCTACTTCTCCCATGTTAGAGAGCATTTCATTCTGAAATATTGAAATGTGCTAAACAGATGGTAATCATGGGAATTACAAATGTTGTAACATTTGAATCCTTCCATACAACAAGGGGAAGCCTGCCATTAAAGATTTTCCCATTTAATATTTGGTTTGGCATCTTAAAATAGAATAAGAGCCAGACAACTCTAAAACTTAAATGATAAGAGCAAGCTTATCTCACTCCTGGCCACATTTTCTGACTGTCGACCATCATTTAGAGACTAGCCTTTAACTTGACAAGTCGTGATGATAGACACTATATCAGATAAGTAGACCATTTGTTTCCTTATATGTTGATTTGCTAGTTCAGCATTGTTGTTATTTGTTGTCCCTGATGAAAGCCTTTTGGTTGTAACGTAGGTTTTGTTTGTGTTCTTGTCTCGGTGCGGTATCTGACCATACCCATTTTTTAAATTTTGATTAAATTTAATTTGAAACAACTTTAAAACATTTTTTTTCATTTATTTTTTTTTCACTCACACAATAATAAGCTTATATTTAAAAGGGCCAGCCTGGGTCAGCCAGGCTCTTTGTGTATGGCTAAGATAAGAATGGCATCATTGCCCGACAGAGAGCATGTCATAAGAGACGACTATCTGTGTAACATGGTTAGGTGGTTTGTTATAAATATCATAAATGGCACCTAACAGGCTGTGGGTCTACTTTGCTCTGGTGTTTGAGTCTATTAAGATAGACTCACACATCGGTTAACCACCCTCCATTGCACTTGTCCCAAAGCAAGTAATAAGCACTTGTCCCGAAGTAATAAGCTGCTTAAGCCTAGCCCACTAAGAAGGAAATCCTCCTCCTGGCTACATCCAGCTCACTACAGAGCTGGGGCCTGCACAGGGGCACTGGCCCCTGTAGAAGTACAGGTCGATTAAGACTAGGACTAAGATAGAGGAGGAAATTAGTTACTTTAATATTTTATTTAAAGTCTACAGCGTCATGTCTGGTTCTCCAGTCAGTGGCATTGTCTAGTGATAACCTTCTTAAGTAACTTACTGTTCTCCAAGTTGTTCTGTTATGATTGTTTGTCAAGCTGTAGCTGATTGTTTATATGCATGCAGATTATGATTAGTGTTTCCTGAGAAGTCTGAATTTCATGAGCAGGGAATCAACATTGAGTTTTGCTTCAAGCTTGGAAAGACATTCACAATCTCATGAAATGTTCAAACAAGTTTATGAGGATCAGTTTAAGAACCATACATGCTGTTACAAATGCTTTAAGCTATTTAAGGATGGTTAGAAGTCAAAAGATGACGACTCGACTTCAGGAAAAACCACAACATCATCTGACAATGATCATGTTGCCCATGTTCATGAGGTGATGGTTCACCAATCATCATCTTATAGTTTGGGAAATAGCAGAAGAATGCAACATCTTCATAGGATTGTGATGACATTCTAACAGAGAAATATCCAGAGACAATGCACCAGCCAACACATGATTGCTCATTCAAAATTTTAGCAAAAGAAAAGTCCCAGCGGATTATTTTTTATTTACCAGGCCGAAATGAAGATAGTCCTTTGAAGACATTAATAGCAATTTGTAGGTGGATCTACGCATGATCCCTCACAATGCTTACCATGAATACTACAAAGAGTGAAAAAACATTTGGAGTACTGTATTAAGAAAAGAGTTCAGCATTTCAAAGGAGACATTGCTGACTAGGTTCCAAGTCAGCCTGAAAAAGTCATTCGTAAAAAGTTGTGGAACTTTTTGAACAGACTTCACTGGTCAAAATAAACGAGGAGAAGCCACATGCCCAATATTCTCGCTTTCAATCAAACCCCAAAATACCAAATTAAGTTTAAATGGCAAATTCCTGCAGCCAAACGACAACCCAAACTATCTGGGAGTGACATTTGATCGGCGCATGATATGGAAAAGTCAGATCGAGAGAAACCGAATGAGAGCCAGAGAAAGAATGGCAATCATGAGGAAACTTGCTGGCGCAAGCTGGGGAGCAGACGAAAGCATACTAAAGAAACTGTACACTGGAAGAGTGAGACCAGTTCTCGAGTATGGCATTGCAGCATGGACAACAGCAGCAAAGGCGAACTTCGATAAAGTTAGCAAACTTCAAAACCAAGCCATGAGAGTTATAACAGGAGGCATGAAGTCAACGCCAATTGTAGAACTTGAAAAGATTACAAAACTGCAATCCATGACCGATAGAAGAGACTGCAGAGCCCAGCTGCAGTCAGAGAAACTCCGAAGACTGACTGACCATCCAATGCACCAGAGACTAAACAATTTGGGAAACGGGAAACTAAAGCGGAGAAACTTTGCAGAAATAGCCAAAGCAAAGATGCACGAAGATCCCATAAACGCACTAACAACACCAAAACCCATCACTACTGTTCGAAAACCTACCTGGAGGCAGGATATATTTCCAGAGGTGGTAGAAAATATACCAGGTATTGGAAACAAAACTGCCAGACTGAAAAAGAAAGGAGAGATACTACCCTAAGCTTTATATCAAAAAACTACCCAAGCATGGACTGGACCCATGCATTCACCGACGGTTCTGTAACAAACACTACACAGAATGGAGGGGCAGGAGCATTCCTGAACCTACCAAATGGCAAAAAAATAACACTGTCATTCGCTACTGGTAAGTACACAAGCAATTTCAGAGCAGAGGCAGAGGCACTGAGGGCGGCAGTGGAAGAAATGGTAACCCACAAAGAAAATGAAAGCCATATAGTCCTGCTTACAGATGCTCTCGCCGTAGTCACAGCGCTAAAAAGCCAGAAAAACACTGAGCTTAATGACTTAGGAGCAGCACTCTGCAAACTGTGCCAGCAGTCCGCACCAAAAAGGGTAGTGGTACAGTGGGTCCCATCACACTGCAACATCCAAGGCAACGAGGAGGCAGACAGACTGGCAAAAGAAGGTGCAAGACTACCACAAACAGATACTAGTATGACGTACGAAGAATCAAAACGGCTTATCAAAGCCAGATACATGACCAAATGGGAAACCGAACATACTGGTTACACCAAAAACGATGCCTATTACCAGTTGAACAGAAGAGAGCAGGTCGTTGTCTTCAGACTTCGCACTGGCCACAATAGACTGAGGTACCACCTATTCAACAAATTGAAGATAGGTGGTACCGACGAATGCCCGTGCGGTACCGGTAAAATGACCGCTGAACATCTGCTGCAGAACTGCCCGACATACGAGGATCAGAGAGAGCAGATGTGGCCATCACCAGTGGAACTGCAAGACAAGCTCTATGGCAGTGTCGACAGCCTCAGGATGACCGCCGCTTTTTTAGAAAAAATAATGGTTACTTAACTTAACTTAACTTAACTTAACGTCTTTATACTGGTTTAGAAGACCCTGCAGAGTCTGTATACAACCAGTTACATTTACATCACCTTGCTCTAAAATTTATGCGCATCCAGTTTATTCTTAAACGCATTAACTGTCCCTGCCTCCACCACCTCCCTTGGCAATGCATTCCAAGCAGACACCACTCTCTGACTAAAAAAATATTTCCTAATATCTAACCTGGACCTCTCTTTAATCAGCTTGTAGCTATGCCCTCGTGTTATTGTAGGTGGCTGTATTTTAAAAAACTTGTTATAGTCTAATTTATCGATTCCTCTGATCATCTTATAAACCTGTATTAAGTCACCACGAATTCTTCTCTCTTCGAGACACTGTAGGCCCGTTTTTCTGAGTCGTTCCTCATAACTGTAATTCTGGAATCCAACTATCATCTTTGTCGCTCTTTTTTGTATTCTTTCTAGCATGTTTATGTCCCCTCTATGATAAGGACTCCACACCTGTACACAGTACTCCAATCTAGGTCTAACTAAAGCTTTATACAGTTTGACGATCACTTCCTTGCTCCTATGTTTAATATTTCTTTTTATCATACCTAACATTGCATTTGCCTTTTTCCCTGCTACCTGAACTTGCTCACTCACCTTACCTTTTTGATCTATTATAACCCCTAGGTCCCTTTCCTTATCTATCTTTTTAATATTGTTCTCTCCCATTCTGTAATTATGTTTCATATTGGATCTACCCATGTGGATGACTGTACATTTATCTACATTAAACTCCATTTGCCAGATTACAGACCATTCTCGAATTTTATCTAAATCCGACCTCAATATATCCACTTCTGCTTTAGATGAAACACTACTGCATAGTTTCGTGTCATCAGCAAATTTTGCAATAATGGATCCCATACCTATGTCCAAATCATTTATATATATCAAGAATAAAATTGGTCCCAAAACCGAGCCCTGTGGCACTCCACTTTTCACTTCACACCACTCAGAGTACTCCTTATTTATACCCACCCTTTGCCTTCTTCCCGTTAACCAATTTTCAATTCATTTGGCAACTTCCCCACCTATTCCATGTGATTTTAATTTTCGAAATAATCTTTGATGAGGTACTCTATCAAAGGCCTTTGCAAAATCCAGATAAATAACATCCACTGGCTCCCCTTTATCTAACATTTTGGTAACCTCCTCCATGAATTCTAATAGATTTGTTAAGCATGATCTCCCTGTGGTAAACCCATGCTGACTATTTCTAATTAGATTAAATTTTTCTCAATGCATTACAATGTTTTCTTTGATTATTGACTCTAACAATTTACAGACTATGCTCGTTAAACTCACCGGTCTATAATTTGCCGGATCTGATTTTTTGCCTTTTTTGAATAAGGGGATCACTCCTGCATCTTTCCAATCCCGTGGAACAATCCCTTTTGTAAGTGATTGAGAACATAATATAGCCAATGGTTTTGCTAGTTGGTTTCTAATTTCATACAGCAATTTTGGGTGAATACCATCTTGACCTGGACATTTATTCACTTTCAACCCCTCCAATTTTTTAAAAACCATTTCCTCTGTAATACAGATTGATCTTAATCCCGCTGTATCCATGTCTCTTTGAAAAATATCTATAGGCTCTGGGATCTCGGAGCAGTCCTCCTTTGTGAAGACTGTGCCAAAGTACTGATTAAGCAGATTAGCAGCCTCCCTATTCTCACTTATTATTTTCCCTGTACTATGAGAGGGCCTACTTTGTCTTTCGTTCTTTGTTTATTTTATTTCTAACATAACTTACTGACAATTACTGTCTGACTGCGTACGAAGAAGAAGAAGAACAGACCTCATATGCACCATCAAATATATACAGGCTTAAGACACTTAAGGTTGTGAAACTACATATTCTTTTAGACATATAAACTGCAAAGAACTAACATGTTTGAGTCTTTAGAATGAAAGGCGAAGCACATTCCTCCTGCATATCGTGAGACGAATGCTTCCCCTTTCTTTTCTCTTGTTTTGCCTGCCATTCTTGTAGGCATCTTCTTCAGTTTCATCACATCTGAACAAAGAAAAATTATACATAAATAATGAAAAATAGAAAGGTTGTCATTAATTTTCATATGGAAATACTCCTTTATATTTTAGCCAGAGGCTGCTCTTGAAATGCTGATGTATATTTACTTGCTTTATTCTTCCACTGATATCACCTAATACTGGTGAATGCTTGGAATGTAGTGCCACATGAAATAGTGGAGGCAAGGTAAATTAATGCATTCAAGAATAGATTGGATGCGCATATTGTGAGGGGGGAAAGATTAGGACCAATACACCAAACTATGCATATTATAAAGGTTGACTAAGAAGGATCATGCATGGGACTAGCAACTTCATCTTGTATAACAAAGTTCAACAGAAAACCACTACCACAAGACCGCATGATTCTGTGAAGATTATCTGCAATGAGACCAAATTCCTTTGAGTCTCTTCCTTCTTTGAGGTCAAACTGGATCCATGTATTCAATCAAACAGATTTGTGCCTGATACCAAACAGCCAAAAACTATCTCTTTGTTCTGCAAATCCATCTGGTCCCATGTCTTTTCTGGTTTGCCTTTCAGACTCACATTTGACTATTAGTAATAAGTTTGTGTGTGGTTTCCTTTCTTCTTGTGGTCTAGACCTGAGGAAGGTGTAGCTCTGAAGTTTCCAACCTTAAGGGTTTTCCCTGTTTACATTTAGCCTATCCAGTGGTATAGATCATGTACTCTGCCTTTTGGTGATGCTGGTAACAGCTAAATTGTCATTATGTGAGTTTGGAATCAAGATGCTGAGCAGTTCATGAGCTGCAACGGTCAGCAACCCATAGCTGACTGTTAGCGTCAGGGCCAGCAAACTAGAGCTGCCAAGACCCTTCTACACCTCCACGTGGTGATCCTGAGTAACAAGTTGTAACAGAGCAGACCGGCTAAGGAGAAGGGATAAAAGAGGGAAGGCTAACCTGGTACTCAAAAATGACTGCTGAAGTTGGATCAAAAGGTGCAAATATTGCAGTCAAGCTGTAAGCTACGGCACAGCGCATTTTGTTCTCCGGACAACATCCTGCGACTTGCAAAGTCATTTTCAGGGCTTGGTAGCAGGAGATTGAGAAGGAACAAAGAAGAAGAAGAAGAAGATTATGTGAGTTCTTGCTACAAGGTGCTTCTCATCATCACCTCTAAGAGGTTTGTCAATATCAATGGAATACTTGGAAGAGTTAAACAGGCACATTATGCCTGCTGTCAGGTAGCCAAAGGTTATTTATAGTATGTTCTTTATTTTACAATGTTTACCTGGGGCTTACTAAGCCTTGGAGAAGAGCGATAGATTATTGGGTTGGAATTTCATTATTTTTTATAATATTGCCCGAACAGCAGCTAACAGCCTGCTTTTATAGATTTTTAACTGTCAAGGGTTCTTTTACATACACAGTGTGTACATAGGATCTCCATGTTTTTCATCAATCTCCAATATGACTAGAAACTGATCTCACTTCCCTTGAGACCTAGAAATGCTTGAAACTTGAGGCTTTCAAAATCTCACTGTTTTGGGCTTTTGTTCTTGAAAGCCAAACGCCTTTACCTCTCAGTTATAGTGATGATCCATCCACCCCTCCTTCCCCACACCCCTCACCTCCCCCCTCCCCCTTTCTCTTTCATCAATGGTCATACTGCTGATTGGCTAATTGTGATTTCACTAGGTATTCTTCTATTCTGTCATGTCTACAAGTACACCTTTCTTATATATTGTACATACAAAGCAAGATTTCTGTATATGATTCACTGTCTTCTGTTTTATTTTAAGAATGATTAAGAGATGAAGATGCAGCAGTGAATGTGCTGACAGCAGCCAGCGACTCATAGATGGATACTTGCATCAGGGTCTCCATGTTTTGCCAATCACCTTTATCAGGTAGTGAATTTCACAGCAGTGACTTAGTAGGGGTGTGAATATAAAGCAAGATGCTTCAGAAACTACCGCAATTACCAGAGCAAATAAATGTATTGATGCAGGGGTCCCACAAAGATACCTGCTACAATGGTAGCCCAATGCTCCTAATGGATTTAAAAAGAAGAATTATGATATGTTTAATGTCCATATTTGGCGCTCATAGTGCAGACCTAAAGTGTAAAGTTTCAGGATTGGTTGCTTTGTTTTTATAGACATCTGAGAAGTACTATACACTCAAAAATGAATTTGATTTGAATTTTCTGATCCCCAGGATACACAATTTTGATTCTTCTTTTCTTCATGCCAGGTAGAGGAATGTACATTTTTCCTTTATTATTTTGTGTCTCCATAAAGTGTTGTTGGTTATGGAGGGGGATGGTGGTAGGAGTTGCTTCCACAATTCTGACAATGATGAATAAATCCAGAAGAAGATGTGACCCATAACTGTCAAAGACCCTATTATGTCCCCAAGTGGTCAGTTCTGGAAACAGAATGCAACCATGCAGACTGGCTAAAAGATTAGGGAGCAAAGAGGGAAGGCAAACCCTGTCTCAAAAATGCTGTGCTGAAATCGGATGTGTTCGGCCGAAAGACACAGGATATTGCAGTCTAGCTGTAAACTTCACAAATGTTCTTTTCAGGACAAAGAAAAATAATAATTAATCCTCTTCATCAGTCTTTTAAATACTAAGTGTCTATGTGTACATGTATCCATGTGTACATATGTCCGTGTGTACATGTGTCCGTGTGTACGTATATCAATGTTGATCATGAGGAGTAAAGAATAGGTCTATTACAATCTGTCAAGTAGGATGTAGAAAGTGACTAAACAAAGTTGTTATTGGGGCTAGCAAGCTCATCACATAAAACAAATTGCTATGGAAATCACCACAGCAAGAACACACAAATGGTTTAACACAAACTTCCGTTCATGGTCAATAGCAGTAGTGGCCTAATGCTTCAAAGGTAGCAAGATGCAGACAGCAGGAGGTATAGGAAGTAATATGGCTGTTTATTAAACAATTCAAGAGTGCGTACTTGTATTTTAATTAAATCAAGTTTTCATAGTTTTTACCATAGCTTTCAAGTCCTTTTCGTATAGACCACTGACAGACACGTCCATCAGATGAGATTGAAATGAGTACTTCAGCTCTCTCATCACCTGAGCCTCTCTCTTTCTCAATCCATTTCAGTTGCCAGACTGGAGCTGTGTGTTTGCCAGCTGTCGTGCTGGGGAAGTGAACAGTTTTTATGTTTAGTTTCACCAATAATACAACTAAAAAACTAAAAATGGTGTATGTTTTTTTTACTGGTTTCATTGAAAGAGAATAATTATATAATTTTCTCTCCTTCTCTAAATAATTAAAGTTAACATTTTGTTTTATTTTCAACACTGCTTGTTGTTGTTGTTGTTGTTTGTGAATGCCCAGAATGAGTAGGTTACTCCTTTGTCCACCCTGAAAAGGGCTTTAAGTGGTGGGTTGCAGTAGCTTTGCAGTAACCAGGGTCTTTCAGGAGTTGTGCTATGCTTGGCCTCATTTGCATGTCACTCACTACTACGGGGATAACGTCAATCCCTCACCTTGTTAGCCAGGCCGTTTCCAGGGAGGGCTACTAGGAAGTTGAGGTGAGGGTCCTGGCTAGTATGTTTTGCCTGACCCTGACTAACATGTCTGACCAGTATATTTTGCCTGACCAGATGTTAGTCTTCCTCCCCACTGCTTGTGGTATTAATGAACATTACTGTACTCCAAAACTTAACAAAAGCCAGAGTTTACAATACTTAACTTAAAACATTTTCATCCACATGAATACATTATTTCACTACAAAATCTCTTAACTAATTCAGCTATATGTTGGCAATACTATACACAAATTTTAAAGTATACCTTAGGGAGCCGCGTGGCGCAGTGGTAAGTGAGCTGGCTTCGCATCTGAGTGATCCTGAGTTCATTCCCCAGTTGAGGCGGAAATTATTTTTCAGACCACAACGGTTCCCGGGTCGACCCAAGCTTAAATTTGTACTGATTCAGTCCAGGAAGTAAAAGCGGCGAGGGAGAGGAGATGGCTACCGCCCTCATATAGCCGAGCCTTTGAAATGTGAGATCGCTAACACTTCACACCCCTATGGCAGTAATGCTTTACTTTTACTTTTACAGTATACCTTTGCCTAAAAGCAACATCCTCATTGTATCTTAAGTCTAGAGCAGGTGTTCTTAACCTTTTTAGTTACAGCAGCCCCTCAAAATATTCCATGAATGAAAATGTTCAGTAATTATCTACTGTTTCATTATTTACCGCACCGAGACGAGAACACAAACAAAACCTACATTACGACCAATAGGCCTTCATCAGGGACAACAAATAACAAGAATACTGAACTTACAAATCAACATATAAGGAAAAAATGGTCAACTTATATGATAGTAGACCAGTTGGGTCAGATGCTTGACTGAATATGAAGGGGAGCGGTCAAATAAGGTGGCCAGGAGAGCGTGAGAAGTGAGGGGGAATGCGCAGGATAAGCCAGTGGTGGCCAAATATGGAAACGGCCAAATAGTGATCGAAGTGAGAGAACAAAAAGGTGATATAAGCCGGGAGGGGTGAGATTAATATAGGAGGGGGGGGGGGGAGAGTACTGATAGAAGAAGGGAGGGGGGCAAAGGAAGACAAATAGATGGGGGTCAGTATGAGGTTTTAAGAAAAGGTATGGAAGATATTAATGCCATGCGGTTGGAGACAACTAATTTAACTTCTGCTGTATTTGTCATTGTTTCTGTTTTTCTATTTTTCTTTTAATTTTTCTTTTCAAAAGTAAAAGCCCATAACAAGACTCATTCAATTTTATTTCAATCCCCAAGAAAGTTACTTATTCACACTTTTGTTATTGTATTGTAAATATTGTTTCTAATGCTTTCTGTCAATCTCAGAATATTACACTATTTTCAGTAGGCCTCTGACATGCATGAATGGAAGAGATTGCAACTATATAAGTTAAGTGTGGAAGAGGTCTGATTCTTATCTCTGTCATTCACAGAACTCTCCAATAAACCATTCTGGCAAAAGGAAGCAGATAAAAACAATAACCACAAAGCGTAAAAAATCTTTAACAAAGAAGACAGTTGGCTGCTTGATAACAAACAAAGAAATTTACACCAGATCCATCTGTATTTGACTATTTCATGAAAAAATATGTGAGATTTTGTCCTGCGTTCTTATCAACTTTCTTTGTTTCTGTTTGGGGCCAAAGATGCAGCAGTGAATGAACTGATATTCTATTCACCTCGCTACATGAGATAGAGTGCACTGTACTGTGTTTTGCACTTGATGACCCAGTTCATCTGATATCAGCAAGGTTTTGTTTACAAGATTACTTTTCATAGTGTACGACCTTGTTGTTTCATTAATCTGAACACAAGCAAGTTTGGGCAATGAGTCATATTACTAACTGCTTCGCCATGCCAATTCTCTTATCTATGATTATAGCTCTGATGTTTCTTACATATTCATTTTTGACTAATAAAGTAAAGTAAAGTAAAGTAACCCATATCATTTCTGCCGTAGGGGTGTGAGGTGTTAGCGATCTCCCAAATCAAAGGCTCGGCTAAATGAGGAAAATAGCCATACCCTCTCCCTCGCCGCTTTTACTTCCTGGACTGAACCGGTACCCATTTAAGGCTGGGTAGACCCGGGAGCCATTGCAGTTTAAACAAACATTACCGCCTCAACTGGGGAATAAACCCAGGACCACTCAGATGCGAAGCCAGTGCGCTAACCACTGCGCTACACGGCTCCCGCTTTGACTAATATGTCATCTTATATTTGAGGACAGGTCAGTAAATAGGTCACACATGGCTATTTAAAATAAATTAAATTAAATATAAACTAAATGATTATTGCACTTATATTGTCCCTTATTTCTCAACATAATTTCCCTTATATTGATATACTTATCTCATCACTTTCTCAGTGAACCAGAACATGCCCATTCGGTTTATTTTGTTTTTGTCAGACAGTTGGAAATTTTTCTGGAAATTCAATCAATTATGAATTATGATGTAGGCTAAACCATGTGAACACCCTGTTGCAGTTACTACACTGTCTATTGCTAGTCATCTGTCAACTCGAATCATCACCATGACCCGCCACACAGATGCCTCTTTTGCAATTTCAACAGGATAACCAGGTCGGGCTTGATCAGCAATTTTTTAGCGTCCTTTTAGAAAATCTATTCTTTGACTGTACACTCTGAGGATGGATGCCATTTTCTAGTCTGTCCACATGCATGTGGCACCTAACATTTGCTAACTAAATCTATAACAAAGCTGGATGTTGCACCCCCTAATGAATTCTTTAGAAACTACCAACTACATTTTTTAACTATCTCATAGTTTGTGACCTACTAACTGACTTATTCTCATATTTATGACAAATGAACATTTACTGGAATAATGATAAACACGATTAAATATTAATAATTACTTGGGAATTTGTATCTAGAAAATATTTTTATAATCAATTACATTGTTTTTTCAGCATCACTTTAAAATACATTTTCTTAAGTAAAAGTAAAACATACTGTTTGCTCACTTACAAATTATCAAGCACAGGTTCATCTATCGACTTCCTGACATTGTATACAGCAACCCCACCATCATAGTAACCAACCTTTTTATAGAATTAGTTAAAACAACAATAACAAAATTAGTGAGCACACATATTTGTGAAGTAAGAGCACAAACAAAACATGCAAATATTTGTGTTTTTGGTGTTTTTCTTTGAAAGAAATTGTTACTTCAAATGTAGTCATTATTTATTTATTTTTACCTCTACACCTCACGGTAGAAGAGGAGCGACTAAGTAAGTCATTTTTTTTTTAAATATACTACCATAATCTCACACAAACATACACACATTTTATTGTGCCAATATTTATTTTTTACATTTGTTAATTCTGTATCTTTAATTTTTTCATCTATAGAAAAAAGGCTTAATATTATCAATTTCTGCTGTATAAAATGGTTAAAGAATGCCTGTCAGTTATTTTACTTACTTACTAACCTTTCAATGAAGGCTGCGTGGCCTAGGGGTAAAGCGTGGTTTCACAATCCTAATGCACCCGGTGCAGACATTGGTTTTTTTGCTCCTCCGCGTACGGAAATAAAAGGCAACCTACCGCACTGCACACTTGCCAAGAAACTTATAACAACAAAACTAGGTTGGCGGTTGTAAGAAGTTACATTCTGTAAAGGACATGCTACTAACTTTTCTGTCCACTTATGCACAAGTTTTGGTTATTTTACAATGAGCCAAGTGTGCTATGGTTGTTGTTGAAAGCCTGCGTTGTTATAGGTTGTCTATTATGTCATCTATTCATCTGCCATGCTGTCTTTCTTGTGCTTTGTAGCCAGATCTTCATGTATTGTAAGGATGCAATGTTAGTCAGGTTGCATTCTCATGAGATGACCAAACCATCTTATTTTCTGCTGTGAAATGTATTCAATACTAGGTGTAGTTCTAGCCATATTTCTAATGTCCTCATTTCTCATTATATCTCTCCTGCAGGCACCAATCACTTTTCTTAAACATTTCAATTTACATGTTGTAATTTTCCTTTCCCTTGCCTTGTATAAGGACCAAGTTTGACATTGGTAACACATTTTTAACATAAATATACTGTTTGTCAGGTTTTGTTTTGTTGCTAATCTGATGTTCAGGTGATTAAGAAGTGATAAATGTTTACAAGTAACAGCAGAGGGTTTTCTGCCAAATAGTTTCAATTTTTCTTTCAAAATTTCCATCTTCTGTAAAAATATAACCCAGATTAACTTGACTTAACATTTTTATACTGGTTTAAAAGACTCTACAGAGTCTGTATACAACCAGTTTTCTTTATTTCACTTGATCTAAAAACAGCTATGTGCCTTCAATTGATTCTTTAATGCATTAATTGACCCTTCCTCCACTATTTCCTGTGGCAATGCATTACAAGCATACACCACTCTCTGACTAAAAAAATATTTCTTAGTATTTAATCTGGACCATTCTATAATTAATTTGTAGCTGTGCTCTCTTGTTCTTGTAGGTGGCTGTACTTTGAAAAACTTGTTATGGTCTAATTTATCCTTTCCTGTGATTATCTTATAAACCTCTATTGTCACCTCTAATTCTTGTCTTTTCTAGACAATGTAGACTTGTTTTCTCAGTCTTTTTGCATAACTATAATTCCAGAAGTCTACTATCAGTTTTGTCGCTCTTCTTTGTATCCTTTCCAATATATTTACATCCCCTCTATGAAAAGGACTCCACGCCTGACCACAGTACTTCAATCTAGATTTAACTAATGTTTTATACAATTTGACAATCACTTCCTTGCTCTTATGTTTAATGTTTATTTTTATCATACTTAAGCTTTTGATTCGGTAGAACCACATTTTGTCTGGAGTTCCCTGTTGGAACAAGATTTAGAACTTATATCAGGGCGCACAAATGAGTAACCTACTCATTGTTGGCATTAGCAAACAACAACACTTATGTTTAGTGGACCAGGTGTTCTGCTAATCCTAATAGTTTCCGTCTTTTATTGTGCTTCTTCTTCTTCTGCGTTTGTTTCCAATCTCCCGCTACCAAGTCCTGAACAGGGCTTTGCAAGTAGTAGAATGTAGTCCGGAGAACGGAATGCGTTGTGTCGCTAGTTTACAGCTTGACTGCGATATTTGCACCTTTCGGTCCAACACTCCGACTTCAGCAAGCATTTTTTTAGTACCGGGTTAGCATTCCCTCTTCGATCCCTTCTTCTTAGCCAGTCTGCCCTGCTGCAGCCTGTTATTCAGGATCACCGCGTGGAGGTGTAGAAGGGTCTTGACAGCTATGTGCTGCTCAGCATCTTGATCCCATTTCTTGAATCAATATATCAGATTCCAGATCCTTGTTTTTGTTATATTGAGTGTATCCGTCATGGCCCTTAGAAAGATGATCCATTCAGTGTTTATGTCTTCAGTTTCTCTAGTGTCTCCAAAACCTTTATTATTTTTTAACATTTTTCATTTCTAATAGTTTGCTCTTCTAATTTATTAGATTTGTGGCAATTATTGACTTTTCAATTTTCTGACTTTCTTCTCCAATGTTTGCATCATTATCACTGGCCAATGATCAGTATCTATGCAGTTGTCGGGGATTGCTCTGAAGTCTGTTATATTTATTTTTTTGTCTTTGTCTTATTAATATGTAATAAATTTGTGATGTTATATATGGGTTATTCCACTTCTACCTTGTTTTGATATAACTTTTTCATTGTTGGATGACAGTGTTTGTTATTAGACCATTCTCAGTAATTAAATTTATAAACTCTTGTCCATTCCTGTTCCACTCTAAAGAGGTTTCACTGAATATTTCTAAGGAGTATTCATATATAATCTTTTTCTTCCTGCTCTTCTAATAAAATCCTTCATTATGATAAGATCATGCTTTTTATTGACCCTATAGATAACATCTGAAAGAAATCTTTCCTTTCTTTCTCCTTGCTGTTCTCATTGCAGGGGGCATAGACCTAGATCATTCTTGTTTTTCCCCTTTCAAATGTTTGTAGGCATATAAATCTTTTACTGATATATTCTGTTTCTATAATAAACTTTGCTTTCTACAGATGTACAAGAAAACCTACACCATGTTTGACGCTTTTGTTTTTGTCTGAATTGTTCCACACCAACACATTGTTTCTACAAGTCTTTCTGATGTTTTATCCCACTTTTTCTTATATATGCTATCCCTAGAATTTCTATCTTAGTTTTCTTTTCTTCATAAATTCTGTCAGCTTCATTTATTTTAGCTGCGTGCCTATTTCATAGTCCTTTAATGTTTCCAGTCTGTAATCCATTAAGATAGTTCATTTAAGCTCCATTAATGGTTTCATAGTTCTTCTTCTTCATTCGTTCTCAATCTCTTGCTACCAAGCCCTGAACAGAGCTTTGCAAATAGCAGGATGTAGTCCGGACAACGGAATGCGCTGTGTCGCTAGTTTGCAGCCTGACTGTGATATTTGCACCTTTCAGTCCAACACATCGGTCTTCGGCAGAGATTTTATAGCAGTAATGTATGCTTGTAAGCTTGCTTGGCTAGACATAGTAGTGCAATATCCCCATTCCTCAGTAGCCTTTTGGGGTAAATCCTTACTTCCTCCTGTTTCCACCGGACACTATGGAGTTGGATTGTAGGAAACAGTTATTTCACATATTTCTTAAATAAGCAAACAAACTCAATGGTAAAATATCAACTTGTTTTCTGATAATATTTCAAGATCATTAATGCCTGATCTCATTGAATAAATAATTATAAAATGTTAACTTACAGCCAATAGGTTAGCATTTGCCGTTGAAAAGTCCAAAGCTGTGACCCCTTGCTGTGAGAAGAAAATTCTTTCTGGATACTGCAAAAAATTTGCATAGCAATAATTATTTACATTTCATGACACAGTCAATGTATAACCTCACCATTAGATTTTTAGAATATACAATTTAGTTCTATATAAATTACTTCTTGTAGCATACTTTAAGCCTTAACACTGCCATAGATTGTTTGTAAGATGTTACAGTGTGCCTTTATGACTACTGTTTTATTCATCTGCCAAATGTATACTTCATCAATCAGTTGTGTTGTTGTGTCACTTCTCCATTTGTTCTTTGACCATCTTCTACTTCTCTTCCTATTTATATCATTGTGGGACGGTTGTAAGATCTAGTGTTTTTGTAGCAGTAGTGGGTTTTCTTAGTTATTTGTACCTTTCCCCAGGTGGTTTGTTAAGAGCAGCTATAGATGGCTCCTAACTAGTTGTGTGTCTACTTAGCTCTAGTGTTTGAGTTTATTAAGATGGACTCGCACATCGGTTAAACCACCCTCCAAGAAACTGGTTGTATACAGACTATGTAGTCTTCTAAACTGGTATAAAGATGTTAAGTTAGGTTAAGTTAAGTTAAGTTAAGTTAAGTTAAGTTAAGTTATATTAAATTCATCTGTGCTTCCAATTTAAATATGATGATGAGATGTAGTTTGTTTTATTCTGAATCAAATGTTTTCATTTTTCAGTTATTAGGATTATACTTTATCATCTGTTTATGAATATTTGATTTTGTGTAGTTTTCCTTTATTGCTGTCAGTGTTGTTGCACTATGTATCATAAATATTTCAAATTGGCAGTTAAAAGTTCTAGGTTTCATATTTGAGTACGGTGAGTGAGCAAGTTCAGATAGCAGTGAAAAAGGCAAATGCAATTTTAAGTATGATAAAAAGAAACATTAAACATAGTAGCAAGGAAGTGATAATCAAACTGTATAAAGCATTAGACCTACAGTATCTAGAAATGAGAAGAATTTGAGGTGACTTAATACAGGTTTATAAGATGATCAAAGGAATGGATAAATTAGACTATAACAAGTTTTTCAAATACAACCACCCACAAGAACAAGAGGGCATAGCTACAAATTAACTAAAGAGAGGTCCAGATTTGATATTAGGAAATATTTTTGTGTGTGTGAGAGAGTGGTGAATGCTTTGAATGCATTGCCACATGAGGTAGTGGAGGCAGGGGCAATTAATGCATTTAAGAACAAATTAGATGCGTTTAGCTTTTAGAGCAAGGTAATGTAAATTAAACTGGTTATATACAGACTCTGCAGAGTCTTCTAAACCAGTATAAAGACGTTAATTTAAGTTAATTTGGTCTGCGTACAAGCACATAACAAAATAAAAACCCATTTGTTTTTAATTTCTTTCATTTATAATTTCCAAATACCAAATTTATTATACCATATCACAGAGAGTTTGTACTATTGCCATCATTTTGTTCTTATCTAAACAGAAAATCTCAAACTTCTTACCTTGGGATTCTTGATACACCAGCAGCAGACCATTCCTGGCTTTTGATTGGTGAATTCAAATTGACCATAACCTACAGCAATTAAGTCCTAAACAAAAATCACAGATAAACATTCAGGAGACTGTAAGCTAAGGATCTACTGCTCTGGTTGAATGGCCAATAAGATAATTAGTCACTTAATTAAGCGATAAAAAGCATTCTTCTTACATTAATTTTTTCATCAAAATCTTTCTCAATCATTTGTACATATGTCAACATAAGAGCAAAATATTGTGTCTTTCTCAAATTAATATATTCTTGACTTCAGTTAGTTTTCCATTGATGTGTACGGAAAAGCCTCCAGAAGCAAGTGCATTGAATTGGTCATTGTAAGCCAGTGTCGTCCAGCATCCCTCATGCCCTGTAGCCTGATCTTATTGTGATGTAGGCCATCTATGGAAGTTGATTAGGGTGTAAACTTATAAGATGGCCTAACCATCATAATGGATGTCGCCAGACCACGGATTTCCCTGGAATTCACACTAGTTTACGACTTACACTTGTGTTCACGGAAACGTGTTGTTGTTTTCCATTTGAACTGGTTAGTCCGTTGGTTTTTTTATGATTTCTCATGTCACTCACATGCTGAGTTATATCTCTACGTTCATATTCATGGCCATCTCAGTCTTTGCAGACAATGTGCGAGGCACCCTGTGAGTAGTCTCTCAAGGCACAAGCCTGGGCGTTGAATATGGAGACCCCGGACTGCCCAAACTACAGGAACCCCCTCTCAGCCTCGCTGGTGTAATCCAAAGGAATGCAAAGCATGACAATTTGGCACCAGCTCAGCTGCAGGAAACCATCCACCTTAGGTGCTACCACTCCGGATTTTCTGTCTGGGTTTTCTCCTGTAGCCCAACCCTCTCCCGAGGTTTCCACAAGGCAGTGGAGTTATTGCACACAGATGCTAGTTACTTGAGACATCCGATGATACTCTCACCGTCCCAAGACTAGCCAGCACTCTCTGAGACTTGTGGGTTTAAAATCAGAGTTCCTGGGCGAACTGCCGGAACAGGCTAACGAGCTTTGTCTACCAGGGTTTAGAGTCAGAGTTTACCTTCTCTAATGAGCCCAATCTGCCCGCCCAGTTGTACCATCAAGTACTCGGTCACGCCCCACAGCAGGCTCTGTAAGAAACAAGGGGACCCCTCATAAAGGTGCTGCTGGGGACACAATAATGTAGGAGAGGCCATTGGCATGGAAACTCCTGAATGGCAAGCCGAACAGTCAATCCAGCGGCGATCTCTACACCTGGAAATGAGAGGCTATATCTGACTCTTCACTTTCCTTTAATGAGTGGGATGTCCAGCCTAGACCTCGCTACCCCTACGACCTCTTGTGATTATGGGAAAGGCATGACACACAAAGTTAGATGTAATTCCTCCCCCGCTGCCTTGCGGGATACCTGTTTACAAGAAAGGGTTCAGGAGTGAACCCTGAGGAAAAATCTGCATCCTGTGCTATTTCCAGTCGTCTCGATAAATATCTTGTCACTGGACAAGGGCAGCTCAGGACTGGAGAATGAGGTTGACAAAAGGCGCAGTTTCTTCCTCACTTTAATCCAAATAACTGTGCAAGTCACCCTTTTCAGCGAAGACAGCAAGAGAAAAGACTGTCCACACGGCTGAACAAAACGAGTGATCTTCATTACTTATGATGGATGAACGAACGAACCTACACGCACCAGGAACAGTGGCTAAACAGCTATCACATGAGACGCCTATGCAGCATCCTTGGGGTTGGGTAACAGGACAAGATCACCAACACAGAGGTATTGGAGAGAGCAGGCACTGTCACGATCTTTTCCATGCTTAGTCTTCAAAGGCTCTGATGGCTGGGACACACTCGGAGGATGGATGATGGCAGAATATCAACAGATCTTTTCTATTGGGAATTACAATTTGGGAAAAGATCTTTGGGCCAACCACTACTTTGGTACAAGGATGTATGCAAGCGGCATATGAATGATGCAGGCATCAATTTGGAAGCATGGGAACAGGATGCCATGGATCGTGTTAAATGAAGGAGCAGATTGGGCATGGAATACAGACAAAGGAGATACTAGTTGCGAATAGGCTAAGGACTCAGCGCTTGAGGAGACATGCCACACCATGCGATGCCGCAAATGGTCTTGATTTTCCTTTCACACACTGTGGAAGATGCTACACTGCTCAAATTGGTCTTACAAGTCACATTTGTTATCGCCATGGACTGTAGTTACATGCCTTTTTTTAAAGCACAATTACTAAGCACAATTACTATTGTCTGGCAAGATGGAAAGAGCAAATGAATAGTGATAACATTAATAGTGATAACATTAATAGTGATAACATTAATAGTGATAACATTTATAGTGATAACATTAATAGTGAAAACATTAATAGTGATAACATTAATAGTGATAACATTAATAGTGATAACATTAATAGTGATAACATTTATAGTGATAACATTAATAGTGATAACATTAATAGTGATAACATTAATAGTGATAACATTAATAGTGATAACATTAATAGTGATAACATTAATCATCCTACCAAGTTTGCTTTGTTCCATGCAATACAACTGACATTTTTCCCACGGGTCAAATGACAACTGTATGACCATAACCGATCAAGGTTTGGGTTCGTATCAAAAGTATGCGATGAACTTTTGTCTGTAGAATTAGATGAAACATATTTAAAGAACCAAACATCACATTCAATGAACACTAATATAGACATATACAGAACTTATTTGAATGTAATGTTTGGTTTTTTTATACCACATATATATATTTTTCAACAATATTCTTCTATTTTATTAATGTTTTATCTTTCTACCCTAGTGTTTAGCGTAGTATGAATTTCACATATTAAGTTAGCTTTAGACATTTTGAAGACAACAGTCAGATATACTAATGCATTCATTATTATCTGTTTAGATCTCATTGTAATCTAAAGAGCAGAATTCAACATAAGTGTAAACATTTTTATATTTTCAATTAAAGTGGTTACGAGGGCAATTTGAAAAGTTTTCCCTTTGAGGAGATGTTGTTATTGTTTTGAAAGCTCACAATGAGTAGGTTTACTTGACCCTGACTAACGTGTCTGATCAGTACATTTTGCCTGACCCTGACTAACACGTCTGATCAGTATGTTATGCCTGACCCTGACTAACACGTCTGATCAGTATGTTATGCCTGACCAGATGTTAGTTTTCCTCCCCTTGAGGAGATAATTCCATTAATGTGCAAGAGTTACACATGAGTTATACATTTTCTTAAAGCTTGGAATGTTTTTTAGGTGATGTGCCACCATCCCAGTCCATATACAAGCACCAATGTTGGACAAGTTGTTGGATTCTCAGTTTAGTTCAGTTCAGTTCATCCCATAACCCATCAGGTCATTGGGGCACACATGAAGACACTCCCAAAATCCCACGCCATCCCTCTCTGTCTGTCGCCGCCTGCCGTATCTCACTGGGACGAAGGCCTGACGGACCACTCAGTGATGTTGTCCACCCATCTCTTCCTTGGACATCCTCACCCTCTCTGTCCCGGTACGGAACCAAAGAGTATCGAGTTGATAATTCCGTTGGACCTCGCGACGTGCCCACACCAGGCCATCTTTCGTCTTTTGATAGCTGTGAACAGATCTTCAAAAGGACCAATAGAGTCTTCAACTCTCTGACGTATTTCTACGTTCGTGACACAATCTTTATATGTAACATTTAGGAGTTGTTGCATTCAGCTGAGGAAAAAATCAGATGTCTTCTCCCAAAACCAGGTCTGTACAGCTGCTTGCACCTCCTCGTCAGTATCGTAACAATGTCCCTTGAGATGTTGCTTCAGCTTTAAGAAAATGAAGACGTCACAAGGTGCTAAATCAGGGCTGCACGATGGGTGTGGTAAATGTTGTCAAACTTGAGATGCTCCAACCTCTGTTTGTCAACTCATGTGTGAGCGAGCATTGTCATGATGAAGAATTGCCCACTTGTCCACACAAAAACGGACCAATCGTACTTGAAGTTTCTGCAAAGTTTTCACATTTCGATCAGAGTTGACGGTATTGCAGTTCTCCAAAAATTTAGTACAGTCCAAAAAGATGGTCATCTTCACTGTTCCCGCCTAGTCAGAGACCTTGAATTTATTTGGGGTAGGTGAGTTCTTTCACCTGTACTTCAAAGATTGGTGCTTTTTTCTGGGTCATAATAATGTACCCATGACTCATCACCAATGACAATTCGGCAGATAAAGGCATCGCCTTCTTGTTCATTCCGTGTCAGAACTTCCTGATACACCTGCTGTTTCATATCTAGTGTCAGCATGCAAGGGATCCATCTCACACACACTTTCCTATACCCAAGCAGGACATGGATAATGTGATGGACTCACTCAATCCAAATCATAAGCTTTGCAATTTGTGGTGATATCTTTCTGCTTGATACAGCGATTGGCACGAATCAGTTCATCCACTTGAGCTTGGTGCTGTGCCTCCACAGCTGTGATTAGTCATCCACTGTGATCCTTGTCTTGCAGATTCGTAATGACTTGATTATCACCTTTTATTGTCCTTGCCTACCTCCTGGCAATACTGACATCCACACAAGCATCACCATATACTGCAGTCATTCTTCGATGCATGTCTATGGGCATATAACCGTCCGCCATCAGGGATTCGATCACAGCATGTTTCAGGCGCATGCCACTTCATGTTATAATTACTGCATACAACATTATTTTCACATAGGTATCACGTGGCTCTGAAAACTGTTGTCATAGTTATGGCGCTGGAGGAAAAACTTTTCGAATCGCCCCCGTATTTACTGATGGGAGGCTATTTAAGGACAGTGTTCAACTTTTCATATATGTCTTTTCATTATACAAGGGACGCTCCAAAGGTAAGACCTCCGATTTTATTAAGATGTCCCACGACGTCAGTAGTGGATGTTGGCAGTATGGCACTTCTTCTTCTGCGTTCATTCTCAATCTCCTACTATGAAGTCCTGAACAGGGCTTTGCAAGTAGCAGGATGTAGTCCGGAGAACGGATTGCGTTGTGTCGCTAGTTTACAGTTTCACTGCGATATTTGCACCTTTCGGTCTAACACATCCGTCTTCGGCAGGAGTATGGCACTAAAATTTGAACCTACTTGCCAATATTCATAACATTTTTTTTTCTGTCCAACAGGTGGCAAGGAGGAGCAGTCTGACAAAATGGGCCTTTAATGGAAGTTCGTTTCAAACAGAGGCGCATTATTGAATTCCTCCACGTGGAAAAAGTTGCACCAATTGATATTCATTGACGCTTGCTGAACATTTAAGGAGACCAAACAGTTGGTGTTAGCCCAGTGATGCGGTCGGTTGTGCGATTCAGCAGTGCCAAAAGTGGCATGAAGGACAAGCCACGTTCCGCACGGCCAAGCACATTGTCACACAACACAATGAAGAACATCTCCATCAGCTCATCTGTGCAAATCAGAAGATTACTACCAGAAAACTGTTTACGGAGCTGGATATCAACTTCAGTGCATTGAAAACAATGGTGACAACGTTGGAATATTATAAAGTTTACTCCAGGTGGGTCCCACGAATGCTCACACAGGAACATAAAGAACATCACATGCAAGTTTGTCATGACCTCATGAACCATTATGAGGATGACGGTTACAGTTAACAGGATCGCATCATCACTGGTGATGAGACGTGGAACCATCGCTACGATCCTGAGGCAAAACGGCAGTCCATGGAGTGGCGACATGTGAATTCCCCATCAATACAACAGTTCAACACACAGTTCTCATCAGGTAAAGTGATGTGCACTGTCTTTTAGGTTAGAACAGAGGTAATCCTTGTTGATGTTCTGGAACCTGGACAAACCATCAACTCTGACCGCTACATTGTGACACTGATTAAGCTGAAGACTTAAATTTCCAGGTCAGGCCAGAGAAGAAGACAACCTGTCTTTTGCAACATGATAACGCCAAGTCCCATACCAGTTTGAAGACCATTGAGCACATTGTCAGTCTTGGCTGGACTGTCCTACCACACCCATCGTATAGTCCACATTTGGCGCCTTCTGATTTCCATCTGCTCTGGCCAATGAAAGATGGGCTGCCATTTTCCTGGCAACGACATCATCATAGCAGCTGTGAAACAGTGAGTCCCCTCCTCTGCTGCAGAATTTTCGAGCGCGGCATGTATGCTCTTGTTCATCTTTGTTAAAAATGTATAACCAAAGGGGGTGACTGTGTTGAAAGCAAGACATTTCTTTATCAAATGGTGTTATTGTACTCTTTTTATCTGTTATGGTTATTGTGGAATAAAATAGGAGACCTTTGCATTCGGAGAGCCCCTTGTAAATATACTCAATATGACATTTAATAACCAAAACCGATTATGCTAGAAACACTAGAACTATTTAGACACAGTGTTGAACTATTTAGACACGATGTTGGACTATTTAGAGTGTTCATCTATTTAGACACGGTGTTGGACTATTTAGACACGGTGTTGGACTATTTAGACACGGTGTTGGACTATTTAGACACAGTGTTGAACTATTTAGACACAATGGACTATTTAGACACAGTGTTGGACTATAAAGAGTGTTGAACTATTTAAACACAGTGTTGGACTATTTATAGTGTTGAACTATTTAGACACAGTATTGGACTATTTAGACACAGTGTTGAACTATTTAGATACAGTATTGGACTATTTAGACACAGTATTGGACTATTTAGACACAGCATTTAACTATTTAGACACAGTGTTGAACTATTTAAACACAGTGTTGAACTATTTAGACACAGTATTGGACTATTTAGACACAGGGTTCAAACTACCTGGGAGTCACATTTGATCGGCGCATGACATGGAAAAGTCAGATCGAGAGAAACCGAATGAGAGCCAGAGAAAGAATGGCAATCATGAGGAAACTTGCTGGCACAAGCTGGGAAGCAGACGAAAGTATACTAAAGAAACTGTACACTGGAAGAGTGAGACCAGTTCTCGAGTATGGCATTGCAGCATGGACAACAGCAGCAAAGGCAAACTTCGATAAAATTAGCAAACTTCAAAACCAAGCCATGAGAGTTATAACAGGAGGCATGAAGTCAACGCCAATTGTAGAACTCGAAAAGATTACAAAACTGCAATCCATGACCGACAGAAGAAACTGCAGAGCCCAGCAGCAAGCAGAGAAACTCAGAAGACTGACTGACCCTCCAATGCACCAGAGACTACACAATTTTGGAAATGGGAAACTAAAGCGGAGAAACTTTGCAGAAATAACCAAAGCAAAGATGAACGAAGACCTATAAACGCACTAACAACACCAAAGCCCATCCCTACTGTGCGAAAACCTACCTGGAGGCAGCATATATTTCCAGAGGTGGTAGAAAATATACCAGGTATTAGAAACAAAAACTGCCAGACTGAAAAAGAAAGAAGAGATACAACCCTGAGGTACATAACGAAAAACTACCCAAGCATGGACTGGACCCATGCATACACCAACGGTTCTGTAACAAACACAACACAGAACGGAGGGGCAGGGGCATTCCTGAGCCTACCAAATGGCAGAAAAATAACACTGTCATTGGCTACTGGAAAATACACAAGCAATTTCAGAGTGGAGGCAGAGGCACTGAGGGTGGCAGTGGAAGAAATGGTGACAGGTAAAAGGAATGAAAGCCATATAGTCCTGCTTACAGATGCCCTGGCCGTAGTCACAGCACTAAAAAGCCAGAAAAATACTGAACTTAATGATTTAAGAGCAGTACTCTGTCAACTATGCCAACAGTCCGCACCAAAAAGAGTAGTGGTACAGTGGGTTCCATCCCACTGCAACATCCAAGGCAATGAGGAGGCAGACAGACTGGCAAAAGAAGGTGCAAGACTACCACAACCAGATACTAGTGTGACATACGAAGAGTCAAAACGGCTTATTAGAGCAGTGGTTAGCGCGCTGGCTTCGCATCTGAGTGGTCCTGGGTTCATTCCCCAGTTGAGGCGGTAATGTTTTTTTCAGACCGCAATGGCTCCCGGGTCGACCCAGCCTTAAATGGGTACCGGTTCAGTCCGGGAAGTAAAAGCGGCGAGGGAGAGGAGATGGCTACCGCCCTCATAAAGCCGAGCCTTTGAAATGTGAAATCGCTAACACCTCACACCCCTACGGCAGTAATGCTATGGGATACTTTACTTTACTTTACTTTACATGACCAAATAGGAAACAGAACATACTGGCTACACAAAAAAACGATGCCTATTACAAGTTGAACAGAAGAGAGCAGGTCGTGGTCTTCAGACTTGGCACTGGCCACAATAGACTGAGGTACCACCTATTCAACAAATTGAAGATAGGTGGCATCGACGAATGCTTGTGTGGTACCGGGAAAATGACCGCTGAGCATTTGCTGCAAAACTGCCCGACATACAAGGATCAGAGAGAGCAGATGTGGCCATCACCAGTGGCAACACTAGACAAGCTCTATGGCAGTGTCGACAGCCTCAGGATGGCCGCTGCTTTTTTGGAAAAAATAAAGGTCGACGTCTGACAGCATAAGAAGAAGAAGAAGACACAGGATTGAACTGTTTTTGTGTCATATTTAAAACAAGAAATTTAGACAAAAAAAGATAGCGCTTGGATACACCAGTACTTTGTGGGCATGGTTATTAACTTGAACTATTTTTAAATCATTTGTTTAAATAAAAGAACTTACATTTAATAACCAAAAGCAAAGCTTTTTTTTCAGGGAGTATGGAGGGATACGTAGTATCCCTACATTTATTTCAAATTTAATTTAAGTTTTTAAAATTGTTTACATTTGTTACAACATTTTTCTATTAAAAAAGCTCTATAATCATGAGTAATTATGCAAGAAATTATAAAATGTTTCAATATTGAACAACAATTATCAAAATGAGAATTGTACATAACAAAAACGCAAATATTACTTATTAAGAAAGTTTTTCGAACAAAGGAGGTACATAAGATTTTTTTTTAATGCCCATTATTGATACAGCAAAAACACATGTAGACTACACACATACAACATTCATAGAAAAATATATTAAAGTAGGATCTCTTTCTAATGTCATTTGAGAAAAAATAACTTGCTGTTCAAATGTTTGTTCAATTTCGTTGTTAATTCTGTACACTATTTTTTTTCTCTCGTTGTCAAAATGTCTTAATATATAATAAATGCTGATCATCTATTTGTAATCACCATCAGCATCAAGTGCCGTCTCCGTAACGGAGGTTGACGGTAATGGATCTCCATCTGTCTCAGTCTCACGCCAGACTGGTACTCGCAGTCAAACTGCGTCCCGACCACATCCTGATATTATATGTATCACTGTGGCCTTTTGGCTCTCTTGCCCTGTACTCTGCCCTCCAAAATAACCTTTAGCAGACAGTCAAAATATTTAATTTTTCTGATTTTTATTTCCTCCATAATTGTCTGTTCTACCTGGAGTTGTTCTAGAAACTCATTATTGGTTTTTCTATCTTTCCAAAGATCTCGTCCAAGTCTTCTGAATACTCACGTTTCAAAGGCTTCAATGCGCTTCTCCATTTTCTTTGTCAGGGTCCAGGTTTTTACTTCATACAATAAAACTGAATGCACATAGCATTTTATTATTCTCATTTTTACGTTCTGAGATATCTGCTTTGACAGAAGTGTATCTCTCTAAGATCTGAGATATCTGCTTTGACAGAAGTGTATCTCTCATGCAGTTAAAAATATTTTTGGCCAATGCAATTCTTTTAATGATCTCTAATTCACATTTTCCATCAACTGAAATGAGTTGGCCAAGGTATACATAACTTGACACAATTTGTAATATGAATAATAAGCCGCCTTCTTACCTGTTTTCTAGTCATATGTAAGCACAAATGTATATCCACACAACTGTACATTATCTTAAATTTCATTTTGTTATTCAACAAGTGTATTTCTCAAAAGAGGAATGACTTTTCTGGAAACACATAGCTATCAAAATCTTTAACACTATCATATTAAAAGTCTTTATTTATTTTGCTGATAATTGTCTCTTTGTAATTCTATAAATAATATGTAGTCTTACATATTACATCATACCTTCAAAAGAACAGCAATATTCTATGTTCCCTGTGCAATGAAGATTAGTGAATGTTCTATATCTCTTTTCAATTAAGTTTCCTTCCCTTTCCAAATGATTCTTCCAAACTTGCTATTACATTTTTTTAAAACCCTATTACCAATTTTGCGTTAAATAACCTTACCTACACAGCCAAGCATCTAACAAATTACTGCAAATATTTTTAAAAAAGGTTACGTTTTATTTATGAAAATACAATACAAAGAAGCAAAAGGTGTACACAATTTTTAGAGAACATACCCTTCCTTGAACCCTTTCGAGCATATCTGTGTGAAAAGTAGCCTAGATATAAGAGATATATACTGTAATATCAGATAAAAACATTGCAGTCACAAATAATGTAAAATATTATGAGGTGAAATCATCAACAACTGCAGGCAAACTTACCAGTACAAACCTTAATTAATATCAGGCAGTGGGAAAGAGAAAACTGGCCATTACACCTCACACAAGCTGTGGCTTAGTATATTGAAGTCTTGAATAGTTCATTCCTGACCTGCTGTTAAATATGCTGAAGGGCTCCTTTTACATTTCACTAAATATATGACCTAACCCACTGTCTAAACTAGTGTTAAGTGAAGGTGCTGTGACACACATTACAAGGCAGTACTGTTCTGGAATCCTCATGGGAGAGAAAGTAGACACAGACCTAAACAGTCATGGAGAAGGGAAGTCGAGACAAACAAAAATGACAGGAATGGCATTGTAGGAGCCGGAAATGATGGTGCATAACAGGAAGACTTGGCAAGTATTTGTTAAAGACCTACATGCCACAGGAAATTGAAGGTTTTTCATTGATTTTATTTAAATCTAGAGTTAAATCACTATAATCAAGAACTTTCCTAACAGTTGTTGGCAAGAATGTTTCCCAAAGTACAAATATACTTATGTGCCTTACTGCCTTTCAATTATGGCATTGATTATGAGCACTTGAAGAGCAGAGAGCAATCTTTCTATTAAGATGCACACAAGTGCATCTGCACAAGTGCATCTGCACACAAGTGCATCTGCACACAGAGAATAATACCACAGAGAATAATACCACAGAGGACAATTTGTTTCATGTGATGAAAGTGATGAAAAAATTATAATGTAACTTATGCTGCACTCAGTGAGTGACTTGACTTCGTTCGTTCTCAATCTCCCACTACCAAGTCCTGAAAAGGGCTTAAGTAGCAGAATGTAGTCCAGCGAACGGAATGCGCTGTGTTGCAGTTTATAGCTAGACTGCGATACTTGCACCTTTCAGCCCAACACATCCGACTTCAGCTGGCATTTTTGAGTACTGGGTTAGCCTTCACTCATCAATCCCTTCTCCTTAGCCAGTCTGCTCTGTTGCAGCCTGTTATCTAGGATAACCCAGTGGAGGTGTAGAAGGGTCTTGGCAGTTCTGGTTTGCTGGCCCAGACGCTAGCAGTCAGCTATGGGTCTCTGAACGCTGCAGCTCATGCGCTGCTCAGAGTCTTGATACCATCATGAATATGTTATGTTATTGGTAGTTCATTGTTGTGGTCCTCCATGTGGATTCAAGGCCACCTTATTACTTGGGAGGAAAGAACAAGCCCACTACACCCTACTCTGCATGTTGTAAAAGTTAATTAAGTAGGATGGTGTATAGGGATGACAGCCTTATATTAAATACAATACCACAGAAATACCCTCTAAAAGATCACATACATACTATTACAGACTTTCTGTAAGGAGACCACCATCAATGGTGACCGCATAATCCTTACTAGAGTAAAAGAGGGCATAGAATGATGATGATTAACATTGAGCCTTATTACATGATGATGATTAACATTGAGCCTTATTACATGATGATGATTATTATTGTGTCTTATTATTTGATGACATTACAGTACCTTATTGCATGATGACGATTATTACAGTACCTTATTGCATGACGATGATTGTTATTTAATATTATTGTTTGATGATTACTATTATTGGCTCTTATTGTATGATAACGATTATTTTTTTGCCTTATTGCATGACAATGATTATTATTGAGCCTTATTACATGGTAGTGATTATTATAGGGTTTTATTGCATGATAGTGATTATTATTGGGTCTTATTGCATGACAATGATTATTATTGGATCTAATTGAATGATTATGATTATTATGGCAACAGCAGAAACCAAATAGATTACGTCCTAGTGCAACAAAGATGGAGATCAAATGTGCTGGCAACAAAAACGCTGCAAGGAGCAAACTGCGATACAGACCATGAATTACTGTTTGCAGTTTTCCAAACAAGACTACATAAGATCAACAAAGGTTGCCAGCTAATACGCTTCGATTTATCAACAATACCTACTGAATACAACATCAAAGTAGAAAACAAATCTGAGGCGTTGCTTGCGGTACAGGAAGAGATGACATCTGAGGAGTTGACATCGTTCGCAAGGGATATTTTGATCTCGACGCGAAAGAAATGATTCCCAAGATGCCGCACAAAGACACAGAGCTATATAACAGAGGAAACACAGAAACTCAATGCAGAAAGGCAACAATTAAAATAAATGGGAAGTAAGGGGACCAACACAGCATTTAAAAACTGCGCAAGAAAAGTTAGAAGAGAAATAAGAAAAGATAAAAGAAGATACATAGTAGAAACATGTAAGGATATAGAAAACCTACAGCAACAGGGCGGAGAGAGAGATGTATTTAAAGCAATAAGAACACTGACAAGGGAGTTCCGTCCGGTTCCACATGTCATAAATGACAAAGAGGATAACACATTAACAGAAACCAAAGACATACTGAATAGATGGAGAGAGTACTGCAGAACCATGTATGGAGATAGCACAAAGCGCTCAGTTACAATCCTACCAAAGGATGAGAAAGAACCTGAACCAACATTGGAAGAAGTACACTCTGCAATTAAAAGTCTGAAAAAGGGAAAGTCCCCAGAATGCGATGATATCCCAGCAGAGCTAATACAAGCAGGAGGGGAGGCATGTGCTTGAGTCTATCACAAGCTGTGTAAACAGATATGGCACAGTGCAGAGTGGCCAGAAGCATGGAAGAAATCAATTTATATTCCCCTCCCCAAAAATGGCAACTTGACGCTGTGCACGAACTACCGAACTATCGCGCTGATCAGCCACGCTAGCAAGATACTCTTGCGAATCCTATTAAGAAGGATAGAGCAAAGGTTTGAATCTGAAATTTACATAGTCCAGGCAGGTTTTAGGAAAGACAGAAGGACCTGGGACCACACATTCAATTTAAGGAATATCTATGAAAAATGTAGAGAATTTAATGTAGACCTGTACACATGTTTCATTGATTACACTAAAGCCTTTGACACGGAAAAACATCAAAATCTGTGGAGAATCATGAAGGAAATCGGTAACCTTTGCATATAGTCCATCTCATTGAAACATTATACCAAGATCAACAAGCCACTGTCCGAGTATCTGGGCAAACATCAGATTGGTTTACAGTACAAAAGGGAGTCCGACAGGGTTGTATCCTCTCACCTTATCTGTACAACATATATGCGGAATGTATAATGAGAAATGTTCGAGAAGATGTGAACATTGAAAGTTTCGACCCATTTACGATTGGGGGGGGTACGAGATTGAAGAGTTACAATACGCAGATGACACAGTGATACTATCAAGAAGTGCAGAAGGGCTAGAGCAGCTACTTTCAGCCGTTAATGGACATAGTAAAGATCAAAATCTGTTCATAAACATAAATAAAACAAAGATAATGACCACCGACAAAACACAATGTCATCATAAATTTACAGTGGGTGGTGAGGAAATAGATCAGGTTACACGTTTTGAATATCTGGGCTCCAGAATTGACAAAAATGGCGACTGCTCAAAAGAAATCAGAAGAAGACTAGCTATGGCAATGCAGAGACTGAACAGCCTGAAGAAATTATGGCAGGGAACCAACAAAACGATAAAAGTAAAAGTCTTGAGAGCCTGTGTTTTTCCTGTGGCAGCTTATGGCTGTGAATCGTGGACGATTACCAAAACTTCTAGACAAAGAATCGAATCCTTTGAGTCAAAATGTTACAGAAAGATCCTCAGAATACCCTGGACAGAGAAAAAAACAAATGCAGACATTCAACAAGAGTTGAGCATAGCAGAGAACTGGTTTATCAATTCCATTTTGGCTAGAAAATGCAAATACTTTGGTCACATCAAGAGACACAATGGTCTTGAGAGAATGGTGATGGAAGGTATGGTGCCAGGCAAAAGAGGGAGGGGGTAGACCAAGAAGACAATGGCACCAAGATATCCAGGAATGCCTGAATATGACTGTGGCGGAGGCTGGTGTTTTGGCAAGGGAACAAGTTTTGTTCAGACAGACTGTGATGGGAGCGACGTTCTACAAAGGACATGCTACATGATGATGATTACTATTTGGCCGCACTGCGTGACAATGATCATTATTGCAACTTTTTGCACAATGTTCAACAATTTTACTATTTTATTATCATTAATCTTCTTCCTCGTCGTTAGCTCTCAAATAATCGCATCTATTTTGCACATAATCTCGGCAGTTCTTCTCATGTTTCTCTCACTGCCATATAGTTTATCTTGTAATTGAGTTGGGGAGGACCATGTAGTCAGTCTGCTATCATTAATCTAAACTACATTCTAGAATTGTGCTAACTCTCAAAGCGTTTATTAATTTTGAGCACAGCAAAAATAAAAAACACTGAAAAAGTAATTACTGGCAGCAAACACTGAAAAAGTAATTACTGGCAGCTAGTTGTTAGTATAAAATGGACACCATAGATGGTGTTACATGAAGGGTAAAAAGTGTATACATACTAGCCAGAGTATTGAATCCTCTATATTGCGCTTGTTTACTTTGATAAGTGTTCAGATTGATGGCCCTCTCCAACAAGAAGAGGTGGTGCTTCAGTTCCTCTGACTGAAAGCAAATATTGTACAAATATTCAAGGAACATCATTTTTACAAATCTCCAGCAAAGGCAATGAAGCAGAAAAGCATGTCTTTTATGGAGTCATTTTCAGTTTAGTTCAGTTCATCCCGTGACCTCTTGAGATCATTAGGGCACCCCTGCTGACACCTCCACAATCCTGCGCTATCCCTCTCTGTCTGTGGTTGCCTTTTGTGCTTCCTCAAGTCGTAGGTTAGTCCATTCATGGATATTGTCTTTCCATCATTTTCTCGAACGTCCTTGCCTTCGCTTGCCCTGTACTGTGCTCTGTAGTATGGTATTTGCAAGTCCATTGGACCTCGAGATGAGGCCATACCATGTCAGCTTATGTCTTTTGATTGTTGTGAGGAGGTTGTCGCACAGTCCACTTGCATTCTCGATTCTACGTCGTACTTCATCATTTATGATACAGCCTTTGTAGATGATATTTAGGAGTCTTCTAAAACATCTCATCTCCATGGCCTGGATTCTTCTCTGAAGGTCTGCTGTAATTGTCCATGTTTCACAGGCGTAAAGATATATCATATCGAAAGAACCAGTGAGCGCATTAGTCTGACCTTTATGTTTAAATCGTGCAAGCGCTGCTGTTGTTTGTGCTATTCTGGCCAGGACCTCTGGTTTTGATCCCTCATCACTGATTGATGAAGTTTTTGTTTTTTGTGTGTTTTTTGTGTGTTTGCCTTATATATTTATTCCCCAAGGTGGTGTGCGCCGCACTACGGTTATTATTTTTGTGACTGCCGGCCCAGTGCATCTGACTTCGGCATGCATTTTATGTAAGGGTCTGCTTCCTCCTGCATTTTCTAAGGGCTTGCTTCCCCGGCATAACGGCTAGTGCTGTAATGAGGATCGAAACCCAGCATCTTCGGATTGTGAGCCGTGTCACTTAACCACTAGCCTACGCCGTCCCCGATTGATGAAGTCATATTACCGATTCATTAATGTAGTTTTTGCACCATAGGTAAATAAAAGGGGGTAAAATATTTAGGAGTGACGGAAGTTTTTAATAGAACTCTGCACATTTCATTGACAGCCATGAAATCATTGAAATGTTCTAAGAAGAAACAACATTTTAAAATACAACTAACCTAAGTAAAAAGGTTACTAGCAAAGTTCATTAAAATAGGGCATCTAATGAATTAGGTGATTGTTGAAAAGTTTAAACTATTTTTTTTTAAATGGGAAGCAGGAGGAAAGATTTGTAATGGCTAGGAAATTAGCAAGTATCTGAAGCAACGCAGTGCTCAAAAGAGTTGTGGAGTGTAGACTGAATATCTATGTCAATAGGCACAGCACAAAATGATGACATCATTTCTTGCATCTGATAGATCATGGAAAGAAACTATCCAATAAAGCAAATAACAATTGCATATTGTTACAAAATAGTCCAACAGAAACCTCACACAGGTGTGTTCTGTTACAAAGAATCAGCTAGACTGTACTCCAGGAATACTCATAGAGGCTTAATCTCTCTCAATAAATGGCAAAGGTTACTGATAGTTCCTGCAGCTCATTGGTTATACATACTTCTGTTCTGTCCTCTTTTGCCATTCAAACCTCATTCGATATTAAAGTTCTGCAGTCTCATTCATCTACTGTGGTGTTGTCATCTAACAGGCAGTTAATAATAGACTTCAAATTGTCACTCCTATCCATATCTTGTGTACCCATAATTGGTGGCTGTGAAGCCATGAGATCAGCTGTTTCGTTGTCCTGAACCCACTAATAACCATGGCAGTGGATCTACACCAGCTTTTCCAGCTTTGATGCTTCTACAGCTGCCATCCACCCATGCCTTAACCAGCCCTTCTGTATTTTTCAAAGCGAGGATTGGGAGTATGAAACGATGACTGTCACGGTTAAAGAGGTCCCAGATAGCATCTCATAGATGTAATCACTGTTTCCACCTCTACTCTCATACTGGAGGTTGCTATTCGAATTGTGAGCCGTGCCACTTAACCACTAGCCCACAGTGTCCCCCACGCTGACATTTGTGGTGTGGCATATGGTTGAAAATAACCAGTATGAAGGTCTTTATCGACAAACTGGTTCACATTATGTCCGTATAAAATTTTAATTACGTTCATTTGTTTAAAAGTTATAAGGGAAAACCAGGGGCCGGTAGTGAGTGGGAGGCCCTATAGTTCAATTAAATCTTGGTTGGGCTACATTTTAATTGTTAAAACAATTGTGTGTTGCCTACAATTTAACATTTAAGGAGGTATAATTAAATACACTATTAGTCAAATTCTTCATTGTAGTATATTCATTATTTATTTATGCTCTTCACAACATTTTAGTTTTATAAAGTAATGCATGATGGGCAGATAACGTGATGGTCTTAAGGATTGGGTAAGAGATTGATAAACCATTTTACTATGTTTCAGCTATGCCATTAAGTTATTTTTTCCTAACATCCGGATGTTTTTTGCTCCATTTATTTGGTAAGATGACTCACATAACTAGCAACTGCTTCCGAACCAAATTACAAATCAATTTTTATTGATTGATTCCATGTACTTGCCAAACTGCTTCCTATATCACAAAAATATCGTCAACAATCAATATCAACTCCTTCGTCTAATTAAAAACAAGGAACTAAAATATAGGTAAACATCTAAAAAAATATTTATCAACTCATATTGTAAAAAATGTAAGGCTCAAATAAATGACAATGATGGAGGCAAATTGAATTAATAAGCGATGAACATAGAATTGCAACTTGAATTTTAAATTAATGTCAGGGATCAAGATGCTGAGCAGCGTATGAGCTGCAGTGGTCAGCGACCCATAGCTGACTGCTAGCGTCAAGGCCAGCGAACCAGAGCTGCCAAGACCCTTCTACACCTCTACGGTGATCCTGGATAATAGGCTGCAGCAGGGCAGACTGGCTAAGGAGAAGGGATCGAAGAGGGAATGCTAACCCGTTACTCAAAAAATGCTTGCTAAAGTCGGATGTGTTGGACCGAAAGGTGCAAATATCGCAGTCAAGCTGTAAACTACGACACAACGCATTCCGTTCTCTGGACTACATTCTGCTACTTAAGCCCTTTCAGGGTTTGGTAGTGGGAGATTAAGAATAAACGAACAAAGCCAAATTAATGTCATTCTGTAATGTAAATGCTTTAATTTAAACAAATTATTCACTTCTACTAAAATGCTACAAATTTAACTCTTTTACACAAGATATTATTTCACTAGTCGTTTGATGTAAACAAAAAAAATATATTCTTGTGATTGTAATGGTAATAGTTTTGAACATAATCACTATCATCATCTCCAAGATGATGACAATGTGATGGGGGTGGTGATTTTCAAAGCATTAAGTACATGGAGATGATGATGTTTACGTTTGTATGTTTAAACTCAGTTTATATTTGATTGAGTGTTACATATTTATTTTTACTGCTTTATGATAATCTGTTCTAGTATGTTTCTTAATCAGTTCACAATATTTTGCTGATCCCTTACAGTTTTGCTTTTATGGGATTTGCAATCCACAATTGTTCGTCTTTGTTACTATATGTAGTGTGACAATCAATTGAACCATGAACTTTGACTTCTTCTTCACACTTATCACCTTGGGGTACACAGGCCATCAAACAACACTCTTCAAGCATATAGAAGTCCTGTGCTATTTTTTTTAGTTCTTTCCAGTTTCTCCCTGTTTTCCTTGTATCTGCTTTTAGACCTTCCTCTGCCTATTTTTCCCTGTGGGTTCCTGGACAGAGATTGGCTAGTGAAACTGTCTTGAAACTTTCACAGTGCGAGGCTTATCCTGCAACACTTTCTTCTCAAGAGCTCTCTTGTTCAACTTGTCTTTGTCCTGTTCTCTCCACATAAACTTTCATTTGTAACCTTGTCAAACCACTGCCCATGCTCAGAATTCTTCTCAGGGATTTATTGATAAGGTTTAATCTGTAATCTCTTAATATTGAGTGTGGACATCCACCATGTTTCCGCTTCATAATAAAGGACCAACTTCACATTGAAGTTTAAGATCATTTGCTTGTAATGCACTATGATCATTTAAGAAACAATGGGCTAGTCTGAGCCATTGCCGAACTACTGGCAGAAATATGAAATCAACATTTTCCTGGATTACTTGATGAAGTAAACTTAAATGATCACCAAACTAAAATATATTATTCTTAACTGGAATAAATAAAATAATATTCTGCATATGATAGGTGTTAATTTTCATGACATTATATCAATGTTCTCAATAAGCTGCTGAGGTAATCATCACATTTTTTAAATATAATAACTTCGATAATGATGATTTTGGTCATGATGATTGTGTCCATGATGATTGTGGCTATGATGATTGTGTCCATGATGATTGTGTCCATAATGATTGTGTCCATGATGATTGTGTCCATGATTATTGTGTCCATGATGAATGTGGCCATGATGATTGTGGCCATGATGATTATTGTCGTGATGGTTGTTGTGGTGATGATTGTGTCCATGATGATTGTGTCCATGATGATTGTGTCCATGATGATTGTGTCCATGATGATTGTGACCATGATGATTGTGGACATGATGATTGTGTTCATGATGATTGTGTCCATGATGATTGTGGACATGATGATTGTGTTCATGATGATTGTGTCCATGATGATTGTGGCAATGATGATTATTGTCGTGATGGTTGTTGTGTGATGATTGTGTCCATGATGATTGTGACCATGATGATTGTGTCCATGATGATTGTGGACATGATGATTGTGTTCATGATGATTGTGTCCATGATGATTGTGTCCATGATGATTGTGGCCATGATGATTATTGTCGTGATGGTTGTTGTGGTGATGATTGTGGCCATGATGATTATGGCCATGATGATTATTGTTGTAATGGTTGTTGTGGTGATGATTGTGGCCATGATTGATGATTATTGTCGTGATGGTTGTTTTGGTGATGATTTGTGGTCATGATGATTATTGTCGTGATAGTTGTTGTGGTGATGATTGTGTCAATGATGATTGTGTCCATGATGATTGTGTCTATGATGATTGTAGCCATTATTATTGTGGCCATGATGATTATTGTCGTCATGGTTGTTGTGGTGATGATTGTGGCCATGATGATTATTGTCGTGATGGTTGTTGTGGTGATGATTGTGTCAATGATGATTGTGTCCATTATGATTGTGGCCATGATGATTGTGGCCATTATTATTGTGGCCATGATGATTGTGTCTATGATGATTGTGTCCATGATGATTGTAGCCATTATTATTGTGGCCATGATGATTATTGTCGTCATGGTTGTTGTGGTGATGATTGTGTCCATGATGATTGTGGCCATGATGATTATTGTCATGATGATTGTTGTGGTGATGATTGTGTCCATGATGATTGTGGCCATGATGATTATTGTCGTGATGGTTGTTGTGGTGATGATTGTGTCCATGATGATTGTCGCCATGATGATTGTGGCCATGATGATTATTGTCATGATGATTGTTGTGGTGATGATTGTGTCCATGATGATTGTGTCCATGATGATTGTGTCCATGATTACTGTGGCCATGATGATTGTGTCCATGATGATTGTGTCCATGATGATTGTGTCCATGATGAATGTAGCCATGATGATTGTGTCCATGATGAATGTAGCCATGATGATTGTGGCCATGATGATTGTGTCCATGATGATTGTGTCCATGATGATTGTGTCCATGATGATTGTGTCCATGATGAATGTAGCCATGATGATTGTGTCCATGATGAATGTAGCCATGATGATTGTGTCCATGATGAATGTAGCCATGATGATTGTGGCCATGATGATTGTGTCCATGATGAATGTAGCCATGATGATTGTGTCCATGATGAATGTAGCCATGATGATTGTGTCCATGATGATTGTGGCCATGATGATTGTGTCCATGATGAATGTAGCCATGATGATTGTGGCCATGATGATTGTGTCCATGATGAATGTAGCCATGATGATTGTGTCCATGATGAATGTAGCCATGATGATTGTGGCCATGATGATTGTGGCCATGATGATTATTGTTTACGGAAACGTGGTGTTGTTTTCCGTCGGGACTTGTTATTTCGTTCTTTTTTTGTGATTTCTTCCATCCGTTTATCCTGGTCTGGACGCCGGCTGAATGGCACTACGCTTATACCTGTGTCGTATTTCACGGGTTAGTTCTGCCGGTTCACCTTCACGAATTTGGCGTGTGGGGATTTTAGATGCTACTATGATGAGATGAATACAGCTGGGGAGAGATGCCAGAGTCACTCACACGCTGAGTGTTGTCCATACGACCTCTTGTGGTTATCGAAAAGGCACGACAAACTGCGTTAGATGCCATCCCACCTTTCTACCCTGCGGGTTACATGTTTACGGAAAGGCTTCGGTGGTAACCCTGAGACAAAATCTGCATCCTATGCTATCTCCAGTCGTCTCGATGAATGTCTTGCCACTGGCAAAAGGTAGCTTAGGCTCTGTGAGTGAGGTTGACAAAAGGCTCAGTTTCTTCCTCACTTTAATCCAAATCACCGCGCAAGTCACCCATTTCAGCGGACACAGCAAGAGATACGACTGTCCACACGGCTGGACAAAGAGAGTGGTCTTCATCACTTGTGATGGACAACTATTATTGTTGTGGTGATGATTGTGGCCATGATGATTATTGTCGTGATGGTTGTTGTGGTGATGATTGTGTCCATGATGATTATTGTCGTGATGGTTGTTGTGGTGATGATTGTGTCCATGATGATTGTGTCCATGCTGATTGTGGCCATGATGATTGTGTCCATGATGTTTGTGTCCATGATGATTGTGTCCATGATGATTATTGTCGTGATGGTTGTTGTAGTGATGATTGTGTCCATGATGATTATTGTCGTGATGGTTGTTGTGGTGATGATTGTGGCCATGATGATTATTGTCGTGATGGTTGTTGTGGTGATGATTGTGTCCATGCTGATTGTGTCCATGATGATTGTGTCCATGCTGATTGTCTCCATGCTGATTGTGGCCATGCTGATTGTGTCCATGCTGATTGTGTCCATGATGATTGTGTCCATGCTGATTGTGTCCATGCTGATTGTGTCCATGATGATTGTGTCCATGCTGATTGTGTCCATGCTGATTGTGTCCATGCTGATTGTGTCCATGATGATTGTGTCCCTGCTGATTGTGTCCATGATGATTGTGTCCATGCTGATTGTGTCCATGATGATTGTGTCCATGATGATTGTGTCCATGCTGATTGTGTCCATGCTGATTGTGTCCATGATGATTGTGTCCATGCTGATTGTGTCCATGATGATTGTGTCCATGATGAGTGTGTCCATGATGATTGTGTCCATGCTGATTGTGTCCATGATGATTGTGTCCATGATGATTGTGTCCATGATGATTGTGTCCATGATGATTGTGTCCATAATGATTGTGTCCATGATGATTGTGTCCATGATGATTGTGTCCATGCTGATTGTGTCCATGCTGATTGTGTCCATGATGATTGTGTCCATGCTGATTGTGTCCATGATGATTGTGTCCATGCTGATTGTGTCCATGATGATTGTGTCCATAATGATTGTGTCCATGCTGATTGTGTCCATGATGATTGTGTCCATGCTGATTGTGTCCATGCTGATTGTGTCCATGCTGATTGTGTCCATAATGATTGTGTCCATAATGATTGTGTCCATAATGATTGTGTCCATGCTGATTGTGTCCATGCTGATTGTGTCCATAATGATTGTGTCCATGCTGATTGTGTCCATGATGATTGTGTCCATGATGATTGTGTCCATGCTGATTGTGTCCATAATGATTGTGTCCATGATGATTGTGTCCATGCTGATTGTGTCCATAATGATTGTGTCCATGATTACTGTGGCCATGATGATTGTGTCCATGATGATTGTGTCCATGCTGATTGTGTCCATGATGATTGTGTCCATGCTGATTGTGTCCATGATGATTGTGTCCATGCTGATTGTGTCCATGATGATTGTGTCCATGATGATTGTGTCCATGATGATTGTGTCCATGCTGATTGTGTCCATGATGATTGTGTCCATGATGCTTGTGTCCATGCTGATTGTGTCCATGCTGATTGTGTCCATAATGATTGTGTCCATAATGATTGTGTCCATGATGATTGTGTCCATGATGATTGTGTCCATGATGATTGTGTCCATAATGATTGTGTCCATGCTGATTGTGTCCATGCTGATTGTGTCCATGATGATTGTGTCCATGATGATTGTGTCCATGATGATTGTGTCCATGCTGATTGTGTCCATGCTGATTGTGTCCATAATGATTGTGTCCATAATGATTGTGTCCATGATGATTGTGTCCATGCTGATTGTGTCCATGCTGATTGTGTCCATAATGATTGTGTCCATAATGATTGTGTCCATAATGATTGTGTCCATAATGATTGTGTCCATGATGATTGTGTCCATGATGATTGTGTCCATGATGATTGTGTCCATAATGATTGTGGCATACCTTTGAAAGTTCTTCCCATTCTTGCAGCAACCTTTCTTTGTCACTCAGCTCTATGGCAGTGTTCAGGGATGACTGCAACTCAGATTCTGCCATTGCCGTTGAGGATATGGTGTTTTTACTGCCTGTATTAAATAGTCATTTGGTTCAACTTATTAAAAAGAGTGCATATAAAAGTTGAAATTGAGTATTAACTAAATGATTTATTTAGTTTCACTAATTATCATGTATGTGTGTATATTTGTCATATTTTGTAAGGCTGTAGTCATTTTCGTTTGTGTGAAGGTGTACAATTGCCTTAAGTTTTTTTTTTAAATTGTTTTTTTATTTTTTATTCTATGTGTTTGCCTCACTAGTTTCTACTGGTGGAGGCGCGCCTATTCCACCCCAGACCGTAGTCAATTTGGGCGATATTAAAACGCATAAACCAGTGCTTGGATGCATGTGTGTGTCTGTTTGTACCTTACCTGGTATTTCCGTGATGTTCCTCCCGTTGTTCTTCGCCATTTGACGATCCCCTCGTTGTCCTTCATAGGTATTTGGTTGCTATTTTCAATTTCTTGTGTTCCTTGGTTTACCCTGTCAGGTTTCCGAGGCAAAATATGCACATTTGTTTTCCTGGGATATGCATTTTCATGTATATATGTGTATGGATATGTATCTTCGCAATGTATATATACATTGTTATATGTATGCATCTACATACATACATACATATATAAATGCATACGTACACACAAACATATGTATTTACATATATATACATATTTGGGGAAAAGGTTTCAGGGCCGAACACTAGTTCCATACAAGGATGTATGCAAGTGGCATTTGAATAATGCAGGCATCGATTTGGAATAATGGGAATAGGGCGCATGGATCATGTTACATAGAGAGACGTGATTAAGCATGGAATACAGACAAAGGAGAGACTGATTACTGATAGGCTAAGGACTCAGAGTTTGAGAAGACACGCCACACCATGCGATGCCGCAAACGGTCCTGACTTTTCTTGCACACAATGTGGAAGATGCTTCTGTACGGATTGGTCTTATGAGTCACATTTGTTACCGTCATGGACTGTAGCTGCATACCTTTTTTTTTAAAAAGCACAATTACTATCGTCTGACAAGATGGAAAGAGCTAATGATGATGATGTATAATATATACATTCACACAACAGACCAATCACTTGTTTGTCTGCACACTTGATTGCAAGCATATACAAAAAGACCTCTACACGCTTAAAGGGTTGAAGAGGAGTGATTATCGTGAGCATATATATACTGAACTCTCCAAATAATGACATTGCACATCCCACCCATTACACATCCCACCCATTACACATCCCACCCATTACACATCCCACCCATTACACATCCCACCCATTACATATCCCACCCATTACACATCCCACCCATTACATATGCCACCCATTACACATCCCACCAATTACACATCCAACCCATTACACATCCCACCCATTACACATGATTGAAGGTCTCCTGAGTATGGACAAGCACACAATATAAATATGAAAGTAGTAATTTGTTCCCCAATCATATCCCTGTTACACTCCCATCCTGCCCTCTAGCCTGCCATTTCTCCAGCCGTCCTAACCCCTTTCTATCTCTGCGTTTCTTCCTTCCTCAACTTGCATATATCTACCCCCACATCCCACCTTCTACTTAATAAATCTATTGCTACACCTGAGTCGTTTCATCTTACCCCCCCCCCCGCCCCTATCCCCCACCCAAACCTCTTCACCCTTCAAACTGCCTGTCTCTTTCCTTTAATCCCACAATCTCTTCTACAACTCACCCATTTCTCCCAAACACTACCAATCTCTTCTCCAACCCACCCATTTCTTTCCCTAAACCACCAATCTCTTCTCTAACCCATCCATGTCTTCCCCCTACATGACAAATCTCTTCTCCAACCCACCCATTTCTTCCCCTAAACCACCAATCTCTTCCCCCTAAACCACCAACCTCTTTTTCAACCCACACATCTCTTCCCCCTAAATCACCAATCTCTTCCCCCAAAACCATCAATCTCTTCTCCAACCCACCCATCTCTTCCCCCAAAACCACAAATCTCTTCTCACTAAACCACCAACCTCTTCTCCAACCCACCCATCTTTTCCCCCAAAACCACAAATCTCTTCTCCAACCCACCCACATCTTCTCCCTAAACAACCAATCTCTTCCCTCCCAACCCATCTATCTCTTCCTCCCTCAATTCATTTAACTCTTCATCTCTCTCAATCCACACATTAATCCATCCCCCTCCTCCCCAACCCTCTCATCTCTCCTCTTCAACCCTCTCATCCCTCCTCCCCAACCCTCTCATCTCTCCTCCCCAACCCTCTCATCTCTCCTCCCCAACCCTCTCATCTCTCCTCCCGTCCTCTCATCTCTCCTCCTCAACCCTCTCATATTTCCCCCCATCCTCTCATCTCTCCTCCCCAACCCTCTCATCCCTCCTCCCCAACCCTCTCATCTCTCCTCCTCAACCCTCTCATCTCTCCTCCCGTTCTCGCATCTCTCCTCTTCAACCCTCTCATCTCTCCCCCCATCCTCTCATCTCTCCTCCTCAACCCCCTCATCTCTCCTCCCATCCTCTCATCTCTCCTCCCCAACCCTCTCATCTCTCCTCCCCAACCCTCTCATCTCCTCCCCAACCCTCTCATCTCTCCTCCTCAACCCTCTCATCTCTCCTCCAATCCTCTCATCTCTCCTCCCCAACCCTCTCATCTCTCCCCCCATCCTTTCATCTCTCCTCCTCAACCCCCTCATCTCTCCTCCTCAACCCTCTCATCTCTCCTCCCCAACCCTCTCATCTCTCCTCCCCAACCCCCTCATCTCTCCTCTTCAACCCCCTCATCTTTCCTCCCCAACCCTCTCATCTCTCCTCCCCAACCCTCTCATCTCTCCTCCCCAACCCTCTCATCTCTCCTCTTCAACCCCCTCATCTCTCCTCCCCATCCCTCTCATCTCTCCTCCCCAATCCTTTCATCTCTCCTCCCCAACCCTCTCATCTCCTCCCATCATCTCATCTCTCCTCCTCAACCCTCTCATCTCTCCTCCCCAATCCTCTCATCTCTCCTCCCCAACCCTCTCATCTCTCCCCCAACCCTCTCATCTCTCCCCCCATCCTCTCATCGCTTCTCCTCAACCCTCTCATCTTTCCGCCCATCCTCTCATCTCTCCTCCCCAACCCCCTCATCTCTCCTCCGCAACCCCCTCATCTCTCCTCCTAAACCCTCTCATCTCTCCCCCCATCCTCTCATCTCTCCTCCTCAATCCTCTCATCTCTCCTCCCCAATCCTCTCATCTCTCCTCCCCAACCCTCTCATCTCCTGCCCAACCCTCTCCTCTCTTCCCCAACCCTCTCATTTCTCCTCCCCAACCCTCTCATCTCTCCTCTTCAACCCCCTCATCTCTCCTCCCCAACCCTCTCATCTCTCCCCCCATCCTCTCATCTCTCCTCCTCAACCTTCTCATCTCTCCTCCCCAACCCCCTCATCTCTCCTCTTCAACCCCCTCATCTCTCCTCTCCAACCCTCTCATCTCTCCTCCCAAACCCTCTCATCTCTCCTCCTCAACCCTCTCATCTCTCCTCCCGTCCTCTCATCTCTCCTCCCCAATCCTCTCATCTCTCCTCCCGTCCTCTAATCTCTCCTCCCCAACCCTCTCATCTCCTCCCATCCTCTCATCTCCCCATCATCAACCCTCTCATCTCTCCTCCTCAATCCTCTCATCTCTCCTCCTCAACCCTCTCATCTCTCCCCCCATCCTCTCATCTCTCCTCCTCAACCCTCTCATCTCTCCTCCTCAATCCTCTCATCTCTCCTTCTCAACCCTCTCATCTCTCCTCCCCTTTCCTCTCATCTCTCCTCCTCAATCCTCTCATCTCTCCTCCCCAATCCTCTCATCTCTCCTCCCCAACCCTCTCATCTCTCCCCCATCCTCTCATCTCTCCTCCTCAAACCTCTCATCTCTCCTCCTCAACCCTCTCATCTCTCCCCCCATCCTCTCATCTCTCCTCCTCAACCCTCTCATCTCTCCTCCTCAATCCTCTCATCTCTCCTCCTCAACCCTCTCATCTCTCCTCCTCAATCCTCTCATCTCTCCCCCCCAATCCTCTCATCTCTCCTCCCCAACCCTCTCATCTCCTCCCCAACCCTCTCCTCTCCTCCCCAACCCTCTCATTTCTCCTCCCCAACCCTCTCATCTCTCCTCTTCAACCCCCTCATCTCTCCTCCCCAACCCTCTCATCTCTCCCCCCATCCTCTCATCTCTCCTCCTCAATCCTCTAATCTCTCCTCCCCAATCCTCTCATCTCTCCTCCCCAACCCTCTCATCTCCTCCCCAACCCTCTCCTCTCCTCCCAAACCCTCTCATTTCTCCTCCCCAACCCTCTCTTCTCTCCTCTTCAACCCCCTCATCTCTCCTCCCCAACCCTCTCATCTCTCCCCCCATCCTCTCATCTCTCCTCCTCAACCCTCTCATCTCTCCTCCCCAACCCCCTCATCTCTCCTCTTCAACCCCCTCATCTCTCCTCCCCAACCCTCTCATCTCTCCTCCCAAACCCTCTCATCTCTCCTCCTCAACCCTCTCATCTCTCCTCCCGTCCTCTCATCTCTCCTCCCCAATCCTCTCATCTCTCCTCCCGTCCTCTCATCTCTCCTCCCCAACCCTCTCATCTCCTCCCATCCTCTCATCTCTCCTCCTCAACCTTCTCTTCTGTCCTCCTCAACCCTCTCATCTCCCCTCCCCAACCCTCTCATCTCTCCCCCCATCCTCTCATCTCTTCTCCTCAACCCTCTCATCTCTCCCCCCATCCTCTCATCTCTCCTCCCCAACCCCCTCATCTCTCCTCCGCAACCCCCTCATCTCTCCTCCTCAACCCTCTCATCTCTCCCCCCATCCTCTCATCTCTCCTCCTCAATCCTCTCATCTCTCCTCCTCAACCCTCTCATCTCTCCTCCTCAATCCTCTCATCTCTCCCCCCCAATCCTCTCATCTCTCCTCCCCAACCCTCTCATCTCCTCCCCAACCCTCTCCTCTCCTCCCCAACCCTCTCATTTCTCCTCCCCAACCCTCTCATCTCTCCTCTTCAACCCCCTCATCTCTCCTCCCCAACCCTCTCATCTCTCCCCCCATCCTCTCATCTCTCCTCCTCAATCCTCTAATCTCTCCTCCCCAATCCTCTCATCTCTCCTCCCCAACCCTCTCATCTCCTCCCCAACCCTCTCCTCTCCTCCCAAACCCTCTCATTTCTCCTCCCCAACCCTCTCTTCTCTCCTCTTCAACCCCCTCATCTCTCCTCCCCAACCCTCTCATCTCTCCCCCCATCCTCTCATCTCTCCTCCTCAACCCTCTCATCTCTCCTCCCCAACCCCCTCATCTCTCCTCTTCAACCCCCTCATCTCTCCTCCCCAACCCTCTCATCTCTCCTCCCAAACCCTCTCATCTCTCCTCCTCAACCCTCTCATCTCTCCTCCCGTCCTCTCATCTCTCCTCCCCAATCCTCTCATCTCTCCTCCCGTCCTCTCATCTCTCCTCCCCAACCCTCTCATCTCCTCCCATCCTCTCATCTCTCCTCCTCAACCTTCTCTTCTGTCCTCCTCAACCCTCTCATCTCCCCTCCCCAACCCTCTCATCTCTCCCCCCATCCTCTCATCTCTTCTCCTCAACCCTCTCATCTCTCCCCCCATCCTCTCATCTCTCCTCCCCAACCCCCTCATCTCTCCTCCGCAACCCCCTCATCTCTCCTCCTCAACCCTCTCATCTCTCCCCCCATCCTCTCATCTCTCCTCCTCAACCCTCTCATCTCTCCTCCTCAACCCTCTCATCTCTGCCCCCATCCTCTCATCTCTCCTCCTCAACCCTCTCATCTCTCCTCCTCAATCCTCTCATCTCTCCTCCTCAACCCTCTCATCTCTCCTCCTCAATCCTCTCATCTCTCCTCCCCAATCCTCTCATCTCTCCTCCCCAACCCTCTCATCTCCTCCCCAACCCTCTCCTCTCCTCCCCAATCCTCTCATCTCTCCTCCCCAACCCCCTCATCTCTCCTCTTCAACCCCCTCATCTCTCCTCCCCAGCCCTCTCATCTCTCCTCCTCAACCCTCTTATCTCTCCCCCATCCTCTTATCTCTCCTCCTCAACCCTCTCATCTCTTCCCCCATCCTCTCATCTCTTCTCCTCAACCTTCTCATCTCTCCTCCTCAATCCTCTCATCTCTCCTCCTCAACCCTCCCATCTCTCCCCCCATCCTCTCATCTCTCCTCCTCAACCCTCTCATCTCTCCTCCTCAATCCTCTCATCTCTCCTCCTCAACCCTCTTATCTCTCCTCCTCAATCCTCTCATCTCTTCTCCTCAATCCTCTCATCTCTCCTCCCCAATCCTCTCATCTCTCCTCCCCAACCCTCTCATCTCTCCCCCCATCCTCTCATCTCTCCTCCTCAACCCTCTCATCTTTCCTCCTCAACCCTCTCATCTCTCCTCTTCAACCCTCTCATCTCTCCCCCCATCCTCTCATCTCTCCTCCTCAACCCTCTCATCTCTCCTCCTCAATCCTCTCATCTCTCCTCCTCAAGCCTCTCATCTCTCCTCCTCAATCCTCTCATCTCTCCTCCCAAATCCTCTCATCTCTCCTCCCCAACCCTCTCATCTCCTCCCCAACCCTCTCATCTCTCCTCCCCAACCCTCTCATTTCCTCCCAACCCTCTCATCTCCTCCCCAACCCTCTCATCTCTCCTCTTCAACACTCTCATCTCCTCCCCAACCCCCTCATCTCTCCTCTCCAACCCTCTCATCTCTCCTCTTCAACCCTCTCATCTCTCCTCCCCAACCCTCTCATCTCCTCCCCAACCCTCTCATCTCTCCTCCTCAACCCTCTCATCTCTCCTCCTCAATCCTCTCATCTCTCCTCCCCAATCCTCTCATCTCCTCCCCAACCCTCTCATCTCTCCCCCCCAACCCTCTCATCTCTCCTCCTCAACCCTCTCATCTCTCCTCCTCAACCCTCTCATCTCACCTCCCCCATCCTCTCATCTCTCCTCCTCAACATGCCTATTTCTCTTTCTAAGCCATCTAATCTCCAGCTTATAATTATAAAAATTGTTCATTTTAAAAAAAACTCTTCCAACAGTTCTCGCCTCTTACATCCCCAGTGCGCACTTCCTCTCCACCCTCCAACCCATCCTATACGTCCTCCTTCAACCATCCATTTATTCACCTACTAAATCCACCAATTTCCCCCCCCCTCCTCCTCAATCCATCCAATCTCTACCACAACCTAACCTCTCATCCCTCCACCATCTCTTCCACCCTCAACTGCTAAACCCCCTTGTTGTATACATGTACTGCACTTTTTCTTTTTTATTAATAAGCCTGCAGTACCAAATTCAACAATTAAAATTAAATTGAAAATAAAATTGAAGATGGCAACTACACAATGCAGCAGATATTCAATATAGGTGATACAGGTCTCTTTTAGAAGAAGAAACCATCCAGAACCTCCATTGCTCTAGAAGAGAAATCAAAAAGAGGCTTACTCTGTTGCTAGAGACCAATGCACTGGTGACTGCAAGCTAAAGCTTATGCTCATTTGATTTCTGAAAACATTAATTAAAATCTTTCCTTTCAATTCTTTTCAAATCCAACTTTCTAAAAATCTGGATGACTGGTGGATTATTTACAACTTGGTTCACTGAAAATTTCATGTCCACATTTAAATATTATTGCAACCAATAGAATATTCCCTATAAAATCTTACTATTCCTGGATAACGCTCCAAGCCACCAAAGCCTTGTGATTGAAGGTCATAAAGAAAGGAAAGTTGTGTTTCTGCTTCCAAATAAAGTTTTTTGCTGCAGTCTATGGACTACGGAGTAATGTTACCATTGAAGTCTAACTATATTAGACAGACAATTGCTAAATCTATAACTGCACTACCTAAGGATGTTAATGACATGCTTTAACAGAATGAGGAGCTGATTAGTAGCATAGTAAAGGCAAGTGATAGGAAATTATTATTAATGGGGGATTTCAACTTTCCAGAAATAAAATGGGATATGGCAGAAGCACTTGTAGAGTCAAAACCTTTTGTTAAGTGCATAACTGATAATTTTTTAATTCAACATGTAGAAGCAGCCACCAGAGGCAAAAACATACTCGACCTAATTTTTACTACAGAGGAAAATATGATTGAGAACGTTACCGTTGGGGAAATGTTTGGCTCAAGTGACCATCAAATCATCCAATGGGATCTTATTGCAGGGAAAGAAGTAAACATAAACACGCGAACATATGACTACTCTAAGATAGATGTTAAGAGGATGAAAGAGGCAGTGAACCACATAATCTAGGAAGATATTGTCGTAGGAACAGATGTTGAACATGAGTGGGAGAGTTTTAAAACAGTTCTCGAAACGCTAAAAGAGGAATGTGTTCCATATAGGGAGGTAAACCCCAAGCGTAAAAAGTGGATCACTAAAACTGTAGTTAAATGTAGAAGAGCTAAAAATAAAGCATGGAAAAAATATATAGAGGCAGGTAAATCAAAAGAAACATATTAAAAATATTTGGACAAGCAATACATATCTCAGAAAGCGAATAAAACAGCAAAAATAGACTTCGAAAAGAAACTTGCTCAGAGGATCAAGACTGATAGTAAAAGCTTCTTCTCTTATGTTAGAAATAAACAAAGATCAAAGGACAAAGTAGGCCCTCTCCTAGACAGCAAGGTAAAAAAAATAAGTGAAAATAGGGAGGCAGCAAATCTACTCAATCACTACTTTGGCACAGTGTACACAAAAGAGGACTGCTCCAAGATCCCAGAGCCTGTAGATATTTTTCAAAGAGACATGGATACAGCAGGATTAGGATCAATCTGTATTACAGAGGAAATGGTTTTTAAAAAATTGGAGGGGTTGAAAGTGTATAAATGTCCAGGTCAAGATGGTATTCATCCAAAATTGCTGTTTGAAATTAGAGACCAATTAGCAAAACCATTGGCTATATTATGTTCTCAATCACTTGTACAAGGGATTGTTCCACAGGATTGGAAAGATGCGGGAGTGATCCCCTTATTCAAAAAGGGCAAAAAAGCAGATCCAGCAAACTATAGACCTGTGAGCTTAACGAGCATAGTCTGTAAATTGTTAGAGTCAATAATCAAAGAAAACATTGTAATGCATTTAGATAAATTTATTCTAATTAGAAATAGTCAGCATGAGTTTACCAGAGGGAGATCATGCTTAACAAATCTATTAGAATTCATGGAGGAGATTACCAAAATGTTAGATAAAGGGGAGCCAGTGGACGTTATTTATCTGGATTTTGCAAAGGCCTTTGATAGAGTACCTCATCAAAGATTATTTCGAAAGTTAAAATCACATGGAATAGGTGGAGAAGTTGCCAAATGGATTGAAAATTGGTTAACGGGCAGAAGGCAAAGGGTGGGTATAAATAAGGAGTACTCTGAGTGGTGTGAAGTGAAAAGTGGAGTGCCACAGGGTTCGGTTTTGGGACCAATTTTATTCTTGATATATATAAATGATTTGGACATAGGTATGGGAACCATTATTGAAAATTTGCTGATGACACAAAACTATGCAGTAGTGTCTCATCTAAAGCAGAAGTGGATATATTGAGGTCGGAATTAGATAAAATTCGAGAATGGTCTGTAATCTGGCAAATAGAGTTTAATGTAGATAAATGTACAGTCATGCACATGTGTAGATCCAATATGGAACATAATTACAGAATGGGAGAGAACAATATTAGAAAGATAGATAAAGAAAGGGACTTAGGGGTTATAATAGATCATACAGGAAAGGTGAGTGAGCAAGTTCAGGTAGCAGTAAAAAAGGCAAATGCAATGTTAGGGATGATAAAAAAAAATATTAAACATAGGAGCAAGGAGGTGATAGTCAAATTGTATAAAGCATTAGTTAGACCTAGATTGGAGTACTGTGTACAGGTGTGGAGTCCTTATCAGAGGGGGGATATAGACATGCTGGAGAGAATACAAAAAAGAGTGACAAAGCTGATAGTGGGATTCCAGAATTACAGTTATGAGGAAAGATTAAAAAGAACCGGCCTACAGTGTCTAGAAGAGAGAAGAATTCGTGGTGACTTAATACAGAGGAATGGATAAAGTAGACTATAACAAATTTTTTTAAAGTACAACCTCCAACAAGGACAAGAGGGCACAGCTACAAGTTGACTAAGGAGAGGGCCAGATTAGATATTAGGAAGTATTTCTTTAGCCAGAGAGTTGTGAATGCTTGGAATGCATTGCCAAGTGAGGTGGTGGAGGCTGGGAGGGTAAATGCATTTAAGAACACATTGGATGCGTACAGCTTCTAGAGCAAGATGATGTAATTGGAACTGGTTGTATACAGACTCTGCAGAGTCTTCTAAACCAGTATAAAGATGTTATGTTAAGTTAAAATAAATGTAAAAAACTTTTTGAAAGGATGGCATCAATACTATCAGAGATGATTTAACTTAACGTTTTTATATTGGTTTAGAAGACTTTGCAGAGTCTGTAAACAACCAGTTTCTTTTACATTTCCTTTCTCTAAAAGCTGTGTATCTAATCTATTCTTAAATGCATAACTTGTTCCTGCCTTCACTACTTCCTGTGGCAATGCATTCTAAGCATTCACCACTCTCTGGCTAAAAAAATATTTCCTAATATCTAATCTGGACCTTTCTTTAGTAAATTTGTAGATGTGTGAACCAAGGTTAAAGAAACCAATCTGGATCTTTCTTTAGTTAATTTGTAGATGTGTGAACCAAGGTTAAAGAAACCAATCTGGACCTTTCTTTAGTTAATTTGTAGCTATGTGAACCAAGGTTAAAGAAATCAATCTGGACCTTCCTTTAGTTAATTTGTAGATGTGTGAACCAAGGTTAAAGACACCAATCTGGACCCTCCTTTAGTTAATTTGTAGATGTGTGAACAAAGGTTAAAGAAACCAATCTGGACTTTCCTTTAGTTAATTTGTAGATGTGTGAACCAAGGTTAAAGAAACCAATCTGTACCTTTCTTTAGTTAATTTGTAGCTATGTGAATCAAGGTTAAGGAAACCAATCTGGACCTTCCTTTAGTTAATTTGTAGATGTGTGAACCAAGGTTAAAGAAACCAATCTGGAAAGCCTTTGTAAAAATATGACTTTCATCCAAATGGATGACTTTGAATGTTTGAAGAAACAGTGCTAGACATCACTTCAAATGTTGAAGAAATGGCTCAGAAGCTGAAACTGAAGTTGAGGTTAAATATATTAGATAGTGAGAAAAATAAATGAAAAAAATGTTTAAAGTTGATTAAAATTACATTTAATCAAAATTTGTAAATGGGTATGGTCAGATACCGCACTGAGACAAGAACACAAAAAACACCTAAATTACAACCAATAGGCCTTCATCAGGGACAACAAATAACAACAATGCTGAACTATCAAATCATAGAAGAAGGGATGAATACATGTATGGGGGATGTCAACATAAAAGGAAAAAGTGGTATATTTATCCGATATAGAATCTTACATCACGACTAATCATGTTGAAAGCTTGACTCTAAAATGTTATAAAATGTTATATATATGTTATAATATCTCTAACATATTAGAGAGCTGCTTGAGTCTCATGATTAGCTCCTATGTCGTGATAACATTCTGACAATTCAATAATAAATAAGAGTGCTAAATGAACAGGAAGCCATTGAAGAGCTGACAGAATTACCTAAATTGAAGATGCATTTGCAGATTGGGAAAGGGTGGATCCAAATTGGACAGAAGTTTTGAAGTAAAGAGTAGGCTAAAACACAAAATAGCCTGTCACACAAAACTTCTTATGGAAAGGAAGAAGACATCAATGAGGATAAGTCCCAACTCTCCTTTTTCCTAAGAGCAACCACCCCAACCAACTGCAGTAACATCTTCCCCTAACCCTTCAAATTTCAAGCTATCAACATCAGCCCCTGTTAGATTTCCTTCAAAGTCCCTTTCTCCTTTCAGCAATGAAGAATAATTTTACAGTATGATTTTTACTTACGAATTTTAAAATTTATTACTAAATTTTAATTATTTTATTTATTCTTCTGTACGAACGCTGGACACAGCAGCCACACTGTAGTACCCGCGCGGCAATAAAAGACCACCTGGAAACACATACACCCTTCCCCCCACTAGATGGCAAAATTTGTTAGAGGTGCACAACACTCATGATCCTAAATTAAACAAGTTAGCCATCCATTGGACAACCTGCGCCCAAGACAAAATCAACTGAAAACCAAGATGAGACTAGCACACAATTTTTTTTTTTAATGCAGCTCTGCTCAAGTTCAGTCCACTAAGCAGAAAAATGCACCTACTGGCTACTACCAACTCACACAAGAGTTGGGACCTGCAAATGCGCTTGGAAATGCACAGGTTGACTAAGAATAAAATTATGTTTTTTATTTAGGTGTTGCATGCATTCGCAAGTGTTATATACAAAGGCAAAGGCCGCCATCCATCGTAGACAATGATGGCATAATTTATTTGCTAGCACTATTTTTAGTAAGGATTAACTGCGCAATTTTTTATCCTCACTCTCTCGTCTCGAGCCGCCTGACCCCAGTGGCAAGTTAAGGACAAGACAACTAGGGGACGACTACGAGATGCAGGGGACTCCGCATCAAGCACCCATGAAAAAGACAGCTGAGTCCGGAGTCGAACCAACACCACCTGATCACAAGGCCGATGGCGTAACCACTTCACCACGGAATCCCACAAATTTACATGCAATTAGTTATTTATATTCTTTTTGCATCCCTAAAGCATTTGTTAGCTAAATAAGAGTTTTGTTCATCATTCCTCAATTTTCTACTTTCATCAACTCTAGAACCTAACCTGTCAAAAGAGCAAGGTATACCTGTACTTTCGATGCAATGACAGATTTGTAAGAAGCAGAAAAGTTATTCATAATTTACATTTCCATACTCACTTCTTCCTTGACTTAATGAATCATGTCTGCTTTTTAATGGTGCAGTTATGCTAGATTCTTTTTTTAGGAGTTCAGATGATTTGATTTGATTTGTTTCATTTTCAGCTTCCTCTTCCTTGGGACTGGCAGCTCTGCTGATAGTTTCTTCTTCCTCATCAAAGTTGTCCTCATCTGTCACAATTAGCAGATAAACATGACTAAAAATATATCACTTTCCAATTTTAGGAAATAACTAAGCTGTAAGTGGTGAAATCATTATTATATTGACTATGTTGGTAAAATAAATATTTATATATGGTGCTTAGCATTGTGTACTTTTTGCAATATAGACAAAATGATTGATAAAGCTAAATACGTCAAATGTGCAAGTATTATTCGTTTCAATTGTTTGTTTTACCTTCACGTTGTCTTGAGTACCCAAATCTAACACTTTTTGCAAGATCTTATCACAGATGTCAGCTCACATATTTATAGGCCTATACAGCGTGGACGTCCAAGGAAGAGATGGGTGGACAACATCACTGAGTGGTCAGGCCTTCGTCCCGGTGAGATACGTCAGGCATCGTCAGACAGAGAGGGTTGGCGTGTGATTTTCATGTCTTCATGTGTGCTCCAACGACCTGATGGGTTACGGGATGAACTGAACTGAACTGAATACAGCAGCTCCCATGAGCAGAGTTCCTCTTCTTCATATTTTTACAAATTGTATTTTTTGCACTTCCAAATCTTCATATTAAGTAATTTCGTCTTTACTCTTCTTATAAATAAATAAGAATCACATGTTTTAAGATCAACATATTTATTTTATTTACAATAATTTCCATGTTTTCTATAAATATTCTAATGACCTGGAGTAATTACATAATTTAAGTTAACAAATATGTGTTTTTTGTTTAATAGAAAAACAAAGATAAATTAACAAATATGAACATGAACATTTCAACAACAAGGAGTAAAATCACAACTGTAATGTCTTTAAAAAAGAACAACCTTCAATTTCTTTTATTAGTTCATTGACGTTGTCAGTCTCATTTTCTTCCACATGTATTTCTGATAAAATAATCACAGCGGAATGTAATTATTTTCAAAATATATACTGAGTGGGTTGTGTTGCATTGTTTTATTGCTAACAATATAAAGGTATACTTTGTATATCAATCTAGAGACACGGGTGTGTTATTGATGAAAATAATAATAAAAACTCATCTTTTCTTGTTTTAATTTATTATTGTTCCCGTTTTTATTATTTACAATTGCTGATGCATTGGAACATTCATCTGGGCGACTTTTTTTTAAAAAAGGTTAGATATTCATCATAATATTTTCATTGAAAAAAGGAGTCGTTAAGAGGTTTTGTCTAAGACTTATGGCCACGAGAACTTGCATTAAAAATCTTCGTAAGGCATATGTCTTTTCCTACTAAAAATCAAATAAAAACCTATCCTGTTCAGTGCATGGCAACTGTAAGGAAAGTGCCCTTTATTCCTCAGCTCTATAAATCCTCTTGATGGACCTCAGCAATATGAATAGACTTTGAAACAATAATTTAATTTTTACTTTCATGAATCTTGTTTTGCGGTCATGTCTTTATATCTCTTCATGTCATTTACCATTTTATAGCATCTTCATTTGTCTAATTTTTGTTCATATTTTGAACAAGTTTTTTAAGTGTTTATTTTCACATCTTCATTCAACAAAATTGTTTTTTTTTAAATAATGCAACCTGTGTTTTTAAATCAAAATGTGTTTCTCCGCTATATTGGAATATGTATCTTTGAAACCATTTCATTCTGTATATGTGTCTCTCAATTCTGCTGGTATGTTTCAGCTCTGACCTGTTCAAGATTTGGTTGTTTTATGTTGTACCTCTTGTGAGTAAAGAGTAATCAGGGTCATGTGAAACATCTTGATCAAGACTCCACTGTACGTCCATGTTTGTGCTCCTATAAACATGCTGAGTCTAAATAGTCCGGCCAATGAGGGGGGGATAAACACATTGTGCTCCTATAAACATGATGAGTCTAAATAGTCCGGCCAATGAGGGGGGATAAACACCATAATGGTGAGCTTACTAAGGAGCCTCATATTGCACTACAACCAGGGGGGACTCTGGTCCATGTTCTCAAGTATGCCTCTGCAATATAAGAAGAGCCACTGTAACCCACTGTTTTGTGAAGTCTTTACAGTGGCTGCGCGTGACTGGCTGCGCTCTCGACTCGCTCCAGTATTTGTATCGTTTTCTGAAGTTTGTTAGTTCCTGTTTGGATTATAATTCTCAACTCCTTCACCAAGTGGTATCAAGGACTTTATTCTGTGGAATTCATGTACTTTCGTTTGGTTATCCTGTCGTTATACTGTATCTGTGCCTGGCTTAAACTGTGAGAAAACAGTCTAATATGATGTTGAACGTTCCGCTTGACTGCACCACAGAATTCAGCCCAGGTTATAACTACTCACGAGCCTTCCTACATGGACGGATGCAGCCTAACTCCCGGTCCCTTCCATTGGAGGTTACACCATACCTCTCTCAACCTCATATTCTCAGCACAGCAAGTGTCATGTTGACCTGAAGGTGGACAAAATCCAGAGACCACTGTGTGGAACGCAAAGAAATAGAGTCAGACATGAACAGACAAGGAAAGCCGACACAAACATTGGTTCAACACACACTCCTCGCGGCCCTCATCCCAAGGCTGTAGAGTCCTGGGCTCCACCTGGGAATTTTGTAGGGATTTTGGTCAACACACTACGCACGAACAATCCTCAGTAGTTAGAAAAGGTAGTGGTCGATCGTCGCAACAAGCCTTTGACGCCTAAGCGAACATTATTATTATTAATGTAAGTCACTACCAAAGAAATATCATCAAGCGTTAACTCAATTAAGCACAAATGGCTTCACACAACATCTGTGCTTCTTGTGCTTTGAGACTGTCAATGATGAACTTGAAATTGTGACTCAATGAGATGAACTTGAAATTGTGACTCAATGAGATGAACTTTAAAATTGTGACATGCCGTGGTCTGTATCAATGTCAATGTTTTGTACAACTCCTGATTCTGCTATGTTTTTTTTTTCTAAATCTCTTTCTGGAAGTATGAAGTTGTTTGTGACACTTGGACATTTCTGGGGGGGTTTTATTGTTTTTTTCCAAGTATCACATACGAATTCCTACTAACTAGAAAGATATTTAGATTCAAAAATAGATTGGATGCACATAGTTTTTAGAGCAAAGAAAACTAAATGAAACTAGTTGTATACAGACTCTGCAGAGTTCTCTAAATCAATATAACGAAGTTAAGTTAAGTTAAGTTAAGTTAAGTTAAGAATGGCTGACCAAGTGGTTCTTCTTTCTTTCTTCGTCGTACGCAGTCAGACAGTAACCATTATTTTTTCGAAAAAAGCGGCGGTCATCCTGAGGCTGTCGCCGCTGCCATAGAGCTTGTCTTGCAGTTCCACTGGTGATGGCCACATCTGCTCTCTCTGATCCTCATATGTCGGGCAGTTCTGCAGCAGATGTTCAGCGGTCATTTTACCGGTACCGCACGGGCATTCGTCGGTACCACCTATCTTCAATTTGTTGAATAGGTGGTACCTCAGTCTATTGTGGCCAGTGCGAAGTCTGAAGACAACGACCTGCTCTCTTCGGTTCAACTGGTAATAGGCATCGTTTTTGGTGTAACCAGTATGTTCGGTTTCCCATTTGGTCTTGTATCTGGCTTTGATAAGCCGTTTTGACTCTTCGTACGTCACCAAGTGGTTCGAATGTCCATCTTCTGACCATGATGAAATGGATTCAAAACCTTTGTACGGCAAAGGCTTTCTTTATAGCGGAAGTAAAAAAAAGTTAGCTTGTACAGTGCATGGCAACTGCAGAAGCAAACAGGCTTTATTTCACAGCCTTATAAAGCCTGTCACTGACCTCATTTATGAGAACAAGTTAGCGATGATAGCTTTTGGTTTTCTTTATATAATTTTCTCCATTACTGTTACACTCTGTAATCTTGTTCTCAAATGGTCCAAGGTAGATCTTCCATGGATTTCTTCTTCTTTCAACTCATCTGTTAGCCTCCTTTTGTAATTAATCTGTATGTTTCATTGACTCCGTTCACTGTATCTGACAATAACACACATTTTTCATCCATTTCTTTCATGTTTATCATTTCATTCAAATGTCAGCTATCCATATGATGCGTGTTTTTTTTTCATTTTCAAGAATTTTAGCATTGCTTGCTTTTTATCCGACAGCACACGTGAATTTCAAGTTTCTGCAGGAGACAATGCCTTCCCGAGGATGGGTCACCCAGGGAAAAAAATTATACCTTATTTTGGAAAGGCAGTGGAAAAGAAGAAACCCGGCAACATAGGTTGGGTTTTGCAGTGAAGAACTCGCTATAGTGTGCTATTGAGAGTCAAGTTGGAGGATAATGAATGAGAATGAATGTTAACAATGAGATTGTCTACCTCGTGTGGATTCATAACACTTATCGCTGCCTACACTCCGAACCTACCATCAGCAAAAGATGCAAAGGATTCCTTCTATGTAGAGTTAGACAATGCAGTGAATGCAATTCCAAAATCAGACTGCCTATACATACTTGGTGATCTAAATGCTCGGGTGGCCACGGATTCGAATTCATGGCCAGTTTGTTTAGGTAAACACAATATTGGGAGCATGAATAAAAATGGACAAAGGCTGCTGGAATTCTCTCCAAATAACTATCTCTGCATCACAAACTCCTACTTTGCAACAAAATATCGTCTTAAGATATCATGGAAACACCCACGATCTGGTCATCGACACCAACTGGACTTTATTATCACCAGGAGACAACATCTGAATCAAACACAATTAACACGCAGCTACCCGAGTGCTGACTGTGATGCTGACCACATGTTGGTTGTTGCCCACGTCAAGCTTAGACCTAAGAGAATCTTCATGGCGAAGTACAAATCCATTTTCAGGATAAATTTAGTCAACACCAAGGATCCAGAAAAGTGTTTCAGATTCCAACAGCAGCTTGCAAATGTTCTCACTGATACATAAGGAGACTGTACATCTAGTGAAAAGTGGAATTTAATCAAAGAAGCTACTCTCTTCTTTCTTCTTCTTCATCGTACGCTGTTTACAGCGATATTTATGTTGCACTGTTTTATTTTGTTAAGCCTGTGGCTCAGTGCATCCGATTTCAATAGGCGTTTCTTTACGGATGCCCTCCTTAGCCTTTGGCTGTCCCCAGCCTATCTGCAAGGCAGCAGTTGTTTTTGATCAGAGTTGTCTCTCTTAGGGAAGTTGTCTTGCAGGACTAACGAGTCTTCCCCACTCGTGTCTATAGGGTTTGGCAATGATATGATATGATGGACTATGTACTAGTTTGTACTATCCAGGAAGAGAGGCAGTCCAGTGTGACTGTGTCTCAGGATCGTTACGTCCTGCCAGAAACGTAGCATATGCATGTGAATGAGGTATCTCTTTGCTGAAGCTACTCTCAAAGCAGCAGTAACTACTTATGGCAATAGAGAACACAGGAATCAAGACTGGTTTGAAGCAAATAGTCGGATACTGTAGCCTTTGATTGACAGGAAAAAAGGCAGCACTACTGAGAAACAAAGACAAAACAACACGAAACTCTCAATACTTAACATAACTTAACATCTTTATACTGGTTTAGAAGACCCTGCAGAGTCTGTATACAACCAGTTACATTTACATCACCTTGCTCTAAAATCTATGCGCATCCAGTTTATTCTTAAATGCATTAACTGTCCCTGCCTCCACTACCTCCCCTGGCAATGCATTCCAAGCAGACACCACTCTCTGACTAAAAAAAATATTTCCTAATATCTAACCTGGACCTCTCTTTAATCAGCTTGTAGCTATGCCCTCGTGTTATTGTAGGTGGCTGTATTTTAAAAAACTTGTTATAGTCTAATTTATCGATTCCTCTGATCATCTTATAAACCTGTATTAAGTCACCACGAGTTCTTCTCTCTTCGAGACACTGTAGGCCGGTTTTTCTGAGTCGTTCGTCATAACTGTAATTCTGGAATCCCACTATCATCTTTGTCGCTCTTTTTTGTATTCTTTCTAGCATGTTTATGTCCCCTCTATGATAAGGACTCCACACCTGTACACAGTACTCCAATCTAGGTCTAACTAAAGCTTTATACAGTTTGACGATCACTTCCTTGCTCCTATGTTTAATATTTCTTTTTATCATACCTAACATTGCATTTGCCTTTTTCACTGCTACCTTAACTTGCTCACTCACCTTTCCTGTATGATCTATTATAACCCCTAGGTCCCAATGTATGGAAACAAGCGAGAAAAGAAGTGCCAAGGACAGCTAGACAGTGCAAATTACTATTGGATAGATTTATGTGAGAATATCCAAGATATCGTTAATAATGGTAACATCAGAGGCATGTATGAAAGGATAAAGAAAGCCATCAGCCCAACAGTGAAAAAGAGTGCGCCGCTAAAAGCTTTATCTGGGGAAATCATCACTGATAAGAGGAAGCAGTTAGATAGATGGGTAGAGCACTATCTTGAACTTTACTTAAACAAGACAGAGCTAACAGAAGATGCCCTCAATGCCATGCGAACTCTGGACCTTCTGGACTTACAGAAGTTAACTGTGCTATCGCTGACCTTGCTTCTGGCAAGGCTCCAGGAAAGGATGGAATCCCTTCTTCTTCTGCTGCAATTGTTCTTAATCTCCCACTACCTGAATAGGGTTTTGCAAGTAGCAGGATGTAGTCCGGAGAAAGTAATGCGTTGTGTCACTAGTTTACAGCTTGACTGCGATATTTGCACCTTTCGGCCCGACACATGCGTCTTCGGCAGGACACTAGTTACAACAGTTGCAAGAGAAATGCAGAGAACAAAAGCAACCAATGTATATTGCCTTCATAGATCTCACGAAGGCATTTGACTTGATCAGTCATGTGGGTCTGTTCAAAGCGTTCATGAGGATTGGTTGCCCACCGATTCTTCTGAGCATTATCGAGTCGTCCACACTGACATGAAAGGCACCATCAACTTTGACTGTGCATCCTCAGGAGAGTTTGCAATCAAGTGTGAAGTAAAACAAGGCTGTGTACTTGCTCCAACCCTCTTTAGAGTATATTTCTCACTTCTCTTGAAGCATGCATTTCGTGACCAGGAAGGTGGTATCTTCATTCCTTCTCGCACAGATGTGGCCTATTCAATTCCCAAAGGCTGAAAGCCAAGACCAAAATAAACAGGATGTTGATGAGAGAACTGCTCTTTGCGGATGATGCCGCAATTACGACTCACTGAGAGAAGGAACTGCAAAGCTTACTATCTGCATTTTCGGATACCTGTTGTGAGTTCAGGTTAACTATCAGTAAAACGAAAACACAAGTTATAATTTAGGGTGCAAACAAACCACCAGTAATCTCCACTGATGATGAAGCTCTCGTCGTAGTAAATCATTTTATGTACTTGAGATCCTCAGTCAATAATAAACTATCCCTGGACCAAGAGATCAATATCGTGATAGATAAGGCAGCAACAACAATGAGCAGATTAACAAAAAAGGTCTGGGAGGACAAGAAGCTCACTGTTAAAACAAAAATACTTGTTTACCAGGCCTGTGTTCTCAGCACTCTTCTTTATGGCAGTGAGACATGGTCTACCTACATGCACCAGGAGAGGCAGCTACACAGCTATCACGTGAGGTTTTTGTTCATTATACTAGGTCATCCTCTTTTAATATTTTCAGTCGTTTATCTTTGCATATCAATCTGTTTTTATTTTCTCAGTTTATTGCGATCAATTTGAAAATCAGCAGGAGGTTAGCTATGCCAGTTCTGGCTTGTTATCAGAGTCTCACAGAGCTGCTTTACAGGGTGACCCAGGATGGCCTACATGACCACCTTAGAGGCCCTGTGGCATGAGACCACACCATGCTTTGTCTATTCTAGCAAACCTACTCGGTTGTTTCCGTTTCTCACAACAACGATATTAGACTTGACTTTGAGCGACTTTCCTTTCTCTTTGCAAAATATGATAACCAAAAAAATGTTTGATGCATGTGAAAAAATATATTTTTAAATGTTATGAACATTTTTGTAACCAGAAAGAAGGATATACAAACTTGGGATTGAAGTGAGAACAAACTAAACAAAAACATTATAAATACACACAAAGAAAAACATGTTAAATGTATGAGAAAGAAATATAAGAGGACAAAATATTATAACAATAAAAAGATAGATAAAAAGATTTAGAAAGAAGAACAAATTTAATGTAATTTTGTTTAAACAGAAAAAAAAATGGCACAACTAACAGTATTACAGCTATTATTCACAAACTCTCTAGAAATATAAGTATCAAATGGAGGTACCTTCATCTTCCATTTTGTTCTGTTCAAAAGTGTCAAACATGTTCCAGTTTGTACACTCTGCTTCAGCATCCTGTCAACAGATTTAACAGTTATTATTTGTTACTCTATTTTTAGACAATGCAAAAGAAAGAATAGTGGGAAAAAAACATGAAAAAAAACTAGTAAAAGTTGATTAAGGTTGAGCTTAATCAAAATTTAAAAGAAAGAATAGATATGAACTGGATGTATTCCTGTTTAGTGGTCTAGACTCGAGCGGCTTAATACTCCGTTGCGTTGGGACAATCGCTTACGGAGGGTGGTTAACCGATGTGCGAGTTCATCTTAATAGACTCAAACACTAGAGCAAAGTAAACCCACAGCCTGTGAGGCGGCATCTAACCATGGCCGGTGTTATGCCATGTCACATAACCGCCTCTTACGACATGCTCTTTGTGAGGCAGTGGTGCTATTCTTGTCCTTGTCATACACAAAGACCTCAGCACACCACCCGGTTTAAAATTGTATCATCATCATGTAGCCAAAACTCCAGCTTCCTCCACAGTCATACCCAGGCATTTCTGGATATCTTGGTGCCATCGTCTTCTTGGTCTACCCCTTCCTCTTTTGCCTGGCACCATAGCTTCCATCACCGTTCTCGCAAGTCCGTTGTGTCTCTTGATGTGACCAAAGTATTTGCATTTTCTAGCCAAAATGGAATTGATAAACCAGTTCTCCTCTATGCTCAACTGTTGCCGAATGTCTACATTTGTTTTTTTCTCTGTCCAGGGTATTTTGAGGATCTTTCTGTAACATTTTTGACTCGAAGGATTCGATTATGTGTCTCAACAGACTGAGGTACCATCTATTCAATAAACTGAAGATAGGTGGCACTGACGAATGCACCTGTGGTACAGGGAAAATGACAGCTGAACATCTGCTGCAAAATTGCCCAACATACGAGGACCAGAGAAAGCACATCTGGCCATCACCAGTGGCAACACTAGACAAGCTCTATGGCAGTGTCGACAGCCTCAGGATGACAGCTGCTTTCTTCTAACAAATTCAAGTTGACATCTGACAGCGTACGAAGAAGAAGAAGAAGATTCTGTGTCTACAAGTTTTAGTAATCGTCCATTATTCACAGCCATAAGCTGCCACAGGAAAAACACAGGCTATCAAGACTTTTACTTTTATCATTTTGTTGGTGCTCTGCCATAATTTCTTCCGGCTGTTCAGTCTGTGCATTGCCATAGCTAGTCTTCTTCTGATTTATTTCGAGCAGTCACCATTTTTGTCAATTCTGGAGCCCAGATATTCAAACTGTGTGACATGATCTATTTCCTCATCACCCACTGTAAATTTATACTGACATTGTGTTGTGTAGGTGGTCATTATCTTTGTTTTATTTATGTTTATGAACGGGTTTTTATCTTTAATATGTCCAGTAATGGCTGAAAGTAGCTGCTCTAGCCCTTCTGCACTTCTTGATAGTATCACTGTATCATCTGTGTATCGTAACTCTGGAATCTACGTAGATATTCCTTAAATTGAATATGTGGTCCCTGGTCACTCTGTCCCTTCAACTTTTTCCATCGTTTTTTGCAAGGTGTTATAAAAATCATCCATTTCGCAATCGTCAGCTGCTGATGTTGGTGCATACACTTGAATTATTGTTAAATTCCTTGTCTTTTTCCTTAGTCTGATTACAATTATTCGGTCGTTGACTGGATTGTAACCGAGTAGTGAAGGTGACATCTTCTTTGACAGAATAAAGCCGACCCCGCTTTTTCCACCCTTGTCCATCCCAGAGTATATGAATGTTTCTCCTGAGGAGCTGGTACAGTGCCCTTGACCGGCCCATCTGTGCTCAGAGACTCCAAGAATCTCTATCTTCACCCTCTCCATTTCCCTTCCAATCATGAACAACTTGCCCTGGCATAGGCTCCTGATGTTCCAGGTGCCTAATCTTAGTTTTGTTTTTAGTCCCCTTTCAGAGTTGTCCACTGTAATGCAGTCAGGCATTAGCCCGTCATCTCTATTACTTGTACTGACTCTGAAATCGACCTCTTCCCCAGTTGGCGTCGATGATCTGCCTGGCCTGAGGGCCTCACCATCAGATCTTTGAGTTTCATTTCTCTCGACTGTCATAAATTTCTTGGCATTTTTGCATCCAGTAGTTTGCCATTGCGTTCTGAACGTTGTTTTGGCCACTTACCAACTATGGTCTCTGGTGCGCCCTTAGCCCGATACCAGGCGTTTCCAGCTCCCGCTTTTAGAGTCATTGTCGCACAGGTCGATCTTCCGCCTCTTCCACCAGCAGCTGTGTGTACTTGTCAGGGGTGGACTTCCCTTCTTGTCGTTTCACTCACGTAGTTTAGCCGGCTAGCCAAAGCCGTTGCCCAGGGGGTGGTGCTGCCATACACAGGCAGACTCTAGGAGCCATACGTGAGCTAGACAGAAGTGGGGGAACAAAATAGGATCCTGGCCATCAAGGATGTGGCTGCCTCTCAGCGTGAGGTACTATCCCATACACACTTCTGTCCTACCCCCCTAAAATTGTATACAGAAAAATAACCAGATGAACTTTAAAGATGATGAACTGGCACAAATTACTCATGGAAGGAATGAAGAAATCAAAATAGGAAATTCTAGCTCTCACAGAAACTAAGAAACTATGACAAAGGGTAATAGACCTTGGAGGTAACATGCTTCTCTACAGCAGAGTTTCCACTATTGACAGAGCCAAAGAAGAAGTGGAATGTATTATGGCCAGAAATCAAAGACCAACATCAAGAGATGATCCTCATGGCTCACTGGACAAGAGGTTTCACCCTGGGGGCCACTCTTCCCTTCACTCTCTTCTCTTACCTCAGTCTGTTTAATTTGGATCTGTCCTACAATCACACTCTTGCACAACTTTCACATGCACCCTCATCGTGAGGCCCTTCCATTGCACTTTGGTTGGGCTAGCTTCTGAGGGTGCACAAACCTAGCATAGGTACATACAGACGCACACATGCATCCAAGCACTGGTTTATGCGTCCTGATATCGCCCAATGGACTACGGTCTGGGGTGGAAAATAGCGCGCCTCCGCCAGTAGAAACTAGTGAGGCAAACATCTAAGCAAAAAAAAACAAAACAAAAAAAACATCAAGGGATAGAAATTTATCTCTCATGCATTATGAAGCTGCACTTTGAAGAATCAAGTATGAAAGTCCGTATCAAATGAGAGGGATGGAGTAGATGCCAGAGAATTTTTCTTTTAGTTGTTTCAATAGACGGATGATGATTGCAATGACAAAATTATCCGTTTTGGAGATTTCAATGCAGGAGTGAAAAATAATAATTCTAGGTTGGATTGAGTTATTGTGTGATACAGTGAAAATTCTCTTCATGACAATGAAAAGGCAACTCCAGAGATTCTACAGCGACCAAAATTTGGTCATTACAAATACAAAGTCCCCTCATAAGCGCATACATACATGCACCAATCAACAAGAAATGAGAAATCCAACAATGATTATGCCATCATGAGGTAATGAGGATAGATTCATTAAAGAAAGTGAGAGATGCCAGAGTCTGGAGAGGACTAGACTACTCTCTTGTGACAATAAATAAAACGACCAAAAGAGTAGCCAAACCAAAACAACATCCATAATCAAGTAAGAAACCAAACACCAGAGAAGGAGAAGCATGAAGAATAGAGGCATACAAGCTAAGAAGTTAGGACCAGATACCAGGAGGTCATATCAACAGTTGTGGAAAGTGCAAAGGAATTCCCTGAGGATCTAGAAGCACTCTAGTTGAAATTCAAGACCATCTTCTAGGCAGCTGTAGTAGAAGCATGTAGTAAATTCATGGTCTAGATGGATATAAAGAGGACGCCGTAATAGACGGAAGAAGTCAAAATGATAATAAGGGAAAAGAATAGCAGGATAAACAGACCAAACAATGAATATGCAACCCTCAGAACGGAAGCAATGAAAACAGTGGTACAGCAAAATAAAAATCCTGAGAGGACTTTGGAGAAAAACTGGAAAAGAATGGCAGACAAAACCAACAGCTTTTCTACAGGACACTAAAAAAATAAAAGGAAGAAAAAAGTGTGGCTACTGAAATTTGTCAAAGCAAATAAGGTGCTTTGCATGCTGGAGAAAATAAAGATTGACAAATTAGATGGACATGATAATGTAAGGTTGCCGAGTCGCTTAGCGCCACAAGTCTTTACCAAAGGATTGAGAGATAGCCCTCATTATATCAATATTATAAAAGGGTGACAACTGACAGTGCAAAAACCATAGAGGTACATCCCTCTTTAGTATCCCCCGGTAAAGCCTTCTCTAGGATACTCGAGCAGAGACTATGATACAGATACAAGGGTTCAATGTGGTTTCAGAGAAGGCTGAAATTAATCAGTGAAGTATAGGTCATCAGCAAATACCCTCTATCTCTTCCTGCCATGTGCCATTTTTTCCAGCTCCGCCCACATTTTGCCTGCCACTTTTATGTTTGCCTCAATTTACCTTCTTCATAAACATTTAGGTCTGCTCTTATTTCTCTTGCCCTGAGGATACCAGAACAGTGACTGCCTTGTAATGCTATCAGCTGTTTTCCGCAATGTGTCCTTTCCATCGCCAGCTCCCTTTCTTTATGCCGTCCCACTGTCATATGCACAGTTCTTTCTCACAGTTCTTTACTAGTGACTTTGTTATACCATTTTTATCATATCATTTTATTCCCTCTATTCAGGAAGGAATAACGTCTAGCCAAGGCCCTCACCTAGACCCCGTTGTCCTCCCTAGAAACAGGCTGTTTTCATGACAGTCTGGCTAACGAGATGAGGGATTGACATGATCCTAGTAGTAGTGAGCAATATACAAATGAAGCCAAGCATAGCACAACCGCCTGAGGATCCCAGTCCATCTTTCTCAGTATGCTCGGGATGTGAGAAAAGCTACAACAAACTTGCCACTTAACGTCATTTTCAGGACGCACAAAAGAGTAAATCTACTCATTGTGGGCATTCAACAACAACAACAATTCCCTCTATTCAGCTTACACATCCATTGATGAAAACTTGAACTTTTTTAGTTGTACATTTCTTTGTTCCTCACATCACAAAATAATAGGACAAAGACTTAACATTGGAGTTGAAGATCTGTAATTTTGTGGTAGACCATTTCTTTCGATTTCCACAAATTTCCAATAGCAATAAAAGTCCTTCTGACTTTTAAAATAGCAATCAATAGTCATAAATAAGCTGCTGAAAACATGTTTAATGTTTTGTGCAGGTTGTGGCATTGTAAATACACAGGAAGACTAGTAATTTTTTTTTACAGATAATAATGAATAAGTACATGACTGATGATACAGTAAGATATCTCAATAATGGTAACCAACTAATGAACACATGATTAGCAGCAATAAATGAGCTCAAAAGCTTTTAAAGTAAAACTATATCCTTCTGAAATATTTTATTATTGACAGTGATATAAGATTATATTATTGTTGATATATTATAATATATATATATATATATATATATATATATATATATATATATATATATATATATATGTAAAATATAATATATAAAAATATAAGATTAAAAAAAGATATATTATTGACAGTGAACTTAGGCTACAAACAAGAAATTATATTTTCAAAACAAGCATTCATGTATACCTCTGTTTCAATCTTTTGTGTATTCATGTTCTTCAGTTTCAGAGATTCATTGAATGTGTTCATGCCTCGGTCTGCATACAAGTCATTGCCAACACGGCTTTTTTGAAGCTGGCAATGTGTTTAAAAAAAATTAGTTTTATAGAGAAAATTAATACAAAAAATGTGTATATTAGAAAATAAGCATTTGTTGTCAAAAAACAAACAAAATCTTGGACATCTAAAACTCTTGCTATAAGTCTGCACATATTATTATGTGTGTGTACATGGGTGTGGTGTATGTTTATACCATGTGCGTTGGGTCAAGATGTGGCAGCTTAACTGTTTTCTTCTTCATTCCCAATCCCCCGCTATCAAGCCCTGAAAAAAGACTTTGCAAGTAGCAGGATGTCCAGAGAACGGAATGTATCGTAGTTTACAGTTTTACTGCGATATTTGCACTTTTTGGTCCAACACATCAGAATTCAGCAGGCGTTTTTGAGTACTGGGTTAGCTTTCCCTTTTTGATCCCTTCTACTTAGCCAGTCTGCTCTGTTGGAGTCTGTTATCCAGGATAACCACATGGAGGTGTAGAAGGATCTTGGCAGCTTTGGTTTACTGGTCTTGACACTAGCAGTCAGTTATGGTCCCTAACCGTTGCAGCTCATGCGCTGCTCAGCATCTTGATCCAAGCTTTACTGTGAAATGTGGCACAACGTATCTTATACCCACACAAACAAACATATGATTCACATCATGGAAGTATGTTTAAATCTAATGATTACAATCAGATACTGGAAATGCTGGACCCCAAGCCTTGAAGGGATTCACCAAGGCTTCTAGTGGTCATTCTGTTTTGTCTCCAGGAACAAGCAGTCAAACACCAAGAGCAATCACTTCTAGCCAAAAGAGAAACACTTCTAAACACCCTCCAATTGAATTCAAAAGGAGTCATACATAAGAAACAAATGCTTTCTGCAAGACTCCATACTAGGAATATCAATGTAGCTTGCTTTCAAGAAATTTATCTGAACAAACAGAACATGATTTTAAGGAGCAGATACCACATCATAAGGGTGGACAGTAACATGCACAAAGGAAGAGTTTTGGTTCTAATACATAACCAGCTGTAAACTAACAGAATTACTAATCAAACCAAGTGGACAAACAGAAATAACAAGAGCAGGTATTGTGATAGAACAGGAAACCCTCAAAATATATAGAATATACTAGGAATGCACAGAATAGGGTTTCTAATATTTGGATAAAATATGGTAGCAGTCCTGCCAATGAGATTGCCTATTTCGGGGTCTATGGAGAGCTTATCATTGATGAGAAATCCCAGGTAAGTGAACTGGTCCACAATTGCCAGTTCGTAGTTATCGATAGTGATGGTTGGGGTGTTATCTACGTTTTGTCGAAGCACATTTGTTTTATTCAGGCTTATTGTGAGACCAAAATCTGTGCACGGCTGAGAGAACCAATATATCAATCTCTGGAGTTCATGCTATGAGTGACAATTGCAGCATCATCAGCAAATAACAAGTCCCTGACAGTAACTTCCCTGATCTTGGTTTCAGTTTTTAGTACCGAAAGATTAAACAGACGAGCTAGTGTGAAGGCAAATCCCTATATGTTGCATACCAAATGTGTGCTTCAGTAGCAGCACAAAAAAGATTCTTTGTCACATTTCTAGCATGTTGTTAAAGGCCAGTTATTAGTTTAAAATACTGCAGAATCACAGCAACAGATTCATAGAACAATTCTCATATAATCATAGCCTCATTGTTCATTCATTAATCTAAGTGATGGTAGAAACAATGATGTTAACATATAATATAGCAGTAGGCCTACTGCTATTTGTCATTTTGTTCAGGTGTGTTTCCAGATCACTTAGTGATGTTATTTTAATATTTGATATTCTTCTCGGAAATACACCATGAAACATTTACTTTGATTTATTACTAGAACTTTAGCACCTGTGAAATAACAAGTGAAATAACCATATTTTAATACACACAATTTGGTTGTGACTTCCAGTTGACATAGTGACTCGAAATAAGTTGTATTGATCACTATGTTCCTAAAGAAAAGGAAATCTCCCGGAAAAGACGGGATAACAAACGAAATGCTGATGGGGCTGGGCCAAACAGCGAAGAAGAAACTGTTATCGGTCCTGAACCAAAGCTGGAAAAGGGGAATTGTACCACAGGCATGGAAAGACGCAATACTGGTACCAGTACCAAAAACAGGAAAGGACAAAACAGATCCAAATGGATACAGGCCCATAAGCCTACTGAGCTGTGTCGGCAAGCTGATGGAACGGATGATAAACACCAGACTGATGTGGCATCTGGAAGAAAAACGAATACTAATTCCACAGCAAGCCGGCTTTAGACAGCACAGATCCACTGAGGACCAGGTCATCCTCATAGCCCAGGAGATAGAAGATGCCTACCAGGCACAGAAACACACAGTAGCTGTTTGGGTGAATCTGGAAAAGGCATTTGACAAAGTCTGGAAAGATGGACTTAGAGTCAAGCTAAGAATAAGTGATGTTTATGGGAAGATGTACAAGTGGATCAACCACTACCTCAAACAAAGAACAGCCAGAGTCCAAGTACAAGGGCAGATGAGCAAAAAAGTGACACTCGAGCAGGGAGTACCCCAAGGGGGAGTACTGTCACCCACACTCTTCCTGGTATATATAAACGATATTACAGAGAATATACCAAGAAGAGTCCATAGCTCAATGTTTGCAGACGATCTGGCTATGTGGACCTCTGAAAAGAATCTCACCATAGCAAGAAATCGGATGCAGACGGCCCTAACATCGCTGGAAGAGTGGGCGAACTCATGGCTGGTCAAAATAAACGAGGAGAAAACCACATGCACAATATTCTCGCTTTCATTAAAACCCCAAAGTACCAAATTAAGTCTAAATGGCAAATTCCTGCAGCCAAACAACAACCCAACCTATCTGGGAGTCACATTTGATCGGCGCATGACATGGAAAAGTCAGATTGAGAGAAACCGAATGAAAGCCAGAGAAAGAATGGCAATCATGAGGAAACTTGCTGGCACAAGCTGGGGAGCAGACAAAGGCATACTAAAGAAACTGTACACTGGAAGAGTGAGACCAGTTCTCGAGTATGGCATTGCGGCATGGACAACAGCAGCGAAGGCGAACTTCGATAAAGTTAACAAACTTCAAAACCAAGCCATGAGAATTATAACAGGTGGCATGAAGTCAACGCCAATTAACTTAACATCTTTATACTGGTTTAGAAGACCCTGCAGAGTCTGTATACAACCAGTTACATTTACATCACCTTGCTCTAAAATCTATGCGCATCCAGTTTATTCTTAAATGCATTAACTGTCCCTGCCTCCACTACCTCCCCTGGCAATGCATTCCAAGCAGACACCACTCTCTGACTAAAAAAATATTTCCTAATATCTAACCTGGACCTCTCTTTAATCAGCTTGTAGCTATGCCCTCGTGTTATTGTAGGTGGCTGTATTTTAAAAAACTTGTTATAGTCTAATTTATCGATTCCTCTGATCATCTTATAAACCTGTATTAAGTCACCACGAATTCTTCTCTCTTCGAGACACTGTAGGCCGGTTTTTCTGAGTCGTTCCTCATAACTGTAATTCTGGAATCCCACTATCATCTTTGTCGCTCTTTTTTGTATTCTTTCTAGCATGTTTATGTCCCCTCTATGATAAGGACTCCACACCTGTACACAGTACTCCAATCTAGGTCTAACTAAAGCTTTATACAGTTTGACGATCACTTCCTTGCTCCTATGTTTAATATTTCTTTTTATCATACCTAACATTGCATTTGCCTTTTTCACTGCTACCTTAACTTGCTCACTCACCTTTCCTGTATGATCTATTATAACCCCTAGGTCCCTTTCCTTATCTATCTTTCTAATATTGTTTTCTCCCATTCTGTAATTATGTTCCATATTGGATCTACCCATGTGGATGACTGTACATTTATCTACATTAAACTCCATTTGCCAGCTTACAGACCATTCTCGAATTTGATCTAAATCCGACATCAATATATCCACTTCCGCTTTAGATGAGACACTACTGCATAGTTTTGTGTCATCAGCAAATTTTGCAATCAATGTCCAAATCATTTATATATATTAAGAACAAAATTGGTCCCAAAACCGAGCCCTGTGGCACACCACTTTTCACTTCACTCCACTCAGAGTACTCCTTATTTATGCCCACCCTCTGCCTTCTTCCCGTTAACCAATTTTCAATCCATTTGGCAACTTCGCCACCTATTCCATGTGATTTTAACTTTCAAAATAATCTTTGATGAGGTACTCTATCAAAGGCCTTTGCAAAGTCTAGATAAATAACATCTACTGGCTCCCCTTTATCTATGATTTTAGTAACCTCCTCCATGAATTCTAATAGATTTGTTAAGCATGATCTCCCTCTAGTAAACCCATGCTGACTATTTCTAATTAGATTAAATTTTTCTAAATGCATTACAATGTTTTCTTTGATTATTGACTCTAACAATTTACAGACTATGCTCGTTAAACTCACCGGTCTATAATTTGCCGGATCTGATTGTTTGCCTTTTTTGAATAAGGGGATCACTCCTGCATCTTTCCAATCCCGTGGAACAATCCCTTTTGTAAGTGATTGAGAACATAATATAGCCAATGGTTCTGCCAGTTGGTTTCTAATTTCATACAGCAATTTTGGGTGAATACCATCTTGACCTGGACATTTATTCACTTTCAACCCCTCCAATTTTTTAAAAACCATTTCCTCTGTAATACAGATTGATCTTAATCCCGCTGTATCCATGTCTCTTTGAAAAATATCTATAGGCTCTGGGATCTCGGAGCAGTCCTCCTTTGTGAAGACTGTGCCAAAGTACTGATTGAGCAGATTAGCAGCCTCCCTATTCTCACTTATTATTTTCCCTGTACTGTCTATGAGAGGGCCTACTTTGTCTTTCGTTCTTTGTTTATTTCTAACATAAGAAAAGAAGCTTTTACTATCAGTCTTGATCCTCTGAGCAAGTTTCTTTTCAAAGTCTATTTTTGCTGTTTTATTCGCTTTCTGAGATATGTTCTGCTTGTCCAAATATTTTACATATGTTTCTTTTGATTTACCTGCCTCTATATATTTTTGCCATGCCTTATTTTTTGCTCTTCTACATTTCACTACAAATCTAGTTATCCACTTTTTACGCTTGAAGTTTACCTCCCTACATGGAACACATTCCTCTTTTAGCGTTTCTAGAACTGTTTTAAAACTTTCCCACTCCTGTTCAACATCTGTTCCTACAATAATATCTTTCCAGATTATGTGGTTCGCTGCCTCTTTCATCCTCTTAACATCTGCCTTAGAGTAGTCGTATGTTCGCGTGTTTATGTTTACTTCTTTCCCTGCAATAAGATCCCAACGGATGATTTGATGGTCACTTGAGCCAAACAGTTCCCCAACGGTAACGTTTTCAATCATATTTTCCTCTGTGGTAAAAACTAGGTCGAGTATGTTTTTGCCTCTGGTGGCTGCTTCTACATGTTGAATTAAAAAATTGTCAGTTATGCACGTAACAAAAGGTTTTGACTCTACAAGTGCTTCTGCCATATCCCATTTTATTTCTGGATAGTTGAAATCTCCCATTAATAATAATTTCCCTATACTTGCCTTTGCTATACTACTAATCAGCTCCTCATCTTCCTCTTTTTGACTTGATGGACATCTATAGCACACTCCAATCACTGTTTTTTCACCCCCACTTTTTATTTCTCCCCATACACTTTCATTTTTGTTACCACATGATAAATAATCTTTGATCGTTATATTAACAGAATTTATACAGTATAATAAAACGCCACCTCCCTTAGTCTTGTCTCCAATTATCCTATCTTTCCTTAACATTGTATATCCCTCAATTTCAAGTTCACTATCTGCAATCTCCTCATATGTCCATGATTCTGTTAACCCTATTATATCTGGTTTTTCTTCTTCTACATACAGTTCTAATTCTTCTCTTTTATTTACTATGCTTCTCACATTTGCATAAAAACATTTTAGTTTGTAATGTTGTTGGTTTTCCTCTTTTTGCTTCTGCTTTATCATTTTAGTGTTTGCTTTTCTACTATGTATTTCACACTTCCCTGACTCCAAATTACCCCTTTGACTACATCCTCTATAGCACCCTATTGTAGGCCTATCTTTAGTCTCATACTTCATAGGCCTTACTAGTTTAAATTTCTAACACAATGATAGAACATATACTTTGCTACAACATGCTGTCCTATCTCATTTAGATGTAAACCTCCCCTATCTAACATTTTACTTTTGTCTACTTTAACATCAATAAATTCCATTCCCATGTCCGCACACATCACCTGTAACCTAAGGTTGATACCTATTATTTTGCTATCTAGATAGTCTGACCCATCTGCTCTGTCTAAAATGCCCATCATTGTGACCTTTCTAAACTTTTTTTCCTTAAGTGTTCTCATAAGACTTTTATATTTATCCATAATTATTTCTGTACCATCTCTCTTTACATTATTTGTACCTGCCAATACTACCACATGACTGTTTCCTTTGTCATCTAACCTCTTTATTCTCCCCTCTATGTCCTCTATTTTTGCTCCCCCAATATCCATTCTTTCAAACATGATTGTAGAACTTGAAAAGATTACAAAACTGCAATCCATGACCGATAGAAGAGACTGCAGAGCTTAGCTGCAGTCAGAGAAACTCCGAAGACTGACTGACCATCCAATGCACCAGAGACTAAACAATTTGGGAAATGGGAAACTAAAGCGGAGAAACTTTGCAGAAATAGCCAAAGCAAAGATGCACGAAGATCCCATAAACGCACTAACAACACCAAAACCCATCACTACTGTACGAAAATCTACCTGGAGGCAGGATATATTTCCAGAGGTGGTAGAAAATATACCAGGTATTGCAAACAAAAACTGCCAGACTGAAAAAGAAAGGAGAGATACTACCCTAAGCTTCATAACGAAAAGCTACCCAAGCATGGACTGGACCCATGCATACACCGACGGTTCTGTAACAAACACAACACAGAACGGAGGGGCAGGAGCATTCCTGAACCTACCAAATGGCAGAAAAATAGCACTGTCATTCGCTACTGGTAAGTACACAAGCAATTTCAGAGCGGAGGCAGAGGCACTGAGGGCGGCAGTGGAAGAAATGGTGACACACAGTGAAAATGAGAGCCATATAGTCCTGCTGACAGATGCTCTCGCCGTAGTCACAGCGCTAAAAAGCCAGAAAAACACTGAGCTTAATGACTTAAGAGCAGCACTCTGCAAACTGTGCCAGCAGTCCGCACCAAAAAGGGTAGTGGTACAGTGGGTCCCATCACACTGCAACATCCAAGGCAACGAGGAGGCAGACAGACTGGCAAAAGAAGGTGCAAGACTACCACAAACAGATACCAGTATGACGTACGAAGAGTCAAAACGGCTTATCAAAGCCAGATACATGACCAAATGGGAAACCGAACATACTGGTTACACCAAAAACGATGCCTATTACCAGTTGAACCGAAGAGAGCAGGTCGTTGTCTTCAGACTTCGCACTGGCCACAATAGACTGAGGTACCACCTATTCAACAAATTGAAGATAGGGTGTACCGACGAATGCCCGTGCAGTACTGGTAAAATGACCGCTGAACATCTGCTGCAGAACTGCCCGACATACGAGGATCAGAGAGAGCAGATGTGGCCATTACCAGTGGAACTGCAAGACAAGCTCTATGGCAGTGGCGACAGCCTCAGGATGACCGCCGCTTTTTTCGAAAAAATAATGGTTACTGTCTGACTGCGTACGCAGAAGAAGAAGATCACTATGTTCAGTTCAGGTGCCATCTCTGCATCGAAGGTTGGTTGCAATGGATCCCCAGTGAACTCTATCTCTTGCCGTAACTGTGTAATCTGAGAGGCTTTTTCCAGTTCATCTCCTGATGTTACCCACCCACTTAAAGCATTGTCTGCCTCTTGAACGACTGCTTTCTACCCTACCCTCCAGTATGGTCTTAAACAAGGAAGTATGTCTTGTTATATGACCAAAATAATGTAACTGTCTAGCCCTGATTTCCGTCATCAATTCTCTTTTCACCCCCAACTTTTCTAATACCTCCAAATTTTGTTTCTTCTCTTTCCAAGAAATCTTCTATATTACCTACATTTCGAAGGTTTCAAATACTCTTTTCCAACTTGTTATTCATTGTCCATGTTTCTGCACCATAAAGTAGTGATGAATGTATACCACCTGACAATTCTAATTTTTAAATTCTGATTTATCTGTTCAGGTGTCAGTATGTGTCTCATGTTGTCGAATATCATCTTGGCCATACCTATTCTCTTTCTTTTTCACATCTGCCTTCTTCCGTTATTAAATTACCTAGATAGGAGAAACTCTGTACCTGTTCAAGTAGTTGATTTTTTATTATTATCTGCATACATGGTTTCTTGTCACTTTTCCCAATTATCATAGTTTTTGTTTTCTTTATGTTTATGCCTAATCCAAACTCTTGACTTATTGTGTATATTGTTGTCAGAAGCTCCTGTAATTCTTGGTCACTTTTTGTCATCAAAACTGTATCCTCCACATAAGATTGTTCATTGCCCCTCCTCTAATGACAAGCCCTGGTATCCCCACTATCTGTTTGAATGTTTGTTCTGTGTAGATATTAAAAAGACAAGGAGATAGTACACATCCCTGTCTCACTCCTCTTTTTGCATCTATACTTGGAGAGCATAACTTTCCTGATTTTACTGTAGCAGTTTGTTCCCAGTACAGATTACGGAGCAGTCTTATGTCTTTACCATCTAGATCTATTTCTTGGAGACATTTAATTAATTTTTCATGTTGGACTCTGTTAAAAGCCGTCTATAAAGCAAATATAAATGTTATTTTGTATTTCTATATATTTTTCTGTCAAAGCTCGCTAACGGAAAATTGCTTCCCTTGTTCAATTAAACTTTAAAGTGATCACTATGACTTCCTGTGTTTGAGAGTCATTTTATGCAAATTAGCGTTTGAATTGTTAGCTGCATTATGGATAGTCACTGTATAAGATATATTCACTTAACACAGAAAACTAACTCTGTCAGAACAACACTGCACTCAAGTGATAGAATGAAAGTTACAAAACTGAAAGCTTGTGCATAGAGCATATGACCAGGTCAATGTTTACACTTCTCTGATATCATTTTTTTAAAACATGGCCCAACTCGTACGCTGTCTAGGGTCAAAGGACTGACTTCCTATTATACTCATCTGTTACAAACCTGGACTGGTCCTTGGGCTTTAAGTATCTGACTTTGAGCGGCCATGCTTAAAAAAAATGGCACTGTACAATATATAAAAATAACAGTTGCTGTAAATTGTTTAACTTTGTTAATGTTAATTAACTTGGGAGAGGAAAAAATGACACAGTAAGCCAAAAATTGTTGCGTTGACCTAGAAATCCCAGACAGATTGAGCTGTGTAAATTTCATGCCGCTAGAGCACACCAATCAAGATCTTTTGCAAGACAGACAAACAGATACATTTATTTGTTGTTTTATAGTTAAGATTCAATCTTAAAATGGCTTCATACAAATGGTTTTAAAATGTGTGTAACAATATGTGACCTTTACCTCATAAAAATTCCTGACTTTTATCTTCACCTCTTCTGCCTCTACACTCTCTATAGAAACTTTAACATCTGGCATATCAAACATCCATATGTTGTCTGTCTCTGTCAAAGTGATGTTCACTATTTTACCCAAGTCCTCCTCAGCTGGCACTTCTTGTACCTCTTGCCGTTTGTGGCGAACTTCTGAAAGGGACATTATGATTTTAAATAGCTAAAACAAAGTATAAAATTCCATATCTTCTTTTTTTCATTTTTATTCTGGCCATTAACATATTTTCCCTGATCTTAAATTCCTCATAATCAACTAAATCTTTTGTCCTTATTTCCATGACTAAATAATATTCACAACCTTTCCTTCTTGTCGTGTAATGTTCAAAGCCTTTTTCTGTTTTTAACTCATTCTGTTCTTTTCCATATAACCCAGGCTCTGGTTCTGCTTTATAACACTAATAAATGTAGTAGTGTACTTCTGAGCGATTGACCGACACAGATGTGATCAATTTGGTTTTTCATCATATGCTCTGGTGATTTCCATGTGGTCTTATATATTTTCTTGTGTGGAATCATGCTTCCTCCAATTATCATTTCATGTAGAACACATAGTTCTGCAAACATTTCTCCATCTTCGTTCATCTTTCCCATTCTTTGTTTTCCAATAATCTGTTTGCAACCCAGGTTGTCTGCTCCCACTTCAGCATTGAAGTCTCTCATTAATATTAAAAGATCTCTCTTTTTCTGTGTGTCAATAAATGTAATTACATTAATGATTTTAACTTTCACATTACTGTGATATTACTGACAGTTTTTAACCTGAAAATGTAGTAATCTCTGTAGGTCCCAATTCATCTAGAGGAAGAGAATCTGAGGCAGTGTCATATGACTGGGTGAATACCGATCTACAATATAAAGAATACACAAGCAAAATGAACAACATATAATTCATTCATTTTTTTAAAAGTAACATGCACGTAAGATTGTATGAAATCCAGACGTAGCCTGCTATGAAAACTGCATGCAAACACATTTTAAATATGTAGAGCCGTATGATACAGAACCTAGAGGAACTAGATTTCCCAGATGACATGACGACCCTGAACTCTAATGTAGAAGAAGCACAGAAGAAGATAGACAAACTAGCCAAACAAGTAGTGCTTCAGATAAATGTCTCCGAAACCAAAATCACAAATCTCACACATACACAGGTATAGACATTCAGCTTAATAGTTAAGTGGTACAGAAAGTTTAGAATTTCATTTTTTTAGTCTGTAAAATTAGGCAAAATGGAAAAACAGCAAGTGAAATTCTCACCCAAATCACCTTGGCGTCCTCCACCTTCAATCAATCAATGAATTTCTGGAAATCAATGTCACCAAGTAAGCACATCAAGATCAGGATACTTAGATTCTAACATATGATTAATCATCCTGTTACCGCTGAGGTCGTCAAACCTTTCTGCTAGTAGCCGCTGCCTGTGCCTTCTCTGGTCAAAGATTATTCCATTCTTTTATGGTGGTCTCCCACCTCTTTTTGGGACGATCTCTTTGTCATCTGCCTTGCACCATGCTATGCAAAATCTTTTTTTTTTCTTTGTTTTCATCTTATTTCTCTTTTCCCTAAGGCGGTGTGCATTGCATTATGGTTTTATTTTGCGCCTGTAAGCCCAGTGCATCTGACTTTGGCCTGCATTTTATGTAACAGTCTGCTTTCTCCTGCATTTTCTAAGGCTTTGCTTCCCCGGGGTAACGGCTGGTGCTGTGATGGAGAGCGAACCCAGCACCTTCAAGTTGTGCCCATCAAGTTAAAAAGAGGAAGATGAGGAGCTTTATTAGTAGCATACCAAAGGCAACTGAAGGGAAATTATTATTAATTTGGGATTTCAAATTCCAAAAATAAAATGGGATATTGGAGAAGCACTTGCAGAATCAAAACCTTTTGTTAAGTGCATAACTGACAAATTTTTTAATTCCGCATGTAGAAGCAGCCACCCGAGGCAAAAACACATTCAACTTAGTTTTTAATACAGGGGAAAATATGATTGAAAACGTTACCGTTGGGGAACTGTTTGGCTCAAGTGACCATCAAATCATCCGTTGGGATCTCATTGCAGGGAATGAAGTAAACATAAACACGCGAACATACGACTGCTCTAAGGCAGATGTTAAGAGGATGAAAGAGGCAGCGAGCCATATAATCTGGAAAGATAATGTCTGAAGAACAGATGTTGAACAAGAGTGGCTTATCAATAGGCCGGAGGACAGCCCTAGCTGCTATTCTAGAACATGGCATACCACATCTACTCCAGACTTGGTTTTTTTCACGGTGGATATTCACCACAAAATAGACCACCAGGTGCTCAAAAAATTGGCAGGAAGCGACCACAGGCCAATTAGGCTAGAAATTGATATGGAAGTAGGCCCACAGGAAATAAAACCGCTCCCACGTTGGAACTATAAACGAGCCGACTGGGACAGTTTTGCAATTCTGACAGATGGGCTGTGTGAAACCATCAACACACAGAATAACAATATGAAACCTATGGTGGAAAGCCTAAGCAAAGCAATAATGCAAGCAGCCACCGAAACCATCCCAAGAGAGGCAAGGAAAAACTACAAGCCATATTGGAATGATCAATTGCAGAAAGCGGAAGATGAAGTCTCAAATGCTAGGAACATAGCAGAGAGAGAACAATCTATGGAGGTAAATATCGCCCTCAAGGCCATCACGGCGAAATACAAAAGAACACTAAACCAAATAACAAGAGACAGCTGGAAAAACAAAACACAAAGCCTCAATTTAGATAAAGACGGGAGCAAACTATGGAAGTTAGTCAGAGCCATGAATGACGAAACACCATCAAATAAACAAATTACCATCAAGCAGGACGACAACATGCTTACTGGAAAAAAAGCAGCAAACGCCTTTATAGAACATTATGCCAGAGCAAACAATAATGATTGAAATGGAAAAGACCATGAGAACTTTAAAGAAAAAGAAATCGCCTGGAAAAGATGGGGTAACAAACGAAATGCTGATGGGGTTGGGCCAAACAGCAAAGAGGAAGTTACTATCAGTCCTGAACCAAAGCTGGAAAAGGGGAATTGTACCGCAGGCATGGAAAGACGCTGTACTTATACCAGTACCAAAGAAAGAAAAATATAGAACAGATCCAAATGGATACAGGCCCATCAGTCTACTGAGCTGTGTAGGAAAACTGATGGAGTGTATGATAAACACTAGACTAATGTGGCATCTGGAAGAAAAACACATACTAATTCCACAGCAAGCAGGCTTTAGATAGCACAGATCCACTGAGGACCATATCACTCTCATAGCCCAGGAAATAGAGGATGCTTACCAGGAGAAAAAACACACAGTAGCGGTTTGGGTGGATTTAGAGAAGGCATTTGACAAGGTGTGGAAAGAGGGACTAAAAGTCAAGCTACGTAGAAGTGAAGTTTGTGGTAAAATGTACAGATGGATCAGCCACTACCTCGAAAACAGAACAGCCAGAATTCAAGTACAAGGGCAGATGAGCAAAAAGGTGACGCTTGAGCAGGGAGTACCCCAAGGGGGAGTACTGTCACCCACACTTTTCCTGGTGTATATAAACAACATCTCAGAGAATATACCAAGAAGAGTCCACAGCTCCATGTTTGCAGACGATCTGACTATGTGGACCTCTGAGAAAAATCTCACCATAGCAAAATTTAGAAAAATCTCACCATAGCAAAATTTAGAAAAATCCACACGGTACTCGGCACTACAAAGACAGCCACAAATATCACACCGACAAATACGATAAGGAGTACTCGTCAAACTCTCCCTCCTCGTGAGGCAGCGGAGTATAGGGTTCCCTCTCTGGATCCCACATGGACCTTGGTCAACACACCCTCCGTCCAGGCAACACAGTTGCGCACAACGTATGAGACTAAAGATAGGCCTAAAATAGGGTGCTATAGAGGATGCAGTCAAAGGGGAGAGTTTAGGTCAGAGAAGTGGGAATTAAGTAGTGGAAAACCAAACATTAAAATGATGCAGCAAAAACAAAAAAGTGGAAAAACAACAAAATTGCAAACTAAAATGTTTTTATGCAAATGTGAGAAGCATTGTAAATAAAAGAGAAGAATTGGAACTGTATGTAGAGGAAGAAAAACCAGATATAATAGGGTTAACAGAATCATGGGCATATGAGGACATTGCAGATGGTGAATTTCAAATAGAGGGATATACAATGTTAAGGAAGGATAGGGTAGTTGGAGACAAGGCTAAGGGGGGTGGTGTTTTATTATACTGTATAAATTCTGTTAATATAACTAGCAGAGAGGATTTATCATGTGGTAACAAAAATGAAAGTGTATGGGGTGAAATAGAAAGTGGGGGTGAAAAAACAGTGATTGGAGTATGCTATAGATGTCCATCAAGTCAAAAGGAGGAAGATGAGGAGCTGATTAGTAGCATAGTAAAGGCAAGTGATAGGAAATTATTATTAATGGGGGATTTCAACTTTCCAGAAATAAAATGGGATATGGCAGAAGCACTTGTAGAATCAAAACCTTTTGTTAAGTGCATAACTGACAAATTTTTTAATTCAACATGTAGTAGCAGCCACCAGAGGCAAAAACATGCTCGACCTAGTTTTTACTACAGAGGAAAATATGATTGAAAACATTACCGTAGGGGAACTGTTTGGCTCAAGTGACCATCAAATCATCCGATGGGATCTTATTGCAGGGAAAGAAGTGAACATAAACATGCGAACATATGACTACTCTAAGACAGATGTTAAGAGGATGAAAGAGGCAGCGAACCACATAATCTGGGAAGATATTGTCAGAGGAACAGATGTTGAACAAGAGTGGGTGAGTTTTAAAGCAGTTCTCGAAACGCTAAAAGAGGAATGTGTTCCATATAGGGAAGTAAACCCCAAGCGTAAAAAGTGGATCACTAAAATTGTAGTTAAATGTAGAAGAGCTAAAAATAAAGCATGGAAAAAATATATAGAGGCAGGTAAATCAAAAGAAACATATTTAAAATATTTGGACAAGCAGAACATATCTCAGAAAGCGAATAAAACAGCAAAAATAGACTTCGAAAAGAAACTTGCTCAGAGGATCAAGACTGATAGTAAAAGCTTCTTCTCTTATGTTAGAAATAAACAAAGATCAAAGGACAAAGTAGGCCCTCTCATAGACAGCACAGGAAAAAAAATAAGTGAAAATAGGGAGGCAGCAAATCTACTCAATCACTACTTTGGCACAGTGTACACAAAAGAGGACTGCTCCAAGATCCCAGAGCCTGTAGATATTTTTCAAAGAGACATGGATACAGCAGGATTAGGATCAATCTGTATTACAGAGGAAATGGTTTTTAAAAAATTGGAGGGGTTGAAAGTGAATAAATTTCCAGGTCAAGATGGTATTCATCCAAAATTGCTGTTTGAAATTAGAGACCAATTAGCAAAACCATTGGCTATATTATGTTCTCAATCACTTGCACAAGGGCAAAAAGGCAGATCCAGCAAACTATAGACCTGTGAGCTTAACGAGCATAGTCTGTAAATTGTTAGAGTCAATAATCAAAGAAAACATTGTAATGCATTTAAACAAATTTAATCTAATTAGAAATAGTCAGCATGGGTTTACCACAGGGAGATCATGCTTAACAAATCTATTAGAATTCATGGAGGAGGTTACCAAAATGTTAGATAAAGGGGAGCCAGTGGATGTTATTTATCTGGATTTTGCAAAGGCCTTTGATAGAGTACCTCATCAAAGATTATTTCGAAAATTAAAATCACATGGAATAGGTGGGGAAGTTGCCAAATGAATTGAAAATTGGTTAACGGGAAGAAGGCAAAGGGTGGGTATAAATAAGGAGTACTCTGAGTGGTGTGAAGTGAAAAGTGGAGTGCCACAGGGCTCGGTTTTGGGACCAATTTTATTCTTGATATATATAAATGATTTGGACATAGGTATGGGATCCATTATTGCAAAATTTGCTGATGACACGAAACTATGCAGTAGTGTTTCATCTAAAGCAGAAGTGGATATATTGAGGTCGGATTTAGATAAAATTCGAGAATGGTCTGTAATCTGGCAAATGGAGTTTAATGTAGATAAATGTACAGTCATCCACATGGGTAGATCCAATATGAAACATAATTACAGAATGGGAGAGAACAATATTAAAAAGATAGATAAGGAAAGGGACCTAGGGGTTATAATAGATCAAAAAGGTAAGGTGAGTGAGCAAGTTCAGGTAGCAGGGAAAAAGGCAAATGCAATGTTAGGTATGATAAAAAGAAATATTAAACATAGGAGCAAGGAAGTGATAGCCAAACTGTATAAAGCATTAGTTAGACCTAGATTGGAGTACTGTATACAGGTGTGGAGTCCTTATCATATAAACATGTTGGAAAGGATACAAATAAGAGCGACAAAACTGATAGTGGGATTCCAGAATTACAGTTATGAGGAAAGACAGAAAAAGCGGTCAACAGTGTCTAGAAAATAGAAGAATTCAAGGTGACTTAATACAGGTTTATAAGATGATCAGAGGAATGGATAAATTAGACTAAACAAGTTTTTTAAAATACAGCCACCCACAAGAACAAGAGGGCAATAGCTACAAATTAACTAAAGAGAGGTCCAAAATAGATATTAGGAAATATTATTTTTAGTCAGAGAGTGGTGAATGCTTAGAATGCATTGCTTCGAGAGGTAGTGGAGGCAGGGACAGTTAATGCTTTTAAGAATAAATTGGATGCACATAGCTTTTAGAGCAAGGTAATGTAAATTAAACTGGTTGTATACAGACTCTGCAGAGTCTTCTAAACCAGTATAAAGACGTTAAGTTAAGTGAGCCGTGTCACTTAACCACTAGCCCATGCAATTCCTGCAAGATCGTTTGATCTTGATATGTGGCCTGCCAAGTGAGTTTCTGTCTTTTGACCATTGCCAAGAGGTCTTTAAAAGGCATTTTGCTGTTGTAATTATTTCTCATATTTCCTCATTTGTAACTCAGTCTTTGTATCTCTAGCAGGGATCAAGATGTGGAGCAGCGCATGAGCTGCAGTGGTCAGCGACCCATAGCTGACTGCTAGCGTCAGGGCTAGCGAACCAAAGCTGCCAAGACCCTTCTACACCTCCATGCGGTGATCCTGGATAACAGGCTGCAGCAGGACAGACTGGCTAAGGAGAAGGGATCGAAGAGGGTATGCTAACCCGGTACTCAAAAAATGCTTGCTGAAGTCGGATATGTTGGACTGAAAGGTGCAAATATCGCAGTCAAGCTGTAAACTACAACACAACGCATTCCGTTCTCTGGACTACATTCTGCTACTTAAGCCCTTTCAGGGCTTGGTAGCGGGAGATTGAGAACGAACGAAGCCAAGCCAAGCCATCTCTAACATCATCTCAGTATTAACATTTGGCTGTAAAATTGGAAAATGACAAAGGTACTTGAAAATGGGTTGAATGCATTTGAAAATAAATGCTTTAGACCTTGACTTGCCATTGGCTGGAAATTATTCCTAGCTAAAGAGCAAATTACAGTCCAACCACAAATATGTTTCTATATCATCAGGAAAAAACATTGGGCGGAAACCAGTCGTGTGCTTTGGATGAACAATAATAAACATAATAAACATCAATTAGACGTGATTATAAGGAAACCACACTGAAAAACGAAGCAAGAAAGACACAGAGAGACTCTATGCAGGACAATCACCAAGGAGTGTGCAGCTATGAGGCTAGGGAGCATGTTAGAACTACAGAGTGGCAGTGGACATCAAACTGGATAATTTAAGTTTTGCCTTTGGTGCTGAAAGACCATTTAGAGATGATACAGAAAATAATCAATACATTTTCTAGGACTGATGTTCAGAATGTTTTTGTTTTTTTTCATTGATATATAAAATAAATACTGTTTTATGATTGTAAACAATGAAGGTTACCTGTAAGTATTATCTTGATTCATACTACTACAAAGATACTATCACTTTGCATTTGACTTTTCCATCTCTACTGTATCAACATGTAGATTTATTATTTTGTTTGATTCACAGAAAAAGTATTTTACTCTGTTATATTCTGTAAACAATTTGTAGTGTTAAACTAAAACTCAAATAAATACTTTCATTTTCATGAAATGTTTAAAAGATCTACAAAGATTAAGGACACACCATCTAGGAATAAACAGCTCATACCTAGTGAAGGGGCCTCCACCAAAAACACTAGTTGCAGTTGTCCCAGCCTGAGCAGCACCATATATTGAAGCTGATGTTTGGGACATCAGATCCGATGGCTAGAGAAAATGTATATCTAATTTTTATTCAAGTTACATAATTTGTCCATGAAAAGAAAAGCAGATGTCAAAAACAATTTCATACTTTTCCTTGCCAACAAAAATAGCATTATATTTAATTAAATAAAAATATAATATACATATTTATACATAAATTTACACCCGTATGTATCTACATTGTAAGCAAGAAGCCATAGTGACTGTATGCACAATCCTCCAAAATTATTTGAAGAACTGCAATTCCGGTTTTATTATTTACAAACTTGATTAACATCTATTCAGAATTGCAGCAGGTTTATATAAGACCTTGACTGTCATTACTTCAATGATGGTATGGATCATGTTACCTCAGGATATTCACATTGTGTTAACCTGTTTTATATACATGCACACTTGCGTGTACACAGACAAACATATATGTATGTATGTACACAGTAGGTCCCCAGCTACAAATTCTGCTTTACTGCATTTCGTGAATGCAATGGTTTAAAACTATTCTTTGCTGCGTTATTGAGAATCAATATCACTATTCTGCATATATGTACAGACTCATACATGCTCAGTTTCTACCAAGAAATGGTTAAGAGTACATACATTGATGGTTTCAATAGCTCACTGGCTGTACATACTCAAGCTCAATCCCCTCTAACTGCTCAAACCCACAATTCACAAATAAATTTTCAGGTTGCCATTCACAGATTGCAGTTAACATCCAATATGCTGCCATTGATCGACCTCAGAATGTCACTTCATCTTTATCAAAAGTCTCCACTATGAGCATGTTCAAGGCAGGGGCATCAGCTCTTTCAATGTCATGAACTCCAGCATAATGAGGACAGTATATCCACACAAGTCCTCAAATATTTAAGCCTCTGTGTCTACTATTCACTATTGTCATAGCTAATTAAGAGTCTGATTCGATAACTGTCTTGATTAAAGAGGTCTCAGATTATCACTTCAAAGCTGAAGTCACCGCCTCAATCTTCCTTTTCATATTAATGGCTGTTGTCATGTATGCCCCTCTCCATTTTACCTCTCACTCTGGCAGAGAAACTTCAACCTGATTTTTCACAGCACAGAACCAATTCATCATTTTATGTTGTTGTTCAAATATACTCACTTTGATTTGAGTTAGCTCTTTACATTTCTTTGGTAGCAAATTACAGTGGCTCTCCTTACATCCTGAACCATACTTTGAGAAGGTGAACTGAGATCCTCCTGTTGTAGTGCAATGTGAGGCTCCTAAGTGAGTTCATTACTACAGGGATTACTGTGTTGATTCCCACATCTTTGACCAAACTACTGTGCTACAGCCTACTTCCAGGAGTACAAATGAGAACATGAAGTGAGGTCTTGATCAGTATGTTTTCCCTGGTTCTGATTACTCTTTACTCCCACCTTGATCAGCATGTTTTTACTGGTACTGACTACTCCTTACTTCCACCTTGATCAGCATGTTTTCCCCTGTGTACTGATTACTTTTACTCCCATCTTGATCAGCATGTTTTCCTGGTACTGATTACTCTTTGCTCCCACATTGATCAGCATGTTTTCCTGGTACTGATTACTCTTTACTCCCATCTTGATCAGCATGTTTTCCTGGTACTGATTACTCTTTACTACCACCTTGATCAGCATGTTTTCCTGGTACTGATTACTCTTTGCTCCCACCTTGATCAGCATGTTTTCCCTTTTACTGATTACTCTTTACTCCCACCTTGATCAGCATGTTTTTACTGGTACTGACTACTCCTTACTTCCACCTTGATCAGCATGTGTTCTCCTGTGTACTGACTACTCCTTACTTCCACCTTGATCAGCATGTGTTCTCCTGTGTACTGACTACTCCTTACTTCCACCTTGATCAGCATGTGTTCCCCTGTGTACTGATTACTCTTTACTCCCACCTTGATCAGCATGTTTTCCCCTATGTACTGATTACTCTTTGCTTCCACATTGATCAGTATGTTTTCCTGGTACTGATTACTCTTTGCTCCCACCTTGATCGGCATGTTTTACCGGTACTGATTACTCTTTACTCCCACCTTGATCAGCATGTTTACCCCTGTGTACTGATTACTCTTTACTCCCACCTTGATCAGTATGTTTTTCCTGGTACTGATTACTCTTTACTCCCACCTTAATCAGTATGTTTTCGTGGTACTGATTACTCTTTGCTCCCACCTTGATCGGCATGTTTTACCGGTACTGATTACTCTTTACTACCACCTTGATCAGCATGTTTTTCTGGATACTGACTACTCTTTGCTCTCACTTTGACAAGTATGTTTCCCCTGACTCTGATTACTCTTCACTTCCACATTAATCAGTTTTCCCTGACCCTGATTACTCTTCACTGCCTATTATTTAATAAAACAACATCATCATCCAGTGTATCATTCCTTATCAGCTATTCAACTTTCAGGTCCACTTTCATAATAATAATAGCTGTCCATCAATGTCGATGAGGACCGCCGACATCATCCTTGTCACAGATTTCCCTGTTGGGTGTGGGTGCGCATGTGGCTGAACAGGCCAATGTGGGCATGAAAACATCTGCTACATATCGGGCACACGAGGTTTGTAGAAGGGGATGGTGTTCCCGCTGCTCGGGATTTCCACGTCTCGCGTCTGCTCTGGGCTTTCACAACACGGTCGTCTTCACCGGCAGCTACATCCGATTGGACTGCGCTTCTCCAGTCAGATCTGTTTTGCGCAAGACATTCCTAGGTGTCAATGTCTATCTGGCAACTTTTAAGTGAGTCCTTCAGACCATCTTTAAAATGTTTCTTTGAGCGCCCCCTCTCGCGCCATCCCTCTCTCAGCTCGCCGTAGAGAAGCTTATTTGGGAGCCGCTCGTCTGATATACGGAAGAGTTGTCCGGCCCATTCTAGTCGTGCTTTCTCTAGCAGTGCATGTATGCTGGGCATGTTAGCCCTCGAGAGTACCTCGATGTCAGTGACACGATCTTGCCATCGGATGTGGAATATTCACCTCAGGCAACCTGTGTGGAAGTGGTTTAACCTCCTTGCATGTCCAGAGTATACAGTCCAGCTTTCGCAAGCGTATAGTAGTGTTGGAATGATGGTTGCACGATAGACTTTGAGTTTGGTCTTGACGCTGATGCCACGACGTGCCCAGACCATCGAGCGCATTCTACCAAAGGCTGTGCTGGCCTTTGCTATTCTGCTTGCCACCTCATCGTCTAGGCTGACAGATCTTGACAGCGTGCTACCCAGATATGTGAATTTGTCTACGGCATTCAGCGTCTGCCCGCTGACTGTAGTCTCTGGTTTTGTGTATGGCATGCCTGGTGCTGATTGGTCCACTTTCATATTGCACTACTTTACTCTGCATTCCCTGCCAAGAGTGATGAGGACTCAGATGTATGCCTTTATTTCATCAACAGTGTGAATCCATTTTTCACTTATGATTATACTCTAAACTGTGGCCATCTGACCAATCATCCTCTTTGCCTGTGTTATCCATGACTTCTTAACCGTTGCTTTGCTGAAAACTGTGGGTATTAGTGTGAAGTGGGTGCCTCTTGTCTGTGGGGAATTGTAGCCTTAACCAGTTCATAGAAGTCCAATCATGTATTGTTGCAATAGGGATATCCCTTGTGCAATCCAGGACCTGCTGCATTTCATATACCTGAATGGGATCAAGATGCTGAGCAGCGCATGAACTGCAGCGGTCAGCGAACCAGAACTACCAAGACCCTTCTACACCTCCACAGTGATCCTGGATAATAGGCTGCAGCAGGCCAGACTGGCTAAGGAGAAGGGATAGAAGAGGGAATGCTAACCTGGTACTCAAAAAATGCTTGCTGAAGTCAGATGTGTTGGACCGAAAGGTGCAAATATCGCAGTCAAGCTGTAAACTATAACAAAACGCATTCCGTTTTCTGGACTACATTCTGCTACTTAAGCCCTTTCAGGGTTTGGTAGTGGGAGATTGAGAACGAACGCAGAAGAAAACGATATACCTGAATACATTAAAACTTTTTGCACTGTGACATTGACAGTGTGATGATGACCTGCCCTTAAGTGATGGCTGACAGAACCAATTTCCTCTTCTCCTTCTCCTTCGATTTCATTCCCGCTACCAAGCCCTGAAAAGGGCCATGCAAGTAGCAGGATATAGTCCGGAGGACAGAATGTACTGTGATGTAGTTTACAGCTTGACTGCGATATTTGCACCTTTCAGTTCGATACATCCAATTTCAGCATGGCATTTTTGGATACCAGGTTAGCCTTCCCTTTTTCATCCCTTCTCCTTAGTCAGTCTACCCTGTTGCAGCCTGTTATCCAGGATCACAACATCTTTATCTTGATGACCCATTCTTCAGTGTAGCTGCGGGTCCCAACTACGTCACCAGCAGACCCTGTCTTGGGCCATGGAAGTCCAGTGCGTGGTAAGTGCTCCTCCAGAGACCTCTCGGATGTTGCAGCGCACAGCAAGGGAGTCTGGCCAACGTATTGGAGGTCTTCCCCGCAGCTCTTCTTCCCTCTGGAGTACCACACTGCTGTCGCTGTGCTCCATCGACCATTGTTTCGTCTCAACATGTGACCCGCCCATCTATGTTTTGCATTGTCTGCATAGATTACCGCATCCTTCACCTGGGACAATCGTCTTATGTCGTTGGTTTCGGAGAGTGATTCCCACCAAGCCTCAAGGGAGGCCTAGGTCCCTCTCAATTTGTCCTCTATTGATTTTATTAGTGTCTTGGTCTCGGCACCGTAGCACATCGCAGGAATTATAGTGGAATTGAAGAGGGAGGCTCGTAGGTATTGGTCATGACAATCGTTTAGAATCATGTTAATAGACGAGACGGCTGGCCAACCCTCGCTGCGACATCTTGTCAGTTCAGGTTATTCTCCAAATTGAGAAGATGTCCAAGATAAATGTACTCGTTGACATCCTCTAATCGCACCTCACCAAGGAAGACTGGATCACAAGTCGCGAAGCGATTGTGCAACACTTTGGTCTATGAGTCATTCATCTCTAGTTCCGTTTTCTTGCCCTCTCCATCGAGCAGATGCATCATTTGGCTGGCTTCTGCTGCTGACACAACATGAGGGTGGAAAAGGGTCTTGGCAGCTGTGGGTTGCAGACCCTGATGTTAGCAGTCAGTTTTGGGTCACTAATCCCTACAACTCATGCACTGCTCAGCATCTGAATCTCAAACCAACTGATGATAGGCAATAAAAAACAGTGACTGCTACATGTTTGTGACTTCCATTGATTTAAGTGCTTCCAGACCAAGCTGCCTCTCTTATTGATCAACACTGCATTTATGACATACTAGCACAGACAGCTGAACACATCTTGCAGGGCTGTTATATGCTTATCCAACTTCATCCTACTTTACAAAATGTTTATTTACCACAACACAATCAAACTGATATCTTTACAAAAGGGTTCTATAAAGAAAAAACTCATTAATATCTTTTAATTGACCTTAAATCTGGGGTAGTTGTCTCGCCCGCGTGATTCAATTTCAACCAGTGTTCGTAAAGCGATCTCAGTCCCGCCAGGCGGAGCGATAGCGCGGGCTTGCGGAAAACGCTTGTCCGCCTTTCCCCGTTGAGCTTTCGGGATGCGGTTTTTTTTGGCGTCTCCTCCACCGAAGTGCGCTGCTCTGGTCCGTATCAAGAAACGTTGTCAGTCGGTGGTAATTTATCTAAGGCTTATAGCAGAGTTCGACAGTTCGTCTCGCTGGTAGTCAGACTCTCGCAAAGAGCTTGTGACCGGCAAATGGAAAGCAGGAATCGTGCCTGAAGGCCCTGTGTTCTCCCAGGGACCAACCCTCGGTAGAAGGGCAGGCCGGCAGGCCAAATTGTCTCTAGTCCCAGTGAAATTCATCGCCGAGGTCGTTGGGATCCGTTCTGCACAGAGCACTGCCATCCCTCCTCGAGCGAGCCCGGTCGGTCGGTCGTCTGGTGCGTGTAGGGGGCCCCTGTCAGGCGGTCCTAGGTCGACGGAGTGAGGGACGGGTGGAACAACCGTCCGTCCGTCCCGTCAGTCGGTCCCTGCAGCCGTCCCAGTGAGGCTTTTTACACACCCGTCCTCCTCCGACCGGTGTGTGCTGTACGTACGTCTCCGACAGATATCTGGTTGATCCTGCCAGTAGTCATATGCTTGTCTCAAAGATTAAGCCATGCATGTCTAAGTTCACACTGTCTCACGGTGAAACCGCGAATGGCTCATTAAATCAGTCGAGGTTCCTTAGATGACACGATCCTACTTGGATAACTGTGGCAATTCTAGAGCTAATACATGCTTACCAAGCTCCGACCCTCGCGGAAAGAGCGCTTTTATTAGTTCAAAACCAATCGTCGTTTCCCCTCGCGAGGTTGCGGCATCCCCACTGGTGACTCTGGATAACTTTGTGCTGATCGCATGGCCTCATGTGCCGGCGACGCATCTTTCAAATGGCTGCCCTATCAAATGTCGATGGTACGTGACATGCCTACCATGTTTGTAACAGGTAACGGGGAATCAGGGTTCGATTCCGGAGAGGGAGCATGAGAAACGGCTACCACATCCAAGGAAGGCAGCAGGCGCGCAACTTACCCACTCCTGGCACGGGGAGGTAGTGACGAAAAATAACAATACGGGACTCTTTCGAGGCCCCGTAATTGGAATGAGTACACTTTAAACCCTTTAACAAGGATCTATTGGAGGGCAAGTCTGGTGCCAGCAGCCGCGGTAATTCCAGCTCCAATAGCGTATATTAAAGTTGTTGCAGTTAAAAAGCTCGTAGTTGGATCTCAGGCGCAGGCGGGCGGTCCGGCTTGCGCCGGTTCACTGTCCGTTGTCTCCTGCCCTACCGTCTGCCGGCTCTCTCCCACGGGTGCTCTTTGCTGAGCGTCCTGGGTTGGCCGGCGCGTTTACTTTGAAAAAATTAGAGTGTTCAAAGCAGGCCTCGGCTGCCTGAATAATGGTGCATGGAATAATGGAATAGGACCTCGGTTCTATTTTGTTGGTTTTCGGAACTGGAGGTAATGATTAACAGGGACAAACGGAGGCATTCGTATTGCGGCGTTAGAGGTGAAATTCTTGGATCGCCGCAAGACGAGCTACTGCGAAAGCATTTGTCAAGAATGTTTTCATTAATCAAGAACGAAAGTCAGAGGCGCGAAGACGATCAGATACCTTCGTAGTTCTGACCATAAACGATGCCGACTAGCGATCCGCAGGAGTTGCTTCGATGACTCTGCAGGCAGCTTCCGGGAAACCAAAGTGTTTGGGTTCCGGGGGAAGTATGGTTGCAAAGCTGAAACTTAAAGGAATTGACGGAAGGGCACCACCAGGAGTGGAGCCTGCAGCTTAATTTGACTCAACACGGCCAACACTGAAATGACTGACATGCCGAGACCACTTTCCTTGGGTCTAATATAGAACTCGTGCTGGATTTAGACCCTCAGAAATCTGGGGTTATGCCCTCTGTGGCTCGGTTGGTCTGCATTCAGTGTTTGATAAAGGAATTGACGGAAGAGCACTATCAGGAGTGGAGCCTGCGGCTTAAATTGACTTAACACGCCAATACTGTAGAATGACTGTCAAATCGAGAGCACCTTCGTGGGGTCTAATAGTGAACATGTGCTGGTATTAGACCCACGGAAGACAGGTCAGTCTCTTAACCCCCTAATGAAAGAGCGCCTGCTACGGTAATCTGGTCTTAACCCTGCAGAAATCGCAGGTTCCAGAAACTTGGCCATTGACAAACTAAAAGCCCTCTATTGATACGTCCTGGCTAATATTGAACGGGTGCTGGAAATAGACCCTCGGAAGACAGGTCAGTTTTACCCTAATTATTCTACTTGCCATGTCCCTGTTGTCAAGCTAGTGAACAAAAATCTATAAATTCCACACAGAATAATGTCCATTTATGTCTTAAGATGGCTGCCAGATTTTGTCATGGTATCATCTGTCATTAATTTTAAAATATTTTAATATTTCATGGTCACAATTTTGTTGTTTGTTTTGTGTTCACCTTATTTCTCTATTCTCCAAGGCAGTGCACGCTGTATTGCAGTTTTTATTTTGTGTCTGTTGGCCAGTTGCATCCAGCTTCAGCATGAATTTTATGTGATGGTGTGCTTCCCCGGGGTAACAGCCGGTGCTGTAATGAGGATTGAACCCAGCACCTTCGGATTGTGAGCCGTGTGATTTATGCTGCCCCCTGCCCATGGTCACAATAAAAAAATCACTGTCTTCTTCAATGGGCGCTGGGCATAACCTTCATCATCACTATCATCGATAACAAAATGATTTCAACTGCATCACTGTCATTGTCAGAATTGTTTTGCTCTCAATTTGATCACATGTTTTTATCATGTAAACGCGATGTTATTAAAGATTATGTATCGTCGCCCGTCAATAAATTATTTACGCCAGATAGCAGTGAATTCATATTGTTTTTGTTTACGTCGTAAACACTAAAAAAAATTTAGCAAAATTAACTTGAATTCAATTGAAAACACATATATATATCAACGCAGAAGGAATAAGAACTCTTATTGATTGAAACCAGAATTAATTTTTATAAGGAAACTTAAAACCTGTAAGTTTTACAAAGAAACAAAAGAAACTATTAAAGTGGCTAGATAAGCAACTAAAAATTCTGTGGCTTTTAAAGTGGCTAGACGTATTCAAAGATTTAAAAATATTGTACCTTCAATGATATTCTTGCTTGCTTATTCAGGTCAATATCTTGACTTTACAATTATTACATACAATTGAAAGTTCTTTGCATAAAATATTAAAGATAAAAAATTATTGAAATAAAGTACACAGAAATCAGACACAATCCTTTTGTAAAAAGACCCTCATAGCCAACTGACTTTCTTCTTCTTCTTCGTTCGTTCTCAATCTCCCACTACCAAACCCTGAAAGGGTAAGTAGCAGAATGTAGTACAGAGAACGGAATGCGTTGTGTCGTAGTTTACAGCTTGGCTGCGATATTTGCACCTTTCGGTCATACACTCCGACTTCAGCGAGCATTTTTTAAGTACCGGGTTAGCATTCCCTCTTCGATCCCTTCTCCTTAGCCAGTCTGTCATGTTGCAGCCTGTTATCCAGGATCACCGCGTGGAGGTGTAGAAGGGTCTTGGCAGCTATGGTTCGCTGGCCCTGACGCTAGCAGTCAGCTATGGGTCGCAGACCACTGCAGCTCATGTGCTGCTCAGCATCTTGATCCCCAATTGACTTTTAATATGACAACTTACAGTTCCTACTGATCCATCTGCCAGAGTTTTCTTCATCAAGCTGGGATCCACATGAAGAAGTGGTAGAGGCGTAATATCATTACCAGCATCGTCACATATCTGAAGAAGATGTTTATAATAAGAGTGTATTGTGTCAATAATAAATGTATATATCTAGTCAGCAGTAAATATGTCTATAATTACACTAACTGTTGTTCTAAACAGTATAAACAGTAAAGGCAAACTACTTGTAGTATTGTGATTCTTTTGACACTAAATAAAGAAATTGAATGATTTCATGACAATTATTTATTATTATAAAATTATTAGTCTATTAGAAAGAGAAAAAATGATAAATTCCTAAATTACATCAAGATTTTAATAGCATTCAAGTAACAAAGCACAAGGACAGAAGATGAAAGAGAAAATAAACCAAACGTTTTCAAATTTATATGAATCTGTATGTTAATTTGTACTTCACTTTTTTATCATATTTTATCATTTATATACTTTATAAACAAAGTTATCAATGTCTTAAATTATATTTGAACCTGAATAGCTGGTCGATGCATGGATTGTCTCTCCGTGCCTGGAACAGACAGATAATTCTTTCTGGCAGCACTGGATGACTGAGCATTACTGTGGTGACTGAGAAATGTGTTTCTGCTTCCGATTTTACTTCCTCTAGAAATGGAGGCATTTTTGCTGCGGTTGGCATCATTTGTTGTCCTGCTGGTGTCAAAGTATTAAAATTAGTGAAAAAAGAGATTGTAGACTGATTATGAAAATATTTACAAGTCACATTTTTTGTGAAAGTTCATTTTAGCCCTCTTGGATAGCAAAAATCTGATACATATACCAATCTTGTGCAAAGATTTCAAAGTATCTTTTTTTCTCTCCTTTTGTGTCAATCCGTAAGTAAGGAGCATACGGTACCACTAGATTGTGTTCCATTACTTTATGTGCTATTGTACAGATATATTATGTGATCATTTACTTCACATGATGAGACTGCAAACCCAATGTACTTCTTCTTCTTCTTCGTATACTGTCAAACGTCAACCTGTATTTGTTCGAAGAAAGCAGCGGTCATCCTGAGGCTGTCGACACTGCCATAGAGCTTGTCTAGTGTTGCCACTGGTGATGGCCACATGTGCTTTCTCTGGTCCTCGTATATCGGGCAGTTTTGCAGCAGATGTTCAGCGGTAATTTTTCCGGTACCACAAGTGCATTTGTCAGTGCCACCTATCTTCAGTTTATTGAATAGGTGGTACCTCAGTCTGTTGTGGCCTGTACGGAGTCTGAAGACCACGACCTGCTCTCTTCTGTTCAACTGGTAATAGGCATCATTTTTTTGTGTAGCCAGTATGTTCTGTTTCCCATTTGGCCATGTATCTGGCTCTAATAAGCCTTTTGGACTCTTCGTAGGTCACACTAGAATCTAAACCCAATGTACAATCGTAATTGGTAGTTTATATAATTTTCTTGATATGGTTCAGTAGTTTTACTTTTTGCTCATGGAGTACTAGGCCCTGAGATCCATTCTACATGTACACAAAATAGAAAAATGACGAAGAAACTATAACAGATGCAATATTTTGTGCGAATTTTCACACATTCATAACTTTTATATAAATAGAACAATCTCCAAACAGAGGAGGCACAGGCAGCAGGCACTGACAGATGGGTGGTCTTCTTTTCATATGTACCCCAACAACCTCATCGGTTACAGGATAGCCTGACCTGTCATATACATATATATAGCAGTTTATACACACAGTTCAGACACTTTATTCCTTTAAGTGCTATTATTATCATATTACTTTTTTCCTTCCTTTCCTCTTTTCGCATATCCTGTTATGACTTTCAGAGTCAGCATTTTAGAGTCAGATTATGTAGAGATATCTAGAACAAGCTCGACTGTGTGTCTTGTGCACAGTGGCATTCACTGCCTCAGATATTTTCGTAAGCCATCTTTTTCGTGGTCCTCCTTTAAATATTATTCTAAATTTAAATAGCATTGCTTGTCAAGGGAGGTGCTGTGAGGTGGTATGCTTGTTACATGGTCAAACCATTTTAGTTGCTGGCTTTTGATGTAGTCTAATACTGGTGTTGTTTTCAGCAGTCTCCTGGTGTCATTGTTTCTGATCCTGTCTCTCCTTGTTATGCCAAATATTTTATGCAGGCATTTCATGTCTGCTGTTACGATGTGTCATTTTTCATTTGATGTTAGTGTCTTTTTTGACATTGATAGCATAGTGTCAGGATAAAAATTGTATTGTATAAAGATCTTTTGGAAGTTACTGTTGCATGCTTGCAATTAAGTATTGGAGTTAACTCCATCATGCCAATATTTTCCATAGATGATGTTTATCTACACGGTCAAAATCGTTTTCTTGATCTTCAAATGCAACATACAGTTCCTGATCATGTTCAATTGTTTTCTCCACCAATTGTTTGAGAGTAAAAATTGCACCAGTACAGATTTTGTCTCTCTAAAGCCCATCTGAGTATTGTTGAGCTGCAGTTTGATGATGTAGCGTAATCTTTTTTCTAAGATTATATCAAATATTTTGCCAGTGGGACTCAAGAGCAATGTTCCACGGCATTTTGTGCAGTTTCTTTTGCTACCTTTATTTTTCCATATTGGAATTATTATTGCATTTCTCCAATCTTCTGGCATTCCCTGTGTGGTCCATATTAGGTTATACCATCTTTATAGTCACAATATCCCTACCTCATTGACTGCTTTAATTAATTCAACAGGAATTTCATCAGACCCTGGACATTTGTTGAGTAAAGCTGTTTGTACAGCATTTCTGAACTCTGAAAGCATGATGTTTGGTTCTGTCTGTATATGGCTTGGCTTTGTTCGTTCTCAATCTCCCGCTACCAAGCCCTGAAAGGGCTTAAGTAGCAGAATGTAGTCCAGAGAACGGAATGCGTTGTGTCGTAGTTTACAGCTTGACTGCGATATTTGCACCTTTCGGTCCAACACATCCGACTTCAGCAATCATTTTTTGAGTACTGGATTAGCATTCCCTCTTTGATCCCTTCTCCTTAGCCAGTCTGGCCTGCTGCAGCCTGTTATCCAGGATCACCGCATGGAGGTGTAGAAGGGTCTTGGCAGCTTTGGTTCGCTGGCCCTGACGCTAGCAGTCAGCTATGGGTCGCTGACCACTGCAGCTCATGCGCTGCTCAGCATCTTGATCCCTATCTGTATATTAAATTGCTTGCTATTCTTTTAATGTTTACACAATATGTTGTGTAATAATTTTTTTTTTAAAACATAGCAAAATGCTTGCTACACGTCATTTAAAAATAAATCATATATATAATAATGATATCACTGCTTCTGCAGATGAAATAGTTCTGCTGGTTGACAACAAACAAGAATTGATGATTCAAGTAAAGAACAAGAAGCAGATATATGGATTGGACATTATATTGAGAAAATGAAAATTATGATAATTAGAAACGTTAGCTCGACTTCTACTCTATGGATAACAATTAATAATCAAACACTATATAACATTAAAAGCTTCTCCTATCTTGGAAATATAATAACGAAGGTGCGAACATGCAAAAATCAAATCAAGAAGAGAATAGGGGATTATTTTTCTTGCGTTTGCTTGAAAATATTGTCTATACTTTAAATGTTGTCTCTTGTATAAACTTCACTGTCTTTTGTAGTTCACATACAGGTCCATAAAGTTTCTCTTCCAGTGTTGTTTCTATGGGCCAGTGGGATTTTCTCTGTATATCATATTGAAGGCAGTTCTGTAATGGGGAATGATAACATCAAAAGATAGACAGGAAAAAAGTATACCAGGCAGAGAGTGCCCCATCAAGAATTAGGAAAGCCAGAGGACGCTGTGTGGATCCATTTTTTGCAGCCAACCTTCGATGTAGATATGGCATTTGTAATAAATTGAATTTTGTCAACAGTTTTTATCTATTCATTCTCCTTGACTAAAGCATCATAAATGGGCATACTCCTTGCTTCGCCAATCTGATTTCACATGTCAGTAAATGAGTAAATGTCACATTTCTTTATCTTATTTATGAAGTCTGAAGTCATGTTCACCGAGTTCAAAAATAAATAAATAGCAATATTAGCTAAATTTACATGCGAATCTTACCTAGGTCCCAGAAGTTTTTTGCTACTTTTTGAAACGGACATTTCTATTTTCCTAGATTTGTAATATTGCTACACGTTTATGTTTCAACAATGTCCTGTGTTAACATGCTCGGCTAAGAATTTCCCGTTTCTGGCTTCTCTTGTTGTCATTAGAAACAGACTAACTGTAAAATCAATTTTCATTGGCTTGTATCTAAAAGGGCGCATTAATAAGTTTATTTCCAACAGTGCAGAGTCTAGCATAAAACTTAAAAATAGCAAGTAAGTTGTGCATAAAATGTCATAAAAATTATATATTTTTTAGCGGTTGGCCATAACTTAATTATCTATTAAACATTTATTCTATGTATTAAAAAATAGTCCTTCCAATGAAAATTGCCGTTACTTTTATCAGTGGGCGCCGACAGATGAATTACGAGCCTCGTTTGGATAGTCGGCGGAACTTCGGTTAAAATGGCGGAGGTTGTAGCAGTTGTACAGTTGTCTTACGGATTTATCGTCATCTTCGCTTTATGTATTTGCAAAAATTGTATATATAATGTTGATGTCGTCAGTTCTGCATGTAAAGCCTACTCATGGCAGTTTAGTTGCATTTATTGCAAATGACCTGCAATATAGTCATTTAAAACTTGTTGTCATTTTGTACTGTTTTTCTTTTTTTTTTTATATTTAGTTATCGAAAATAGGTTATGAAAGTGACATACTGTCAACATGAACCAAATTGAAATACAGTTTCAAACTCTAATGAAATATTTCATATAATCGAAAGAAATATCATACATGTATTATTCGTTTCTATAAACTTGTGTGTGTATGTTTGTAATCTTTTTCTGTCATCGAAGACCAGTTGAACTATATTAATTGTTATTATAAAATGTAGATTTGTATTCTATCTAAATCAAGACTTAATTATAAAGTAAAGACTATTACAATTTTAGTTTTGGCTGTTATTAGGTCTAAATTATTTTGAAATATTTAGGTCTAGATCTAATTGTTGATTTTTAAAAGTTGAAAGAAGTCCTTTTACTTTTACAGTGTACTGTCTTTTTATTTGTCTTTACATAGACCTATCTAATCACCCTGTTTATATTTTGTTTGTTGAATTGATAAATTAAAAGCTTCCATGTTATGGCCATAACAACACAGGAGAAAAATGTGTCCCACCCAGTTGAGTAGCAAATAACAAAATGTTTTGTTACCCGTATGGCTAAACAGTTTATTTAAACAAAAAAAGTAACTCGTTCGAAACTACCACTAAGTCTTGACATTTTCTTGATAGCAGGTTACAGTGGCCTTCTTTAAATGCCAAAGTATGCTTGAGAAGGTTGATCTGGGTTCTCCTAGCTGTAGTACAATGCAAGGTTCCTCAGTAAACTCACCACTATAGAAAATACATTGTGTCCTTCCTCACCTCGTTGGCAAGACTGCTGTGTCATAGCCTGTTTACAGTTCTAATGAGGACATCCAAATGGGGTTTTGATCAGTTTGTTTCACTTGACCATAATTATTCAACGCTCCCAACAAATGTAGATAGGAAAAACCAAGTGAATGTGAGAGTAATATATGCAGGCGTAAGTCAGTAAATAGATCACATTGCTATTTATTTTAAAAACTAAATGATGAAAAACTTGAAACCCATTAATTATTGCGCTTAGCATTATCCCTTATTTCTCAACATAATTTCCACCCTCGTTGATACACTTATCACATATCAGTGAAAGGGCAGGTTCATTTTGTATCTGCAGGTCAGTTGTCTATCTACCCATTGTCGGCACTCTTTACAAAAATGCAATCAATCTTGCATTATCCAGCCTCTAGTTAGCAGTAGGCAGGGACTTTGTTTGACAAATTCACCATGAGAGCCTGTCTTAGACATAGTGGTAGTCACGCTACGGCCCAGTTGCATATGCGAACATACATGCATTATGCTGAAAGCTAAACCATGCAAACACCCATTGCACTGTTTATTATTACTCGCCTGTCAGCTTGGATCATCTTCTCCACCCGCCACACAGATGCATCTGTTGCAATCTGACCATCACAGGCTTCATTAATTTGTGAACATCTTTGAGAAAATCTGTCGCCCCAATTATGTGAATATCCTTTGGCAAAAAGTCCTTTTGTCTCAAAAAAACATACATCAACACTCTGTTCTTTAATTGTACACTCTGTGAGCATGGACGTACATGTGATGCCTCTGTCTGCTTTCTAAAGTAATGATCAAGCTGGATGTTGCTGCTGCCGTTAGAAATATTTGTCACCTATCCCAAAACAATTTGGGATCTACTTACTTACTTATTTGTGTGTGTGTGTGTATGATATATATGACTGATATTAGTTTGAATTATGATTTAGTGTGATTAAATTTAGGTTGTGTCTCCAAACTCTGAACATGAAAGGAAAGATGATGTGTTTTTATCTTGTTTTGAGTATCAGTATCAGATTATTAATGATATAGAATTTGGAACATTAACAAAAGATGTACACTTCTGCAATTTAACACTCCTGATGTGTTGTGCCAAACACCGATCGAAATATAGCTTATCAAGCCTTTGTTAGGGTATTTAATATTTTGTTGACAAATCTCTTCTTGGCTTTAAATAAAATTACATTGAAAACTTGTTAGACCCAGTTCTACTAACATGCATTTGTTGTCATGTTTGCCTTCCTCAATCATTGGCTGTCCAGAGTTTTTCTTCAAAGAAGCATGTTTATTTTATACCTTTCTTGTACTTCTACACTTTGACCTGGGAAACCCAACTGGTAGCTAAGCTACCAACAGGATAGATCTGGCTGTTGAAAGGACACACGTTCTCTATAATGACATGGTGGAGACACATAAGACTGACTTAGCTAGTTTGACAAAATATTTTATAATATACCATACTGATGTAGACTATATAGGAGTCTACTAATATACATATAAATCTTCCATACAGGTGGCCCATTCAGACACCAGCAGTCCAGGTGAGTTGTAAGTTGATTCATAATATGTAGATCTATCGTATCTTTTATATATATTTGATCACACTGAACTTTCCTTCACTCCTTTTGAAGTGAAATATTCCAAAAGGCTATCATCTGTGACATAAGATGGGTTAGAATTGCTGGAGATTAACATTATGTACCTATTAGAAAATAAAACTAGCAGGAATTGTTTTTATTTCACATTCCCTGCTAGTTTATTCTTCTACACATCATAAAATGTATCCTCATTACAAGGCCTACTTGAATATACATGTATATTGTATGAGGAGTTTGAGACTGATAAAGTTATACAATGATTCAGTGTGTGTAGTGTGATTTATACTTGTCCCACTTTACAGCTGTGGTGAACAAATACTGGTCGTACAAAATAGTCCATTAGATGTGTTTAAAAAATTGATGTAAATATGATTCTATTAATTTCAATGGCATATATTAATTAATTAATTAATTATTAACCTAAATGGCAAGACAAGCAGCTCGTCCTCGGCATAAAAGTTGGACTAATGCGCTCTTTGGTGATCTAAATATTTCTATGCCTGCGAGACCTGGACCATTACAGCAGATATCCAGGGCAGAATACATGCAATGGAAATGAGGTGCTATAGAAAACTCCTAAATGTTACATATAAAGATTGTGTCACGAACGTAGAAATACGACAGAGAGTTGAAAACGCTATTGGCCCTTTTGAAGATCTGTTCACAACAATCAAAAGACGAAAGATGGCCTGGTGCTGGCACGTCGCGAGGTCCAACAGATTTACCAACTCGATACTCTTTGGTTCCATACCAGGACAGATAAGGCGAGGACGTCTAAGGAAGAAATGGGTGGACAACATCACTGAGTGGTCAGGCCTTCATCCCGGTGAGATACAACAGGCGGCGGCAGACAGAGAAAAATGGCTTGGGATTTTGACAGTGTCTTCAAGTGTGCCTCGACGACCTGATGGGTTATGGGATGAACTGAACTGATATTAATTTTGGGTAAAATTAAATGAAATTTTTATGCAATTGTGTTAGAATGTCAGTCTTAAGGTTAAATGCATGTCATTCATTTTGTTGTTCTTTCTCTCAGATACAGATAAAGATTTTGATCCATCAGCTGATATGATGGTCCATGATTATGATGATGAGAGAACACTTGATGAGGAAGAGGCAATGACAAGTGGTGAGAGTTGTACAGGAGAATTAGATGACCTTCATAAGGTATATATCCAGGTTGTAATGTGACTGAATGATAGTTTTCAGGTCTTTAAGTTAGATGTATCAGTATTTCAATATCGATTTGAAATAAGTTCTTGCAAGAATAATAATAATAAGTGTCTGTTTATTGGGGAACTGATATGCTAGTCCGTTCAGGCATATCATACTGAACAGGATGTCGCTTCAAGACCAGGCCTCTCTTCAGTCCAAGTTGCTTTTCCTGGAAACATGCAGTTTGGCTAACGAAATATGGATCGACGTGATCCTTGCCGTATTGACCGCCACACAGATGAAGCCAGGCAGAGGACCGCGGTCTACCGTCATCAACATGCTCGGAATGTTGGGAAAGCTACTGCAACTTGTCACTTAACCTTCAGCGCGCTGGTCAACTAAAGCTGCTCCAAGTCCACCTGAAGGCCGTGTAAACAGCCATGCGATAAAAAAAATTTGCTGATCACAATAAAAAAATTATTCTAAAGCATTGCCGTGTGTTAACACCGGTTGAAACACAGCCATTTTGAATCTAAATTATAGGGATGCCGTCATTGCAGATGTAAACAACCAAAATGTTTTAAAGTGATTTTGAAACGATGTGTTTTCTTTTCCGAGACAACTTGCATTATTGCGTGTGATGAAGGTAAGTTGTTGCAACATATTTTTGAGAGCTCGATCTGTTTAATTTGTTTATATAGCAGTATTTACTACATTTGTAAGGGAAAATAGCAGATTTGACGTTCTTGTAAGAAACACTATCGGTATTCTGTGACGATTTTCACATTCCATCAGTCCCGATTCCCCACGAAATGGGCAAAATCAAAATGTTGCAGTTTAAAAAAAATTTCACATTCATCATCTTGTATCTCATAAACTAACATACACACATATCAAAAACAATAACACCAAGTAGTTCTTTATTCATCTATGTCTCTACACACAACAAATCATATTTATACAACAAACAAACAAAATACAGATTTTCAAAGTGAACAACCTAGAAAAACGTGACATGCTGAAAAATAATTCAGCTGCTGTGGGAACTTCCGTACTTTTATTGTTCAGTATGCTAAAGGTTTAACACCATGTTCAGGGCTCATGAAAGAGTAAACATACTCATCATGGGCATTAAACAACATGGGAGTTATCCGTTCTTCGCTAGAGCATATGCACATTTTATGATCACATTGAAATTTAAAGTTCTCACACGATTGCAATGTATGTCTGTGGATATGGGCGTTACCAGTTCTTGAAGTATCACAAATCTGTCTCTCTATTCAGGGAACACAATGATGTTCTAGAATGTGCTGATTTGGTATTGTTGTTTATGGAAAGAATTTCCTGTAGAGTTTCATGTATGCTTGTATATCTGCTGTAGGTTGATTTTTTTAAAATTGGGTCTATATGTGTCTCTACTGTGAATTTCAGAATATGTCAATATAATTATAGCATTTGATGTATAAGCTATTTAAGTTGTGACTGCCTTCGTTAAGTCTATGTAGAGTGGTGTAAGATATTTGTTGCAATGATTGCCAGTGTAAAAGAGACTCAAAGAATTCTCTCCTGTCTTCCTCACAGCTGTTGTGATTGCATGAGGTGTAGACCTGGAGCATTGTTGATTGTTTTTCCACTTTTAGCTGTTTTTTCACTTTCAGCTGTTTTTTGGCATATTAGTCTTTTACTGATGTATTGTGCTTCTACAGTGAACTTTGCTTTTTCTGAATGTACAAGGAAACCTACACCATGTTTCGCTCTTTCCTTTGTGTCTACACGGCTGAATAAAAGTACACAGTTTTCATGGGTTTTCTTGGATATTCTGAATTTTTTTGTTTATCTACTAGCCTTAAAATTTCAAAGTTTAAAAAAAATAAATGACAAGTTTTGCTTCCTTTCACCAAGTCCATTAACATATTACTACATTAGTTGCATGCCTAAGAATCAACTTAACTTTAACTTAACGTCTTCATACTGGTTTAGAAGATTGCTGAGTCTGTATACAACCAGTTTCATTTACATTACCATGCTCTAAAGCTATTCACTGGACTCAGTAAATGACAAAGGATGGGGAAACTGTGCATTACTGCAGCTTGTTGGTTGTAGATACTTCTCCCTTGTTCGTTTTCAAATCTCTAGTCTGAATTGCTTATTCGTATATTACGATGTCATCATCTAACATGTAGTAATTGATAGACTTCAAAATGTCAGTCCTATCAATATCTAGTGTGCCCATAATTGGCGCTTGTGAAGCCAGGATGTCCTTTTTGTTGCTTTGAACCCCGGGCTGATACCATATTCTGTAGTCCTTTAACATTTTCAGTTCTTACCTTGTTAAGATCAATCTATTTATGCTTCTTTGTTGGGTCCGTAGCAATATACTGCTTGGCTAGAGGGGACGGCGTGGGCTAGTGGTTAAGTGACACGGCTAACACCCCAAAGGTGCTGGGTTTGATCCCCATCACAGCACCGACCGTTACCCTGGGGAAGCAAACCCTTAGCAAATGCAGGAGCAAGCACATAAAATGAGCCCTAACATAAAATGCATGCCAAAGTTGGATGCACTGGGCCAACAGGTGAAAAATGAAAACCGCAGTGCAGCGCACACCGCCTTGGGGAAAAGAAAATAAGGTGAAAAATAAAATGCTTGTCTGCTTACTAGGCCAGTCACGGTCATGGAATTTCCCCATTCACCAACTTTTGGGGGGTAATCCCTTACTTTGTCCTGTTGCAACTTGTACAAGATTTGACTTTAATAAGAATTTGAACACTAACAAATAATATAATTATTGCGTGTCACATTTTAACATGTTTTAATCTCTTTCTACAGGAAAGTGAAATGCCCATTGAAGACCTTCTGGCTCGGTATGCTTTTGGTACTACCGCTGTCGAGGACATGGTAGATAACTCACAGTGCACATCGTCTTCCAGTAGTGAAGATGAGACTTTAGAAAGCCACATTCATAATTCAGTTAGAGAAGTCGTCACACAAAACATACTTAACACAAGAGCTGAAGAAAGAGTTGCTAATGTCGGTGAACTTGCACAAAGTGTCCCACGTTCTCAAACAGAAAGACTACTTAGATGTGAGTGCCTTAAAACGATCTCTTGATAAAGCTGCATGTTTTTGTCATTGAAATACCGAGTTCAATATGTGCACACTAGTATGAAAACCTGTTTATGGCAAGCATTACTGAACTTTCAAATCATCACAGAGGGGACGGCGTGGTTAAGTGGCACGGCTCACAACCCAAAGGTGCTGGGTTCGATCCCCATCACAGCACCGGCCGTTACCCCGGGGAAGCAACCCTTAGAAAATGCAGGAGAAAGCAGACCATTACATAAAATGCATGCTGAAGTCAGATGCACTGGGCCGACAGGCGCAAAATAAAAACCACAGTGCAACTCACACCGCCTTGGGGAATAGAGAAATACGGCGAACGAAAAAAAAAAAAAAATCATCACAGACTCTTATCCAGACAGCTTAATCTGAAGGAAAAGTAAGAGGCACTCAATAGCTGCAGACTGCTTTAATGTTGTTTATGATGTCCACATGCCACTTTCATATTGGTCGCCAAATTTTGTATAAGCTGTTAACTGCTGCATGTCAGGGTTTACTCATGGACATACATGCAGCTCAAGGAAATTATGGATTTAGTATGTTGTATGACTTATTTGACTTAACTTTTGTCACGCCATTACTAAAATGGACACAATTTTCCCTGCAGCTGCATTATTTATCAGCACGTTGTTTTACTATAGTTTTTGCCATTTTTTATTTGTTGGTCAATAGATATGGGCTTTGTGTGTGTGTGGAGACATAAATTAATAAAGAAAGTTGGTGTTTTTGTTGTGCGTGTGTTAGTTTTTGAGATACTAGAACGTTTTGAGATACAAGAACATGGTAAAAAATGTTGAAAAACAGCACAAACATTTAGACTCTCCTATTTCTGGGTGTTTCGAGTGTCCAGTCAATTTTATTTAATTGCCACAGAGGAGGGATAGTGGTTTTAACATGTCATTTGCATATTAGTTTCCACTTCAAACATATTTAATACATATACATTAACAACTAAACAGATCTACATCAGAAAAATAAATTGCAATAATTTAACTTCATGACTGGGATAATCTTAACCTTTAAGGCACTAATGTCCGCTTAGGCGGACAAGTAAAAATACTCCAAGTCCCCCTACAGTCCACCTAAACGGACACGCGATAAGAAAATTTGCCGATCATCATAAAAAAATTATTCTAGAGCATTGCCGTGTGTTAACACCGGTTGAAATACAGCCATTTTGAATCTAACAACAGGGATGCCGTCATTGCCGTTGTAAACAACCAAAATGGCCGTAATGTGACTTTGAAAGTGAATTTGAAACAGCGTGTTTGTGTTTTCGGACGACTTGTGGATTATTCCATTATTGCGGGTGATAAAGATAAGTTGTTCCGACATATTTTTGATAGCTCGATCTGTTTAATTTGTTTATTTAGCAGTATTAACTACATTTGTAAGGGAAAATAGCAGATTTGATGATCTTGTAAGAAAAACTATCGGCGTTCTGTGGCGATTTTCACATTCCGACGGTCCCGATTCCCCGCAAAATGGACAAAATTGAAATGTTGCAGTTTTAAAAAATTTTCACATTCATCTTCTTGTATCTCATAAACTAACACACACACACATTAAAAACAATAACACCAAATAGTTTTTTATTCATTTATGTCTCTACACACAAAAATCATATTTATACAACAAACAAAAAACAATTTTCAAAGTGAACAACCTAGAAAAATGTGATGTGCTGAAAAATAATTCAGTGGCTGTTGGAACTTCCGTACTTTTATATCTCAGGGCCCTAAAGGTTAAAATTCGAGTGGAAAAGAGAATACATTGCGTAAAATTAGATTAAAAATAACACAGGCACTTTTCCCAGTTCAAATTGGAGAGGAAGGAAATGATGTCTGTTTTAAATTCAAATGCCTGTATGTTAAGCCATTTCTATAGCATTAACCCAGATGTTTATACATGGTAAGCCGGTGATGGCGCGACTGAGGTCATAAAACGGAAACAATTGACAGACGGGGTAAAGGTTGATCATTGTTGTTTCCCTTGGGGCATGTAATATTTCTTCTTCGTCACTGTCTCTCAATCACATCTATCTCTCTCATAAACTTGATTGTCTTACTTTTTTTGTCGTCATACAATTTATCCGGCAATTGGGTTGGAGAGAGCCGTGTTGCTACTCTGCTCCTCTCATGTAGTCGGCAGAACTGAACAGCAGAATATATAATACTACATATCCTGTTCACAACTCCTATTTTGGGCCATTGGCCTCTTAGCTGCTCTTGCCTTCCCACTCATGTGAGCTTCCATCATCACTTTCTTCCCCAATCATCAACTTGTCATGCTCTGTTTACATCATGCTGTGTTTATTATATGATTAATATAAAATTTTGTCAGGAAATACGTAAGCGACATTCAACGGATATAAATAAGTTTTAGAATGTAAGTCATTACACGTTTCATCATTGTTTAGTACAGAAACATTGACTTAACAGTTCGATGATCACGTTTTTTTCATCAAAATATGAGTTCTTGTGGAGTGGAGCATGTCTTTTTTGTGTATTGCTCTCTGTTTTAGCTCCCTTCATCACAACTCTGACCACAAACAACTGCTGCCTTGCAGATAGGCTGGGGACAGCCAAAGGCTAAGGAGGGCATCCCTATACAAACGCCTGTTGCAATCGGATGCACTGGGCCACAGGCTTAACGAAACAGTGCAACGTGTATCGCTATATGATGACGGTACAACCTAACAGAAAAAAGTATGGTGCTCATCCTGTGGAGTCCGGCCAGGCAGCGAGAGTGCCGGGCCCCACGCCTCGAAGGGGCCCACCCAATGCTACTGGTGGTCACCCGCCCATGTGCTGTGGAGTCAAGGCACAAGGTGATGGGGCAAAAACTATTGACCAAAAACCCAAGACCCTCAGAATACTACAGTGGAATGCGGACGGAGTCATTAACAAAATGCTTTCCCTAACACAATCACCTGCATGAAGGCAAGATTGACGTGACATGTATCCAAGAAACACACCTCAACAACAACCACAAATTCTCAATCAGAGGATACCAGACCTTCCGTCTTGATAGAGAAGGTCACAAAGGAGGGGTTCTGATATTGACACGTAACTGCATACCAAGAAGCGCGGTAGCTGTCAATCACACTGGACAAGCAGAAATTGTAGGAGTCGACATAATGACACAAGAAACGAAGATCCGCATCTTCAACCTGTATGGCCCACCCAATTAAGACCTGTCGCTCTCGAGTATGGAAATCAAGGACCCCAGCTGCCTAGTAGTTGGAGACTTCAACTGCCACTCGGAGAGATGGGGATATTCAAACACAGACAACAGAGGTGATGAAGTGGAAGACTGGGAGATAGACACAAATCTCTATCTTATCAATAGGCCAGAGGACAGCCCTAGCTTCTATTCTAGAACATGGCATACCACCTCTACTCCAGACTTGCCCTTTTCCACGGTGGATATTCACCACAAAATAGACCACCAGGTGCTCAAGCAATTGGCAGGTTGCGACCACAGGCCAGTTAGGCTAGAAATTGATATGGAAGTAGGCCCACAGGAAATAAAACCGCTCCCACATTGGAACTATAAACGAGCCGACTGGGACAGATTTGCAATGCTGGCAGGTGGGCAGTGTGAAACAATCAACACACGGAATAACAATATGAAACATATGGGGGAAAGCCTAAGCAAAGCAATAATGCAAGCAAGAGGGGCAAGGAAAAACTACAAGCCATATTGGAATGATGAATTGCAGAAAGCGGAAAATGAAGTCTCAAATGCTAGGAACATGGCAGAGAGAGAACAATCTATTGAGGCAAATATCACCATCACGGCGATATACAAAAGAACACTAAACCAAATAACAAGAGACAGCTGGAAAAACAAAACAAAAAGCCTCAATTTAGATAAAGAAGGGAACAAACTATGGAAGTTGGTCAGAGCCAACATGAATGACGAAACACCATCAAATAAACAAATTACCATCAAGCAGGGCGACAACATGCTTACTGGAAAAAAAGCAGCAAACGCCTTTATAGAATATTATGCCCGAGCAAACCACATTGATGTCCCTACAGACAGGCATACAGACATTAGTGAAGAACAAAAGAGCCACGACAACATCAATATGGCACCAGAGGAGCACATGATGGCAAAACTAATAATGAATGAAATGGATGAGGCCATGAGAACTTTAAACAAAAAAAATCACCCGGAAAAGATGGGGTAACAAACGAAATGCTGATGGGGTTGGGCCAAACAGCAAAGAGGAAGTTACTATCAGTCCTAAACCAAAGCTGGAAAAGGGGAATTGTACCGCAGACATGGAAAGACGCTGTACTTATACCAGTACCAAAGAAAGAGCAGATCCAAATGGATACAGGCCTATCAGTCTACTGAGCTGTGTAGGAAAACTGATGGAGCTTATGATAAACACCAGACTGATGTGGCATCTGGAAGAAAAACACATACTAATTCCACAGCAAGCAGGTTTTAGGCAGCACAGATTCACTGAGGACCAGATCACTCTCATAGCCCAGGAAATAGAGGATGCTTACCAGGAGAAAAAACACACAGTAGCGGTTTGGGTGGATTTAGAGAAGGCATTTGACAAGGTGTGGAAAGAGGGACTTGAAGTCAAGCTACGAAGAAGTGAAGTTTGTGGGGAAATGTACAGATAGATCAGCCACTACCTCGAAAACAGAACATCCAGAGTTCAAGTACAAGGGCAGATGAGCAAGAAGGTGACACTTGAGCAGGGAGTACCCCAAGGGGGAGTACTGTCAGGTCGTGGTCTTCAGACTTCGCACTGGATACAATAGACTGAGGTACCACCTATTCAACAAATTAAAGATAGGGTGTACCGACGAATGCCCGTGCGGTACTGGTAAAATGACTACTGAACATCTGCTGCAGAACTGCCCGACATACGAGGATCAAAGAGAGCAGATGTGGCCATTGCCAGTGGAACTGCAAGACAAGCTCTATGGCAGTGGCGAGAGTCCCAGGATGACCACCGCTTTTTTCGAAAAAATAATAGTTACTGTCTGACTGTGTACGCAGAAGAAGAAGACGATCTGGCTATGTGGACCTCTGAAAAAAATCTCACCATAGCAAACAATCGGATGCAGCAGGTCCTAACATCGTTGAAGGAATGGGTGAACTCATGGCTGGTCAAAATAAATGAGGAAAAAACAACATGTACAATATTCTCGCTTTCAAACAAACCCCAGAACACCAAAATAAGTCTTAACAAAAAATAGCTACGGCCAAACTACCTGCGAGTCACATTCGATCGGCGCATGACATGGAAAAGTCAGACCGAGAGAAACCGAATGAGAGCCAGACAAAGAATGGCAATCATGAGGAAACTTGCTGGCACAAGCCGGGGAGCAGACGAAAGTATACTAAAGAAACTGTACACTGGAAGAGTGAGACCAGCTCTCGAGCATGGCATTGCGCCATGGACAACAGCAGCAAAGGTGAACTTTGATAAAATTAGCAACCTTCAAAACCAAGCCATGATAGTTATAACAGGAGGCATGAAGTCAACGCCAATTGTAGAACTTGAAAATATTACAAATCTGCAATCCATGACCGACAGAAGAGACTGCAGAGAAACTCAGAAGACTGACAGACCATCCAATGCATCAGAGACTAAATAGATTTGGAAATGGGAAACTAAAGCGGAGAAACTTTGCAGAAATAGCCAAAGCAAAGATGAGCAAAGACCCTATGAACACCATAACACCACCAAAGCCCATCCCTACTGTACGCAAAGCTACCTGGAAGCAGCATATCATTCCGGAGGTGGTAGAAAATATACCAGGTATTGGAAACAAGAACAGCCAGACTGAAAAAGAAAGAAGAGACATAACCCTGAGGTACATAACGAAAAACTAACCAAGCATTGACTGGACCCATGCATACACAGACGGTTCTGTAACAAACACAACACAGAACAGAGGGGCAGGGGTATTCCTGAGCCTACCAAATGGTAGAAAAATAACACTGTCAGTGGCAACTGGAAAATTCTCAAGCAATTTCAGAGCGGAGGCAGAGGCACTGAGGGCTGCAGTAGAAGCAATGCTAACAGGCGAAAGCAATGAAAGCCAGATAGTCCTGTTTACAGATGCCCTGGCCGTAGTAACAGCACTAAAAAGCCAGAAAAATACTGAACTTAATAATTTAAGAGCAGTACTCTGTCAACTATGCCAGCAGTCCGCACCAAAAAGAGTAGTGGTACAGTGGGTTCCATTCCACTGTAACATCCAAGGCAACGAGGAGGCAGACAGACTGTCAAAAGAAGGTGCAAGACTACCACAACCAGATTCTAGTGTGACCTACGAAGAGTCCAAAAGGCTTATTAGAGCCAGATACATGGCCAAATGGGAAACAGAACATACTGGCTACACAAAAAAACGATGCCTATTACCACTTGAACAGAAGAGAGCAGGTCGTGGTCTTCAGACTCCGCACAGGCCACAACAGACTGAGGTACCACCTATTCAATAAACTGAAGATAGGTGGCACTGACGAATGCACTTTTGGTACCGGAAAAATTACCGCTGAACATCTGCTGCAAAACTGCCCGACATACGAGGACCAGAGAAAGCACATGTGGCCATCACCAGTGGCAACACTAGACAAGCTCTATGGCAGTGTCGACAGCTTCATGGTGACCACTGCTTTTTAAAAAAAAAAATACAGGTTGACGTTTGTCAGCATACGAAGAAGAAGAAGCTCTTTTCTTCAGTGTCTGTTTTGGTCTACCTCTATTTCTCTTACCTTGTGGATTCCAGAACAGAGAATGCCATGCAGTGCTATCAACTGGCTTTCTTAATCCGTATCCTATTCAACACCAGTATCATTTCCTCACCTTCTATTCCACTGTTGTTTGTCTTAAGCTTTACAAATTGTTCCACAATAGAGATATTATACTATATCAATCATTCCATTGCATGCAAGAACTTTTATGTAAGTCTGTATTTTTTTTATTTGTTGATTTTGTTTTTCTCTGTGCATCACAATAGGACTGACTTCAGGTTGGGAGTTGACGATTTTGATATTTGGGCCGTGCTTTGGTCTTTTATATATCCCAATGCAATCAAATCTGTTACCTTTTGTATTCTTATATTTGGTTCTGCTCTGAACAGATGTTCTATTTGTTAACAGTTAGTGCACTACTTTCTGGAAAAATGCTATTGCAATTGACTGTTTGTTTGTTTCATACCTTAACAATATCTTACTTCAGCCACTCGTCATCCTGAAAGTGACGACTCAGAGTCATCGTCAGAAGGTGAAAATTATGAGCCAATTGAAGAACATAAAAAGGTATTTATGAGATGCTTTGTACTTTTATTATTAAATTTGTTGTGAAAAATTTATGACAAAATCACTACAATTAAATGTTATTAGTGGACTAATCATAAACTTTCACCCATTACCTTGTTAGAAAATAGCTTTGTTTTTCCTAATACACATTTGATATGTGATGTATTATATATAAAACATGCTTTGAATCAGATGGTGGTTATCTTAGAGCATGACTTTTTCAGACTATTCAAGTTGGCTCAGACTTCCAGGCTGTCATTCCAGTTGGTCTGTGTACCTACGGTGATGCACCCGCATATGAGAATGAAGACAGACTTTTATGGGACCCATCAAAAATTAAGGATGAAAGTGGTTTGTTCTTGGCATTTTCTTCTTCTTTTGAGGTGTTGTATTCTAAATAAATAACAATTCATTAATTTTTAGGTCCTGTTCTGTAACATGGGTTTGGTCAAGTGATTTGAATATTGGTCACTTAGTCTGGAGATATAGGATTTTACTCCAGTAAAGTCTGGGTTTTTTTTTTCCCTATCTGTGTGAAATTAAAAACAGTCTTTATCCTTTAGCACTCCAATATATTTTTGAAAAGAAATTTGACCTAATTAATTTTCTTAATTATTCGCTGTGGTAGTCGTCTTTCAAAATTTGTAACTTTTAAGTTTGTTTGTCAATAAATATGATTTTCTGGCGTGTAGATACACAATAGCATAACGAACATGTGGGTGTTATTGTTTTTGTTGTGTGTTTGTTAGTTTTTGAGATTCAAAAAGATGAAGTTGAACATTTAAGAAAATCTCTGGAAAAATTTGGACTCGACCACTAGGCCTAGTCACTTCGATAGAAAACCATGGACACCACAACAACGTATCGATACTGTGTTTACAATATCGCCACAACTGTTAGTTTCAATTCAAACGTAGTTCTTTTATTTAAACTAACAAAATAAACAGATCTACGCGATAAAAATCTTTCCCAACAACCTACTTCCCCTTTCGCAAAAAGTTGGCTTGCTACAACGACGTATACAAAATTAAAACTGTTCAAAAGCCATTTGTAATTGAACATACGATACTTTAACCGGCAAAATATTGTGTATATATGGAGGGCGTATTCAGCAGTAAAAAATGGCTGTTGGGAGTGACTCCATTCAAAAAAAAAATATTTTTTTACCGCACATCGGTTTTGTAGGCCGAGTTGGTTAGAAGGGATCGGACAAGGGAGTGCTAAAGGTTAGTGGGGTAAACTGCCAGGATAAGTGGCCATTATTACTCAGCCCAATAATTTTCTCCTCTCTTCCTCCCAACACACACACACTTTAACATAGCTATTACCTTAAAGCATGCAAATGCAACATACAGCTGCATCCGACCACTGGCCTGATTTTATCTGGCATGCGAGGAAGATTTTCAAATTTTGCTGAATATAACCTGTCAGCCACCTGCAAACTGTTTTTCTGTAATCAAATAGAATCACATCAAAAGACACACCAGTCTTGAGAGAATGGTAATGGAAGGGTGCGGAGCAAGTTAGGCAGATCAAGAAGATGATGGCACCAAGACATCAAGGAATGCTTGGGCATGACTATGAAGCAGGCTGGAGATTTGGCAAGAAATAGAGTTTCTCTCTGGCCAACTGTGATGGTGGCGACATTCTGCAAAAGACATGTTACATGATGAATCAAATTTAAAAAATAAAACTGCGAGAGCCTAGAATTAAATTTATTTTAAAAATAAGTAATAATATGTAAATTGTTTTATGAGTAAACGCATGTGTACTTGATGCTTGATGTTGACCTCACATCTGTCTGTGGAGTGTGAACTTTACACGGTTAAGCAAGTTCTGTTTAGTTCCTAAGAATTGACTTCACTACACTCCAAAGCATACATATGTGTGTTCAGAATCTGCCGGTAAATAGTGAAGGTTGTGGATATTGATGGTTTTTGTAGCTTATTGAATATGAACACTCTGGCTCCGTTCTCTCATGCGCCCCACTTCATTCAAACCTTGTTTGATTTAGAAACTCTAGTCTGATTCATCTATTGCAGTATCATTATCCAACAGGCGGTTATTGATGGACTTCAAAATGTCACTCCTATCTATTTTGCCCATAATGGGTGTCTGTGAATCAAAGATGTCAGCTCTGTCAATGCCCTGAACCCCAGCATGACTTAGATAATAGATCCACACCAACCCCTGGAAGATTAAGACCTCTACAGCTTTTCTCATTCATTTCTTAGCCAGCCGTTCTGTAAATTATGAAGTAATGATTGGTAGTATAACACCATGACTACCTTTTTAAAAGAGTTCTCAGAACTGCAGTCGCTGCTTCCATCTCTATTTTCATTCTGGAAGTTATTCTGTATGCCCCACTCTACCCAGCAACAACCTGACCTCTCACTTTAGTCAAGAATATCTCAACTTGATTTCTCAATGTGTAGCACGAACCCATCTGTATATATCTTCTTCTTCTTCGTTCATCCTCATATCAAGGTTCTGGTTTCTCTTACAAAGGACAGCGTTGTTTGTAAGGTTGTTTCATCTCCATACAGCTTTTGTCTCATATCTGTCTCACGAGGCCAGTATTGCTCTCTCTTTTCCTGCATGAGCGTGCAGCTTTGCAGGATGTGTTCCACAGTCATGACATGCTGCCCACATGGGCACATGTCATCTGTCCCAATCCTCATTTTGTTGTAAAGATGACATTTGAGTCTGTTATGCCCAGTTCTCAGTCTGAAGATGATGACTTGCTCTTCTCTGGTTAAGTTAAAGTAGCTGTCTTGTTTTCGGAAGTTGGGATGTTGATCCCTTTTTGGATGTTTGTTTTAGATCTGTATATATAATATCATTATTCTGAGTGTTATCATTTATAAGCTGGTTAACCTCAAGCTCTGATTTCATGTTGCACCATTCTCTGCCCACGGTTATGATGACTGGTAAAATGTCATTCTATCACCAGAATGAAGCAAATTAATATTAGATAAGGTGACACAGACACTACAAGAAACCAAAAAGCAGCACAGTCGTCCACAGTACTGAATTGAGCTGCATATAAAGATGCAAAAGGCTATGTTATTTTATGTTGAAATATTGTGGCACATTGCAATTTCTAATATAGTTTTATTTTGTTATAATTGAATCGGAGTTCTAAATTTTTAAGACGAGGAAAGTACACAGTGAGTGTTTGTTGATTATTTTAAGAGAGGTGGGGATTATCTTTGCTTGTTAAATAAATAGCAGTATTTTTACATTTTAGAATAGATTCATATGGTGTGGCCCGCAGATATATTCATTATTCAGCCTGTGCTCTTGATGTTGCACATGCCTGCTTTAAAACGTGCATCAATTCTTCACCTTGTCTATCACTTTCTTTCCACTCCATTCACACGCACACACAGGCAGACCTAGTTCATCATCCTTTCTTTTCCAAGCGGGTGTGTTGTGAAGCTAATTTCATTAACCACATCCTTAGGAATAAGTTTACACCATTCACAGTGCAGTTATTTTTTTTCTATCCTCCCCAATAGGAGCCATGAAGTGCAGTGGTTAGCGCGCTGGCTTCACATCTGAGTGGTCCAGGGTTCATTCCCCAGTTGGGGCGAAAATGTTTTTTCAGACCCCAATAGCTACTGGGTTGACCCAGCCTTAAATAGGTACCGGTTCAGTCCAGGAAGTAAAAGCGGCTAGGGAGAGGAGATGACTACCGCCCTCATATAGCCAAGCCTTTGAAATGTGAGATGGCTAACACCTCACACCGCTACGGCAGTAATGCTATGGGTTACTTTACTTTACAATATGCACGAACAAATGAAATTTGCTCAGTGCAATGTTATCATTAATACAAACAGGATTATTTGTCTTAAGGATGTTAAAATTTATTAAATTGCTGGCAGAATTGGACACTACTACAGCGGGACCGGCAGCGTCTTGAGGCATTTCATCTGTGCAACCAGAGGCGCACCCTCGGGATCATCTGGCATTGATCACCGTTGTCTCTCCCTCTTTGGGCACGTTGTTCACCTTTCCAGAGAAGTCCCAACCAACGAGATGCTCCAGGAGGTTGTAGGGGCAAGTTACGGGAAGAAGCTTTGCTCCCCAACAGAACTGCAGGCCGCCTGGGACGCGACAGGCCCTGGTTGCCTAAGCGTTTTATTGATTGTTAAACATGTGCAGATACCTTTGCAAGAATTTGAACTGAAGAATGGGAGCCCAAGTGCTGCTGTTTCCATAACAACAATTTGATCATTGGAGTCAACATGATCCTGTCTACCTATCTGCAAATGGGTAATTGATTTACAATTAGTGAAGGCAAGATAGGAAGGGAGCTGGTTGCCCCACCTTAGCAAAAGGCTTAGGCCTACTTCAATGAAAGCTTGTACTTCATCTTTGAATGCTGTCTGCTAATGAACATTTGTAATAGATATTTACATTTGAAAAAAATTAACTATTAAATGATGACTTGTATACAGCTATATACTTTTCATTTCCAGCTCTGAATGACTACTTGTGCAATGTTCAACGTGAGGTTGATAGAAAGCTGCATACGGTCTCCAACATTCCCAGAGGCCGACATATTCGGGATGACGAACAGGTACTGTCTCATCAATCTTACCCAAGTTAGCATCACAGAAGCTTATTTAAGAAACATCCACTGTTTTGAGAAATGTAGCTTGATGAATTGGAGAAATGTGGTGCATCACCATTACTCTCTGTTACTCACCCCTCTTCTACCCATGGGAGGGTAGAGGTCCTTTTTGAATATATTTACAATTGAGTGTGCAGACAAACAGGTGATTGGCCTTCATGCAGGCCGCTATTAGGTAGGAATTTTGTTACATTTAGAATTTTTACACTGACATCGGCTAACAGCCTATTCTTTTCGATTTTCAATTACTGATAGTTTTTTTTAAACATGCATGGGTCCTCTGAGTTTATCCTCCATCTCCCAATAGGACTAGCTGTCCAATCTCACCTCTCTTGAGAATAGGAGAAGATTGAAACACCATGTTTTGTGCTTTCGTTCATTTCTTGAGATGCCAATGCCCTACCTCTCAGCTATATCAATCTTCCATATCGCAGTTACACAAGTAATAATGTCGCGAATATTATTCTTCTTTCTCTCTTCTATTCTTGTCTTTCCTCCCCAGATATTCTACGAAACATTTCCATATCTCGTGATATGTCAAGCATGTTGTGTTTGCTGATTTGGATTGGGTTTGCAGATGGCTTCGTCTTTGTGTTGCAATCTCAACAACCCAGCCATTCATCTCTCTCTCACTTTCTTTGTTAACTGTTTCCTGCTATCTTCATTATCATTTTATCATCTGGTTCTACATAGGGCTGCAATGGATGTTCACTATCTGTTACTGTTCCGTGCAATCCCTCCGAGCTCCGTCTCATGACCACAATTCAACTGACAACCTCGTTGGCCATTCTTCGCTAGTTGTTTCTTGGCCATCTTATCCGTCTCTTTCCCTAGGGGTTCCAATTCATTTCATGTCTAGTTACACTGCCCTTGGCTAAAAGAAAGAAAAAAATTTGGCGAAAAACGTACTAATACTACTATTGATGTTTACCGTCATGGCAATATCTGTCACTTCGACTATAAACGTAATTATTTTATCTACATTAACAGACTAAATAGATCTACCTCAGAAAAATCCGTTGAAGAAACTTAACTCCCACATTCTCAATAATCTTCAAATCCAAGTGAAAAACAGAAGATAACCATTTCAAAAATTTAAAACAAAATCGCCATTGGTTTTCATCTAGCCATACATGGCAGAAGTTGGAATTCTCTACAATCAAAAGAGCAACATGTTCGGCCCTTTTTATGGCATAAAGCCATTAGTTTACATACGATACAGCAATGACCCTAGACCTGGCGCAGAATTTTGACGGCGGTATGGAACGGACGGGTCGCAATTTCGCGACGCTAGTCCACTAAAGGTTAATCTTTTTGTTTTCAACTGTTTTAAAATAATACCATACTAACAGCGTGGACAGATGAATGTATAGTTTTAACATTTTAAATTTGTTTAACATGTCGTGTTAAACTATTCACAATTGAACAACGAATAAAATTAAATAAAGATATCTTAAATTTGGGGATGCAGATTAGTGCAATTGAAAAATTTTTAATTTAGTACCAAAATTGTCAGTTTATTCAGCATTTTCACAGAGACAATATGTCAGCTCCACAGACTGAAGAAGTTCAGAGCTGTTGAAATGCTGGTTTCTGTAGCACTTTTTTTACATTATGTGGTTACCAGTCCCATAAATAACACTTTTTACACGGATGCATACGAGGATGCAGTAATTCTATTCTTCCCTATAAAATAAAAATGCCAACTCTGTAGTTTCTAATTCAGGACATGTCTGGCTGTATTATTAGGTTGCATTAGCTGTATTGGCATTCTAAAACTAAGATGGTTCCTCAAGAGGATTGTGTGTTTTCATGCCTGTCAGGTCAGGTCATCCCGTAACAGGTGACTTAGTTGGGGACAAATGAGGACAACTCCCACGCCACCCCTTTCTATCAGTGGCCATTGCCTGTGTCTCCTATAGTCGGACACTGGTCCATTCTTTTATGTTATCCTCCTACCTCTTTTTGGGACGACCTCTTTGCCGTCCGTTTGGCACTTTTCTGTGCAGGATTGTTTCTGCAAGACGGCTTGACCTTGATATGTGGCAGTTTTTGTCTTTTTACCATTGTCAAGAGGTCTTCAAAATGCCATATTGCTTATTATTTCAGGCAATAATATGTTGCCATTCTGAGAGCACCAATTTTCTTTTTTGAAGAGGAAATAGCTCATTTTAATTACACGTTTGCTTGATTTAATTGAAAATCTAAATACACATTTATTATATACTTTTTCCCCAGGCTTTATTCTTGTTGCTGCAGTGTGACAACAATATTGAGGAAGCTGAGAGGAGAAGAAAAATGCAAGCAGTTCCACCAACAGGTTCATCATCATCATGTTGATCTGTCTGAACATTAGTTTAACCATGCACTTAACTGTCTCACACATCAGCAACTTATATGAGGATTCTATAGCCCATGTTTTCACTTACAATTCAGATATCTCATTCACATGTCCAGTCTCTGCAGTTTCATTACCATTTCTGTCTACATTTTCTTCGAAACATTGTGAGAGCTTAAGTTTTCTATGTTGGGCCAAATGTGTTGTGTAGGCTATAGTAAGTCTGTGTTCTTTTAAAATCGCTGTTATATAATTTTTCCATCAGGCCACAGTGTTTTATTTTTATTTCATTTTACTGGCATATTGTTATTAACTCATTGCAGTCAGGTCAAATTGGCAGATTTGTGTCCTTACCATCTAAATCAAGTGTCACAATTTTATATGGCAAATAGTTTTTTCTAAATTTATTTATTTATAACAAATTAAGTTATGATTAACTGTTTTCAGTTCTTAAAGGTGAGTCCCATGGCGACAACTGCCATTGGGAATGAAGATAACTCTTCATGTACTAAACTGCAGCCTATGTGGGATAGTCAGTTCCCTTCCTTGCTGTTTATACCTTCCCCAGCTCATACGTCAGGTACCCATTTATAGCTGGGTCGACTGGAGAAGCGGTCGTACCAGGAACGAACTACAACCAGATTTTTTTTCTGTTCGTCCGTAATTTCGAATCCTGACGCAGTGTAATCGCAGTTCTTAGCAAGCCAACTTACTGTCGACTAGGCTACACTCTGAAATTTGCAGACAAAAACCTAAAATTTGCCAATTGATTTTGGAAACATGCGTTTGCGTTCTATTTCTTCTTTGTCGTTCATTCTGAATCTTCTGCTACCAAGCCCTCAAAAGAACTTTGCAAGAAGCAGGATGTTGTCCAGAGAACGGAATGCGTTGTGTCGAAGTTTACAGCCGACTGCAATATTTGCACCTTTCGTTCCATCACATCCGACTTCAGCTGATATTTTTGAGTATCAGGTTAGCCTTCCCTCTTCAATCCCTTCTCCTTAGCCAGTCTGCCCTGCTGCAACCTGTTATCCAGGATCACCGCATGGAGATGTACAAGGGTCTTGACAACTATGGTTTGCTGACCCTGATGCTAGCAGTCAGATATGGGTCGCTGCTCTGCTCAACATCTTGATCCCATTTGCTTTTTATGATTTAGTTTGTGGAATTTCATATTTTTCCTGTCTGCTGTACATGGACACCCATGCATGTGCAATTGATGTTTAACTGTACCAAGACCCTTTTCTGCTTCCAAGTGGCAGCCCCCAAACAGACTGCAGAATGACTTGATTAGAGATTAAAGAGGGAAAGCAAATCCAGTTTCAAAAATGCCGTGCTGAAGTTAGTGTCAGGATGAAAGGAACAGATATCACAGCCTCACTGTAAACTATGTTGCACCATCCTTTACAGGACAAATGTCAAAGAAGAAGATTATCCCATAACTAGCTCGTTAGGGAAGCCTGTCATTTGATGTGAGGTTTCCTTAGCACTGGTTTCTACGTGATGAAGTTATCAGCCTTTCCCTACATTTCACATTAATACCCTTTCCATTATGCTGTATCCAGCTAAGTAACTTTTCATACTTTTTTTTATGTGTTCATGTATCTTTTTGATGTATTCATGTTTTCTTCCATAATGTGTTAGCTCATATTTGTATTGTCTATTGTTCCCGATGAAGGCTTTTAGGTCATAATGTAGGTTTCATTCTTGTTTTCATTTTGCTGAGGTATTTACACTTAATTTTTAACCTTTAGCACGCCATGGTCGAGTGTTAGCCGACACACTAGGCCTACAAAAACGGTGTACGGAAGAAAAAAAATAATTTTTTTTTGTACGGAGTCACTCCCAACAGCTATTTTTTACTGCTGAATACATGCTCCATATATACACGATAGTTTGCCGGTTAAAGTATCGTATGTTCGATTACAAATGGCTTTTGAAAAGTTTTAATTTTGTATACGCCGTTTGGAGCAAGCCGACTTTTTGCGAAAGGGGAAGTAGGTTGTTGGGAAAGATCTTTATCGAGTAGATCTGTTTATTTTGTTAGTTTGAATTGGAAACTAACAGTTGTGTCGATATTGTAAACACAGTATCGATACGTTGTTATGGTTTCCATGGTTTTCTATCGAAGCGACTAGGCCTAGTGGTCGAGCCCAAATTTTTTCTGAGATTTTCATAAATTTTCAACTTCATCTTTTTGTATCTCAAAAACTAACAAACACACAACAACAACAATAACACCCACATGTTTGTAATCCTATTGTGTGTCTACACGCCAAAAAATCATATTTATTGACAAACAAACATAAAAATTAAAAATTTTGAAAAACGACTACCATAGTGACTAATTAAGAAAATTAATTAGGTCAAATTTTTTTCCAAAAAAATGTGGCGTGCTAAAGGTTAAAACACAATTCCCCATCCCCCTCCTCCTCCACATACTTATTACATCTCCTCTCCGACTTGCCCCTCTCCTCCTCCACATACTTATTACATCTCCTCTCCGACTTGCCCTTCTCCTCCTCCACATACTTATTACATCTCCTCTCCGACTTGCCCTTCTCATCCATCTTCAACCGTCCCCATCCCTTCAGCCAATCTAATTCTCTTTCAACCCGCCCACTCTCCTCATTGCATGCATGCACTTGACATTTCAAAAGGCTGTTTTTCTAAATATTTTGAAAAAATAATGTCCCAATTATTGTCTCATTGTGCAAGTATTTCATTTTTAACACCACCGGCCAATTATACCTAACACCAAGTTATGTACTGCATCTGCTGTGTCACGTCACACCACCGGCCAATTGTACCTAACACCAAGTTATGTACTGCATCTGCTGTGTCACGGTTGTGTCAAATCTTGCACCAAGTCTCGTGAATGCAATGACCTCAAATTGGGTCATTAGCTTAGATAATATTCTGTGGGACAGGTGGGTTTCTAGCATGACGCAAAAATCTCCAATTCGATGTGTCCTATGGTTTTCAGGGCCAAGTGGACCCAAAGTTTTGTTTCTCACGTTGAGATGCTTAAAGTTAGCTTTCTTCGGTCCTTCTATGACAACTTTGATATTTCGCCGATTTTAGGCAGCTCATGTGTCAGATGGATGAAATCCGGGGATAGGGGTGGAGTGTCCAAATGTCACGTAGACAGTAATGTCCTAAAAGGTAATTATGCAGAATTTGGTTTAGATCAGTAGAACAGATTAAAATTGTATAACACATTGAAAAGATTTTCAGTTTTGTACATATATATAGATGTTAGTGTATTTGTTACTGTTTTTGTAATGTACTCTTTCGATCCAAGAATTTTGTATTGATCTAATTTGCATTCACGACTATTTTAACATTGTTGCTTTTTATTTGCCTGAATTCATTGTTTTTATTGTGCACATTATAAATACTATCTAATTTGGGTTTTTATGTGAGTATATCATAATGAATTGTTTCTCTTTCTTTTCTCACCAGATGTTATGAGTTTATGGTCAGAAGATGAATGCAGGAACTTTGAGGATGGCTTGCGTCTGTATGGCAAGAATTTTCATGAAATTCACCTTAATAAGGTTTGGAAATTCTAACCTGTTCATTTATTTAATCATTTATAATTCCTTTGGGGGCATTTTAAATACGTGTAGTATGCACAGGTGATCTGTCTCTTTTAATCTCATCTATTATCTGTTTATGTACTTTTTGGCAATACTGAATCCTGCATCTTTGTTCTCTGTGTGTTGCTGAATTGTCCACATTTAATCTTCCATAGTGGGCTCTGTATTTGGTGTTGGTGATTGGATTGCACGACTTACTAGAGATAAAGATAGTTTCATAGATAGTTAGTAAGTTGCCCCTTTCAGTGATGACTGGCTAAGATGATAATACCTTGGAGTGGTAACCATATAATTTTTTGTTTTCTATCTATTTTTAATGTAGACCTGTATACGTTTCATTGATTACACCTAGGCCATCAATATGGTAAAACATCAAAATCTGTGGAAAATCATGAAGGAAGACTTACTAGAGATAAAGATAGTTTCATAGATAGTTAGTAAGTTGCCCCTTTCAGTGATGACTGGCTAAGATGATAATACCTTGGAGTGGTAACCATATAATTTTTTGTTTTCTATCTATTTTTAATGTAGACCTGTATACGTTTCATTGATTACACCTAGGCCATCAATATGGTAAAACATCAAAATCTGTGGAAAATCATGAAGGAAATGGGGTTTCCTGTGCATATTATTCATCTCATTGAAATATTATACCAAGATCAACATGTCGCTGTCCGAGTATCTGGGCAAACATCAGATTGGTTTGCAGTACACAAGGGTTGTAAGACAGGGATGTATCATCTCACCTTATCTGTACAACATATATGCGGAATGTATAATGAGAAATGTTCGAGAAGACGAGAACATTGAAAGTTTCAACGCATTTACGATTGGAGGGTACGAGATGACAGCGATACTATCAAGAAGGGCTAGAGCAGCTAATTTCAGCTGTAAATGGACAAAGTAAAAATCAAAACCTGTTTATAAACATAAATAAAACAAAGATAATGACCACAGACAAAACACAACGTCAGCATAAATTTACAGTGGGTGGTGAGGAAATAGATCAGGTCACACATTTTGAACATCTAGGCTACAAAATTGACAAAAAATGTCGAATGGTCGAAAGAAATCAGAAGAAGACTAGCTATGGCAATGTAGAGACTGAACAGCCTGAAGAAATTATGGCAGAGCACCACCAAAATATTAAAAGTAAAAGTCTTGTTTTTCCTCTGGCAGCTTAAGGCTACGAATCTTGGACGATTACCAAAATTTCTAGACAAAGAATCAAATCCTTCGAGTCAAAATGTTACAGAAAGATCCTCAGAATCCCTGGGCAGAGAAACAGACAAATGTAGACATTCGGCAAGAGTTGAGCATAGAGGAGAACTGGTTTATCAATTCCATTTTGGCTAGAAAATGAAATACTTTGGTCACATCAAGAGACTACTGCTTCGTCTTCCCGTGACATCAGACAACTCATATCCAGGGCCTTCATATTATGCTCAAACACATCTTTGAACCTAAGCTGTTCTCTTGCCATCCGCCAACTGTCAATAGAGGATATCTTTGGGAATGCAACCATCTTCCATACGATGAACATGACCAAGCTATCATAGTCTTTGATGCCTGTCCATCCATGTAATTCCAAGAATGGATCGCAGACGCTGTAGATGGAAGGTGTTACGCTTTTGCTCTTGTTTGGAATATGTTGCCAAAGTATCACTACCATATAGGAACCTGTTGATAACACATGCATTGCACACCATGGTCTTGGTTTTAATTGTGAGTTTCTGGTATTCCCAAACGTGTGCTGTGAGGCAGGCAAATGTAGCAATAGCTTTGCCAATGCAACTGTCTATTTCTGAGTCTGGAGAGAGTTTGTCGTTAATGAGAGACTCTAGACATATGAATTGGTGCACCGCTACATGGCATCTACTTCCTGTCCCAGCACATTTGTTTTGTTGAAACCTATTGCGAGACCAAAATCTTTGCCTGGGAAAAGCGATCTATTAAGCTCTGTAGTTTCTGCTGAGTGTAAGTGACAATTGTCATCAGCTAAAAACAAATCCCTGATGGGTGATCTCCTTGCATGGTTAAACAGCCAACCATCTGATGAAGGCGTTTTCTTCATTTGCACTACCAGATGCATGTTTCAGTATCGGAGCAAAGAAGATTCCAAACCGTGTCAGGGCCAGGACACAGCCTTGCTCAACATCACTGCGAATATCAAATGGTTGTGATATGCTGCCATCAAATTGGACTATTCCTTTCTTTTCTTCATGGAACTATATTATTAATCGAAGCAGTTTGCTTGGACAGCCTATTTTAGAAAGGGTTTTGAGGAGTCCATTCCTGCTAACCAAATCACATGCCTTTGTCAGGTCAATGAAGACAATCTAAAAGGGCTGAATCTGTTCATGTGACTTTTCCTGAAGTTGCAGAAGAGAAAAAAATTGTATCGATAGTTGATCTTCAATAACTGAAACCACACTGCTACTGCGGATACCCACGCTCAGCCAATTTTTGTAGCAGTAGCAAGGTTGGTCTGGTGAAGACTTTTCCTCGATAGTTTTTACAATAATTTCTATCACCTTTGTTTCTGTATAATCTTACAATCTGTGCATCTCTTATATCTTGAGGTATAATGGCCTTTTTCTTGCACTGGTATATAATCATGTACAGCTGTTGCAAGAGTGCACCCTTACAGCGCTTGATCAAATCAGATGGGATCCCTACAATGCCTGGTGCTCTGTCCAGGGCCAAGCTGTCAATAGCTTTATTCAGATCTTCTAAAGAGGGTTCAGCATCCAGCTCGTCCATATTGGGTTAGGTTTTGACAGCGTCAAGAGCTCTGGGAGTGACTATATTGTCACACAAGTGGAGCTCAGAATAGTGCTCGACCCATCGCTACGCCTGTCTTCCTTTATTTTCTCGCAATTTATTGGTTTGAGTAGTGCTTTTTTCCTATTTATAAGACCAATAGCTTTATTTGTCTTATGTTCCCTGTTTGTACTGCCGTCTGTATGCTTTCTCTGAGCTGTAGCCAGTACTCATTTGCACAATGAGAAGCTGTCTGTTGAACATGATTTCTGGTAGACTTTAAGAATGCTTGCATTTGGAAGCTGCTATTGAATCAGAGCAGTGCGGTTGGCCTGTATGGCAGGTGTCATATCTTTTGCTTCAAACCAATCATCTGATTTAACAGTTCTTAGCAAATGTTTTGCTATGGAAAGCATTTAGGAGATTATTAATTTCAAGTAACCATTACTAAAATTTAAGTAAATCAAATTAACTTTAAAACATTTTACTCATATGTTACCTAGTGTAAATAAGGTATCCTTTCTAAGTAATTGTCAATTTTTCTTTGTTGTTGATCATATCATTCTGATTTCCCCCAAAATGTCAAAATAAAACTTATTCATCTTATTCATTCATTTACAAAACTGTTTTTGTTTTGCTTTTTGGCGCAGACATGTCAATGTAAAATATAGATACTCTTTGCCAAAATGAGACCTGAAGACTACAGACTGAAATATCACTGGGTCAACAAATAAAATATAGTATATATGCCCATATAGAGAGGACAAACAGTAGGGCACATTCACTAAATCTGTTGATTTGACAGAAAGAGTAGAGCTACAGCAAGGCCCTTCCCAATTCTATTGGGATAAACTATGGTGACTAGAGAAGCATGAAACAGGCTACCAAGTTCACCAGTGCAATATTATTTGAGAGCAAATGATGAAATAGAAATGGTTAACATAAGCTTGTAACAGTGTTAACCTGCACATTTCAGATATTTTTATTTTCCACATTGCAACACTTATCTGACCCTCATTCCTGAATAGAAAGTGCAGTACTTTTGTTACAATTATTGCTGTAATATAGATTAAATTTGCTTGATCTGTGGTATATAATAGCTAGACTAAAATGCAGACTAGCACATGTATTTCAGACCAAATAGATGCTATGCTGACTATGTATCAACTACTTCAACAGAACAGCTAAAACCAAAGTTTTTAATTGTGGTTCCTTATGGGGGACAAAAATGAGAAAGCCATAACATTATTGACGTAACTCAGAATATGATGATAAACCTAGAGCTGGGCATGCTGAAAACCTGTAGTTGATTATTAAAAGGCAGAAAGAAAGAATTTTTGCTCTATCATTTGAGAACTTAATTAGCCCTTTTCAGTACAGGTGAAAATGCCAGAATTTCGTGCATCAAAGTTTCATTCTAAATAAAATTTACGGTTCATGTGCGTTAATTCACCCATTCTGAAATTTTATACCATTCAATGACCACACAGATTTCCGTACAAAAATAATTATACGTGTCTAGCTATCAGGGTGCAGTTTTGTTGTTTATTGTGGGCCCTAAAAAGAACCTTGATGCTGGTTTGTGGGTTTTGTGGGCCCTGAAAAGGGCCATGAGGGGAACAGATTACCAAGGATCGCTGAAGCTGTGCACATATCAGGACATACGCATGTTGTTCGTTCGTAGCTGCACAATTTAAAGAGGAGCCCAAAATTCTGTGATGTCCTGCAGAATATTGTCGAACGGGTCTAACTAACGGACTTTATTCTGATGTCGCCACAGAAACTCACACATGTAGGAATCTATCATGTGTCTGTGTGTTCCGTTTTGGTTAGGGTTAGGTGCCCTCTAACCATGTGCCAGAACGAACAGGAATGTCCTGATGACATGTGCGACATCTCTAACGATCTTGGCGAACTGTGAGAGACAAAGTCATGACATGATTTTTAGCACACAGTCGGACGGTGTGTATAATTTGTCTTTCCTGCAAAAACTGCACACAATTTATTTTCTTGCGTGTCAAGTGTGACAACTGCAATAAATCCGTCTTCCACGTACAGTGTTAGATCTGAGAATGACATGGATATAGGTTTACCGCGTGAATTAAAAAGTATGGTGCTTCGCGTGGCTACATTCTACTAAATTTGACCTATTATAATCCGCAGGTGAATTAACGCACAAGTACCAAATTTACTATTACTGAACAAAATTACGATCTAATCATCATGAGACATTTAATTAAACTATCTATTGCCTAAAGTATTCATAATAAAGATTATATAATAATCAAGGAATGGGGTCATTGGACAGATCAAATAATCATTTCTATGGTCTTGAAGCCCAATTATATTTGCAATAAATGGGTAGACTTTCAAATCTCGTATCACGATCTGTAATAAATGTACTGGAAATAATTGGACGCAATCATCATGTAGAGCCATTTAAAAAAATTTTATTTCGCAAACGGAATCACAAACACATATTTCAGAGGTCCATTTTGTTATAGGCTACCATTTTTTAGGTTTTCAACGGCCAGCACCGGGCAATACAAGCTGTAAAAAGTTATCAAATATCAGGTATTTTTTTGTCTTGAAATAACATGAATTGATTTTATTTAGGTGCGGACAAGGTCGGTTTATGAACTTGTGCATTTCTATTACTTGTGGAAGAAAACGGAAAGACATGATATCTTTGCAGCTAAAACCAGAGCAGAAAAAAGAAAATATTCACTCAACCCTGGTGTCATGTAAGTGGTGCCGAGTTCTTTACATGTGTTATATTTGTATCTCAGCCTTAGAATGTAATACTAATTCTAGACTGGAACAAGGTGTCAGAAAAACGTGTTGTGCAATAAGAAATTCATCTCATGAAAGTTTCATATTTTGTCCGTTTAATGTTCACAGAATTAATAGAGGAAAATGTTGCTTTGAAGTTAAATCTGGAAAGGTCCTATCTGTAGTTACACAAACCTGTCTATCTTCTTATGCGTTCATTCTCAATCTCCCACTACCGAGCCCTTAACAAGGCTTCGCAAGTAGCAGGATGTAGTTGGAGAACGGAATACGTTGTCGCTTGTTTACAGCTTGACTGCAATATTTGCACCTTTCGGTCCGACACATCCGTCTTCAGCGGGAAAAACCTGTCTATGTAAAGTTATATTGTTAATTCCTATGACAAGAGGTGACAAAAAACTTTTGTGTGTGCTCATTCGATCTGCATTATTTGATCATTACAAGACCCTGTCAGAGCCTGGATCAATCTTGTATTGAATATCCCTGTGTAATCCAGACACATGACCATTGTCTTGATAAAATAAGTAATTTCTCAGCTATTGAAGTCCTAATTCCATGACTCCTCCTACAAGTTTTTTAAATTCACCATATTCATAATTATAGACCAGACAGGGAGAAAAAAAACTACATTAAATGAAAGCTGTGCATGTGCCAGATATTCTTTAGGTCAGTCAAACAATATGTAACCATCATCACTAAGCAACACAACAAAACACTGATATTAGATGTCCATTTGGGATCAAGACGCTGAGCAGCGCATGAGCTGCAGTGGTCAGCGACCCATAGCTGACTCCTAGCGTCAGGGCCAGCGAACCAGAGCTGCCAAGACCCTTCTACACCTCCACGTGGTGATCCTGGATAACAGGCTGCAGCAGGACAGACTGGCTAAGGAGAAGGGATCGAAGAGGGAATGCTAACCCAGTACTCAAAAAATGCTTGCTGAAGTCGGATGTGTTGAACCGAAAGATGCAAATATCGCAGTCAAGCTGTAATCTACGACACAACGCATTCCGTTCTCTGGACTACATTCTACTACTTATGCCCTTTCAGGGTATGGTAGCGGGAAATTGAGAACGAACGCAGAAGAAGAAGAAGATGTTGTCCATTTCAGTTCAATTTGACTTTTAAAATTATGTCATTGGGCCCTGTTGATTAGCACTGAATAGAGTTAAAGGTGTGTTTTATGTCTTCAAGTCATCTCTAGCAATGTTAAATATTGCATTGTCTCTATATTAATTTTTTTAAAATTTAGATTAATTTTACATGTTACTGTTAACCTTTACCATACGCGCGAGTCTAGCCGGCTGACGTCATGTAAATCGAGCAGCGGATGACGAGTTTGGCCGACTTACGTTGCCGTTCCATAGCGATTGGCCGTTCTAATCAAACATAAAACGAACGGTTATGTAGTAATAGTCTAAACATAATTGTTCTTTATTTGTAGAGTTCCGTCTTCCGTAATGTGTGGTTAGTTTCCAGCAATGGCGATCGTGGAATTAGATTTAGGCGTTTAAAAATGATTTATTGTTATTCGCTTGAATTTGAAGATGGGGGGGGGGGGGGGGGGGGGGGGTCTCTCTCCAAATTCCTGCAATGGATTTTTCTGATTTTCTGAGGTAGATCTATTTAGATTGTTTATTTAGATACAATAATTACATTTATAGTCGAAGTGACAGACACAGACATTATGGCAAACATCGGTAATCCGTTGTCTGATTTGTTCATTTTTCTTTTCAATCGACGCACACCGGAAGTGGGAGTCTGCCATTTTTTCATCACTATCACCTTAATTTTTTTTATCTCAGAAACTAACACAACAAAAACAGTAACACCAACAAATTCTTTATCCAAATTCCTGCAATGGATTTTTCTGATTTTCTGAGGTAGATCTATTTAGATTGTTTATTTAGATACAATAATTACATTTATAGTCGAAGTGACAGACACAGACATTATGGCAAACATCGGTAATCCGTTGTCTGATTTGTTCATTTTTCTTTTCAATCGACGCACACCGGAAGTGGGAGTCTGCCATTTTTTCATCACTATCACCTTAATTTTTTTTATCTCAGAAACTAACACAACAAAAACAGTAACACCAACAAATTCTTTATTTCTCTACTCACAAACAAATCATCAATACCCCGTCAAATAAAAATGTTACAGGCTCTCAAAGAAGCAACAATAGTTAAACGACTTGACATCATTAAAAATAATGCCGTAGTAGTGGAAATTGCATGAATTTTGTATTTAGAGCGGTAAAGGTTAAGACATAATTTTAATACATAAATAATTATGGAAAATATTGTTTTTGGTCGGCTTGAGAATACAAAATAATTTTACAGAAATAACATTTTTTTCTTTTGTTGCAGAGATCACATGGATCGTTTCTTGGAGGAGCAAGAAGTAGAATTGCATCAGTTGATGACTCCTCAGTCATCAGAAACAAAGACAGAAACAAACGAAGACGAACACACTAGACCCACCTTAGGCATTTTTAGTACAGGCAAGGGAACCATTGTGTCCCCATCACGTCACTTCGATAAGAGCCTCACGAAAGGGGATCATCATGGATCTTCAAAACATTTACACCATCATCACCATGGGGAAGTCAACGGCAGCAGTTCTACTGACCTCACCCCAGAGCATTCATCTCCCAAAAAATTGAAGATTGATATTACATCTTCTGATCATCCATCTCCGAAAAGGCAAAAACTGAATGAACATTCTCAAGAGCCTTCTCAGAAACAAGAGAACAGCAACACATCACCATTATCTTTGTCATCGATACCTCCATCCACTTCATGTGACAAAAGTCCCAGTCGGCCAGAATGTGCTTCAGAACAGGGAAATATGCCCAAGCATATAGTAAGTAGTGCAGCAGCCTCACTGGCAGCGGGAGGAGCACTCAACCCAGACACCTGTAACCTCTCTAAAACAGAAGGTTCAAACACTGTAGACAAGGTACTGGGCAGTGAGACATCAGCCTTGGCCACAAACTCTTCGGGCAAGCTTGGTAGTGTGACAGCAGTTGTTGGTAGCAAGTCCCTGGGTGTCTCGGGGGAATCTCATCCATCAGATATCACAAACTGTATAAGAAAACCCATTACTGCAGAATCTGGGGCCCAGTAGATTGGGTAAACATGTTGACTGCGTACAGATACTGATGCACTACTTCTGGGCTTCTATCCCTGTGGTTTTGAAGTCTATGTGTATTCAGTTTATGATATAGATAATGAAATATCAATGAGATTGCAGAATGTTGAACATATTTTTAATTGCATTCAGCCAGTTTCTAAGTCATTGTAAAGTCACTTTCACTGTCTGACTGTTGATAATGAAATTGGTTTGTTTGTTTGTCTACATAGCAAATTACAGCTAGGCATACCTGAGCTGTAGTATTGCTCTTCCATTGTGTGAAGGTATTTAATTATATGGCATAATTTGCTGTTACCCATGGCCATTTATGCTTTATAATCTCCTTTCATTATTTCAGGTCTTATTCTTCAGTGGATTGAGGTGGGTTTGACAAATAACCATTTGTAAGTTGGTGGTTTTGTTTCTCTCTCGACAGGACTTAACCTTGTATTGTTGGTATGCTTCTGTAAATATAGACCTACTTAAATCATACGGTTGACATCTGCATAATGACGCATAGTATTAATTACCGGCACTTGCTCAAGCATGAGTAAAAAGTGTACATTAGATTGAATCAAGAGCAAATTTTTACACATCTCATTGACCTTCATCCATCCTTTGGTCAGCCATGGAACATTGAGCTGCAACTGTTGATGGCCACAGTTTTTTTTTCTGGACTATTTTCTTCACCCGAGCCCTTGCTGTGGTAGACACCTTGGTTCCTTCATCTATCATAGTCAGGTGCAACATATTGATCAATACCACATGCCTACATTGTGTGCCTGGAAACGGGCATTGAGACTACAGAGAAGTTTGACAATGCAGGATGGCTCAGTCCCACTTTCATGCACCTCAGAATATCTTCTTTGTTTGTCTTCAGAATTCAACTTTAGTGACTCTTAACAAAGGCAGCAGTCAACTCGAGGCCCTGTACACTTCCGAACACTTTTTTTATGGTAGGACATTGCTTGTTGCCACTTGCTACTGTATGTTGGGCAGGACTGCAATAGTTGTTCCACTGTCATGGAAGCTGTGCCACAGGTCCATAGTGCCAATGTTGAATTTGTTATAAAGATATCTAAGTCTGTTGTGTCCCGTGCATATCTGGAAAATGCTCGCCTGGGGAGTTGGTGGTAGGTGTCATTTTCCATATAGTCAGGGTGGTCTCTTTTCCACCTCAGAATATAAGAAGGGTCAGTTTAAATTGCTTCCAGATAAACATCATTACAAGGAAGTATGGCGACAGCATCAGACGTGTGATCTCGCATGGCTATAGTATTATCTCAGCACAGCAGGTCTGTCACACATGTAAGGAATTGACTATAAAGTCATTGCGAGTTCAGTTCTTCTGGACAGTTCACTTTCTCTGAGCATCAGCAATAAAATTCTGCTCTGTGAACAACCTGTTGTGTTTACACAACATGCACACGATCAAAAAATTCATCATGGTTGCCTGCATATCTTGTGCTGAGCTGGTGTTGAGGGTGCAGTCATTAGCAAAGAGATTCAAGATGGTAGTTTCTTCTTGGTGTGGTACTTAATGTGTCTCAGATTGAATAGCTGACTATGTGTCCTGTACCTGATAGGTATTCTGGTAGCAGTGATATGTACTAGTTCATAGTTAAGAGCGTGTGGGCTAGAAGACAACCTTGTTTAACACCATTTGTGACTGGGAAGACCGCAGACAAATTCTCCTTCATGCTGTTCTTAAGCTATCATGTAATTGGCAAACAACTTTGATGAATATGCTGAGGCAGCTATATTTCACCATGAGTCCTTCTCTGTGGACAGTGTCAAAGACCTTACAAAGTCAGTACAAGTAGCTTTTATGAAGAGATGGCATCACACACAAGGTATATTATAATCTCAACAGCGAATGAAATGATTGCCAGGTTGTCACACAAAAAATATAGCTATATAACAGATGAAACTTATTGAAGAAAGGAAACAATTAAAATAAATGGGAAGCCAGGGGACCAAAACAGCATATAAAAACTGCAAGAAAAGTTAAAAGAGAAATAAGAAAAGATAAAAGAATATAGTGGACACTTGTAAGGACATAGAAAATCTACACCAACAAGGTAGGGAGAGAAATGCCTTTAAGGCTATAAGAACACTGATAAGGGAATTCCGTCCAGTTCTGCATGTCATCAATGACAAGGAGGATAACACACTAACAGAAACCAAAGACATACTGAATAGATGGAGAGAGTACTGCAGAATCATGTATGAAGATAGCACAAAGCGCTCAGTTACAATCCTACTAAAAGATGAGAGAAAGAACCTAAACCAACATTGGAGGAAGTACACTTAGCAATCAATAGCCTGAAAAAAGGAAAGTCCTCAGGATGTGATGATATCCAAGTAGAGCTAATACAAGCAGGAGGGGAGGCAAGTGCTTGAGTTTATCACAAGCTGTGTAAACAGATATGGCACAGCACAGAGTGGACAGAAGCATGGAAAAAATCAATTTAATTCCCTCCCCTAAAAAAGGCAGTCTAAAGCTGTGCACGAACTACTGCGCTAATCAGCCACACTAGCAAAATACTATTGTGGATCCTATTAAGAAGGATAGAGAAAAGGTTTGAATCTGAAATTCATGAAGTCCAAGCGGGTTTTAGGAAAGATATAGGCACCAGGGACCACATATTCAATATAAGGAATATCTAAGAAAAATTTAGAGAGTTAATGTAGACCTGTACACGTATTTCATTGATTACACCAAGGCCTTCGATATGGTAAAGCATCAAAATCTGTGGAACATTGTGAAGAAAATTGGGTTTCCTGTGCATATTTAACATCTCATTAAAGCATTATACTAAGACCGAGCCGCTGTCCGAGTATCTGGGCAAGCATCAGATTGGTTCACAGTACAAAAGGTAGTAAGACAGGGATGTATCCTCTCACTTTATCTATACAACATATATGCGGAATGTATAATGAGAAATGTTAGAGTAGATGAGAACATTGAAAGTTTTGATACATTTACAATTGGCGGGTACAAGATTGCCGAGTTTCAATACGCAGACGACACAGTGATGCTATCAAAAAGGGCTAGAGTAGCTAATTTCAGCCGTAAATGGGCACCTTCAAAAGATCAAAACCTGTTTATAAAAGTAAATAAAACTAAGATACTGACAATCGACAAAATGTCATCATAAATTTACAGTGGGTGGGGAGGAAATAGATCAAGTCACCCATTTTGAATATCTGGTCTCCAGAATTGACAAAAATGGTGACTGCCCGAAAGAAATCAGAAGTCTAGCCATATCAATGCAGAGACTGAACAGCCTGAAGAAATTATGGCAGAGCACCAACAAAACGACGAAAGTAAATCTTGAGAGCCTGTGTTTTTCCTGTGGCAGCTTATGGCTGCGAATCATGGACGATTACCAAAACTTCTAGACAAAGAATCGAATCCTTTGAATCAAAATGTTACAGAGAGATCCTCAGAATACCCTGGACAGAGTAAAAGACAAATATAGACATTTTGGCAAGAGTTGAGAATAGAAGAGAACTGGTCTTGTCAATTCCATTTTGGCAAGAAAATGTTAATATTTTGGTCTCATCAAGAGACACAGCGGTCTTAAGAGAACAGTAATGGAAGGTATGGTGCCAGGTAAAAGAGGAAGGGATAGACCAAGAAGACGATAGTACCAAGTATGACTGTGGCAGAGGCTGGAGTTTTAGCAAGGGAAAGAGTTTCTTTCAGACAGACTGTGATGATGATCTTCTCTGTGGACAGTGTCAAAGACCTTACAAAGTCAGTACAAGTAGCTTCTACGACTTATCTATGATTCTACTCCAGCTTCTTTTTAGTCACCCTGTTCTTGTTCCAATCAGAGGCATGTTGTACTGGTATAGCCTGTAGAGAATGCATATCCTATACATCTGCAATTTGTATTTCATAGGAATATGGAAGAACTGGAAGTTATTTCTTCAATTGCAAATGAACTGAGGGAATTGTTGTGTGTTATAATTTGTTATTATGCCTTGACATCTGACATGAGGGATGCAACAGAAACATTTGTTGATATAATACTGACATGTCTATTTAGATAAGCGTTTCTCAAACTTGGGTCTCTGGAGCCGTTCCCAGAGATTAAAGAATGAATACAAATGTTGCTGTAAGGGTCTCCCAAACTACTAAACTTAACTCATTACCTTCTAAATTTCCTGCTAATTATTTATGTTGATTATTTTCACACAGCAACAAGATTTTGTTGTTCAACAAGACTAATCTTATAAATGGACTTCCAATATGTGTGGGTTTTTTTAAAATGGAACAATATTTTACATCTTTGGCTAATCTTTAAAGATATGGTTTTTAGAGTGATACTTCAAGTGCTGGAGTAATGGTTTAGCATTTCATCCAGACTGTGATGATAAGTCTGAATTAGATTGAGTACTAAATACCAACTAGCCTAGTGAAATTGATAAAAGTGAGACTAGTTATGTTATAAATGAGATTGCGCAGATTTTGAACAGGAATGAGAAAAATGTTACACATTTATGTTTGTACACACAGACACACCCCCCTCCATCCCAAGCAATAAAGAATTGTTACTGCATTGTACTGATATCTATTTTTATTATTAATACTACATGTGATAGAAAATTCAATTCAATGCTTTTAAATCTATTAATTTTACCTCACTTTATTTTTAATTATGTTAACGACTATTAACAAAGGAGCTACTGTTCTCGCATTTAATGTTTTGATACAAATCTAGTAAATTAGGTCGTACAATAAAGAGTTAAGAACTGTTGATTTAGATTGTTGCCAAAGTGATCAGCCATCATCAGACTTTTCAACAGTATTCTACAAGTTGGGAGCATCATATGCAAATATAATGTGTGAGTTGTACATGAGTGGAGTGGCCAATCCACATAATGCACATTGATGTGCTGTGCAGGTCACAAGTGTTAGTCAGGGTCCACTGTATGTTAGGAGGAGTAAAAGGAAAATTACATTTTTGCATCATTTCATTTACAGCTGTTTTAGGGCCTTAAATAAAGGGAGAGTGCAGATTGTACTGAACGTAACATTTTTATTGTTCATTCTTTTTGCTGAAAGCAACTGGACACCTATGTAATCTGCCTGGAGTGCAGTGTCTTCGATTCTGCTCAACGTGTCATAAATTTGTACACCTTCAGATGTTGGTTTGAAGATTTTTTTTTTTGTGGAAAATGTTATTCACATGTAATCAATATAATTACCGGCTTTAGTCTTAAAACTGCAATCATACAAGGTCAATTGCAGATTATGCCGTTGATGATCAAGTGCTAAAAGACATCTATTGTTCTAGGTCTTGGATTTTGTATGGTGGGATGACAGTTTCTTTGCTTGTTGCCTTACCTTCACTAACTATAAATCAGGTACCTATTTACAGTTGGATAGACTGGAACATAGTGCATCTATGCTACATATTTTGTTAGTTTTGTTGCGTAATTGCTATAACTTCCTCTTCCCTGTTGCTCTGGCACTAAAAAAAAAATTGGATTTAATTTGTTTCTTCCACAAGCGTTCATCTATTATATTTTCCCCCCTTTTCTCATTCACCTTATATTCTCACAGATTTAGTGTGTTGTACTGTTTTGCACCTTACTGTCCAGTACATCTGACTTTTAGCATGCAATTTTTTTTAATGGGTTCACATCCGATAGGGGTATGACCTTGTCAGTTCATAAATCCATACACATGAAAGCTTTGCTTGTGAGCCATGCTTCTAACAACTTAACCATTCATTAGTGAAGGTATGCAACTGATCATGTCACAGATTCTTTAAACAAAAATAATTTTCTTTTCCTTGAGCATAATATTGAATTTTGCTTTAATACACAAAGATTTGTAGTAACTAAAGGGGACAATTTTTTGTTTACTAGTCTATTAGCTAGACTGACAATACATGACTGCTTTGTTTCTCAGAAGTTTATAAATATTCTGCAAACAGGTATGTTACATTTTCATTGACTGAGTAAATATAATATGTTGGAACTTGTATTATATTTTCTTCTCACAGAGATAGAAGTCTGAAGCATCTGTGTTAGCAAAATTTGCACTGTTGGTACTAATACTGTGTCCTTAGATAATATAAATGCCTTTTCCTTTTGTTCCATTTGCAACGGGTAATGAATTTGTATCCTTTACTTCACTTGGAAGTTTAGCTATCAGTTCATTTGCTTTGGACAGACAAGAATGAATGTTTTTGTGGAGAACCAAAACATAGGGCAGAATCATTATCCTCATTGCTCTTCATCAGGAGTCACCATTGCTGGTGGCCTTGCAGGATGCCTGTGCTAAGAAGTATGTGCTCTCACTAGGTAGTTTCTGTAAAACCTTGTTTGGCATGATGAGATTGCATAGTATGATGCAGTGTTGTTGTTATCTTTCTCCCCATTGAAGGCTCATGGTATTCACACTGGTAGAATACAATAATCAAAATGATGCTGGCCTGAGAGAAGAAAAGAATGTAGAGAGTCAGATCTGACTTTATCATGGAGAAGAAGAATGTGTGGCATTAGAAGACACGTGTTGACTTACTGCCAGGTTCATGAAGTATATCTATGGTTTTACTTATCAGAGAGTAGCATGGGTGACAATAAGAACTACTTCTTAATGGAAGAAGTGGGGGAAACCATGTTTGACATATGTTGTATGCTTGCAAAACTTTCACGGAGCACCTTCTATACATGACAGGCCAAGAATTATTTGCTGCTTCTTTTTTTCATGTTTTTGGGAATCTTTGTTGGTCTCTGTGCTAATATAAGCAGTGAGTGGTACTGTACTAATGTATCATTTCTATGCTTGTTGTTTATGTTGCTGCATCATCGGAGAAGAATAATAATACTACATATATTATCATGTCTGCAAATATTTGATATTGCAATTGTGTGTATAAAAATTTAATGTATAAATCTAGTTGTGTCATATCTGCCTTAAGAAATTTGTTTTTCTGACAAATATTTTATTATTAACATGTATTTCATCTCTCTCTCTCTCTAATTTGTATGTAGTTTTTTTTTAAAACTTTCAACCATATCTCTTGTCTTGTCATTTCTCTATCGCCTTTCCTCTTTAACCTCATGCATGCTTCTTCCTTGTATCAGTCATTGCTTTGTAATGTCACACATCTTAGTAATCTTCGTCAGTGCACATTTTAAACTATTTTGTTAAATTTCATATTAAACACTTTCTGAGACAATGGTACATGTTTTACTGATACGAAAACTGCAAACAGAAAATATGTATGAAAGAATACACCTTCATTTATTTACATCATATATTTTGTTGTCCTGCCTCATTGTCCACATTTTGTTGTCTTGTTTTATTCTTTGTGTGTTCCGTGCACACCAGCTTCTTGTACATTTCAGCACTTTCATGCTGTTATTTTGTACATAATTATTTTTTTTCTACCATCTTTTGTGTCGATCATCATATTTCTTTTTCACCGATGGTTAAAAAGTCTGCATCAAAGTATATATACATTATCTGGACAGCGTTGGTTTTTATGGCATTTTGTTTTACACGGTGAGACCCCCATGCACAAACAACCGCTCCATAGCCACATTTTAACATGCCTAGTAAGGTTCAATAGTCCTATTCCTTGATTCTCAATATCTATACTGAGGGACCATTTGTCAACCCATTATGTGCAACACAAGCAATTATTAATTGTACGTACAAATTAAAAATGTATATTTATGTCCCACTGAACAAACAAAAATGTACTGTTTTAGAGGTCTTCAAATTATTATCAAAAATGCTCTGACTTCTTGTATCACTAAGAGATAATATTCATGAAACGAAATCACCTGTAATAATAGCACATGTAAAATCAATTTGGAATTAGCTGTATAGAATAGACAATACAGATCTCACTAAAGGATTTGTATTTTCAGGAGTACATACCTACTATACTAAAACATTTAAGTATTTAGCTGTCTACGAATTTACAAGGTTGGTTAACTTATTGAATATCACATTAACCTTTGCATAGCCAGCCTGGATACGGTTTTATAATTGTTATGGTCTATTTACAAATTTAACCACATTGTACATTTTGTAAGTACAAATTGTACTGGATTTCAGCAAACATGAGTGTACATAACAGTGAGAAGAATCACAATTACTTAATGTATCAGATACATTTAAAAAAAAAAAAAATAAAGATCGTAATAGTAAACATTTGAAAACAAAAATGTATATTCTAGCAAGAAATAGTATTGTCAGCCCCTAAAACAGTTGAGTTTTAGCCAGTGTTTTACATATGTGGACACTTAAACAGTCCAGGGTTGTCATGTTTCAGCATCATGAATTTACTATTTAATAAAATGTGGACATTAACCTTTGCCTGTCCAGGCTAATTTTGCCGATTTGTGTCTTTTAGCCTGGGTGAAAATGTAGGAATTCCATGGTTTCAAGTTTTATTCAAAATAAAATTCATTATTATTGAACAAAGTGGAATAAAATTATGATATAAACATCGGGAGACGAGACCTAACATTTGTATACTGGTTTAGAAGACTCTGCAGTCTGTATACAACCAGCTTCATTTACATTACCTTGCTCCAAAAGCTATGTGCATACAATTTATTCTTAAATGCATTAAATATTTCCTAACATTTAATTTGGACATCTCTTTAGTTAATTTGTAACTGTGAACTCTTGTTCTTGTAGGTGATTGTATTTTAAAAAACTTGTTATAGTCTAATTTATCCGTTCCTCTGATCATCTTATAATCCTGTATTAAGTCGCCTCGAATTCTTCTCTTTTCTAGACATTGTAGGCCCGTTTTTCTGAGTCTTTCCTCATAACTGTAATTTTGGAATCCCACTATCAGCTTTGTCGCACTTTTTAAAAATTCTTTCCAGCATGTTCATATCCCCTCTATGATAAGGACTGTACACAGTACTCCAATCTAGGTCTAACTAATGCTTTATACAGTTTGATTATCACTTCCTTGCTCCTATGTTTAATGTTTTTTTTAATCATACCTAACATTGCCTAATAAGCTGCGGGTCTACTTTGCTCTGGTGTTTGAGTCTATTAACCACCTAACGCAGCGGAGTATTAAGTTGTTCAACTCTAGCCCGCTAAGCAGGAAATCCTTCTGCCGGCTATATCCAGCTCATACCAGAGCTGGGACCTGCACAGGGTCATCTGCCCTGTAGAAGTATAGGTCGACTAAAAACATTGCATTTGCCTTTTTCACTGCTACCTGGACTTGTTCACTCACCTTACCTGTATGATCTATTATAACCCCCTAGGTCCCTTTCTATCTTCTCTAATATTGTTTCATATGGATCTACCCATGTGAATGACTACAACATTTATCTACATTAAACTCCATTTGCCAGCTTACAGACCATTCTTGAATTTGATCTAAATCCGACTCAATATATCAACTTCTGATTTAGATAAGACACTACCTCATAGTTTTGTGTCTAGATCAAAAGGCCTTTGCTAAATCTAGATTTGTTAAGTACAATCTCCCTCTACAAAACCAATGCTGACTATTTCTGAATAGATTAAACTTGTCTAAATGCATTACAGTGTTTTCTTTGATTATTGACTAACAATTTACAGACTATGCTCGTTAAGCTCACCGGTCTATAATTTGCTGGATCTGATTTTTTTGCCTTTTGTATAAGGAGATCACTCCTGCATCTTTCCAATCCCGTGGAACAATCCCTTTTGCAAGTGATTGAGAACATAATATAGCCAATGGTTTTGCTAGTTGTTCTCTAAATTCAAACAGCAATTTTGGATGAATACCATCTTAACCATGTCCTCTGTAATACAGATTGATCTTAATCACGCTGTTTTCATGTCTCTTTGAAAAATATCTATAGGATTTGGAGCAGTCCTCTTTTGTGTAGACTGCCAAAGTACTGATTGAGTAGATTAGCTGCCTCCCTATTCTCACTTATTATTTTCCCTGTGCTGTCTATGAGGGGGCTTAACACAAGAAAAGAAGCTTTTACTATGTCTTGATCCTCTGAGCAAGTTTTTTTTCTAAGTCTATTTTATTCACTTTGTGAGCATTGTTCTGTTTGTCTAATTATTTTTAATGTTTCTTTTCATTTACCTGCCTCTATATATTTTATTTATTTTTAGCTCTTCTAAATTTAACTACAAATCCAGTTATCCACTTTTTACGCTTGGTGTTTACCTCCCTACGTGGAATACATTCCTCTGTTAGCTTTTTAGAACTACTTTAAAACTCTCCCACTCTTGTTCAACATCTGTTCCTCCTACAATATCTTTCCAGATTATGTGGCTTGCTGCCTCTTTCATCTTCTTAACATCTGCCTTAGAGTAGTCGTATGTTTGTGTTTACTTCTTTCCCTGCTATAAGATCCCACAGGATGATTTGATGGTCACTTGAGCCAAACAGTTAAACTATCTATGACGTGAAGTATTCATAATAAAGATTATATATTAGTATGAAGTGTTAAATTACATTACTGCAGAAGTGGAAATTGAGACAATTTTTGTTTCGCCTTTACCCTGTCATGTGTTTCGTATATCTTTCAATTCCTATACACATACCTTTCTTACTTTGCGTCAAGGTCTGAATCTGGCGTGTGTTGAATATCCACAAGTAATCCAGATGGGTGGTCATTGTACTGATCAAATAAATCATTTCTATGGTCTTGAAGCTCAACTCGTTGCAATAAATGGATAGACCTTCAAATATTATAACATACGCTTGAATTTACTTTCTGGGGCAACCATTTTTCTGTGGCCAGTATTGGGCGATACAAGTTGTGAAGAGTTAAGTAAGGATCTTTGGTGTGCTATATACAACAGTACACACTACAATAAGGTTCCTCTTTTAATTTGTCCCCCTTTTTTTTGTGTTTTTTTGGCTTGGTGCCAAAGCCATTTTTTTCTGTGATTCAGTCTGTGCACAGCATTTTCAATGCTCAGCTTCGCTGTATTTTGCAAAATATAAATAGTGTAACCAAGTTTTTAAGTTTTTGTTAGCATTTGCAAGTTGAAAAAAGAAGACTTCAACTTTTATGCTAAACGTAACCCAGTGTATTTGCTGAACTAAATTAAGAGGGGCATCAAATGAAAACCTTAAATATATTCTGAAAAAGTGACACACAATAGTCACCATTGCATTCGATACAAGTCGCTCAGCGCCTATAAAGTGTTCATGTAGAAAAATATTATCTTGGTCGCGTGTGTAACCACTCATGCACCACTTGCTGGACCTCTTCATCAGGCCTGAAAGTCTTTCCTCCTAATGCCTCACTTAGTCGTCAAAATATGTGGAAATTACTTGAGGTTAGGTCTGGTGAGTACAGCAGATGTGGCAGACACTGAAAATTGAGGTCCTCAATAGTTGCACTAGCAGTATGGGGTCAAGTATTGCCATGTTACAAAAGGATACCTTTACTCAGAAGTAGTCCACATCGTTTGGATTTGATTGCAGGTTAAAGATGATTCCTAAGAAGATTTGTGTATATATAGCACTGGTGACAGTGTTCTCTCCCTGGGAACCTGCTCTAAAATAACGCCCCATTCATCCCAAAAGAGTCAGGATAACCTTCCCTGAAGATTGCTGCGTGCGAAACTTCTTCAGTTTCGGTGAAGAGGAATGGCGCCATTCTTTGCTCACACTGTTTGTTTCAGGCTCATGGTAGTGAACCCAGTTTTCATTACCAGTACCAATTCTTGCTAGGATATCACCACCTTTTACTTCACAGCGCCGCAAAAGTTCCTGACAGGCATTAATTCTGGAGTAAGCTGCCATAGCACCCACCTTGTGGTTCTGTAGCACATCAAGGATGATGTGGTATACCGGACCTTCATTAGCTGATGAATTTCTATAGGTTTCACCTCTTCGCTGCTCAAAAAATGGATAACATAACTCTGCTCCTCTTTGGTGTATGTCAATAGTTGGGCGGTCCCATCTTTTAACTGCAATTATGATGTCAAGCTGTTCGTCTGCACCGTAATGGCACGTGCAGGACATCCTTGGCAACCACATTAACAAGTTACAATACAAAGGCATGGTTTTTCTCATTTCTATCCCACTTTTAAAGTTTTCATTTGAAGCCCCCTCGTACATATTATAGTTTAACAACATAGCGATTCTGCACAGGAAATAATTGCATGTTGGAGGAGAGAAACAATGTATCAGCAGTGCAACATGGTTTTAAAAAAAAAGGTTGAAATACAAATCTCCAGGACTGAAAAAGTAACAAACATTTATAGTAAGGTGAAGAAACTGTGACCAAGACTTTCATCACTATTATGGCAGATGATGTAATTGTGTCAACAATGTTATGCGTCCATTTCACTTCTTTGACATTCATTCTCAAATAGTCACATCTATTTTCTTTATAAACTTGATAGTCTATCTGAGGTTTCTCTCATCACCACTGATTTATGAGGCAAACACAGAAGGAAAGAAATTCCAGGCCTCAACACTTACAGATCTAGATTTTACTGATAATATGTCTGCTCTCGGGCAAAGCTAGGACAATTTTAGAATACCAGTGTGAACATAAATCACATTTAAATTGGGACAAAATAAATGGAAAAGACACCATACAAATAGATATTACATGGTAGTTTGTTTGGGCAGAAAGTAGCTGGCAGACAAAATGTACGAACCCATATAATTCAAGGTCCTAAATGAATGAGCACATAAGAAATGTTAGACCAGAGATGTGAGGGTCAAAGATGTAGCACAGTGAATGAGCTGACTTCTTGCATCAAGGTCAGTAAATCAAAGTTGACCAAGACCACGAATCATTATTAATGTAATAATTATTCTATTAAATATAAAACTCCAACCCATGAATAGTAGACAAGACTAAAGAGTACATCAAGGCAACAAGTGTCAAACCTCATATTCTACCAAAAGAATAATGGAAGAATATGACTGTCAGATCTTGAATGACAAAAGAGTATAAGTCCTCAATAAAGCGCACAATTCTGCTGTTGAAAAGTAGATATCAAGCAATGATTGACAACACACTAAAAGTGATGAAAAAATGGCAGTCATGTAGATGTAGATTGAAAGAGCAATGATTAGAAAATAGCAATGCAATAAAAGGCAATCTGACCATAATAAAAAGATACGCTCCTTTCCCCAACCAAAACATTTAAACCTTTTAGCTGCTTATACAGTCTCAAAACACCATGTTTTAGTCTATCAGACCGTGATATGGTAGTAACATTGTTTAAATACATATACATCAACATCTTAAAGCTCAGATGATGACATTATGTCTACAATGACATGGCGGTGGCCCAATATAAATACCATAAGATTATCAGCAAAATATACTCAGTTTTCAAAACGATCAATATCAGTAGAATGGGCAAGAACATAACTAACACTAGGTTGATATTAACCATACATATAGTCAATCTTTGTTAATTCACTCAAAATAAAGTGCCATTACTGGCATTTTGCGACTTCATGGTCATGCACAGCAGGCACAACATTTTGAGATGCCTTCTGCATAGTGTAGATGGGCTCCAGCTAGGAGAGGCTTCTTCCATTGTGTTAACACATGTGTTTGTAGAGCATCTTGTAATTCACGTTTCTTTCAGTTTTCTGTTTTTGCTTATTTTTAAATTAATAATGGTATCCAAGCAAAGCATTAGTGAAAATATGTTGATACATTTACCAAAGCAAAAAAGGTTATGAAGAGCTTCATTGATAAAATAAAAGTGTTGGATAAAATAAGTTCTGGTATGTCAGTAGCATCTGTAGGCCATAAATTAGATGATTAAATCCACATTTCTCCTCAATAAGGAGAATATATTTGTAGAGCTGCACATGAATTAGCACGAGAAAGTGCTAAAGTTACATCTGTGGTTTGAATAAGGTAAATGAAATGATGTTTATGCATAAATGAAACGGTAACAAAAAAAGAAGTGTTGTAGAGACCAGTGAAGTAGTTCGACATACACAACTTGCAGCCATTGCCTCAGCAATTGATCACTGTCGTCTCTCCCTCTTCGGTAATGTTGTCCGCACTCCCTGGGAAGTCCCAGTCTACTCGATGCTCCAGCTGCCTTGGGGACGAGGGACAGCAGGAGGCCGTGCTCATTTTGATGACGTCCTCAGGGCCGCCCTGGCTAAATTAGATCGCTACCTCCCCAACAGAACTGCAGGCTGCCTGGGACGCGGCCATCAGACGTGGTCATGTATATTTGACGCAACTGGTTCTGGTCGCCTAAGTGTACTATCGATTGATTGTAGAGGCCAGTGCTATGCATCTTAAAGCCAAGCAGATCTATGGACGTCATAGAGAGGCAAACATACATGAAAACCTTATCAGGTAGTGTTAGCTGGCATGTCCATCACCCACTCCATAGAGTGGTAGCAACCTCTCTCTCGTTTGTTGGTCCAGAGGTTTGCAACACAGTGCCCTCTTAATGCCATCACTCACTATGAAAGGTAAGATTCAAGTTCATCAAATGCTCATTATTTCTTCAGTTTAAGTGTTATATTTTTACATGTTGTCAATGTTGGTGCTATTTCCTTTATTTCATAATTATGGTTCTATGTCAATGTTTTGAACATTTGTTTTTATTTGATTTTGTAATAATGTGTGTGTGTGTGTGAATAAGTACACATGTAATGAGTCCAAGCCATCTTTTTTGTCGTTCGCTTTCAAGTAATCGCATTTATTTCCCTCATAAACTTGACAGCCATTCTCAGGCTTTTCTAGTCACCATACAGTTTGTCTTGCAATTTGGTTGGAGATTACCGTGATGTCACTCTACTCCTTTTGTGCAGCAGACAAACCTGGAGAACATGTACCAGCGTTTGTTTGTTCTCACATGGGCCCATGCCATGTGACAAATTTTTAATTTGTTGAACAGATGATTTTTCAGTCTGCAGTGACCTGTTTGTTGGTACACCAAATGACTGCACATACTGTACAATTACAAAGAAAATAGCGTATAAAATGCATTTCTAAAATGCGCAGCATAGTAGGAAAGCTGTGTGTTATACAAGATGCACAAAATTAATGGTGATGGTAAGCAAAATGAAAACTTTATATTGTAAACAATAACCTAACCACCTTTTCCCCTCATGGGATCAAGTGTTCCATATTCATAGGGTCTTCTAAAAATAGCAAGGATTGGCTGTATATATTGCTGCACACAAAAACGTATGTACATGTACACTTTGAATGTTTATTTATAACCCACATATAATGTAAATGGAACTGCTTTATTTGGCAGGAATAGAGTAAAACAGCAGTTTATCTTTAGTTACCATGAAGACCTTCAAAAGTAATTGCATTTATTCTTGCATCGCTACCAACTGGCTGATTCCAGTTTAGTAACCGCCGAAGTAGAATAATGGTAGATGATGATAGATCATGCAATGCACTGGTGCACTTCTTATTGGTGGTATATATGAGGACAAATCGGTAAATAGATCACAAGTGGCTATATATTTAGGGAATAAAAATGAAATATCTCATTGCTTCATCAGTACACAAAAACCTGCAGCATAGAAGTCTTTAGAATGCTGTCTCAGACATATTTACACTTCACGTTCAACATCATTTGTGAACCATCACCTGCATTATGCTGTAGGCAAATATATGCGAACACATTATTGCAGTTGCTACAGTCTATCATTACTCGCTTGTTAACTAGAATCATCGACCACACACATGCTTCTGTTGCAGTTCAAACAGGATGACCAGGTCAGGTTTCATCGGCAATTTGTGAGCGACTTTGAGAAACACTAAACAGTAAGCATTTCCTTATGAATATCCTGTCCCGCAAAAAAGCACAATAGCATGCTGTTCTTGGATTGTACATTCTGTATGGACGAATGCCATTTTATATTTTTAGTGCGCACATGCATGCAACACCTAGCATCTGCTACCTACAGTAATTACAAAACTGAATGTTGCTGCCAATTAATGACACCTTTAGAAACTACAATAACATTTCTCAGCAATCCCACATCACTTTGTGACCTATTTACTGACTTACATTTGTATATGAGAGAAAATTGCAATGGTGAAATAAATATTTAAGCAATGGATTCTTTAGTGCTATTGGAACATGGAGACAGGGTGAGGTGCAGAAGATAATTTGAAATACCATCACCAAAACATTCATAAGATTATGTGATATATCTCAATACAAAGTGATGATTATGTCTAAGAAACAACATAATTCTCCCAAACTGTGCAGCAAAGTAAATTAGATAATATACATTCATATTTTTAAATACCTGGGCACTCTAATAAACGAGTGTCTGATTAGCAGAGTGGTGGAATGCTCACTTCTTTAGCATTTGTCATGAGCAGGAAGTTGTATTGTAGTTTACCGCAAGACTGTGACATATTGTGCCTTTCAACTCGACACATCCGATTTCAGCTGGCTTTTTGGGTACCAGGTTTGCCTTCCCACTGCAATCCCTATTCTGTTAGCCAGACTACACTAGTGCAGCCTGTTTCGAGTGCCGCCACTTGGAGGCAAAATAGGGTCTTGGTCAACTCTTGGTTGTTGACCATGAGCCACTGGCTGTTGTCAGCTCATTCACTGTGCTGCATCTTTTGCCTCGATACTGGATTTGATCTCCGTTATCGAGTGGCCAGTCCACCTAGCTGTAAATAGGTCTCTGGATTACTGTTAGAGAAGGAAACTGGCCACCACACCTCATAAAAAGCCAAGGCCTAGTACAATGAATTCTCTAACACTGTATCTCTGACAGCAGTGTCTGCTTTGGGGAAAAACAACAGATGGAATATGCAACTACGAAAATATAATAGAACAGCAATAGAAAAACTTAACTGATAGAAAATGAAAGGCATTCTGTGCAACAAATTATTATCAATGCAGGGATGAAAGAGAGTTCTCATTATATAGATTCAATCATGTGTTATGGGATCATTCAATATACCAGAAAATCACTATACGCCTCAAAAACGTTTTACAAAAGCATGTTATGAATGTCAAGGAAGATTAATGGGTATGTTCTGAGGGATACCAAAGACAGCTTGTTACTCACTTCAGAACAAAACAATCTTTGATTTTTATACATGTTAGAAGAGCAGGGTTGGGGCGTGCTGTAACAACTTGCAAAATTGCTGAACGGAAGGCAACTCAGGAAATGCTGGACGGTTTTGTAACATGGCACTGAAGATAGTCAACAGCAGAATTGCTAAACAACACTAAGCTGTGAAGATCTATGGCTTTTGGCATATACCGACACATAACCAGAACAAAGTTATGTGTTATATCTTAGGCTGATGGAAGCATGAAGAATGTGAATAAATGCCATCTGGAAGTCCTCACACCAGATGAGAACAATGTGATACTGGAAAAAGCCTACACAGTCCATCAGAAGTCTGTATTTAGTGTATTGTTTGTCATCATATTCAACATGTGAAACAAGTTTTTATTATACATTTTAAAAATACAATAAAAAAAGTTTAAGCCATTAAATAACTGTTTTGATCAACATCCATGTGTCAATGAGGCTCGAAGGTGAGCAAAGAATAGTTACATGATAATCAGCTTGGCTTGAGTAAGAGACATCTAAGGAGAAACTAAAAGAAAATTAGACATTGACACCCCATGGTAGAAGAAGAATGGCCAAGTCAGCCATATAACTGGCACTTCAGCTTCTCAAAAATAAGACACTGATTGTGTGCATTGAAGCAATTGGTAATGGTCATCTCTTAGAAATATAATTCATTGGAATGCAATATCCAAGTAAATGTGACACATTCAAACAAGTCCACAGATTTAAATATTCACAACATATGTAAAGTGCATTTCAGAAATCAAGAACAGAAAATAAAATCATCCTATGCAACAAATACAACCCTGAGTTAACTGAAGTATGAGATTTCTTTAGTATTACTTGGTACATAGAACCAATATTTTCATATGGAGTGAATCATGGAAAATCAATAAACAAGATGATCACTTGAGATATGATTTTCAACAACAAAATTATAGTTAAATGAGAGCTGAAGATTTCCCATTTAACAAAGGAAGATTACACAGCAATAAAGCAGAAGAAGAGAAAAGTTAGAACACATTGTGAGTAGGAAAAGCTGATGCAAATGGAGATTGAAGACAGCAATAATATAAGAAATTGAATAATTTAGTTTGGTTTTTTTTTAAATAGCAAATAACTAAATTAATAAACAGCACAAGAACGTAACATTGTGAATATTGTCTATGCCAGTTGGTATGACTTTGATAAATACAAATACATTTTACAATATTTGTCATTAATTACCACACAATTGTAGAGTAGTAATACATTTCTAAAGGAAGAAAGTTAAAATTACATTTTCTCTTGCCTTGCCAACAGTAACTTATCAGTACATATAAAAGTCATCTTTTTCTTGAAATCCTTTTCTGCATATAAGGACTTTTGTATGACAAGGGTGAGCGAGCCTGTATAAAATTTATTGCTGTTTAAAGTTTGATATTAACTTTTGAATACAACAAGGACTAGGTCACCATAAAATTTCAAATGACAAAGGCAAGCCATATAATAGAGGAGGAAACATAGCAATTGGGACACACCCTTGTCATAGGGAAAGTCCCATGTACACGACATATATTCAGTATATTTTATACAAGGAAAGTATATCTACAATAAGTTATGTATACAAGTATAACAACATCACATGTAGTTACATAGAATGATGAGGTAACACCAGTGATATAACACCTTTGCAATGACAAATATTCCTCATTTTTCACAACAAAGTCATAAAAAATGCTCACCCAACAAAAATGCCCATGTTCAATCATGTAAAACCCAAATAAAACACACCCTGACATGATACTCTTTGGAAAGAGGCTAGCAACATTTAGAAGTTTAATAATAAACCTCGATATCACCCTAATACCGGCTATCAGTTGATGATATCCTGGTCATCAACATCCTGATCAGATTTTGTGCTACGGAACTTCTTGTCCTTGCTGTCATCACCACTTTCTGTCACTGCACAAGATAGTAACATATATGTATTTCTGAATAGCATTCTTTCATGTTTTAAAACCACATATCATCATTGAAAGAATTTTAGAACAACAACAAAATGTTTATGTATACAAGTAACCTAACACCCATATGATCTCTTGCTGAAACAGTTTAAGATAATATGCCCATGATTTTCTTAGTATAAAAAAAAGGAATTGACAAAAATAAAATTGATAGCAAATAAAAACAAAACTGAAGTTGTATGTATGAACGTTAACAGATAACAGATGTTTCAACCAAGTCTTTCTCAAGGACAGGACAAACTTAAAGCAGCACACACAAAAAAACCCAGTTAACTAAGCTAACTGAATCATGTTAAGGTGGTAGATTGGAAAATTAACTCTACAAATCAATTGATTAGACAGTTCTGAAAGCATACTATGTGACTCTTAAGGTGTCATTACCGAATAAGCATGAAATGATATGTAACAGCTCTTGTTGGGCATACCCTCAAATCCACAGATGTGGCTGAGCAAATAATATTACCTGTCATTGTGGTGACTCCTGAAACATGGCCGATGCTTTATAATAACATTTAAAATATATGCACAACAATGCCAGATCAGTGTTAAATTAATTGTTACCTGTTATATGATTTCTGAAGCATGGTTAATGGGTTACAACAATACAAAATATACGCACACACAGGCATGGATATAGAACAGACAAATTGATAGGATGATACAAATAATGATATTACCATCCACTGAATAATGTTTATATCTATATATAACCAATCACCTTTTTTTTTTTAAATCATGCAGAGCTAGATTATATTTAGGTTTGTGAACAGATTGATAGTGTTTGAAAACTATGCAGAGTAATACAAGAGGAAAGGTAATTTGATCACCAGATTTTACCACAATATGAACAGCAATGCTAGGTCACTATATTAAGTCATGTTAGTGATTATATTGTGAGTACTGAAGCATTGCTGATATACAAGTTTGAGGGCTAGAGGCCCGAGTAATGACAATGTAGTATAGCACTACAGTATAACCTTTCTCACAATCATTGTTGCGGACTTAGTCGTTTTTTTTTTTACTGAACCATTGGCTAAAAATGTTGCTCCTGACATTGTTTCTGTATACTCACCAGTGTGTTTGTTGTGTTAACACCAGTTTTGCTATAGAAACGGATAATTTTTTAATGATATTTTTCTGTTTCACATGGATTTGGAAGGTTATCCCATTATTGTTTGTGATGAAGTTAAGTTGCAGCAACAGATTTTTCTGAGGTAGGTCTGTTTAGTTGGTTTATGTAGATGTTATAAAATACATTTGTAGTGGAAACTAACAGATATGCCAATCTGGTTAGGAACACTATCAATGCTTTGTGGAAATTTCATGGATTTACAAGACAACTGGGGTACCCAAAAATTGGTAAGTCTAAATGTTTGTGACGTAATAAAAAACATGGGGAAACTAGAAGGTTAAGTTGCGAGATTATGTTCTTTGTATGTTGTACATTTTTGTTGTTCTGTTGTGAAGGTTTCACAGAGCCAGAAATGTTTCATTTGTTATAACATCTTCTTCGTATGTATTTAGACATCCATTTGAATATATCTAAAGAAGCAGTGGTCAGCCTGAGGTTATTGGTATCTCCATACAGTTTGTCCAGGGATGGTACTGGTGACAGTCATATGTACTTTCTCTTACTCATATGTTGCCCGCCTTTGTAGCAGAAGTACAGCAGTAATTATTATCAGTGCCACAGATACATTTCATAGGTATTTCTTATATTTAGTTTGCCGTAAAGATAGTATCTCAATCTGATGTGGTCTGTGCCAAGTCTAAAGATTACCACTTCACATTTAATCAGCGTTTCCCTTTTGTAATGACCAGTTATATTGTTTTGCAAATACTTAGATTTAGTTTCTGATTTAGCAATCTAAATTATTGTTTGAACTTTGGACATCAACCATGTTGCTGGTCACAAAATATGACTAGATGGGCAGCTAGTTTAAGACCCATGTTATACAGTGCAGTTATATCTAATATCCATTAAGCTTATGTGAATTCCAAGTATACACCTTCGCAAACAATAAGTGGAGACAAAGAAAATCTGTTATTCTGTGCTGCTGATGCAAGCAGGTGAAATCATTAAATTGTATTTTACATATATATATATACTTATTATATAGATTATATGCTGTGTACACATATTACTGCGTACACTTCATGAAATTTGTTAATTTTTTGTTAAGGTAATTATGACTATATGGGAATTTTGTTTTATGCACTGTCATTAGAGAGGAACACCTGAGTATGATGCAATTCTACTGTAGCAACAATTAAAATGTATGCACAGCACTTTCAGGTGAGCGAGTAGCAAATAAGAGCAAACACAGTTGGGGAGTTACTGTACGTAAATAATTCTGTGTGCTCCAGGTACCAGAGAGAACCTGTAGGATGTTGCATATAGACAAGTTAGAGAGTGTTGTCATGCCAACGGAATGGAGATATTAATATTGCATGACCTTTTTCTGATGAATTAATGTGCTCTGAAAGTGGCATGATTATTTCATGACTTTTTTTCTAGTGGTCTACATCACTGTGAAAGTGAGACATGATTATTTCATTACCCTTTTCTGATAATATATAGCACTGTGCAAGGAATAGCAAAGAAATATACAACAGAGCACAATGTCATGGCTGGAAAGTCTATACTTTGCAGATAACCTAGCAATGCTGTCATAAATAATTGCAGAAAAAGTCTACACATTTGAGCAAAATAAGCATTCATCTGTCCATATATTTTGGTTGTCATCTATGTGGCCTTTGTTATCTTTCTTGGTCTTTATCTTGCTCTAAAGTCCTCCACTGACATTATAGGCTTGTGCAGTGGGTAGGTTTGGAGGCATTCTTGTCATGTCCAAATTATTTAATTCCCACTTTGCCTATACATGCTAAACATGGTATTTTTCCCATTTCTTGTTTCATTTTTTCTAAGTGACTGATCGCTTTTCACAAGCATCTTATTTCACATTGTTATCTCTCACTCTCAAGCATTGGTCAGTGTCCATATCTGAGTTATATAGAATTTGTATGAATATCTGTTGGCCATTTTGTCTTTTCATCTCCACTGGAATGTCTGGATATTTGAGTAATGGCACTAGCTGGTATGATGACTGAAGACATGAAATATCCACGCCTCATGAATTTGCCTATTATGAAATAACTGGATGATGTCCTTCCAAAACTAACATTTATAATTATATAACTTTCAGTTAAACAATATCACTATATTTCGAACCAATACTGGAACCCCAACTAGGAAATAACCAGGTCGGGTTAAGGAAAGGTGAGAGCTGCACAAACGCAATATTTACATTGAAACAAATATGTGAACAGTCTACAGAATATTATGGAAAAAACAGCCTTATATTCATAGATCATGAAAATGTGCTCGATAAAGTCAACAGAAGTAAATTATGGGAGATCCTGGCACATTATGGCCTACAAGACCATCTCCTTAGTAATATCAAAGCCCTAAATCAGGACAGCCAGAATGCAGACTTGCCTGAGAAATAGAGACAAGTGCAGAGGGCAAACATTGTCACTTACCAGCTGTCTCCACTACTAAGACATCCCAAGATTTCCCTCCGAGCAAAAAAAGTAGATGATAAATATTATCTTTGTCCCAACCCTGTGCTGCCAGTGCCAAACATGGGCATTGAATAGGGCCCATGAATGAAAGTTAGTCACCTGCGGAATGTCACTAACAACACCAAAAGAGACAGAATCACAAATACGAATATCCGGGAGAGCCTTGGAACAATTCCTTGCCACTGTACATCGAGCAACAGAGAATGAATTGGTTTGGCCCCATTGTGAGAATTCAACCACACCACATTGCTCATGCAACCTTCTACAGAAGAACATCAGGAAGAAGGGTGAGAGGTAGACCTAGAAAAGGGTTGGTAGGTAAATGTTACTCAAGTCACGAGGGAGGCGAAAGACAAATACATACGACAACACTGGGGTACAACCTGGTCGAAAGTGAGACAACAAAAGAAGACTAATAATAATATCACTACAGCAGTGATTCTCAAACGGTGTATTTCTGCACTTAGCTAAGTCTGTCACTAACCTTTGTGAATGTTCTGTTGTAGTGTTTTTTTTTTCTCCATAATTGTTTAAAATAAAAACCGATCTGATAACTTGAAAAATGTATTTCAGAGCCCTTTTCTTTATTCCAAAGTAGTCACGGGTTTGTGTATTTAATGTCTTCTTTAAAAGCGGATGAGTACATATACTGTACTTTCTATTTGGATATTGGAGTCAAATATGTGGGCTATAGTAAGATTTTTTAATGTTCATGTGTGCAGTGAACACCAAAGAGTTTGAGAAATATAGACATAAGCCAAAAGTAGCATTTTTCACTGAATGATCTAGACCCTAACTAGAATATGACTATGAGATTCATTAAATGTTGCTATCTTATCAACTATCAGCAGTAGCACCAATTCTGAGATTTCTACAAGCCAAGCAGAAACATGATGGCAAGACATTACTGACTGATTCCTTCTTATTTGCCTAGACTTTTACATGGCTGTATTGTAACTGTGTGCTCAGTGTGGTCTAGTTCTGAATGGGTGAAAGACATGATTGAGCAACAATTCACTCATACCTGTCAAGTGATTTGGCTCTATCATATTTAATACGTTTTTAGGATTTCCTAAGTAAAACTCTATTTAATAAATTCTTAGTTCTTAGTCGACCTAAGTACGTCTACAGTGGCAGATGCCCCTGTGCAGGTTCCAGCTCTGGTATGAGCTGGATGTAGCCAGAAGGAGGATGTCCTGCTTAGCGGGCTAGGCTCGAGCAGCTTATTACTCTACTACGTTGGGACTAGTGCCGCGGAGGGTGGTTAACCAATGTGCGAGTCCATTTTAATAGACTCAAACACTAGAGCAAAGTAGACCCTCAGCCTGTTAGGCACTGTCTATGCTACTCTATACAAACCACTTAACTGTGGCTGGTGTTATCCCATGTCACACAGTTAATCACCTCTTACGACATGCTCTCGGTGGGTAAGTGTTGCTATTCTTGTCCTTGTCATATATAAATACCTTAGCGGACCACTCATGAAAATCCAATATTGTTAAACTATAAAATCAAATATTACATTTAAAATTAAAAGGCTACCACCAAACAGAAGCCTGTGTGTAGGAAGATAACACAATGCAGACTATGTTGGGCACGTAACTGTTATTTCCAGTACCAACTGACAGAATGGTAGTTTGGCCTACAACTAAACTGACACAATGTCAGCTAAGGGACTCCCTCCAACAAAAAGAAGAAAACCCTCTGGACACCACAGACATGAATGAGAACAAAAATACCAGGAATTTTTTCAGCATCTACATAAAGGTGGTAAATATACAATGTGTTCGTCTTGTTGAAAAAGACATCAAAGTAACTAACTGCTTCTGGCCTGTATGACCTTACAAGCTACTTTGAAACGACTGCACACAAAAATTGTTTAGCCACAACAAAAGATTTTAAAAGCCATGAACTCACAATTTCAAAAACAAAATCAACCATCGGCATCGGTTGACATTACAGAAAGTGAGATGTTATTCTGCTAATTTGTTGATGAGAATAATTTTGTCAGCTTTGATTAGAGATTGTTTCACCAGTTTGGTTGCACAAATGTTTCCCAGTAATGTCAATTTCAAATGTAAGAGCACGAAAGTGACTCAAATCGGGGGGGGGGGGGGGGGGTCTTGATCCATCCTTCATCAACCCTGTGACTCAGTTTTGTAACTTGCGTTAATGATCGACAAGAACAATGACAAAAACAAGACAAAACATCTAGTAATCTTGGTTCATACATTTGAAGAAAACAACTGTGCCAAGACAAGGATTCTAGATATGCCAATATTGACTGGAGGTACTCCAGTGGCAGTCTTTGATGCTATTGCTGCTGTTATAAGGGAGTATGCGATTCCATGAAAATATTTGACAGAGACAAATGTCATGGTGGGGTATCCCAATTCTGTAATGACCTGCCTTGGAGACATAAACGACAATATCTTCAACATTGGCTGTGTGTGTCATTAAGCAAGCAGTCGGTGTGTAAAAGTAGCAGCCAAAATGTTATCTGTGCCATGAAGTGGACCATCATCAGATATTGAAACACTGTCCCACCAGATAATTGTCATTGGAGAGGAAGTCATTAAAACACTGAACCAGTATCCTGCGCTGCTAATTTATTTTGATAGCCACTGTGAAGTTGAGAAGCTTTGAAGTCAAACTCACCTATGATCATTTGAAGAACCCATTGACAAAACTGACTCTTCTTTCTGCAACATGTTTTGCCTGTTTTTAATACTTTCAACATTCTCTTCCAAACTGATGAGTCAAAGATTATTTAGCTAGTGTCAGAAATGGATTGACTTCAAGAATTAATTCAGATGAAGTAATCAAAGCCAGTGAGTACCTCACAGAAATTGATATTGCTAACAGAAAACTTCAACACACTGATGCTGATTTCTGTCAGCATAAAAGCTAGAGAATATAAGCATATGCTGGAGCTCTTATCTCATCTGCAATCCAAAAATAATATGTCACTGCAGAGTTTGTATACAACCAGTTTTTGTCTTGTCTTTCCTGTGTTAGTGATGTGTCTTGGGCATCTTGCTAACTAAACAGGGTCCAATCTCTCCCTGCCGGTGTGTTTTAGTTCATTATTGTCCTGTGTGTACATTTCACGGCCATATCAAAACCAATAGTGTCTGCAAATAGAGTGAAAGACGTCAATTTCGTGAAGTTCAGCTGTGTGCACTAGACCGTGGAAATTCTTTTTCTTCTTTGTTCGTTCTCAATCTCCCACTACCAAGCCCTTAAATGGTTTTGCAAGTAGCAGGATGGTGTCTGGAGAATGGAATGCGTTGTCATAGTTTACAGCTTGACTGCGATATTTGCACCTTACGGTCTGACACATCTGACTTGAGCAGAATTTTTTTAAGTTCCGGGTTAGCCTTCCCTCTTCAATCCCTTCTCCTTAGCCAGTCTGCCCTGTTGCAATCTGTTATCCAGGATCACTGTTTGGAGGCGTAGAACGGTCTTGGCAGCTCTGGTTTGCTGGCCCTGATGCTAGCAGTCGGCTATGGGTCGCTGACCACTGGAGCTCATGCACTGCTCTTTAGCAACTTTATCCCATACCGTGCGAAATAAGACACAAGGTAACCAAAATACTATTAAATATAGCAGATGACCATGCCAGGATAATCGGAGGGCAAAAAAACACCACAAAATAAATGAATATGTAAAACTATTCAGTATACTTAAAAACCATAGCAAGTTACTGAAAGAATACAGCATCCAAGTTTCATTGATATGTGACATATGTGCTGAAATTCTAGTCTACCACTAAAATCGGCCACAGCAGCAATGTTTTCTGCTGAAACTCAACAGGGACAGTTTAAATTTGTGTTATGCCAGTGGTTTATGATGAACTATATAACCAGACATGTGCTGGATTGGTAACCACAGAGGAAGAAAAGAATAGGTGAGACCAAAAAGCACCTGGCAAAGAATCGTGAAGAGAAGACCAGAGCAGATGGAACTACATGGGCAGAACTCAAGAAGATGTCCCAAAATATGAATCAATGGAGTGTATCTGTTGCAGTCCTATGTTCCAAAAAGGAAACAATAAATTTGTGATTTACAATAAAGGTTTCTGATAAATTATTATCTCATTTCCTATGTTAATCTTTTTTTTAAAGCAGAGTGTGTTTCACCCTACCATCTTTTGATACCTGAGAAAGCAAGTCATTCCCTCTTTTATTTCTCATCATATGAGGGGTGTTCAAATCAAACCATGATTTTTTGGTTCTAGTCCTACTTTAATGGGTTATAGCATGCTGGAACTACCATCATTAGTAAGGGGCACTTGTGTCCTATTACTGCTAGGTGGCACACTTGCTATGGGCCAATCATGTGACAGATAAATAAAAATGGTAGACAACACTGTTAGCGCTTGCATTGAACAGCGTGTTGTGATGAAGTTTCTTGTGAAAGAAGACCTGCAAAAAATTTACAGAAGACTACAATTACAATACGGTGAAGAGATACCTACCGCAGTAAAATATTTTAATGGTGTAAACATTTTAGAGAAGGCCATACATCCATGAATGATGACCTGGCTGTGGTGGCTCTCAACCCACCAGTCATTCCTGTGAATATCCAAATTATGGAATGCCTTATTCTAGATGTTGATTTCCTACCTCGCGGTGCTACTATCAACAGTGAACAGCACATATGCATTTTGAGTGATGTGCATAAACACCTGCGGGAAAAATGGCCTGGTTTGATCACAAAGAACGTCTGGCTCCAGCAAGATAACACTCGATCTCTTAGGGCTCACTGTACTATGTACCATAGGCAGCAATTCAGCTGGGAGGTATTGCCACATCACATTACAGCTCCGACCTCATTCCAAGCGATTTCCACCTGTTTTTGGACCCCTCCAAAAATTCCTTGGAGGTCTGCATTGATGACGAAGTGAAACAGGCTGTCCTCGATTGGTTCAGACATACTGACAAATCTTTCTACGCTGAAGCTTTTCAAGCATTACTTAAACTGGGATAAGTCCATAAACATTGCAGGAGATTATATTGAAAAATAAATAGCATTTTGACTACTTGAAAAAATTAATTCCCGGTTTGACTTGAATGCTCCTCGTATATAGGCTATTGTTTTTCTGGCCTTATTTCGAACTCTGAAAACTAATTCAGCATCAGCAGGTCTTTGGTATTATGCAATGCCATGGAAAGAGAGTTGTCTGCCATAATGGTGTTAAGAGTGATGGGCTAGTCAAAATTAAATTATCAACGACTGTTGAGGTAAAATAGCAAAACTAATGTGAAGACTTCTTTCTAATTGCAATTGATAGAGATTGTTTGTCCAAAGTGGTTTCAATTGTATATGGTGTTTTTACTTCAACAATTCGACACTTTTACAATATTTCTGCAAATTCATCTATGCATTTACCATGACACAAACCATAGGTGAACTTTTTTAAATAGTCAAACAACATCCATATTTGCTATATGTTCATACTTCAACTAATGTCTTCACTGTTCTTCCATTTTCTATGATACTTCACAAGCCTAAACTGTCCAACCATACTCAAAAAACATTTCCGCCTCAACTGGGGAATGAACCCAGGACCACTCAGAAGCAAAGACAGCTCGCTAACCACTGTGCTACACTGCTCCTAGGTAACCCAAACTATATATTGTTTAACACCATATATTGCAAAAGCACATAAACTAACCTGCTTCCTCCTATTTTTACTTCCCTTGGTAAGAATGGGGAAAGGGACTGGAACTTCCAAAATTATAGGTGATAAATATATATAAATGTTTCACACATAGGACAAAATGTGAGCTCTTATCAATGCAGTTAAGACATATTTTTCTGACAGCTTAAAAAAAAGCAATATCCAAATATAAAACAAGCAGATGGTGCAGACAACACACGGAAATATTGTGCGGACATATAATAGTGGTTATCAACTCAAACATAGGTTGTGAGCTATTCACTTTGAATTGCAACGACAGTCAAACCTATAAATAATTGTGACCTATTATCTCTTAAAGCAGGGTGAACTAATTGGCTACTTACCACAAAATGTGACAAATACAATCAGTATTTGTCTGTGACGTGAAACTAGAAATTAAACATCAAATTTGTACTGGAAAACTGGTTCTTGATTTATTTACCCATCACTATTACTTTTCTGTAATAGTAGCTCCTCGTTAATGGTAAACAGTCCTATTGTTCTTTGAGGAGAACCGCTGACATCTGAACGCATATATCGTTAACTGCACATTGAATTAAGTTTTTTTAGTTTTATCTGCGTTTCAGGATTTTAATTAATATTAAATGGTAAGGGTAGTAACTCGTTTCATTTGTAATTCCACTGGGGCATTTTTGTAAATAAACTGGTTAAAAAATTCCAGCCTGTAAGAGTTGAGAAAAAGCATAGTTAATTCTTTTTGTTTGGCATTGTTTTAATTATTATGTCTACAAGAAACCAGTTCTCTAGATAAAGGTTGCCATGAGTTCTTCAAGGCTCCGGAACAGCTTCATGTAAAGGTTAGTCATTATTGAATTCTTGCATGAGTGACATTGCAGCAATAAAGAATACAAACTGCTGACATTGGCCTGTTGTGTTGTTTATAATTTCTGTTCACTGACCCTAACATAGGCAGTCAGCTATGAGTCGATGATTGTTGTCATCTGACTCACTACATCTTCGACCCCAGGTTGATGTCAAAAAAGCTGCTTCCCTTCAATCTTTCACTGGCTAGATCTCCAAATGAATCTCCATTGGATGTGCTGCCATGTTTTGTACTTTTCTGCATGTATCATTGTCTTGGTGTTTTATCTATAGAGATGGAGGTGTGATGCCTGGAGTTGTATCCATTTAGTTTATTTGAATAGTTTTCAGGGAGCCCATGATCACCCAAAGCATTTGGTTACCTTGTCTAAGGTTGTAGGTGATATTTAGCTGCTATGGAATCGCTAAGGAAAAAGATAGGTAAGTATCAACTTTTAAAATTATTTACTTGTTCTGTTTTATTTCAAGACTTTGTGATGTGTGTCGTAGTTTATATTTATATATCTATGCCTTTTGGCCCGACATATCCGATTTCATATGGCCTTCATTCTGCAGTCTGTTTCCAGAGCCGTCACTTGGTAGCAGAATAGGATCTTGGTCAGCTGTGGTTCGCTAACCTTCATGCAAGCAGCCAGCTATGAGTCGCTGGCTGCTGTCAGCTCATTCACTGCTGCGTGGAAGTCCTCATACACATCAAATGCAAATGTCCCAGCATTACCTTAGGTCACCTTTGCTGTTCTGGAACTGTCCAGATAACCAGGTAAAAAGTGTTCATGTTCTAAATGGAACATTACTTTTCTGGCCACTATCTTCTCAAGAAATTTGCCATAGATGTTCTGTAGGGTGATTATTCTTCTTCAATATTCATCCTGAAAAGGACATATTTACATTGTGTCATAGTTTACAATGAGGCTGCAATATCTGCACCTTTCGGCCCGACACATCCTATTTCCGCTGACTTTTTTGGAGGGGTTCCAGGTTTGCCTTACCATTGTGATTCCTGTTTCCAGAGCGGAGTTTGGGGGTGGAATAGATCTTGGTCAGCTGTGGTTCACTGACCCTAGTGCAAGCAGCTAGCTATGACTCGCTGACAGCTCATTCCCTGTGCTGCATATTCAGTCCCTTGTGATTGCTCGATACTTACTGTGGAAGTTGGAGTCCTTGCCAGGTTTAGGAAATGAACATAGCTATGGAACCAGTCCTCAGGTACTGATGTATTCTCTATAGTGGTATTGAATTCCTTCATATTTCCAATATCTGACGCTCTTTTATGTGGCAATATCGTACTCCATTGGGACCTGGGACGGTATTCTTGCTGAAACGTAGAATATATTCCATCTCTGCCTCAGTTATTAGGTCAAAATAAGCTTCTTCCCTGATGACAGTGTCCAGAATATATTACAGAATTTCCTACAACTATCCTCTCTACCCCCTATGTCTCATTAAGAAATCCAAGACCATATTTTGGACTTTTTCCTGTGAAACCTAGATAGTGGGGATAAGACAGCTTGCATTCCTCCCATTTATCCTCTCATGCATATGTCAGAACATATGGAGAGTATTATCATTACCTACCCCAGTTATAAATTTCTGCCACCTCTCACTTTTTGCATTCTCTAGCTAAGGCTTTAAAACAATTGGGTCTTTCCTATGTCACCTCATCAACAATGTCAATATTCATCTCATTCAAGTAACTCCTCTGTTACCTTACTACTGTTTGATTCAACCAAGATGGTTGAACAAAATAGGATCTAGTGGTCTTGTACCCAATAGTCTGCCAAGGTTTATGTATGTAACTCTCATGTGCATGTTAAATGAAAACCTGTTTGAGTTTTAAGTGTCTGGTGGATTTTCCTTTTGTGATAAGGATGACACATGGCTGATGGTTACATTCCCGTGCCCCTAATACATTCAGTACATGCAAGTGCTATATTATGTTAAGTTGACTCTTGTCAATTGACTGTTAATATATGAATAGTTATGTAGAGTGTAACTGTTGCAGATTTACTCAACACAGACAGCATATCATTATTTCAATACTCCACACTTGCAAGTCTCATCTACTTAGCTCGTACTGTCTACATACATCTACATACAATTCAATAATGATGATTCTTGCAAATAAATGCAATAATGGAAATAGCCGTGGTGTAATAATTAGTGCGTGCAAACTACTAGAATGGGGTAATGTATCTATTAGAGCAGTGGTTCTTAAACTAGCACATCCAAGGGCCTCTAGATATTCATAGAGCTGTTGCTAGGGATGCAAAAATTAATACAAATACTGCTGTATGAGGGCACCCTAGATTAGTCAAGTTTAATAACCACTGCATGAAAGCTAAATTCACATTTTCTTCATGAACAGCTTCACGCAAAACATATGAAAAAAAGTGACATAAAAATATAAAAGCAAACGAAATATTGTCTAGTTACAGTACAGCACAATGCTTTCTAAAACATGTCATGCAAGCAAATTAAAACAAAGTACTAAGATTCAAAAGAGATAGTCACCTCATATATTCTTGATAACTACAAATAAATCCATAGGAATGAAAAACTTATATATTAATGGCATATCACATAGAGTGTGCACTGAAAGGACACCACAGTCTTACATAAACAATCAAAATATAAGTCAAATAGGCCTTATTTTAGCACCTCTATGCCAGTTGGCCGATAAGATAGTGCCAACGGGCCCACATAAATATTATAATACATCTCATTTATCATAAATATATATATATATATATATAACTTGCGAATGGAAAGATATATCGAGCTGAAATTTATAGGGATGTGTGTGGCCAAATGGTTTCTGTGCCTGCTTGACAAGGAGGGCAGTGGATCGAATTCTCTGTTGTACAACATATTTTTTTTTTTTTTTTTACTCACACAATCAGTTGAATTTACTACTGAATTGCGTGTATTAAAAAATTATGTTATTTCACAGAAAATAATTTTTAGATCGCATGAAATTAGTAGAATTCTTTAAATGAAAAATTTGTTCCCGCGGTGGAGGGATGGGCGGATAGCGTGTGGTAAAGATGGGCCATATGTTGAGAATTCTATGGATAGCAAAGAAGACTAATAATACATAATAGCAGATGGTGCTTGAAGAGGCACAGACAGAAAGACAGCCTATGGCAAAAATCAGGACAAGACAATCATTCTTTTTCAGGCATGTCATGAGAAGAGGAGGGTTGGAACATACAGTGAAATGATCAGAATCGCAGGGAAGAGGGACAGATGGAGGTAGAGAGAAAATATTGGACAGCTCAAAGGAATGGCATGTGAGACGATCAGCAGCGGAACAGATAAATGACACGTGATAAGAGGAGGTGAAGATCTATGATTGCCAACGCCAATCGGCAGGGCTCATGATGATGGCGATGAAAGATGGGCGAATTAACGGGAGGAAGAAATTTGCATAATTGAGGCCACAATCTTGAAAGCAGCACAAGGAGGGAAACATTTTTCCATCCAAGAATTTTTATAATTCCATCCAATCTGAAAATTATGTTATTTTCCGTTTGAAGGTCGGTACTACCGCAAGTATATTCATACATATATTCTGTCTGGCAAAGAGACCCAGAATTTAAGTATGCCAAATATTAAGTAATAAATTTAAGTGGCCCACTAAAAAAATATATATATATATAAGTAGGAATGTATTGAAATAACCAGCAATAACATACCACTGTATTGATTGTCCAATCAGCACATGCTGCATTCTCTAAAAATTGACTGGCAAGTGAACAACAGCACATGCAAGTCATGCAGAAATGTTATATATCCAACATGGTCAAATCTAGTACAAGCATATAGGAATCACATAAAATCAGGGCTGTGAACAGAATTAATAGACCTAGGAAATGGAAATGTATTTTGATTTTGGTTACCTCCCCCTACAAAAACGTTAATTAAGTAAGTATCATAGCAGATACTGTCATAGTCTTTGAAATGTTACAGATCCTTTTGAATAAGGTCTCAGCTTTATGAGGCAGTCTGATTGGCTCCCTTCCTTTCTGGGTTGTCTTCCCTAACTCAGAGGAGTAGGGTACCTATATTTAGAGGTGTACCATGAACTAAAGTGTACCATGGTCTAGTCACAAATCCAGTCCATTTGTTGCAAGGTGTCAGTGTTCTAACATTTCTGCAAATCAGACCACTGGTCTGAATAAATTGTGGTATTTTTTTCATTTGTAGACAAGGGAATTTCAACTATGTTCCAGATATGCCTCAATTTTACAGTACACATTTCCAAAAGAAATTTTAAGAAAGCGAAACAAAAATTTGTCTTGTTCAGATAGGGAGCAGATTAATTATTCTGATTCAACAACAAAATATACACACACAAATAATAACGATTATCTTACAAGTTGTCTGGATCAAATACAGACAATTTCATAATTAGGAATATATGATTGCCAGCAACAAAAAAACAGCCAAAATTCTTTCAACTAGAAAGTGGCCATGACAGTACAATTGAAATATAGCAAGTATCTGATGCATTTCTGAAGAAGATACAGAGCATCCAAGCTACACAAAAAAAGTTATGTATACTATCCGCTCAACAGAAGTGAACAAGTGATAGATTCATACTTCGCACAACATACTGTAATTAACATCTATTCAACAGACTAAAAACAGAAACTGCTGAGTGTAAATGTGACACCGACTGCTCAACATCTGCTGCACAAGTAACCAACATGAGAAGTAGTGAAAGCAGATATGGGAGGGCCCAAAGATGCAGCAATAAATTAGCTGACAGCAGTCACGCAGTGGTTAGTGCACTGGCTTCCCAGTCAAGCAGTTAGGGTTCAATTCCCAGTGAGTAAGGATTTTTTTCCGATCGTAAACAGGCTCATGTGGCCAACTTAGCCACAGAAATTGGGTACCAGAAAAATCTATGAAGTAAAGACGGCCATCGTGATGCTGACCACATCATCGACTATGTGCCGTGGGTCACAAAATAATATGGGCCTAACACCATATTTCCTGTCTGCCACATGGCGTGACTGGATCTTTACTTTCAATTTTTAGCCACGCAGTTCTCCCTGGAAACAGGCTGTTTCGTGGCAGTCTGGCTAATAAGGTGGGGGATCAACATGATCAATTAGTAGTGATCGACACACAGATGAAGCCAAGCATATCACAACCACCTGGATGGCCCCAGTCCACCTTCATCAGCACGCTCAGGAAAGCTACTGCAACCTGCCACCTAACACCCTTTTCAGGGCGCGCAAAAAAGTAACGTTACTCATCGTGGACATTCAACAACAACATCAGCCAGTGACTTATAGCTACTGCTTGCATCAGTTGGTCAGTGAATCACAACTGGTCAAGACGTTATTCTGTCTATAAACAGTAGGCCTAGAAACAAGGCTGAACTAGCGTAGTCTGGCTGAGTGAATAGGGATATCACTGGGAAAGTAAACTGGGCACCAAAAAAATCAGCTGAAATCTGATGTGTAGGGCCAAAAGGTGCAGATATTGCAGCCTCTCTGTGAATTATGATACAACATCATTTTTAGAATGAATACCAAAGAAGATGATAAAGAAAGGATTTAAAAAGCAGATATGGTCAGCAATAGTACCATTCCTAGACAAAGACAGTAATAATCTGAGTCTGATAATGACTTTATTTAGACATTCAAGTTGACCTCAGAATGAGTGAGAAGAAGAAAACTAAACATATGATAGCAAGTCACAACAATATAAACAATAGCTGCAACAAAGTAATGTTGATGGTGATTGTGTGAAATGCACAAATATATATAGTGACAATATTCAGACTGCAGACTCAAATATGTTCAGCTGAAAAAATATTGGGCCAACAAATATGCATACCCCAAACAGTAGTACATGTCCTCCAGATCTGTTGGCACTATGAAAGGGGCACAGTGTACCATGGTCATTGACATCTCATTTGAGGAATAAACTGTATGGTGATGAGCGAGGGAAGACAACATATGACAGTCCCTAAGTGATAGAGGGCTGGATTGGAAAGAGGCCAGGAAAAAGACGGCAGATAGAGCAGTGTGGCGTTCTCCTTGGCAAACCTCTACACCTCACAGTAGAAGAGGAGCGACTAAGTAAGTAAGTGATGAGCGAGCCATGAGAGAGGGATGGACAGCTAGTTGTATGAAAGGAGCAGTGTACCATGGTAATTTTCATCTTATTTGAGGAATAAACTGGCATGGACAGCGAGTTGTATGAAAGAAATAGCTACAGCTATTTGAGACAGTGATTAGAAAGAAGAACAATGTACTGAATTACCAAAGTGGAGTTATGTGTTGCATAATGTGTGCTATGTCATTTAGTCCTTTGATGACTGGCTAGACTCTATAGTAGGTCGCATGGCCTCATGTACCGGTGACGCATCTTTCAAATGTCGATGGTACGTGACATGCCTACCATGTTTATAATGGGTAATGGGTAATCAGGGTTCGATTCCGGAGAGAGGGAGCATGAGAAACAGCTACCATATCCAAGGAAGGCAGCAGGCGCGCAACTTAACCCACTCCCGGCACGGGGAGGTAGTGATGAAAAATAATAATACGGGACTCTTTCAGGCCCCCATAATTGGAATGAGTACACTTTAAACCCTTTAACGAGGATCTATTGGAGGGCAAGTCTGGTGCCAGCAGCTGCGGTAATTCCAGCTCCAATAGCGTATATTAAAGTTGTTGCAGTTAAAAAGCTTGTAGTTAGATCTCAGGCGCAGGCGGGCGGTCCGGCTCGCGCCGATTCACTGCCCGATGTCTCCTGCCGGCTCTCTCCCGCGGGTACTCTTCGCTGAGCGTCCCGGGTGGCCGGCGCGTTTAGTTTGAAAAAATTAGAGTGTCCAAAGCAGGCCTCGGCTGCCTGAATAATGGTGCATGGAATAATGGAATAGGACCTCAGTTCTATTTTGTTGGTTTTCGGAACTGGAGGTAATGATTAACAGGGACAAACGGGAGCATTCATATTGCGGCGTTAGAGGTGAAATTCTCGGATCGCAGCAAGATGAGCTACTGCGAAAGCATTTGTCAAGAATGTTTTCATTAATTATGAATGAAAGTCAGAGGCGCGAAGACGATCAGATACCGTCGTAGTTCTGACCATAAATGATGCCGACTAGCGATCCGCAGGAGTTGCTTCGATGACTCTGCGGGCAGCTTCCGGGAAACCAAAGTGTTTGGGTTCCGGGGGAAGTATGGTTGCAAAGCTGAAACTTAAAGGAATTGACGGAAGGGCACCACCAAAAGTGGAGCCTGCGGCTTAATTTGACTCAACATGCCAACACTGAAATGATTGACAGGCCGAGAGCACTTTCGTTGGGTCTAATAGGGAACGTGTGCTGAAATAAGACCCTCGGAAGACAGGTCAGGTTTACCCTACTAATGACAGGGCTTTGCTACGGAAATCCTGCTCAATTCGAGAGGAGTCGCAGGTCTCCGACAGTTGATCCACGTGCCTGGCTGATAAGCCAATGGTACGAGGCTACCATCTGAGGGATTACGGCCGAACGCCTCTAAGCCGGAATCCCGCCCTGAATCTCAGCACCACTGCGATGGGAGGCAACGACATGGTTGGGACCTGGGGCTCGCGTCTCAGCCCAACCCGGTCGAGCCGCAGAAAGAGGTCTCTGCCGTCCCGCCGATCAAAGCGGGCGGGGAGCTGCTCGATATTCACCCCATAAGGCGTGGAGGTGTGAAACCACTAGTAGAAGACTTAGTTCTCGGTCGGGGTGTCGTAAGCAGTAGAGCAGCCACCTCACTGCGAACTGTCGAAACTCAGCCCTTGATCATGAGATATGTCCGCACACCAGGCGAACAACATCTCCATGCCATGACCAGGCTTGTCCCCTGGTTAAATGCACTCCTGCCTCACTCTTTACCTCTGTCTGCTATCAGTCATCCCAATGGACGCAGAAGAGATGCAGGTCAGCGGACATTGCACCTCTGCCCTATTGTGACAACCTTCCAGGTGGCGGGGAATGCTAGGCGTACCATCACTGCAGAGGAGCCTAGAAAATAAAGGGAGCAAGGAGATACCCCACTAACATGCATATGCTACGTTTCTGGCAGGACGTGACGATCCTGGGACTCAGACACACTGAACTGCCTCTCTTCCGGGATAGTACAAACTAGTACATAGTCCATTATATCATATCATATATCATCACCGCACCCTATAGACACGAGTGGTGAAGACTCGATAGTCCTGGAAGACAACTTCCCTAAGAGAGACAACTCTGACCTCAAAAAACTGCTGCCTTGCAGATAGACTGGGGATAGCCAAAGGCTAAGGAGGGCATCCCTACAGTAACACCTGTTGAAATCGTATGCACTGGGCCACAGGCTTAACGAAACAGTGCAACGTGTATCGCTGTATGATGACGGTACAACCTTACAGAAAAAAAGTGTGGTGCTCATCCTGTGGAGTCCCGCCAGGCAGCGAGAGTGCAGGGCCCCACGCCTCAAAGGGGCCCACCTAATGCTACTGGTGGTCATCCATCCATGTGCTGTGGAGTCAAGGCACAAGGTGAGGGGGTCAAAAACTATTGACCAAAAACCCAAGACCCTCAGAACACTACAGTGGAATGCGGAGGGAGTCATTAACAAAAAGCTTTCCCTAACACATCACCTACATGAAGGCAATATTGACGTGGCATGTGTCCAAGAAACGCACCTCAACAACAACCCCAAATTCTCAATCAGAGGATACCAGACCTTCCGTCTTGATCGAGAAGGTCACAGAGGAGGGGTTCTGATACTGACACTTAACTGCATACCGAGTAGCGCGGTAGTTGTCAATCATACTGGACAAGCAGAAATTGTAGGAGTCGACATAATGACACAAGAAACGAAGATCCGCATCTTCAACCTGTACCCAACAAAGACCTGTCGCTCTCGAGTATGGAAATAAAGGACTCCAGCTGCCTAGTAGATGGAGACTTCAACAGCCACTCGGAGAGATGGGGATATTCGGACACAGACAACAGAGGTGATGAAGTGGAAGACTGGGAGATAGATACAAATCTCTATCTTATCAATAGGCCGGAGGACAGCCCTAGCTTCTATTCTAGAACATGGCATACCACCTCTACTCCAAACTTGGCCTTTTCCACGGTGGATATTCACCACAAAATAGACCGCCAGGTGCTCAACCAATTGGCAGGTAGCGACCACAGGCCAATTAGGCTAGAAACTGATATGGAAGTAGGCCCACAGGAAATAAAACCGCTCCCACGTTGGAACTATAAACGAGCCGACTGGGACAGATTTGCAATGCTGACAGATGGGCTGTGTGAAACCATCAACACACGGAATAACAATATGAAACCTATGGTGGAAAGCCTAAGCAAAGTAATAATACAAGCAGCCACCGAAACCATCCCAAGAGGGGCTAGGAAAAACTACAAGCCATATTTGAATGATGAATTGCAGAAAACGGAAGACGAAGTCTCAAATGCTAGGAACATGGCAGAGAGAGAACAAACTATGGAGGCAAATATCGCCCTCAAGGCTATCACGGCGAAATACAAAAGAACACTAAACCAAATAACAAGAGACAGCTGGAAAAACAAAACAGAAAGCCTCAATTTAGATAAAGAAGGGAACAAACTATGGAAGTTAGTCAGAGCCATGAATGACGAAACACCATAAAATAAACAAATTACCATCAAGCAGGGCGAAAACATGCTTACTGGAAAAAAAAGCAGCAAACGCCTTTATAGAACATTATGCCAGAGCAAACCACATTGATGTCCCTACAGACAGGCATACAGACATTAGTGAAGAACAAAAGAGCCACCACAACATCAATATGGCACCAGAGGAGCACATGATGGCAAAACTAATAATGAATGAAATGGAAGAGGCCATGAGAACTTTAAAGAAAAAGAAATCGCCCGGAAAAGATGGGGTAACAAATGAAATGCTGATGGGGTTGGGCCAAACAGCAAAGAGGAAGTTACTATCAGTCCTGAACCAAAGCTGGAAAAGGGGAATTGTACCGCAGGCATGGAAAGACGCTGTACTTATACCAGTACCAAAGAAAGAAAAAGATAGAACAGATCCAAATGGATACAGGCCTATCAGTCTACTGAGCTGTGTAGGTAAACTGATGGAGCGTATGATAAACACCAGACTGATGTGGCATCTGGAAGAAAAACGCATACTAATTCCACAGCAAGCAGGCTTTAGACAGCACAGATCCACTGAGGACCAGATCCCTCTCATAGCCCAGGAAATAGAGGATGCTTACCAGGAGAAAAAACACACAGTAGTGGTTTGGGTGGATCTAGAGAAGGCATTTGACAAGGTGTGGAAAGAGGGGCTTAAAGTCAAGCTACAAAGAAGTGAAGTATGTGGAAAAATGTACAGATGGATCAGCCACTACCTCGAAAACAGAACAGCCAGAGTTCAAGTACAAGGGCAGATGAGCAAAAAGGTGACACTTGAGCAGGGAGTACCCCAAGGGGGAGTACTGTCACCACACTTTTCCTGGTGTATATAAACAACATCACAGAGAATATACCAAGAAGAGTCCACAGTTCCATGTTTGCAGACGATCTGGCTATGTGGACCTCTGAAAAAAATCTCACCATAGCAAGAAATCGGATGCAGCAGGCCCTAACTTCGTTGGAGGAGTAAGCGAACTCATGGCTGGTCAAAATAAATGAGGAAAAACAACATGTACGATATTCTCGCTTTCAAATAAACCCCAGAACACCAAAATAAGTCTTAACGGCAAATATCTGCGGCCAAACGACAACCCAAACTACCTGGGAGTCACATTTGATCGGCGCATGACATGGAAAAGTCACATCGAGAGAAACCGAATGAGAGCCAGACGAAGAATGGCAATCATGAGGAAACTTACTGGCACAAGCTGGGGAGCAGACGAAAGTATACTAAAGAAACTGTACACTGGAAGAGTGAGACCATTTCTCGAGTATGGCATTGCGGCATGGACAACAGCAGCAAAGGCAAACTTTGATAAAATTAGCAAACTTCAAAACCAAGCCATGAGAGTTATAACAGGAGGCATGAAGTTAATGCCAATTGTAGAACTTGAAAAGATTACAAATCTGCAATTCATGACCGACAGAAGAGACTGCAGAGCCCAGCAGCAAGCAGAGAAACTCAGAAGACTGACGGACCATCCAATGCATCAGAGACTAAATAGAATTGGAAATGGGAAACTAAAGCGGGGAAACTTTGCAGAAATAGCCAAAGCAAAGATGAGCGAAGACCCTATAAACACATTAACAACACCAAAGCCCATCCCTACTGTACGCAAACCTACATGGAAGCAGCATATCATTTCGGAGGTGGTAGAAAATATACCAGGTATTGGAAACAAGAACAGCCAGACTGAAAAAGAAAGAAGAGACATAACCCTGAGGTACATAATGAAAAACTACCCAAGCATGGACTGGACCCATGCATATACCAACTGTTCTGTAACAGACACAACACAGAACGGAGTGGCAGGGGTAATCCTGAGCCTACCAAATGGTAGAAAAATAACACTGTCAGTGGCAACTGGAAAATACTCAAGCAATTTCAGAGCGGAGGCAGAGCCAATGAGGGTTGCAGTAGAAAAAATGCTGACAGGCAAAAGAAATGAAAGCCAGATAGTCCTGTTTACAGATGCCCTGGCCGTAGTCACAGCATTAAAAAGCCAGAAAAATACTGAACTCAATGTTTTAAGAGCAGTACTCTGTCAACTATCCCAGCAGTCCGCACCAAAAAGAGTAGTGGTACAGTGGGTTTCATCCCACTGTAACATCCAAGGCAACGAGGAGGCAGACAGACTGGCAAAAGAAGGTGCAAGACTACCACAACCAGATTCTAGTGTGACCTACGAAGAGTCCAAAAGGCTTATTAGAGCCAGATACATGGTCAAATGGGAAACAGAACATACTGGCTACACAAAAAATGATGCCTATTACCAGTTGAACAGAAGAGAGCAGGTCGTGGTCTTCAGACTCCGCACAGGCCACAACAGACTGAGGTACCACCTATTCAATAAACTGAAGATAGGTGGCACTGACGAATGCACTTGTGGTACCGGGAAAATGACCGCTGAACATCTGCTGCAAAACTGTCCGACATACGAGGACCAGAGAAAGCACATGTGGCCATCACCAGTAGCAACACTAGACAAGCTCTATGGCAGTGTCGACAAAATACAGGTTGACGTTTGACAGAGTACGAAGAGGAAGAAGAAGAAGAAGGAACGATAAAACAATAAAGACTGCATATGCTGACTGCATTTTACTGTACTGGGATTGTATATGGCTAACTTAAAAGTGGTAGAATGCTTGCAATTTCACAGTCTTACATCTAACATTGCATTGTTCATTTACATAGTGTTCTTGACTATTGAGTAAAGTAACTGCCCATTTATCTTTCACTGTTCTCATGTTGAACAAAAGACCCTTGGCATTGTGCACAGCCCTGATAAAACACACTGTATATAAATATGAGCATGCATATAAATGTATAAGATAGTCTTATTTTTATTGTCCCTACATAAAATCTTTATTCCACCTTCAGAACAAAATAACATGTACTAAATAACAAACAAGTACGAGTCAGTTAATTCAAGGGCACAGGTGCAAATGTCTTCAACAGGCACTAAGAATATAGCACATTGAATTTGGATTCATATAGGATTTTACTAGTGTCAAGATAATTACATTCCTCCATCTGTTTCCATCTTTATGATTTTGATTATTTAAATTTGATATTTCCATTTGTGCTATCCTTAGTGCCTGATAAGAAACCTGTTGGTTGTAAAGCAAGTTGTGTTTTTTTTATATGTGCCCAAGTAAACTGACTCATATTTATTTTTGTTATTACTCATACAGCACAATTAATCCTAGAGAGAGAAAAATAACCCTCTGTTTCAATCATACACCATAAAAGTTGACAATTTTCACCAAAAATTCACCAAAATATGAATGAATTTGTCAGAACCAATTAAAGACCAGAATATTAAAGGAACTCTTCAAATCACAAATGTAACACTCTCTCACTTCTTTGTGCAACATGTATTTCTGATCCCAATTTGCTGATTGTCGTTGGCAGTGCGACTGGATTCTGTTGGAAGGTCACATATGTGTAAAGGACACTTCCAAACACGCTGAAAGTAAGAAATTTCTTTAAAATTAGAAGATAAACTATATTAAAGAGTGCATGCCTGTGTGTTTGTGTGTGAAATGTGAGATAGAGGGAAGAGGTTGCTGGAGAAATATGGGTGAGAAGGAAAAATAGAGGAGGAAGAATAAAGAACTTGTTGGTGTTATTGTTTTTGTTGTGTGTTTGTTAGTTTCTGAGATACAAAAAGATGAAGGTGAAAATTTACTGAAAACCCACAACAAAATTTGGACTGGACCGCAAGGGCTAGTCACTCCAATAGAAATCCATTGAAACCACAACAACGTATCGATACTGTGTTTATAATATCAACATAGCTGTTAGTTTCCAATTCAAACGTAGTTATTACATTTAAACAAACAAAATAAACAGATCTGCTCCATAAAGATCTTTCCCAACAACTTACTTCACCTTTCGCAAAAAGTCGGCCTGCTTCAATCGGAATAATAAGAAGAAAATCGTTCAAAATCCATTTGTAATCTAACATACAATACTTTAACTTGCAAAAAGGCGATGTATATGGACATGATGTATTCAGCATAAAAAATGGCTATGGCTAGGGTCTCCGTGAAGAAATATTTTTGTAACAATTTTTTATTTCCAATTTCATAGGCCGAGTGTGTCAAAATAATATTGACAAGGGAGTGCTAGAGGTTAACTTGATGAGGTTGCTAGCCTCATGCACAACTCTATTTTGTCCCCATTTACGACATATATACATACATAAATTATATGTATATTATACATTGTGTGTGTGTATGTGTGTGTGTATGTGTATGTATGTATGTATATATATATATATATATATATATATGGATATGGTGTGCAGTGATTTTATTCTCTCCTTTCCAATACTAGAACCTGGGATCCACTTGGAGGAAGATTCTCATTTTGAGGAAAAAATAATAGAACCATTGTGTCTTACCATAAATGTCATAAAAAGCAACAAAGGAAGATTATGCACAAAGTTGGCAATGTCAACAAATAAAAGAAAATGCAACAGAAACCAATAATCCAAGAACACATACAGGTTATTGTGAAGGTTGCCTGGAGGGAGGCCAGCTTATAGTGGAGGTCCTATTCTCCTAATTGAAGACAACAAAGATTATTTACATTTGTTTAACCATAATTCTGACATATTAAATCAACACCAGACCACTCTTGCTGACTACTAGTGGTTCTCTCATCACAGTACAAAAAGCAACTATTCAGAAAAAAGCAAACATAAAAATACTACTCACCTAATGTTAATACCTATAAAATTTAGAATTGAAAAGACATAGTCTCCTCCCAGAAACATTCCTAAATATGTCACCAATAAATTCTGAAATATGACAATATAGAACATTTCATTAGTCTCTCTCAGCCTCTCATAATTGACTAACAAAACTGTAAAACATATTTATTAATATCAAAATAACTACTAATATTTGTGTCAATTCTTCAAACTGACGTAACAGCTTAAATGTGTTTGCATTATCTTCAATAATTTCTGTATTGTAGTTTTCAACAAAGTGTTGTGCCTATGTCTCGTTACATATTCACAATTTTCATCATTTTCGTCGCTTTTTATTCAAAGGCCAACCATTTTTTGTATATTGCTTCTGTCTCCAAGAATGGGTGTGCCAAACTCTTATAACTATCTATATCTCAAGAGCCTCAACATTCTGTTACAACTGCTTGTTCAGCACCCATATTTTTTTCACCATATAAAAAGATCACAATATTACAAGAATATGACAGTTTTGCCCTATTAAATAGTTATTAAATAGTGCAAACAGATTAGTCTACTGAACTGAACTTATTTATAGTCTTCAATCAAACTATTAATATATTTTCAGCTCCCTGTGGAACATATGCCTTCAAGAGATATAAGTTAAGTCATCAAACTTTAACTAATCTATATCACTTAGAATTTGTGTGTCTTGAAGTTACTACAGGATAAGGTAGCTAGTACCATGCCCAACCCTCCTTAGTCGCCTCTTGTGACATGCATGACAGGTTAAAGTAAAGTAAAGTAACCCATAGCATTACTGCTGTAGGGGTGTGAGGTGTTTAGTGTTTCAAAGGCTCGTCTATATGAGGGCGGTAGCCATCTCCTCTCCCTCGCCGCTTTTAATTTCCGGACTGAAGCAGTACCCATTTAAGGCTTGGTCGACCCGGGAGCCGCTGTGGTCTGAAAAAGGACCCCTGCGCTACACGGCTCCCTAATGGCAGGTTACAGAGTTATTATTTTTTGCCCCATTTTCTGGCCTCAGTAACACTGGCGAAATTATAGTGTTATCTAGATCTTTATTACTCTTATTCATTGCCACCAAAATCTAAATGAGACCTACACCGTCCATTGACAAAATAATCCGTGATCTCTGTCATTATGACTCATAGACAAATCAACAAACTTACATTTCTCACACATTTTCAATGAAAACTGTCTAAAATCATCAACACAATTGTCCATGTACAGAAAACTGCAATCTTTTATCATTTGCTCATAGGAAATCACAATGTCCCTTCCAGATCTCTACCATTTCCTGCCATAAAACCACAATCAAACCTAGACCAATATCTCAACAATCTTCCCTTTGTCATAATTTCCCACGGAAGGTATATAATGGTGTAGCAGACATTCCAAAATTAAAATCTATTTAACTAAATTAAAATTAAGATGCTGCAGTTATTCATAATTTTTTTGTAAAGTGATTGTTTATTTTTTTCCCACTCCAATAGAAGAATAGGGTAACCATTGCATACTGCAGGTTTGTTTCTGTATGCCTCTGTTTTAATTATAAAACTGTCAACTACATATGTAACTCTCATTTGTTACCTTTAATAGTAGTCCTTTTATTTCAAAGAGGTGCAGTGGTCCTTTGATTTCAAAGATGGGCAGTGGGCCTTTTATTTCAAAGATGTGCAGTGGGCCTTTTATTTCAAAGAGATGCAGTGGGCCTTTTATTTCAAAGATGTGCAGTGGGCCTTTTATTTCAAAGAGATGCAGTGGTCCTTTCATTTCAAAGAGATGCAGTGGTCCTTTCATTTCAAAGAGATGCAGTGGTCCTTTTATTTCAAAGAGATGCTGTGATCCTTTTATTTCAAAGAGATTGACGCTTTTTCTTCAAAAAAATGCAGTGGTCCTTTTATTTCCTCAAGATCCCCACTAGAAGATCTTTAAAATAGATTTGTTTCAGACACATCTTACAAGTCTAACTGACTATAAAATGGACATATATTAGCAACAGTAAAAACAAAATTATCCCAAACACAAAAACTATTTTTTTTAAACAATATATATTTATTTTATTTAAAATGTAATGGACATGTCAAACCATCCGCACTTTCATTCAGTTTAAAATAATTACAAACTAATTACAGCCTGTCTTCAAATCAATTATCACAACCCACCTTTAAAACTCCCACTATTGTGGTAGTGAGAGCTGAGTTCAGGGCTGTGCACATAATTATAGAGTAGTTGAGTATAAAACCCATGAAACATGACAGAAGAAACTGGACACAAAACATGGGATCTGTCCACTTGTCAAACATATAGGCCTATGAAAGAAATCATATAAGTGAGCACTGAAGCATTATTAGCGACCAAAAATGAAAAAAAGATTAACATAATGTTCTACAGAACAACAGTGAGAAATAAATACTTTAAATTGGTCATAACATTGGTCTTCACCTGTTAACTCCTCTATGTAAAGTTGTGTATTAATAAACCTTTTCCAGTCACCATGGATATACCATATTATTGTAGTCCTTCATGTAGTTGTTGAAGTATCATTACAATCACACATTTATTTGAACAATAATTAGCAGTGACAAAACATCTTAGTCTTGGTCTCCCTGTACATCTACAAGGGTATTTTCCCTTATATGGGTCCGATATCTTGTGCGAGTTGGTGGTAGCCGGCAGGTGCATCTCTCTGCTTAGTGGGCTGAGCTCGAGAGAGCTGCATTTTTTGGTTTTGTAGACAGGCTGAAACCAAAACTGTCTTAATTTGTTATGTGAGACTCCTCTGATATTCTGTTAATAGCATATTCAAATGTTTTTCATTAATCCAATTACAGACTCTCTTTTAGTTGAGTGGACTTGGTTATATAAATGTTTTTTTTTAATCTATAAAATATCTCACATTTACTACACATGAATCTGTCTTGGCTTGGCTTGGTTCTCAATATCCCGCTACAAAACCCTGACACGGGCCTAAGTAGCAGAATGTAGTCCAGAGAACGGAATGCATTGTGTCGTAGTTTACAGCTTGACTGCGATATTTGCACCTTTTCGGTCCAACACATTTGACTTCAGCAAGCATTTTTTTAGTACCGGGTTAGCATTCCCTCTTCGATCCCTTCTCCTTAGCCAGTCTGCTCTGTTGCAGCCTGTTATGCAGGATCACTGCATGGAGGTGTAGAAGGGTCTTGGCAGCTCTGGTTCTCTGGCCCTGACGCTAGCAGTCAGCTATGGGTCGCTGACCGCTGCAGCTCATGAGTCTGTCTGATTTATTGATTACTAATGTTGACATTAACAGACAGAATAGCTTTTCACAATTATTCAGTATTTGTTAGTAACAATTTATCTCAAAAACTAACAGACCTCACCACAGGTATGTTGAGTAATTTCAATCAAGATAAATCTCAACATATTTTATTATTCAAATAGTGTATCAAATGTTCCCAGAAAATAAGTAGACAAAAAAGATGTGGAGATACAGACCTGGAGGAAACTGTCACAGTCAAAGAGGAAATGTGATTAATTTTGTTCACATGAAGATCCTTAGTCCCACAAGTGCTGTATGTTGCCTTCACATGGAGTGATATATATGTTTGGTAATCTTAAACGTAGTAGTAGTGAGCAAAAGTAGTGGACTAGAGAAATAAAAATGGTGAGGAGATTGGGCTCCTTGTGGAGCAAGTAATGTGAGACATCACAGCCGTTGTTTTATTGAGAAGCAAAGAATAATTAAATTCATAACTATGAGCTGAGGTCATCATCATTAATCTGTATTTAAATTATTGTTTTCTTACTTTTCTTTTCTATTTCATGAGTTAAGCAATGCTGAAAATTGTTGTGTATAGATTAAGACTGTTGAGCCTATTACATAGTAGAGCACAGCAGAGTTAACTTGTGCTCATAGCGCCCTTTACACTGTAGTTACATCACTCTACAGCAGAACTATGGAGAAATGGGTACGGTCTTGTACAGAGCTGTTGATTAAAAAATTATTAAACTTTTTTTTTTTTTTGTTGCTTACTTTATTATGTTCATTTATTAATTTCTGTTTCAGATTTTCCAAATTTGCTCCCTTAAATTTATGATGAAAAATAAATCATGATAGAGTAAAGCATAACAATTATTTATTTTAAAATCACCTCTTCGTTGTTCTAAGAAAGCAAGCATAAATGCACATCCATGTCAGTAATTGTCCACTAAATCAGTCACTTGGTTCAGTGTTTCCATCAGTTATTTTTCCATGAGCCACATGATCACATTCAATAGGTAAACAGGAAAATATTGAATATTTACAGCAGAGCATTTAGGACGAACAAGGAACATCCTCAAAGACATTTTTCAGTATAATCTGGTGGCTTAAGGTAGTAAATCTAAATGATAAATATTTTTCAGTGCCTTTAATTTTTTTAAAGAATGGAGAAAATAAGAAAGTTAGACAAAAGCAGAACAATTATTCAAATATGCACCTTACCTCTATAAGTTCCCCACTGTAAATTGTCAATAATAAAGTTGGCAAAAACATGACCAGAGAGTTGTAGTACAGAAGTCCATATTTTCCAAGACTCTGGGAAGTTTCAAGGAAAGATAAAAAGTAGAGATTTTGGCTTCAATTCTTCAAATGAAACCATATATCTATCAATACCCTAATAAGATATAGAATATACATAATAACAGGCGTAATGATCATGTGTGAATTCTGAGATCCCTTATTGGGGTAGAAAGTATAGGACCACTTCAACTAGTTAGTTAATTTGTTTCCCATCACAAGCGATGATGGTGACATCATTAATGGTTTTGTCTTGATGATGTAACTTGCGTTGTATTTGGATTATAGTGAGAAAGAAACTGCGCTGGTCACCGACCTCACTCTCTGGTCCCGAGCTACCTTGGACCAGTGGCAAGACGACTGGAGGCAACTCAGGATGCAGACACTCTGGTCCCGCCTCCCGTGAGACCAGGAGTCACTTTAAAACTTGCAGGATTCGATCGCCCACTGTTTCTGTTCCTCACTTTCAGAGACGAGTGTCTGACTTCTCGACTACAGGGATTCCCAGAAGACTCTGCAGAGTCTACAGACAACCAGTTTCTCATTCCAGTTGTGTAGTTTCATCACAAAGTATGACTAGCAGACAACTGGAATGTTCTCTCCCTCTCTCACTCACCCTCACCCTCTCTCTCTCTCTCTCTCTCTGTCGAAAACATATCTTTTACACTTACAAAATCTCTTTCTGAAAAATATGTACAAAATTATGGTTGGCCCTTACACAGGTTGAATTACAAAAAATGTGTACCAATTAAGGTTAGCGTATACATGTTGACCTCTATGGTACAGGGCTGGCAAACTCTTCATGTAAAACACAAAAGCCCTATTGAAATAAACACTGCAAGAACAATAAATACTTTTATAAAGATTTCCTGTTTGACAAACATCATGAAAGTCTTATTCTCCTATTACAGCAAGAAAGAAGAAGGATCAACAGATGTGATTAAAATATGAGTTTGACAAAAATTCAAAATAACTGTAAATAGTTCCCTACCTTTGCTTCCAATTTTTGTTTTGTATACACTCCATTAGCTGCTGTTGCTACATCATTTAACAAGATAAAAGTGTAGCCTACCAAATCAAATGACAGGTCAGCCCTGTGGATATTATTTTCTTACTTTACATACAAGTCTAAGATTGTAAAAACATAAATGATAACAGCAAATAGGAAGATATTTTTTTGGGTGTGTGTTCGCCTTATTTCTCCATTCCCCAAGGTGGTGTGTGTTGCACTATGTTTTTATTTTGCACCTGTTAACCCAGTGCATCCAACTTTGGTTAGGCATGCATTTTATGTAAGGGTCTGCTTCCTTGGGGTAACGGCCAGTGCTGTGATGGGGAACAAACCCAACACCTTCAGATTGTGACCCGTGTCACTTAACCACTAGGTCACACACCCCCCCCCCCCCCCCCCCCCCAGTAGGAAGATGTAAACAGGAAGAAGAAACAAGGAATATGTTAACATAAAATAATAAACCATCACTTTTGTCTTTTTAGTCCTTTTAGAACTGTTTAGAACTTACAAGGCTCATTACAAATAATACCCTGACAATTTAGTTACTCTTCCTTTGCCATAATATTTTTAATTTCTTTCTATTTTCTTCAGTTTATAGCTCCTTAGTTGCCTTTTGTTGACATGCTTGCAGGTTAAAGCACTATTATTCCTTGCTCTCCTTTCAGACTCTGGTAATACATGGGTGAATACAACCACAAGTTGTAAATATCATCGGAATATTCCTCCGTGCTGTACAGGTAGCCTGAAAGCCACTTGACAAATTTTCACAAATTAATTAAGTTTTCAAAGTCTAACAAAATAAGTTTCCTGAATATGTTTGTGAAGTAGTCTGACTTTGTTAATTTACCAATACTGCAAGTCGCTTCACTCTGATTAGTTAATTTTAGTTGTATGTCTTTGTATCAGCGGATCGTATAATGAATGAGCTCATTTTTTTAATCAATGTAAACTAATTGCAGCGAAAGATATGAATATGTAGTTTCAAAGGAAATGATAGCATATCACAAAAATATAAATGATGACAAATCTCACTAGTCAGATACCTCGAAGGGCTGGGAAAAATTGTGTGACAACAGACAAGATTGTAAAAAAAAGTCATGGGTGATGAAGATGGAACATCTGGGATGCATGACAAGAGGACTGGGAAAATGACCATCTGGTGTACCGAAATGCTCCAAGGACAGTTAGTTATGGAGGTTCTTGGTTGTCAATACCAATAGGCATTGTAAATAGTGATCATGATTATGTGTTGTAAACAGTTGAGTTACTGTGTTATAATTGAGTTACTGTGATACAAATGATTTGTGTAATAATTCATTCCTTCGATGGTGTAAAAAATAAAAGTGTGTATTTGATGGTCTAGACACATGACCAACCGCAATCACAGACTCCACAAAAAGGACAGACCAAGTAGAATATTTGGCTCTGAATCAAAGATGTTCCACTTAACAAGCATCTGAACAGAATCCACTGTAGGTGGTGTATACACTCACATCGTACCATTTACCACCTCTTTAATTGCCCAGTGATCAATAATGCCAGGAAATTGCTTCTAACCCTAAAGCACTTTATATGAACTAAACAACAACTAACAAGGCAACATGGCGACAAATGTGTGCAGCTGAGCAGTTTGTGAGATGAATACAGTGATTCTAGATGCTCTGAAAGCATTCTGTCAAATGATTCAGACGATTGAGAAGGTTTGTTGTTGTCGTGAACATCCACAATGAGCAAATTGACCCTTTTGTGCGCCCTGAATAGGGAGTATTACAGTAGCTTTCCTCACATTGCGAGTGTCCTGGTGATGGTGGATTTGGGTCCACCAGGCGGTTGTGTAATGCTTGGTTTCATCTGTATATTGCTCACTAATACAGGGATCACATCAACTTCCCACCTCATTAGCCAGGATGCTAAGAAGAACAGCCTGTTTCCAGGTAGAGCCGCATAGAAGTGAGGTGGGTCTTGGTCAGTATGTTTTACTTGACCCTGAATTAACATCTCCCATCAGTATAATTTGTCTGACCGGATGGTAGTCTTCTTATCTCCCACTAACAAGGCTTATAAAGCATCAATAGATGAATGAAGGAAATAATGTGATCTTCCAGCACGAAGGACTGAACCACTTTTGTCTCTAAGAATTATATTTTTGTATTCTGAAATGCTTTGTCTAGGATTTTGTGGGACTTGATTTATTACAAATCAATGTAACATTATTTTCTAAACTTTCCATTTAACATAAGTTTAGCTCTGAATATATTCTGTTGTAAATGTATTTCTGCCCATCCCAATGTAATAAGAATAAGTATATGTCAAATGTTTCTCATTTCAGCATGATGCAACTTTAAATATATTATATTATTACGAGTACCTAGATTCTTTATGGATAACTCTCATATCTAGTAAATTTGTTGTGGTTCAATGTAAATGAATCATTAACAACTGGAATTATAACTCACCCAGCAGCAATAATAGCACCAAAAATCATAAGATAAACAGACATCTGGACAAACCAAGAGGCTCTTACACTGAAAAATAATATAAATACCCATTAAGTATTGTGACTAAGGTGCATAAAGTTGGTATCAATGGCTGAATATACAAAAAATAATAAGCCATGTGGATGTACCAAATAGATTATCTTGTCTCGTCTTTCCTGTAACCTAGGAGCCCGTAAGGGCATCACATTTCCCTACATCCTGAACTGTCCGTTGCCACCTCATTTAGTCCAATGCCAGTGTTTGTCTCTTTAAGGTTTTGTCCGTCCACTTGTAAACATCTTTCCACAACTTCTTCAGGTGACCTCCCTTATTTCTGCCAGGAATTATGTCCTTGAGTATCATGTTAGACAGCCCATTCAATCCTCCAATGATCTGCCTGAAGTATCTGATGTGTGATGGGCAATTTCTAAACAGGTAGAGCCCATTTAGTCTAGAACCTTGCTGAACCAATTTCTTGTCTGCACCTCATGTAACCTGAGAATAATATATATAGTTAATATATTTACACTTTTCTAAGATACCATACTTTGGTATGTGTGTCTGAATGCACCTGGAGTTTGCTTGAATAGCTTAAGCATGCAAATTTCCACATATGTGCAATTAAGCACACCTGTTTTTGCATGCCGACAAGTGCATTCAAATTGTGGAACTAATATATCCTCAAAACACATGTGATTTTAAAATTTAAAGTTCAAATATTCCTTAGTTGAATAACACTAACGGGTCAGGTACATTCCGTACAGAGTGATAAATGTAAATTTGCATTGTTTACAGAACAATAAACCACATATTTATTTCAATAAGGTATTTCAATAAATTCAAGGAATTACTTCAAGTTTTAACTCATTCAATCCCATGAGCTGATGTATCCGCTTTCAGAGTTTAAAAAAAAAAAAACTCAGGTGCCAATGTATCGGCTTTTACAACTGTGTTCACAAAATCACATATTTTCCCATTCCTAGTTCTGCTAAATGTTTTATTTTGATTCTTGGCGGAAGTCCAAATATTGTACTTTTCATTTCCGGAAAAGCTACTACACATAGCTTAGGTTTAATTGAAAACGTGTTGTATTTTCTTCGTATTTGATTCTTTAAACATCGTTGTTCAGTTCTTCACTGTTGCCTTGTACCCACTGTTGTCAGCATGCTCTTACCTGCATTCTGCAGTTAAATGTCAACTAGTCGACATCTTACAGCTGTTAGAAACAGAATCGCCCCTCGCTGATCAACTTTGGACAGATTTCGTAACACCCGCCATGTTTTCAACGGTCTGATGAGAAAACTATGAGTCGGAGGATAATAAAATTTTGCAACCTTGACAGTTGGTATGTGCTGTTTATACCAGAAGTGACGTCATCATGCGCATCATACGTTTGTTCATTTGTTGCCGTTTGGTCCGGTTTCATTTGCACACGCCTCGTAATTTATAGAGTGTTTGAGTTTTATTTAAGAAAAATAGTGCATCCAAAGGTCCAAAACATTCCGAAGTTAATGAGTTAATTTCAGTACAAAATAAGTGCATGTGCATATATCTCCACAGAAGGCTAGCAAAGAGTGGGCAAACTAAAACAAATTGCCAGAGAATTATAGAAGCTGAAATGAAAATGTACCTGGGCCTAGAGCAAAATATGGACACAATTGAGAAAAATGGATAAGTTTGTTGATGTTTTGTCAATCATCGGCCAACAATTCAAGAAGAAGATAAATATATAATATATATATACATATAACAAGTATATATATAATAATAATATAATATACATATCGTCATGTAGCATGTCCTTGGCAGAACGTCGCTCTTATCACAGCCATTCGAATCTCGATCAGCAGTCAGTCTACTCATCTGCTCCATGTTTATGTCTAGAGTGTCCTTGATGTCTTGTGTCCATCTACGTCTTGGTCGGCCTCTGCCTCATTTTCATGGAACAATGCCCTCCAGAACTGCTTTTACCAGTCCGCCATGGTGCTTGATGTGGTTGAAAAACCTCAGTTTCTGAGACATAACGTGGTTTATAAGCCAGTTCTCATCGACACTCAGGTCTTGCAGGATGGCTTTATTTGTTTTTTTCTTTACCAAAGGTATTTTGAGGATTCTCCTGTAACATTTTGTCTCAAAAGCCCCGATCTTCTTTCTTAATATTTGTGTGATAGTCCATGTTTCGCATCCGTACATTGCCACCGGGAATGCTCATGTTCTGAAGATCTTCAATTTTAATTTTTTGTTAGTATTGTGCCACACATTTTGCATACTATTCAGTTTCTGCATCGATAAGGACAATCGTCTTGTTATTTCCCTTGCACAGTCCCCATCGTTTGTTATCAAAGAGCCAAGGTATTCAAAGTAATCCACGTGTTTATTGATTTTCACTGTGCTTCTGAACGTACGTAAGCAATTGTACCAGGCCCTCAACGTTGTTTGAGAGTGTAACTGTGTCATCTGCATATCTTAGTTCTGAAATATCTTCTCTTCCAATTCAGAATGGATCGAAATTCACATAGTTTTCATCTATTTGTAACTTTCGCATGATATTCTATGCATACATGTTGAATAAGTAGGGGGAAATGATGCAGCCTTGCCTAACACCTTTGAGAATCTCAAACCAATCTGAAGTGCTTTCGTTAATTCTGATGGTAGCTTGTTGGCCACTGCAAAGTATTTCTATTAGATGTTTCACAGTCCGTGTCTTTCATTATTTGCCATAGTTGCTGATGTTGTAATCCAGTAAAAGTATGTATATAGGTCAACATTGTATTCTCTGCATTTTTCAAAGATGTTTCTCAAATTGAAGATGTGATCTCTTGTGCCTCTGCCTTGTTTGAATCCTGCCTGTGTTTCATGTATTTCATTTCTACTTTGTCCCAATGCAGTATTAGGCTGCTCGAGCCTAACCTGCTAAGCAGGAAACCCTTCTCTCGGCTACATCCAGCTCATACCAGAGTTGGGACTTGCACAGGAGCATCTGCCCCTGAAGAAGTACAGGTCGACTAAGAAATTTTTTTGTTCTAGTCTCTCCACAACAATACGTAATAATATCTTGCTGGCATGGCTTATCAGGGCAATGGTGTGGTAGTTAGTGCAAAATTTTAGGTTCTCTTTCTTTGGTATGGGAATATAGACTGATCTTTTCCATTCTGTGGGCCATTCGGAGCTGTACCAAATCTTTTTGAACAATGCGCGGTATATGTGTATGCATACGTCTCCTCCTGCCTGTATTAGTTCTGCTGTTATGTCGTCACATCCTGGAGTTTATCCTTTTTCAGCGCTTTAATTGCTGCACATACCAGTGTGGGTTTATATATATTTATAAAATACACACAGAAATGTGCTAACAGTTTCTGGACAAGATGTAGGCTAATGTAGAAACAATATTGTAGAAAATTCAAACAATACTCACTTCAGTATGTAGTATTCTGCAACCATAGTAAGCAATATTGAAAACCTCCGCAAGACTGTAAACATTGGAAGACTGCAAAGAAAATAACACTGTACTGTAAACATCAGGAGGCTTTTTACAACACAAAAATTCTTCTTCTATTTATGTTCCATGCCATTAACACACTTTTTTCTCATTTCGTCTTCGTATCCTTCCAGGAGTCAACTTTAATATTTCGAAAGACAGCAGTGATTAGCCTGATGTTATCGGTATCTCAATAGAGATTGTCCAGGAATGTACTAGTGATGGTCATGTGTTTTCTCTGTTCCTCATATGTTGGACACTTTTGTAGCAGTCATATCATGTATTTTCTATCCTTTGTTGAATTTATGGTATTTCAATCTGTTGTGGCCTGTATGGAGTCCAATGATTACTACCTGTGCCATGCGGTTGTTGATCTCGATGTTCTGCTTCCCACTTGTTCCTCTATCTACATTTGGCAAACTTCTTTGCCGCTTCATAATTTACACATATATAATGTTGAGGTAGCTTTCCACATTCCCTTGACAGTCTGTCAGCCTCTTCATTGCTAAGAAAATTGCAATGAGACAGAATTCCCTGTATCACAACTCTATTGAACCAGAAGTATAGTGTATTACTCTTAGTTCTTTTAGATATGTATTATTTGGGCACTCCAGTGGCACAATCACTGACAACGCCATTACGAAGAGTATCACTTGTTTTTCTGTGTTTTCATATGTCATTAGAACTTGTAGTTTTCAAGGCATCTGCTCTGAAGTTACTTGAAAATATTTTTTGGGGGGGACACGGACAAATTTCCAACCTCATTTACTCTTTGGTCCATTGTGTGGTCTGTCTGCCTTGTGAATTTCTCACCTTGTTGTTGGGCCTTGCCGTCCCTTTGGTCCTTCATTGGTTTCAGGTTCATTATAGTTTATAGCATTCCAATGGATGTGGTTCCTCATTGGGCACTCAGAGCGCTAATGTCATCTTTCTGCAAGTATGTCCTTGAACTTGAACTTTAGCGATTTTGTTCTCATGATAGCAGTTGATCCTTTTGTACATTTTCCCACAAACTTAACTTTTTCAATATACACCCAAACTAGTAAATGTTTTTTTCTACCTGGAAGGCATCTTCAATTTCCTGAGCAATGTTGGTGACCTTATCTTCAGTTGATTGTTGCTGCCTGAATCCAGTTTGTTGTGAAATTAAAAGATGCTCTTCCTTCAGTCACATCAGTCTGGTATTTATCAAGTATACCCTCAGTTTTCCTATTAAGCCAAGTATACTGATGTACATGTAGCCATTTGGATTTGTTAAGTTTTTAATCTTTTTTATGAACTGGTATCAATATGGCCTTCTTCCATGTGTGTGGTACAATTCCCTTTTTCCAACTGCAGTTTAGGATTGCCAACAGCTTCTTCTCGTTCTGGTTAAAATACTCAGAAATATTTCTCTTGACTTTTCTCCTCTTGAGGAGCTGATAAGACTTGGAAGACAAATCTATTATTTATTTGTTCTCCCTCCCAACACGAGCACATGTTCGAGTGCCCTGTTATTTATTTGTTGAACAGATTATATTTCAATCTGCAGTGGCCTGTCCACAGTCCAGATTTTGTCACTTAATCTCTTATGGCTCACTGGACAATGTATATATTACCTGTTTTCCTTTTACAATCCTAGAGGAGCATAAAGCCAACTCTGCAGTTAACTTCCTAAACCAAAACATATGAGTTGTTCTTGTAGTGTAGTTTGTATTTATAATGTAACTATCCATAAATTATTATTAGTATATAAGGTAAGTTAGCCAGTTTGCTAACAAAGCTGCACTGGAACTAAAGCTCATAAAAGTAAATAAATGGATCTTGTGTAACAGATTACATGATTCTTAATTTTATAAATATGAATGATTGCTTACATTTTTGTGCTGAAAATGAATTGATGTTTTGAGGAAAAAAAGCACAACTTAAAATAATATATGGTGGACCTTTGAATAAAAAGCGATGAAAATTATGCAAATTTTGGATATGTAATGAGACAGGCGCAACACGTTGTTGAAAACTACAATACAGAAAATATTGAAGATAATGCAAACACATTTAAGCTGTTAGGTCAGTTTGAAGAATTGACAAAAGTTTAGTAGTTATTTTAATATTAATAAATATGTTTTACAGTTTTGTTAGTCAATTATGAGAGGCTGAGAGAGACTAATGAAATGTTCTATATTGTCATATTTCAGAATTTACAGGTGACATATTTAGGAATGTTTCTGAGAGCATTCTAAATTGTGATGACTAATTTCACAACTAATTCTGAAATATTTTGCAGAATAATCAAAAGAGAACAATAGAATTCCTTGGTAGCTAACATATAAATAATAAAGTATACAAATTACATGAGGACATGTTAGATTTATCTCCAAATATATATACCTTAATTTTTTCGTGCCTCCAAGACCAAATATCAAATTGCCTATGTATACAAGAGGCAGTGGCCAAACCTGTTTGAAAGGGTCACGTACAATCATCAGGAATTAAATTAAGCAACATACAACTCTACATTTATAAAAATAAAGATAATTGATAAGAAGAAGTTGTTTGTGTGTATTGTATTTATAGTATTTATATAGATATATAGTATTTACATCATAACCAGTTAAGACAACAGCAAAATTTTGCTACTGAATTGTGTGTATTAAAAAAATTATTTATTTCCAGAGTGAAGAGTGTGAAAACAAAATGGTGGAAGGATGATGGGCGGTTAGGATGTGGTAGAGATGGGCACATGAAGGAGGGAAGAAATGGATGTCATTGAAGCCACAATCTTATGATGGTTTCTTATGTATTTTGTTTTGCATGACGATGACACAAGCCCCGTGCACAACATTTTTTAGTCCACTTTTAGAACATCCATGTAGGTGCAGTGGCCCTAATCTTTCCTCCCCTTTAAGGAGCCCCAGATTCACATGAAACATGTGACGGGAATTTGTAAATTATATACATATATAAAGATGCATCCATCTTGAGCTATTTTCATTATAAACAATGTATGTTGATTACATTTGATTTAAACTGATAACAGAAACAAAACAAAAAACGATATTTATATTCTATGAATTTAAGAGAAGTCTATCATCTTTTAACTTATTTTTTTTACTTTCTTTTTATTTAAAGTTAGAAAGTCTACACAATTAGCTAGTTAATGTTGTTTGCAAATGCCCACAATGAGTAGGTTGCTCTTTTGTGCATCCTGAAAAGGACGTTAAGAGTCAGGTTGCAATAGCTTTCTGTACATACCGAGCGTGCTGATGAAGGTGGACTGGGGTTCTCCAGGCAGTTGTGCTATGCTTGGCTTCGTCTGTGTGTATCTCACTACTACAAGGATCATGTCAATCCCTCACCTCGTTAGCCAGGCTGCCATGAAAACAGTCCATTTCCATGGAGGGCTACTAGGAATCCGAAGTGAGGGTCTTGGCCAGTATGTTTTGCCTGACCCTGACTAACATGTCTCATCAGTATGTTTTGCCTGACCCTGACTAACATGTCTCATCAGTATGTTTTGCCTGACCCTGACTAACATGTCTCATCAGTATATTTTGCCTGACCAGACGTTAGTCTTCCTCTCACAACTAGCCATTAAAAGTAAAGGGTGTCCTTCAGCAGACTTAACCGCTGGTCAGGAATGAAGTGGAGACTTAAGTATACTAAGCCACAGCTTGTGTGAGGTGGGGTGGCCAGTTCTCTTCCTCACTGCTTTTTCCTGCCCTAACCACACATCAGGTACCCATTTACAGCTGGGTTGGCAAGAGTGTGATGTTGTGGGAGTTAAACCCTGTACCTTTGCCGTTAAAAGAGGATGCTCTACCACTACACTAATCAGATGCTCACAACTAAAATCTGATGATACACTTATCAATAATTTCCTTCATCATTAACATAACAAACCCCAGGCTAAAGTTGCAGATATTGACCTGATGTTCATCAGCCTGAAAACGCATAACCATCAACAATATATCAATAACTGAACTATTTTCCCAACCACCTGGTAACAAATTGTTTCTTGAACCATAAAAAAATCTAGGCTTACATGAATGACAAAAGCAAACAAAAGATTAATAGCTCCTCACCACAGCGCCCACCTGTGTAGGTCCTAGGACCCATTATTGACAAGGAAAGGATAAAGCCATTGCACACTACATTGTTTCAATTTTTTCTTACCATTTATCCTTAGATCAAGGTCCCAGTTTCTTTTACAACGGCCACCGCTGTTTATAAGGCTGTTTTATCCCTGCACAACATTTGTCTCTCATCTGTCTCCCGAGACCAGTATTGTTCTTTATCTTCCTGTGCGAGCTTGCAGCTTTATAGGATGTGTCCCACAAACATTGTATGCTCCCCACATAGACACCTGTCATCTGTTCTAATAGTCATTGTGTTGTAGATGACCACTGCCTCTATTATACCCAGTTCTCAGTCTAAAGATGACAACTTTCTCTTCTATAGTTTAATCATAGCAGTCTAGTTTTCAGAAGTTGGCTTTAATTATAGTCTTTCCTTCATTATACATGATGGGGAGTGTGTTGTGCATGGTACTTCTCTATTCCCCAAGGCGGTGTGCATTACACTATGTTTTTTTAATTTTGCGCCTGTCCACATCCGACGTAAGGATGCATTTTATGTAAAGGTCTGCATTTTCTAAGGGTTTGCTTCCCTGTGGTAACGGCTGGTGCTGTGATGGGGTGCGCAGCCAGCACCTTCGGATTGTGAGCCGTGTCACTTAACCACTAGCCTACGCCGTCCCCTGTGCATGGGACTGATATATCTCTATCATGAAATACAAAGTACTATACGCTGCTCAAAAATAAAAGTACTTTGGCAGAGGCTTCCAGCATGGAGGCTAACTACAATGGTAGACACATGCCCCGTTGGAGAAAATTTTAAAATTAAAGTATTTATAAATTCGTCCATCATCATCAATGAAGACCACCGACATTATCCCACATCCCATTTAATACCCATTGTGTGTGCGGAAAGTTCTATGACATGGCTGGCAAACATAATCCACAGCTGCCACTGGTATTTCCTCTGCTCTAGACTTCCTGATTGCGCGTCTATCCTGGGCTGCCTGATCACAGAGGCCCTCACTTATTGCAATGCATTTTTTTAACATACCCTTCCAGACTGAATGATTTCAAGCCAGGTTTTCCCAGGTGCTAATGTCTAATTTGACAATACTTAAGGGACTCCTTCAGACAATCCTTGAAATGTTTCTTTTAATGTCCCCGTGATTCACTCAGTTCGCTATGCAGGAACGTCTTTAAAAGCCTTTCACTTGACATTCAAGGAAGGTGACTGGCCCATCTCAGTTGGATTTTTTGCAAAAGTGCATGAATACATGGAATGGTGGTTCTGGCAGCACTTTATTTATAAGTATAAGTAAAAGGATTTTTAAGTATATACCACACACATAAAAACGTAATGTATACAATGCTATGATGAAGACAAGGTAGACCTTGTTCTAATGTCCCATGATATTTTATTGCAAGGAAAACAGGATAATAATTTTTTTCATGAGGATACTCAAGAGATGAAGGTTAAAATAACTTTGCTGAAAGCTAAGCTCAAAGGGTTAAGAAGAAATCTAAGAATATCAACAATTATATTATATTAATAAACTACAGACAACAGTTTGAATATAGCAGTAATTTTGTTCCCTTTCACATGAACTGTTGCTACTGATAATCAATGGAAGATTCAATCACAATCTGGGTCATGTCAAGTGGCAAGAAATTACTGTCTGTTCATTTTCTAATCCCTCCAATAAACCAACTTTGCTTTCTGCATCCTCAAGATCTCAGTTCCTGGGTTTTTATTTTACAGATTCTCTGGCATTTTAACTAAAAACCAAACCGCTTTACCCCTGGTTTTCATTTTTGCTCTATTCAATGTAGATTTATTATACTTTCCCTGCTGCGTTTCATTTGCCTCATTCAATTGCCTAGAAATGGGACGACGTGGGTCAGTGGTTAAGTGACACGGCTCCCAATCTGAAGATACTGGGTTCGCTCTCCATCACAGCACCATCCGATACCCCAGGGAATAAACCCTTAGAAAATGCAGGAGGAAGCAGACCCTTACATAAAATGCATGCCGAAGTCAGATGCACTGGGCCGACAGGCGCAAAATAAAAACATAGTGCAACGCACACCTTCTTGGGGAACAGCAAAATAAGGCGAACGCAAAAATAAAAATTTAACAAAAATTAAAAATTGCCTAGAAATAAAGGAATGACATGGCCACTCTCAATCAATTCATATTTTTGGCTGTCCTCTTCAACACGGCCCACAAGACTCCAGATGTCTTGCCTGAATTTCTTCCTGAAAGTTTGTCATAGCCATCTACACTTTCTGTTCACAAGCTCCAGGTAGTCTGTGTTTGTAATTACATCTGGCCATGTGATACAAAATATGTGACGAGACATCTATTGTGAAGGTGTGCATGTAACAGAGTGGTTAACAACAACAGCACTATACACTTTTACACACGAGCTGCATGTGCAGGATGCTCAGGTAGCAGGAAAAAGAACCTAACTGAAATTCTTAACAAGTCAAACACATTGAGCACCCACATGCTTCTGTAAAAAAGCCCAGATAAGATGGACGGGACATGTTCATATGTCCAATGAGTGCCTACCATAGTAGATGCTATACCGTGAACTCAGAACAGGCAGATGCTCATCATGGGGACAGATGAAATGCTACAAGGACTCCTTAAAAATGTCTCTGAAAAGCTTCAATATTAATGTCACATGCTTGGAGAAGCTTGTACAGAATCGTTCCATGTGGCACACTAGCATCACCAAGACTCAGAAAAAATGAGTCGTCATAAAGAACAGAATGCACGACAGCCCCACAGCCGACTCTTCGCATGTGTGTCCCAAGTGCGAAAGAGGCTACCGTGCCAGGATTGGACTTTACAGTTACATGTTGACATCTCACAGTACAAGTCTGGTGGCTATCGCCATCTTTAATTGTGATAGGAAATTATTAACAGGTGTGTTGTCTAGACATTATGCTCTTAAGTCACATGCCATGCTTTCAAAATGTTCAAAATGTTGTTATAGCCGGGGGTGGGGTTGAGGAGCAACTCTCAACACCAACTAAATGCTCCCATGGCATGAGTCTCATATAGCCGCTAACAACCAAGTCCATCTCCTAGCCTTCGTGTTTTAGAACTGTTTTGGCTAAAAGGAGAAGGGGCGGAAGACGAGCCACTGGCGCCTTAAAACCAGTAGTGTCAGACAGATGGGACTCGAAAGCCTAGGAAGGCAGTTCATCTAGGAGAAGGAAAACTCTGATTTCAAACCATCTGAAGCCTTGCAGATAAGATACTCACGTACCTTGTTGGGTTTTGTCAGATATGGCTGTGCAACCTGTTTTCTGATAATTCTGAAAGTTGGTCAGCGTCTACCAATCCTGACAACCGACGATGTGCGAAGAGCACACGCAAGAGGATACAATGCTTTATCCTTGAGCGAGGAAAGGCAACCTCAGTTGAGTGTTGTGGCAGGGCAGACCAGGCCCTTAGCCTTGGTTGGCGGCTGGTCTAGGAGTAAAGCCTCGACAGGCGAACAGATAGAGCATTGCTCTGCTGATATGACAGCTTCTGCAGTTTGCCTTGTTCCAAATGTATTGGTATCACCTTTCCCTTGGAGCAAACAAGGCAGACTGAGAGAGGGACCATACTGCATGAGCAACACATGGTCTCTATATTTCTGCCCAGGCTTTGTGTAACACATTGTTATTTTTGTTCCTCATTCTTTCACAACTGCAATACACTGTGGAGCAGTAACCATTTATTTTAATTGCATGTAGTATCATACTCACTTTTCGTATTGTGTCCCATGACAAATGTGGGAAAGTAATCAGCCTCATCATTTTTGCTGTATATAATACAACGATACCTGACACAATCTGAAATAAATGTACAATTTTAAAGTTGAGCGTAATCTATTAATTAATGTAACTTCATTATACTGGTTTAGAAGGCTCTACAGAGTCTGTATACAACTAGTTTATTCCAATCCACTGATATTAACAACGACTGTGATCATCTAATCCATTTGAATGCGCTAACTGACCCTGCCTCCACCACATCCTGTGATAATGCATTCCAAGCATTCACCACTCTTTGATTGAACAAATATTTCCTAATATCTAATCTGGACCTGCTTTTAAATAATTTGAAGTTATGCCCTCTACTTCTTGTAGCCGGTTGAACTTTGAAAAACTTGGTATGGTCCAATTTATTGATTAATTTATAAACCTGTATTGTCACCTCAAATTCTCTGTCCTAGACACTGCAGATTAGTTTTTCTAAGTCTCTCCTTATTGCTATAATTCTAGAATACCACGATTATTTTTGCAGCACCAATGATTTATATAGTTTAACTATCACTTCCTTGCTTCGATGTGTAATGTTTCTTTTAATCATACCCAGGGAACGGCATGGCCTAGTGGTTAAGTGACACGGCTCACAATCCGAAGGTGCTGGGTTCGACCCCATCACAGCACCGGCCGTTACCCCGGGGAAGCAAACCTTTATAAAATGCAGGAGGAAGCAGACCCTTACATAAAATGCATGCTGAAGTCGGATGCATTGGGCCGACAGGCGCAAAATAAAAACCGCAGTGCAACGCAAACCGCCTTAGGGATTAGAGAAATAAGGAGAACGCCAAAAAAAAATAATTAAAAAAAATAATCATACCCAGTATTACATTTGCTTTTTTTCACAGCCACCTGGACTTGCTCCTGCACCTTACATGTATGATCTATTATAACACCTAGGTCCCTTTCCTTTTCTATCTACTTAATATTGTTTACTCCCATCAAGTAATTATGTTCGATATTTGATTTTCCCATGTGGATGACTGTACATTTGTCTACATTAAACTTCATCTACCAGCTCACAGACCATTTATTAATCATATCTAAATTTGATCTCAATAGATATACATCTGCCGAAGAAGAGACCCTGCCGCATAATTTGGTGTCATCCGCAAATTTTGCAATCATGGATCCAATATTATTATCCAAATCATTTACCGAATGAGAGCCAGAGAAAGAATGGCAATCATGAGGAAACTTGCTGGCACAAGCTGGGGAACATACGAAAGTATACTAAAGAAACTGTACACTGGAAGAGTGAGACCAGTTCTCGAGTATGGCATTGCAGCATGGACAACAGCAGCAAAGGCAAACTTTGATAAAATTAGCAAACTCCAAAACCAAGCCATGAGAGTTATAACAGGAGGCATGAAGTCAACGCCAATTGTAGAACTGGAAAAGATTACAAATCTGCAATCCATGACCGACAGAAGAGACTGCAGAGCCCAGCAGCAAGCAGAGAAACTGAGAAGAATGACAGACCATCCAATGCATAAGAGACTAAATAATTTTTGGATGAGGGAAACTAAAGCGGAGAAACTTTGCAGAAATAGCCAAAGCAAAGATGAACGAAGACCCTATGAACGAATTAACAACACCAAAGCCCATCCCTACTGTAAGCAAACTTACCTGGAGGCAGCACATATTTCCAGAAGTGGTAGAAAATATACCAGGTATTGGAAACAAGAACAGCCAGACTGAAAAAGAAAGAAGAGACATTAACCTGAGCCTACCAAATGGTAGAGACATAACCCTGAGGTACATAACGAAAAACTAGCCAAGCATGGACTGGACCCATGCATACACCGACGGTTCTGTAACAAATACAACACAGAACGGAGGGGCAGGGGTATTCCTGAGCCTACCAAATGGTAGAAAAATAACACTATCAGTGGCAACTGGAAAATACTCAAGCAATTTCAGAGCGGAGGCAGAGGCACTGAGGGCTGCGGTAGAAGCAGTGCTGACAGGAAAAAGAAATGAAAGCCATATAGTCCTGTTTACAGATGCCCTGGCCGGTCACAGCACTAAAAAGCCAGAAAAATACTGAACTTAATAATTTAAGAGCAGTACTCTGTCAACTATGCCAGCAGTCCGCACCAAAAAGAGTAGTGGTACAGTGGGTTCCATCCCACTGTAACATCCAAGGCAACGAGGAGGCAGACAAACTGGCAAAAGAAGGTGCAAGACTACCACAACCAGATCCTAGTGTGACATACGAAGAGTCAAAAAGGCTTATTAGAGCTAGATACATGACCAAATGGGAAACAGAACATACTGACTACACAAAAAACGATGCCTATTACCAGTTGAACAGAAGAGAGCAGGTCGTGGTCTTCAGACTTCGCACAGGCCACAATAGATTGAGGTACCACCTATTCAATAAATTGAAGATAGGTGGCACTGACGAATGCATGTGCGGTACCGGGAAAATGACCGCTGAACATTTGCTGCAAAACTGTATGACATATGAGGATCAGAGAAAGCAGATGTGGCCATCACCAGTGGCAATACTAGACAAGCTCTATGGCAGTGTCGACAGCCTCAGGAAAAATAAAGGTTGACGTCTGACAGCGTATGAAGAAGAAGAAGACAAATCATTTATATATCAAGAAAAAAATTGGTCTCAATACTGATCCCTGAGGCACTCCACTTATAACATCACACCAGTCAGAGTACTCCTTATTTATGCTAATTCTTTGCCTTCTGCCTGTTAACCAATTTTCTATCCAACTGGCAACTCTTCCACCTATAACCCATATAATTTCAACTTCCAAAACAATCTTTGATACGATACTTGATCAAAGATCTTGACAAAATCCAGAAAAATAACATCTACTTCCTCTCCAACATCCACCATTTTGGTAACCTCCTCCATGAATTCTAATAGATTTGCTAAGCATGATCTACCCTTAGTAAACCCATGCTGGCTGTTCTTGGTGAGATTTAACTTATCCAAATGCATTACTATATTGTCTTTGATAATTTTGCAGAGTATGCTCGTCAAACTCACTGGTCTGTAATTGCCTGGATCTGACTTCTTGCCCTTTTTGAACAAGGGGATCATACCTGCATCTTTCCAATCACTTGGAATAATCCCATTCTCAATAGTTTGAGAAAAAAATTTAGACAATTGTTTTGCCAGCAAGTATCTGAGTTCAAATAGCAATTTTGAATGAATACCATCATAACCAGGACTTTTATCCACTTTCAAATTGTCCAATTTTTTAAAAACCATTTCCTCAGTAATGCAGATTGAGTGTAATCCCTCTGTGTCTATGTCCCTTTGGAAGATATATAAGGGCTTTGAGATCTTAGAGCAGTCTTCTTTAGTGAAGACTGAGCTGAAGTAACGGTTAAGTAGATTTGCAGCTTCAAAATTTTCTTTTATTATATTTCCCTTACTATCTTGGAGTGGGCCTACAGTGTTTTTCTTTCTCCGTTAATCTTTGCAGCTCTATTCTTCTTCTTCTTCGTACGCTGTCAGACGTCAACTTGAATTTGTTCGAAGAAAGCAGTTGTCATCCTGAGGCTGTCAACACTGCCATAGAGCTTGTCTAGTGTTGACACTGGTGATGGCCACATGTGCTTTCTCTGGTCCTTGTATGTCGGACAGTTTTGCAGCAGATGTTCAGCGGTCATTTTCCCTGTACCACAGGTGCATTCGTCAGTGCCACCTATCTTCAGTTTATTGAATAGATGGTAGCTCAGTCTGTTGTGTCCTATGCGGAGTCTGAAGACCATGACCTGCTCTCTTCTGTTCAGCTGGTAGTAGGCATCATTTTTTGTGTAGCCAGTATGTTCTGTTTCCCATTTGGCCATGTATCTGGCCCTAATAAACCTTTTGGACTCTTCGTATGTCACACTAGAATCTGGTTGTGGTAGTCTTGCACCTTCTTTTGCCAGTCTGTCTGCCTCCTTGTTGCATTGGATGTTACAGTGGGATGGAACCCACTGTACCACTACTCTTTTTGGTGCGGATTGCTGGCATAGTTGACAGAGTACTGCTCTTAAATCATTAAGTTCAGTATTTTTCTGGCTTTTTAGTGCTGTAACCACGGCCAGGGCATCTGTAAACAGGACTATCTGGCTTTCATTGCTTTCGCCTGTCAGCATTGCTTTTACTGCAGCCTTCAGTGCCTCTGCCTCCGCTCTGAAGTTGCTTGAGTATTTTCCAGTTGCCACTGACAGTGTTATTTTTCTACCATTTGTTAGGCTCAGAAATACCCCTCCCCGTCCATTCTGTGTGGTGTTTGTTACAAAACCGTCGGTGTATGCATGGGTCCAGTCCATGCTTGGGTAGTTTTTCATTATGTACCTCAGGGTTATGTCTCTTCTTTCCTTTTCAGTCTGGCTGTTCTTGTTTCCAATACCTGGTATATTTTCTACCACCTCCTGAGTGATATGCTGGTTCCAGGTGGGTTTGCGTACAGTAGGGATGGGCTTTGGTGTTGTTAATGTGTTCATAGGGTCTTCGCTCATCTTTGCTTTGGCTATTTCTGCAAAGTTTCTCCGCTTTAGTTTCCCATTTCCAAATCTATTTAGTCTCTGATGCTTTGGATGGTCTGTCAGTCTTCTGAGTTTCTCTGCTTGCTGCTGGGCTCTGCAGTCTCTTCTGTCGGTCATGGATTGCAGATTTGTAATCTTTTCCAGTTCTACAATTGGCGTTGACTTCATGCCTCCTGTTATAACTCTCAAGTTTGCTAATTTTATCAAAGTCTGTTGCCCATGCCGCAATGCCATACTCGAGAACTGGTCTCACTCTTCCAGTGTACAGTTTCTTTAGTATACTTTCGTCTGCTCCCTAGCTTGTGCCAGCAAGTTTCCTCATGATTGCCATTCTTTGTCTCGCTCTCATTCGGTTTCTCTCGATCTGACTTTTCCATGTCATGCGCCGATCAAATGTGACGCCCAAGTAGTTTGGGTTGTCGTTTGGCTGCAGATATTTGCCGTTAAGACTTATTTTGGTGTTCTGTAGTTTATTTGAAAGCGAGAATATGTTGTTTTTTTTTCATTTATTTGGACCAGCCATAATTTCGCCCACTCTTCCAACGATGTTAGGGCCTGCTGCATCTGATTGTTTGCTACGGTGAGATTTTTTTCAGAGGTCCACATAGCCAGATCGTCTGTAAACATGGACCTGTGGACTCTTCTTGGTATATTCTCTATGATGTTGTTTATATACACCAGAAAAAGTGTGGGTGACAGTACTCCCCCTTGGTGTACTTCTTGCTCCAGTGTCACCTTTTTGCTCATCTGCCCTTGTACTTGAACTCTGGCTGTTCTGTTTTCGAGGTAGTGGCAGCTATATTCAATTTATAAGATTTTTTTATATTTCCAAATATTTTAAGTATGTTTCATTTGATTTTCCATCATCTGTATATTTTGTTCCAGCAGATTAAAATGAGATACATGCTCTATATATCCTTGATTTTATGGACTAGTATTTTATGTTTCGTAAAAAATAACTTTTGTGTCTCTTGTTCATTTCTTTTTTTCATGTGGTGAGTATAGCTGTTTATAGGTTATTTGTGTATACAAGAAAGTGGTCATAAATACAGTTGGTACAATTCTTTATTCTCTTTCTTCAGTCTCACAATGTGATTTCATAATCAGCCTTTAGATTTTTACCAGATTCTTTATGCTTCAACTGAGATTCATTTCCACTACTCTAACCCAAAACAGTTATACAATTACCTGTCCTAATGCAAGAACTTGAAAGGAGGGAAACCTGTGGTAAATAGAAAAAAATGTACAAACATCAAAAACAAGAAAAGATCAATTCAAAACTACAAGTTAATTCACCTTAGTTGCATAATTAATCTGCAATAAAAATATTTTTTGAGTTAAATTGATAAAAGCCATTACTACTTCTTCTCTTCTTTCATTCGCTTGAAAATATAATGTCTATATTTGCAATGTTGTCTCTTGTATAAACTTTTGTCTTTTGTAGTTCACATACAGGTCCATAAAGCTTCTCTTACAGTGTTGTTTCTATGGGCCAGTAGGTATGTCTTAGTATATCATATCTGGGGCAGTATGTACCTTGCAGTTTGGGTGTCTGACCGCATGTACACATAGCTGAGTTGTCAATCTTCAATTTTGAGTACATGTGACTTTGAAGTCTGGCTGTCATGTACTAAGGCACAACACAACAGTTTGCTCGTGCCTGTTAATCTTATGGTAATTGACTTGTCCTTCTTTGCCAGTCGATCTGCTCGCTTCCTGGTATTCCACATTGAGAAGGTATCTAATGCAGCTCCCACAATCTTACGCTGGATACTCAGATCAAACAGTAGAGCATGTAGGCCTGGCAGTTTCCCAGACTTCAATGCTTTGAGTGCTGACTGTGCATCTGTCAGAAATACTACAGGTTGTGGGCCGCAATTTTTAGTATTCAACAGTTTCTCATCTGCAGCCGTTACTTCATTTTATATGTGTGCTAAAATGTCTTTAATAGAATGTTAAGAATTATCATTAGAAGAGTGAGATGGAAAATGAAACACAAGGAGTGCTCACTTGTGACAAAGGCATAAACAATACCATAATTATTATGAGAATGTTAACAGGAAACTATAGAACTGTCTAGAGCTTTATGCAATGATTTTTACAGACCATAATGCAGTGTTCAGAGGTGTGAAACATGAGAAAATAATAAAGATGTTAGAAAACCGAAATATTGACAGCAAAGACATGGAAACAATAAAACTATGTATTAGCAACAAACAACAGCTATAAGAATTGACAAACAAGAGGGAAAGTTGTGCAGATAAAATAAAGCTAGGTAGGATTTGCCAAATATCCTGATTCATTCTCTCTATACAATGAAACCATGATAGTATACATTGAAAATATGCCATTATTAATTTTTGTGTGTCTCTACTACAACACCTATGAATTACCTTCCTCACATTCACTGACAAAGATTTGTTCCATAAGCTCTTTTAAATTTTCTGGAAAGCTGTTTTTGCCTAGTATGTTCCATTCTTTATTTCAAAGCTGTATCTTCCGTTAAATGTTATTAGAGCACAGAGGTATTTACATGCATGGTTTTACTGCTGTTTCAATTACTCAATTCTTACAATCCGATATGTCATTCAGTTCAGTTTGGTCCATTTCAAAGGCAAGTCACTGAAATTGGCTATAAGCAGCAAGTTTCAATGTTCATAGTTTAAATAAAAATTGTCCATATTTCATCCAATCCAATATTTTAAAGGTCATTTCATGAGTCTGTGTTGTTCACGTTTGCACGACACAGTTTTTATTTTTTATACATGTCAAAAGATTCCATTTGGGGATGGCGTGGCCTGGTGGTTAAGTGGCACGGCTTACAACCCAAAGGTGCTGGGTTCGATTCCCATCACAGCACTGGCCGTTACCCCGGGGAAGCAAACCCTTAGAAAATGCAGGAGGAAGCAGACCCTTACATAAAATGCATGCTGAAGTCGGATGCACTGGGCCGACAGGCGCAAAATAAAAACCAAAGTGCAACGCACACCACCTTGAAGGTTAGAGAAATAAGGTGAAAGCATTAAAAAAAAATTTAAAAAAAGATTCCATTTTAGTTTATTTTTTTCATTAGCTGGTTAGTCAAAAAGAATTTTGTGATTATATTGGTTTCTAACAATCTCATGTAAAGATTATCAGCAGAATAAGCATCACAGCTTATTTATTCATGGATATTAAGGGAAACTAAGATGAACAATCAATGTTTATGTTAATTCAGGTCATAACTATATTTTTTTAATGGAGAAAAATATCTCAACAATAACGCTGATATTGCTGAAGAAGTGACATGTCACCTAGGTTGCACTAGTTCTAGCACTGGAAAAAACAGGTAGACGCAAATAATAACATTTAAGGACAGCCCATGTCAGACTAGATAGTTCTAGGTCATTACATTTGTAATAACAATAACTAAAGAATGTACAAATGAGATAAACTAGATAATTGTATTTCCTTTTTCTAGCTGGCTGTTTTTTCACAATGTGACTACAAACTTTCAAATGTACTTTCAAATACTTTGTTTACAAACAGAAAAAAAAATTTTTAATGATATGTGGACAAAATAATTTTTTTTTTTAATTTCTTTATGGCCTTTTGCGTCTTGACAGACGCTGGTAAGCTGGTCTGTTGTAGAGATGGCGGTGGCCGTATTTGTCCTGGAGGGACATTGGCTTTCGTAACTATGTTAGAGAACCCAAATGTTTTTTAAACCTTTGAATCAGAACAAAGCTTTATACAAGATAATAAGATCCAACATTTTTTTCCTAATTAATTGTTTTGTATTTATTGACTAATAATATATCATACATTTTTATGCTTCTCTTTATTGAATAAGATAAATTGATTTTGTTTTATAGCCCTTTCAATTCTGTACATTTTTATATACGCAACATTTTGATAGTTTTTAAAACAAGAAATTTATGGTAAAATCTTTGAAGCCTTTGTAGCTGAAAAAAATTTTCAGGAAACAAAATGTAAGAATATGGTTTTGTTATGTGTAAACTAAGACTTTCAGCTGTAGCTGGGAAAATTATGTTTCTTAAAGATGATTATTCCTGGGGGAGGAGCCTACCTCCTACGAGGCACATCAAAAGGGTTGCGGAATGCTTAAAGGCCTCCTAATTTGGAACTCAGCTGCGAATATGAAATAAGCAGCTGTGGAGGCTGTAAGGAGGCAGACCCTCCACCATGCAAAGACACAACAGGCTAATCACATGTTTGTCTTAACAAATGATTACAAGACAAACCATAGAGAAAACCGGACTAATCTTAACGGCGACGAAATAAAAAAGACCATGATTTACGGAACATGGAATGTAAGAAGCCTAAATGGGAATGAAAAGGAAACTAATAAAGGAGATTAAGATGGCACAATTGACAGTCCTGGCACTTACAGAAACAAAGAAAAAGGGACAGGGCATTCTGGACCATGGTGGCAACACGTTACTCTACAGCGAAGTTCACATGACTGAAAGAGCCAGGGCAGGGGTGGGCTGTATAGTGAACAGCAATAAAAAATAAACATTAAAGGATGGAAGTTCATTTTAGAACGACTGATGGTGCTATGTCTACAAGAGGAGGATAGTAAAATGGATATCGTCACTGTATATGCACTAAATGAATATGAGAGCACTGAAATAAACAATTAATTTTATGAGCTCTTTCATAGGACAGTTGACAATTGCCAAAATGAAATACTTTTCCTTGGAGACTTCAATGCAAGAGTTGGAAACAACTATTCTAGCTGGGGTGGAGTGATCAGTAGGTATGGAGAATATGTCTTAAATGACAATGGAAAATGACTGCTGAGATTTTGCAGAGAAGAACCTTATTATAACAAACACAAGGTTCCCACACAAGCATATTCATGCGTACACAAGATACGAGCTGGCAAGAAATTAAAAATCCATAATTGACTATGCAATAGTGAGGAAAAGTGATTTCAAGTATGTGAAGGATCCTAGAGTGTTCAGAGGGACCAGAGAAAGGAAGTGTCCTCTACCTAGTTAAAATAAAGAGAGAAATCGGAAATAGGTATCCAGCCAAGCAACACCCATCAACAAGCAAGAAATATCTTCTTCTTCTTCTTCTTCTTCTTCGTACACTGTCAGACGTCAACCTGTATTTGTTCAAAGACAGCAGCGGTCATCCTGAGGCTGTCAACACTGCCATAGAGCTTGTCTAGTGTTGCCACTGGTGATGGCCACATCTGCTTTCTCTGGTCCTCGTATGTCGGGCAGTTTTGTAGCAGATGTTCAGCTGTCATTTTCCTTGTACCACAAGTGCATTTGTCAGTGCCACCTATCTTAAGTTTAATGAATAGGTGGTACCTCAGTCTGTTGTGGCCTGTGCGGAGTCTGAAGACCACGACCTGCTCTCTTCTGTTCAACTGGTAAAAGGCATCATTTTTTGTGTAGCCAGTATGTTCTGTTTCCCACTTGGTTATGTATCTGGCCCTAATAAGCCTTTTGAACTCTTCGTAGGTCATACTAGAATCTGGTTGCGGTAGTCTTGCACCTTCTTTTGCCAGTCTGTCTGCCTCTTTGTTGCCTTGGATGTTACAGTGGGATGGGACCCACTGTACTACTACTCTTTTTGGTGCGGACTGCTGGCATAGTTGACAGAGTACTGCTCTTAAATCATTAAGTTCAGTATTTTTCTGGCATCTGTAAACAGGACTATCTGGCTTTCATTGCTTTCGCCTGTCAGTATTGCTTCTACTGCAGCCCTCAGTGCCTCTGCCTCCGCTCTGAAATTGCTTGAGAATTTTCCAGTTGCCACTGACAGTGTTATTTTTCTACCATTTGGTAGGCTCAGGTTAATGTCTCTTCTTTCTTTTTCGGTCTGGCTGTTCTTGTTTCCAATACCTGGTATATTTTCTAGCACCTCCGTAATGATATGCTGCTTCCAGGTGGGTTTGCGTACAGTAGGGATGGGCTTTGGTATTGTTACGGTGTTCATAGGGTCTTCGCTCATCTTTGCTTTGGCTATTTCTGCAAAGTTTCTCCGCTTTAGTTTCCCATTTCCAAATCTATTTAGTCTCTTATGCATTGGATGGTCTGTCAGTCTTCTGAGTTTCTCTGCTTGCTGTTGGGCTCTGCAGTCTCTTCTGTCCGTCATGGATTGCAGATTTTAAATCTTTTTAAGTTCTACAATTGGCGTTGACTTCATGCCTCCTGTTATAACTCTCATGGCTTGGTTTTGATGTTTGCTAATTTTATCAAAGGCAAGAAATATAATAACACACAAGGAGAAAATAAAATTAAGGCTTACAAACAAAGAGAACCAGATGTTAAGAGGAGATACCAAGGGCTCATAATGGAGATACCAAAGGCAACAGCAATAGGAAGGATAGAGAAATCTGAAGAAGATATGGACATGCTATTGGTAAAATTCAAAGACATCCTCAAAGAGGCAGCAGTAGAGGCACGCAGTCAAACCAAAAAAAGGGTGGAAAAAAAAGAGTACACCATGGTGGACAGAAGAAGTAAAAGGAATAATACGAGAAAAGAAAAAGGCATGGAAAGAGAGGCTAGGAAAACAGAAATGCAAACAATGAAATAAAAAGAATATGTAAATTTAAGAACAGAAGCAAAGAAGACTGTGCTCAAGACCAAACAGAAATCCTGGGAGGAATTTGGAGAGAAACTGGAAAATATTGCTGGAGAAAACCAGAAACTATTCTACAGGACCCTAAAGAACATGAGGAAGGAAAAGGACGCCCCCTGAAATTTGTTAAATAAGGCGCAGCTGACCATCCCAGAAGAGATAATGAACAGATGGAAAGAATATTTCTCAGATCACCTTGGAGGGAAATCAAGTTCTGGAAGGAGTCATGGAGGGGAAGTAAATATCACAATGGAAAAACTAAAAGCAGCATTGAAGAAAATTAAGCTTGGTAAAGCAGCAGAACATGATGGTATAGTACCAGAAATGGTTAAATACATGGGAAGGGCAGGAGAGATACTATTCATGAAGATTCTTAAGGCAGCTTGGTGCCACAAGAAGATACCAGGAGATTGAAAGGCTGCCATTATAATACCATTATTTAAAAAAGGGTGACAATCAACAATGTGAAAATCACAGAGGTATTTTCCTTCTCAGTGTCCCCGGGGTAAGTCTACTCTAGGATTCTAGAATGGCGATTAAGAGATCTAGCAGAGCCAAGTATGGACGACTCATTGTGATTTATAGGCAAACAGAAGTACTCAAGACATTATCTTTACACTCAGACAGTTGAGTGAAAAGGCTTTAGAGTATGATAAGGAGATGCATCTCTGCTTTTTGGATTTGGAGAAGGCATTTGATGAAGCCCCTTGGGACAAACTCTGAGAGTGCCTGACAAGGAAGAACATCCCAGGACTCTTTGATTGCACAAAGGGCAGCAGCTGGTAGACTTTTTCATGCAATAAATGGGGGATTCCTCAGCAAAACAGAAATAAGCAGGAAAACAAAGATGGATGTATACCACTCGACCTATGTGCCTGTCCTGACATATGGATGTGAGTCTTGGGCAATGATCACAGCCCAAGAAAGGCAACTACAAACTTCAGAAATGAAGTGCCTAGGAAAGGTGGTTCCGGTGACGAAAAGGGTCATGATCTGTAACCAAACAATTAGTAACAATCTCGAAGCCCAACCCCTGCAGACAACAGTGGAGCAGTGGTTTGGCCATGTCTGTAGAATAGAAGAATATCGGATACCAAGGCGGCCATGGGAGGCAAAAAAGTCAAGGACACAGACCCCCAGGACGTCCAAAAGTACGTTGGGAAGACAACATACGACAGTCCCTAAGTGATCAAGGGCTGGATTGGAAAGAGGTCAGGAAAAAGACGGTGGATAGAGCAGTGTGGCATTATCTCTGGCAAACCTCTACACCTCACGGTAGAAGAGGAGTGACTAGGTAAGTAAGTAAGAGATGATTATCAACCAGACAATATGTTACGATCTGAAAAACCAGCTATTCTTCTTCTTTGTTCGTTCTCAATCTTCCGTTACCAAGTCCTGATAATGGATTTGCAAGTAGCAGGATGTTGTCAGGAGAACGAAATGCGTTGTATTGTAGTTTACAGCTTAACTTCGATATTTGCACCTTTCGGTCTGACACATCCTACTTCAACAGCCATTTTTTGGTACAAGGTTAGCCTTCCGTCTTCGATCCCTTCTCCTTAGTCAGTCTGCTCTGTTACAGCCTGTTATCCTGGATCACTTTCTCGAGATGTAGAAGAGTCTTGGCAGCTCTGGTTCGATGACCCTGATGCTAGCAGCCAGCTTTGGGTCGCTGACTGCTGCAGCTCATGCCAGAAGAATATTATGACATTGTCTTTAGCACCCTTTACACCTCAGTATAGTAACTATGTAAGTAAGCAGGAGATTACAATCATGTAGAAATTCTGATTATTAAAGCTGAAATCTTTAAAATAGTTAGACAATATCTTTTCTTGTAGTAAATGAAACACAATGCTTACCCATATGAAGTGAGAACCAGTTTGTTCACAACAACTATCAGCATTGATGACAGGCCATAAAATAAGGCAGCGATAATTCTCTTGATCACAGAGGATTGATTCAAGTCCATTACGCTGCTTCCCTATAAATACACGAACATATATATTTTATTTATTCACAAAATGAGTAATATATAGTGATGATTTTATCTAACACAGTGGTATCAAACTCAAACCAGCCTAAGGGCTGCATGTGCACAAGTTCAATGCATCTATTCTTTTTTTTCCTCTTCGCTGTAATCTAGGTTGTCATTAGAACATATTTCACTGCATTATGAAATGTCTGTTGCAAATGTTTGATAAGACATTCCATTACTTCAGCTTCAAAACTGTTTCCTCTGTTATGTTACAATGACAGCTCATGTCACACCATGTATCATTTCGCAGTGGTGAGAACTACAGTTTCAAGACAATTTAAGCATTGAACTTCAACCATAAACTCTGCGTAACAATATATATATCACCATTTATCAAGATAAATGTTTCTTCTACAGGCATTCTGTTTTTATAAGACACAATGTTTCAAGGAATATATAATTTAAATATAATTAGCAATATTTTATTTATTCAGACTAAATCTTTGTCTATTGTTATGGAATCAACAGCACTCTAGCTATTGCCAGGAAGATGAACATGTTACAATTAGTAACCAAGAATTGTATCTCCTTAATGTATAGTTTCATTAGCCAGTAGTACAAATTTACGTATATATTAATCAATCAAAACTTTTTCAGTCCCCTGTGAAGCATAAGTCTTCAACAAATACTTGCCAAGTCTTCCTGTCATAGGCCATCTGTGCCAGCTCAATCCACCAGTCTTCCCAGTCTCTTTGATATTTTCCGTATCTGTACAGTTCTATCCCATAGATCGGCATTAGTGATCTTATCATACCATTTCAATCTCTTTATTCTGTGTAGCCACCAATTTATGAAAGTCTGTACTTTTGTTTTCTTTTTTAGTGTTCCTTCATGTTTCAGAGCCGCACAATAAAAATGACTTTACAAAGTGACCATTTTCTTTTCATGTTGGATTTAATTTCTTTTGGTTTTTTATAAGTTCTGCAATGAAAACACGTCAAAACCCCCACTCCATCCTTTTTTCATATTCTGCCATTTGTACCCCTTATAAATTAATACTAGCTTAACTGACCCCGGCTTTGCAGGGAATCAGATGTTGTTACCCGACTTGGACAATAATTGAGGCATTCAGAGCAAAAGTGGACACCTCAGAACACAGCATGAGGAAGCACACCGTTAGAGTATATTTACTCCAGTTTCTCCTTGAGATTATCATCAAATCACTAAGCATTGTCCCATTCTAACGTCACAGATTCGGGAAGCACAGAAACACAGCAAGCAAAACAGTGTAGAAAGATTTGTCAGTTTTTCTGAGCCAACCCAAGGCAGCCTGTTTCACTTCGTCATCAGTGTTGAAATGCAGACCTCCTAGGAATTCTTTTAGGGGTCCATCAGGTGGAAATCGCTTGAAACGAAGTCTGGGCTGTAAGGTGGATGTGACAATACCTCCCAGTCGAGTTGCTGCAGATGGCACATAGTATGGTGAGCTGTATGAGGTTGGGCATTATCTTGCACAAGCAGGACACCCTTTGTGATCAAACCAAGTCTTTTTTTCTGCAGACGGTTATGAACATCACACAAAATGCGTATGTACTGTTCACTGTTGATACCACTATGGGGTAGAAAATCAACATGAATGATGCCAAGTTTGTCCCAGAAAACACTGGCCATCAGTTTTTGAGGTTGAGAGCCACCAATCAGATCCATCACTCACATTTACACGATTCAAATGTCGTATTGTGGCTGAGTATCTCATCACAGTATTATGATTGCAGTGTTCTGTAAAATTTCCGCAGGTTTCCCACCTTCTTTCACAAGAAACTTCCCACAACACGCTGTCCCATGCCAGCACTAAAACTGTTGCCCGCCATTTGTATTTATCTGTCACATGACTCGCCCATGGCAAGTAGGCCACCTAGCAGTAATAGGACACTAGTGCCCCTAACTAACTAGTTCCAGCACGCTATAACCCATTCAGGTAGAACAAGAACAAAAAGTACCGATTTGATTTGAACGCCCCTTGTATATTACATATATAAATATATATATATATATATAAAATTATTATTCCCGTTTCGTTCCAGTAGAAGTATGAGGACACACAGAACCACTTGGAAACCCACACCAAAGTATTTACACATTTGTGCAATGTAACACTGTATTATATTGTTTGACATGATTATATTGTCAGCCTCACGCTCTTCTCTCAATAGTTACACTGTTAGTCATGCATAGTAAAGTGCAGTGGCCATAATATCACATTTATTGATCGTATAAAGGATCTAGTATACAATCACTTGGTGTATGTATGTATGCACATATACAATGGATAGTCAGTAGCAGGAATATTATTTAAAACTTTTTTTTTACAAGAGTACAAACCAGACATTTTTTTGTGTCTTATTTTTCAATATAGTCTCCCGGGATCAAGATGCTGAGCAGCGCATGAGCTGCAGCGATCAGCGACCCATAGCTGACTGCTAGCGTCAGGGCCAGCGAACCAGAGCTGCCAAGACCCTTCTACACCTCCACGCGGTGATCCTGGATAACAGGCTGCAGCAGGGCAGACTGGCTAAGGAGAAGGGATCGAAGAGGGAATGCTAACCCGGTACTAAAAAAATGCTTGCTGAAGTCAGATGTGTTGGACCGAAAGGTGCAAATATCGCAGTCAAGCTGTAAACTACGACACAATGCATTCCATTCTCTGGACTACATTCTGGTACTTAAGCCCTTTCAGGGTTTGGTAGCCAAGCCAATATAGTCTCTCTGTCTGGCAACACACTTGATTCAACAGCCCCCTAGTTTGTGGATGCACCTAGAAAAATGTTTTTTGGTGTGACTTTTAACAAATTTTGCACTGTCTCCATTACCTCATTGGGACCCATCTGGTACACTTTTTCCTATAACTGAGGTCATCTAAGAATATTTTGTGAGCAGCGTCGTGTTTAAATCTGTGTCTGTTTCATAAATAATGACTAGCTGGTCGATTTGCTGCTTCACTGTGTCAGTTGTAACACAAGCTGGTCTCCCACTCCGCAGTTCATCAATGACATTTTGTCTTCCGCTTTGAAATCTTCCCCATCATCATCAGGTCATTCAGCCCCTAGGACTAGTCAACAAACTCATGGATTTTTTACTCCATTTCTGCCTATCCTCTGCAGCCTTCTACAGCTCAGCATACATCTTCACAGCCCTATCTCCGCAAGCTTGAAACAAAATTGTAATTCTAGGTCTTCCCCCGCCTCTCTTTCCCTGCATAATGTCCTCCAAGACCTTTTTAACCGGGTCCTCTCTCTGCAGATTATATCCCAACCAGCCAAGTAGATTTCTTTTTATTTTCCGTATCAACTTTCCCTCTTCTCCCATCTCCACCAATACCTTTTCATTTGATTTCTTCTCAGTCCAGCTCACTCTTTCCATCTTTCTGTAACACTACATCTCAAAAGCCTCCAAGTATTTTTCCTCTCTTTTATTTATAGTCCATGTTTAAGAGTCATAAATTGCCACAGTCCAAACATATGTGTATGAGATTCTTTTCCTTAGAGACATACTAATGTTATTGGATGTAAGGATTCTTTGTTTCTCTCTAAACACTTTCTTTGCCATTACAATTCTAGATCGTATTTCTCTATAGCATCGTGCATCTTCTGCTATGGTTTGACCAAGATATGGGAATTAGAATACCTGTTCGATTTCTTTCCCTTTTATGGTTACTTTTACACTGGTTGGGTCTTTGGCTACAATCATTGTCTTGGTCTTCTCTGTGTTCACTTTCATTTCATAGATATCTGCTGTTAATTTCATTGAGCATTTTTTGTATATACTCCGTCTCTGCAATAATGGCTTGGTCATCAGCGTATTTTATTGCCTCCAGTTGTTCGCCCTTTACCTTTACCTCCAGATTGCATTTCTTCATTGCTTCTGCCATCATCATCTCTGAGCATGTATTGAACAGGCCAGGTGAAAGTGGACATCTCTGTCTTACTACCTTTCTTATAGTTACGGCATCCGTGAGCCCTTCTCTTAATGATATGATGGCCTTCTGGTTTGTGTATAGGTTCTGCATCAGCCGGAGGATTGGTTCTTCAATTTTGGCATGTTTGATAATCTCAAAAAGCCTCTTCCAGGACATTCTATCAAACGCCTTCTCATAATCTATGTAGCAGACGTACAGAGGTCTTCCCCAATCGATTATTTTCTTCGCAAGGAACTTCAATTGCCTCTCTGGTGCGTGATCCTCGTCTAAACCCAAATTGATTATCTTTCAACAGCCCATCTATGTGACTTGTTATTCTCTTTCTGATTATTGCCAGGAGGATTTTGGAAGCATGTGATATCAGGCTTAATGTTCTGAAATTTTTGCATTCAGTCGCATTGGATTTCTTTGGGGAGTGGGATAATTAGTGTAATCCACCAGCCAATTTCCTGTGCAATAGATAGCCTGCACCAGCTGTAAAAATCAACATTACATAGGTTCACCTTTGAAGCTCTATTGGTATGTCATCTATACCTACTGCCTTGGCGTTTGGGATTGTGCAAAGTGCCCAGTCAAACTCTTCTCGACCTATCTGTGTATCCTCCTCTCCTACTTCTTTCTCACTTGTTGAGATTTGAGCTGTATAGTTATCTTCTTCATATAGTTCTGCCACGTATTCTCTCCATGTCTCTTTCTTTTGATCTGGGTCTGTAATAATGTTACCCAGTTTATCTTGTATGACATTTGGCTTAACTCCCTTATTTTATGAGCTGGTTTGTTGTATTTTCCTATACATAAGGTCCGGTCTTCCTTTTTTTTCCATTTGTTCAATTTCTCTACAGCCTTCCTCCCATCACTCATCTCTTACTTTCTTGCACTCTCTAATTCATTTTTTAGTTTCTTGTAAGTCTCTCTGCATGCTTTGTTTTTCACGTTTTTCCATTTGCGGTGCTCTGCCATTTTGTGTATTATTTCCAAATTGATCCAGGGCTTTTTTACTATAATTTCCATTTTCAACTGTTTTTAACTGCGGGTTTTGTCACACTATTCTTCAGCCTTTGTTCCTCTGGCTTTTCTTGTGTGGTTTGTGAGAATCCTATCAGCATTTCGACCTCTTTTTGAAATTTTGCCCTCTTTTCATCTTCCCTCGGGACTACTATATTTCACTTGCATCTTTTTGGTTGCCTTGCTTGCGTCTTCCATCTTAGCTGGTATTTCATCATTCTTCCTACCCATTCATAATCTCCACTGACTCAAACAACTATCTCCATACTGAACCTTCATTCTTCTGTACATTCCAGATGGTTTCACACCCACAGACCACAAAAAACTAATTACACCTCTGTGTTCTTCCACGCTGCAAGTCGACAGTGAGACGACCATGTTGTTCATTATATTGCACATGTTCATACTGCATGACCATCACAATCCCTACATGGGATATTGTTAAAAAGCAAGTTTGTGTTTTTGTGTTTGTGTTCTGAAATACGATTTTCTGTTGTACATACAAAATTCCTGTTACTTAATATATATCTGGGCACATACATATCAGATGGAAGATGCAATTGCAAAATAAAATGTAGAATTGTCCAAGCAAAATAGGTCTTCCAGACCATGAAAGGAAAATTGTGCAACAAAACCTTGTCGCTGGAACTGAGAAAGAGAGTCCTTGGATGCTACATGGAACCAGTACTGACATATGGCAGGGAATCTGGACAATTGGCAAGCAGGCGCTTAGATCTTTGGAAGCAAACAGAGAGGTGGTTTAAAAGAAGAATGCTGCAGATACCATGGACTGCAAAGAGGACTAATGATACAGTACTCGAGGAGGTACAAAGACAACTTATTGTAAAGATCAGAACAAGGCAGTCATACATTTTTGGGCATGTTATGAGAAGAGGCGGCTTGGAGCACATTGTGACAATGGGAAAGATAGTAGGAAAGAGAGACAGAGGACGGCCAAGAGAGAAGATGCTGGATAGCCTGAGAGAATGGCATGGGCAAACAATCAACAACAGAGTTGGTAAACGGCACACGTGACAGAAAATGGATGGATGTCCATGACTGCTAACGCCAACCGGCAGGGCACCTGATGATATATATATATGGAGGGGAGGGAGGGGGAGGGGGGGAGGGGGAAAGAGAGAGAGAGAGAGAGAGTTGTACACTGAATAACATCCGTTCAAGTAACAACCGACCGCATATGTGTCAGTGGTTGTCCCACAAGGTTATAATAAAGTTTATAAATCTGGATCAGAGTGTAGACGACCTAATAGAGTGTAGCAAAAGCAACAGCTTCCTGCATGCAAAACATATATTTTATATATATATATATATATATATATATGATACAAATATTATTATGGTTCATGCACTTGAAAAAGAAATGTTTATTCATGTTGCTGACTGTCTCTTATTATTAATATGCACACATACATACACTCAGTGATTGTATCCTAGATCCTTGATTCGATCAACAAATGTGATAATATGGTCACTGCACTTTGCATGACTAACAGTGTAACTATTGAGAGAAGAGTATGGTGTTGACAATATAATCATGGCAAACAAAGTACTACAGTTACTAATTACAGCATGCATGATTCCCAGAAAACAGTAAATAGTTCAAAACAAAGATATGTATTGTAGTTGACTATTTGACAAAGTTTCCTAACCGAAAACTAAGATGCTGCAATGGTTTGTTTTTTATTTACCTAAAGCAGATGTGTATTTATTTCATTGATTTCCAATCTGGATGAGCTACTGATGCTATATGCATGGTGAAGATAATAAAGGGCTGATAATTCACATAAATGTAGCAATAATACAATGTTATTATAACATTGTCAATAACACATTACAAATTGTCGTAAGTGGGTGTATGTGTGGAACAAAAGAACTAAACTGGTATGACCTGATCGCAATTGTGAAAATAAACAGAAGAAATCAACAATTAGCTGCAGAATGGTGGTAAGGACAAGAGGTTGGAAGTGGATTTAACACAGATTGAGAAGATCCTCTACTATTTTGACAAAGTAGTTATTTTAGCCAGAGAGTGGTGAATGCTTGGAATACATTAGCACAGTAGGTGGAGGCAGAGACAGTTAATTTAATGCATTTAAGAATAGATTAGATGTACATAGTTAACATAGCTTTTAAAGCAGGGCAACGCAAATGTGACTCAAGTGACTGGTTCCGTTGTCGACTCATGAGTTTTCTAATCCAGTATTAAAACGTTAAGTTAAGTTATATTATTGTTGTTCTGCCATGACTATGATGAGTAATTATTATTAATTTATTATATCGTATCGTTTTATGTGCAGCACTCGACTGTTTTACTTTACACGATTGAGTACGACGGTATAGCTATAGTAATAGTATATACTAATACTATATAATATACTATATCAGTATATGGGCCGACACTGTTGGGGACTGTGGTCACAGTGGGAAATGTAATAAATGTCAATGATGACATAATGATCATAATGATGGCAACCAACCTGTTGATTGTTGAATAATTAGAATAGCTTCTTCAGTACACTCGGTACTGAGTATTCATTTGAGTTACAGTAGTGAGTAGTGTAGTAAATATAATAATAAATTACAATACTACATAGATCTGCGGTTCTACCCTACCGTCCTACGTATGATCATTGACATAGGTCTATTATTTCTATTGTATTAGTTAATTAGTTTTTGTACTAAACTAAGTACCATCCATTGTAAAAGGCTAAAACTAAAAGTAAATCCAAACTAAATATGAAGAACAGATTTGAAATCTGTATACACTTCAACTTCATGGACAAAAACTTAGACAGCCACTGGTACAAGACAGATTGAAACGATTCGGAACAAGCACGAAGAGGTTCTTGAAAAGAGAATAGGATATGTCGACAGTCTACGACTCTACGTATATTTATGATTATTTTTATTAAACAATTATTGAATTAAGTTAATAATTAACTAAACACGAAACAAACAGAAACTTCCCGGTATTTCACTTACAAATTTCGGTCAAGCTTGGTGTCTAGTTATTCCGAATCACGCTGTTTCGTGCACGACAATATAATATGACGGTACATGTTTTGGTCCGCTAAAATGTAACCGACAATCTTGGCTAGTTTTCAGTATCCGTAACAGTGTTCGTCTTCTCTCCTCATTGACTGCTGCAGCTACAAAGTTTTAGCAGATGTGCGGTGTTTTAAAAAAATAAACCCACCTGGCGTTCTACCGAAACAATATTAGTAAACTATTACAAATACTACAATCCACTTGCGCGAAGGCCTTATGTCAGGGACAGGTGCAAACGCAGTGATCAAGAATCCACATCACGTTAACACTGTCTGCGAACATATTTTTTTGTCCGCAGGATGACCAACTAGGTGGTTTTCAAAAAGGTGCAGTATGGAGATCATAGTGGGGAGTATAGTCAGTATACTGAGAAGCATTGCACTATAGCCAGGAGAGTCCAGGCACACATTACTCGGTTTGCCACACGACGGGGACATAATAAGAGCGACAGTAACCTCAGAAACATCGCTAATTAAAAGTGAAGAATTCAGCAGGGCTCGCTTAGAACAACAACTAAATCGACGTGTGAATGATCACATAATTCCTTAGCATGGAAAAAATAACAAAAATAAATATACAGCAGACTAAATCATATGTATATATTTTATTTCATCCTCAATGCCCGTCCTTTAGGGGCTTAGGCCATTGACAACCCTCTTCCATAAAGGTCGGTCTTGAGCTGCCCTTTCTGCCTCTCTCCAGTTGAGGTCCAGGAACCCAAGTTCACTTTCACAATCTCTTCTCCGTATGTTTCTTGGTCTACCTCTCTTCCTCTTCTCGTGTGGATTCCATGTCAGCGTTTGTCTGGTCATGTCTTTTTTTTTTTTTTAGTCAGAGAGTGGTGTCTGCTTGGAATGCATTGCCAGGGGAGGTAGTGGAGGCAGGGACAGTTAATGCATTTAAGAATAAACTGGATGCGCATAGATTTTAGAGCAAGGTGATGTAAATGTAACTGGTTGTATACAGACTCTGCAGGGTCTTCTAAACCAGTATAAAGATGTTAAGTTAAGTTAAGTAAGTTATGTTTGATGGTGCTTTCCGTAGCGTGTATCCTAACCAACCCTGTTTTCTACGTTTGATGCGTTGCTCCACTGGCTGTTGTTTGCTCCTTTCCGACATATCTTTATTCCTCATCATCTATTGCCAGTTTAGACTTATTATTCCCCGTAGACACTTATTTATGAACGACTGACGTTTTCTCTGTATTGCGTTTGTCGTTTTCAAAGTTTCTGCTCCGTACATCGAAATTTAGCAATTTTAATTTGGCCTTAGTCATCATTGAAAGAATAATAAATCATCTTAGTTGTGCAAACGACATAGTGATGTTTGTTGAAAGCAATATAAAATTGAAAGAACTAGTGGAACAAATGCAAGGGATCCAGATGTTGAGCAGTGCATGAGCTGCAGCTGTCAGCGGCTCATAGCTGGATGATAGAGTCAGGGCCAGCGAACCAGAGCTCCCAAGACCACTCTACACCTCCACGCGGTGATCCTGGATTACAGGATGCAATAGAGCAGACTAGCTACGGAGAAGGGTTCGAAAAGGGAAGGCTAACCCGGTATTTAAAAAAGGCCTGCTGAAGTCAAATATGTCTCAGTCAAGCTGTAAACTACGATACAACGCATTCCGTTCTCCAGGCAACACTCTGCTACTTGAAATGCCCTTTTCATGGCTTGGTAGCGGGAGATTGAGAACGAACGAAGAAGAAGAAGATAGAATACACATCAGAAATAGTGAAAAGGTCAAGTAAAGGAAGCCCCACAGCACTGCTGTCGGAGATGAAGTGTACCTCATTGTACTAGCTCAGGGCACGACAAATCCGTGTCGTAATAGTGCCTTGAAATAGTGCTGTGTTGCCAAACATGTTAGAACCAGTGTCGTATTCTCTGGTCCAATTTCCTGCGATCACTTACCCTCGACGACGCCCCCCCCCCCCCGCCCCACTTCCACAGTCCACCCTACAATGGACACAAAATATCCTTTTCCCCGTAATCACCTTTTCTTCCACCGACTTTCAAGATCAGACTGGCGGCTAATCCCGTCACTCGGCGAATCAAAATCTGATCAATCGATATTGATATCTCCGTATTTAATATCAGCTTTTTACAAAACTAAGTATTGATACCACGCTGATTGAAATAATAAGAACTATGTGCGTATTTGACCGATCGAATCAAGCAATTTATTTTGATCGAGCTTCTTTTTAAAGCAATATTTGCGTAAATCCGCTTTTCATATAATTGACTGTATTAAATTCCGGCAGCGATAAATGATTGTATTCATTTTGTTTATTATTGTTATCATTATTAATATTTATTATTATTATCATGGTACTTGTGTCTTAATTTAACCCAAACAGAGTTCCCTGGGTTCCCATCGAACGTCACGGGACATTCCATTTCGTGTTAAGGGGAGGACAGGTCGAAATAATTTTATTTTAAACAAATAAGTAAATGCTAGGATAAAGATAGAAGTGTAGATAAGACAAAGATATTCAGTTTTGAGAAGGGTTAGGCTTAGGATTAGGTTTAGGGCTAGTTAGATTTAGAGTTATGGTTAGGATTGAGGCTGCGGTTAGATAATATGGTTGTTACTGCAGCGTCTGACAGCACCCATAGTGCCATGCTGCTGTAGAAACCGGATGCTGCTCTCCTTATCATGGACCAACGTCGACGTATTCAAGAAATTCTTTGCTAAAACGGCAGGAATAAGGGGGGGGGGGGGGGGCAGAAGTGGAAATTCTCGTCTATTCTCGCAGAATGTTTGAATTTTAATTTATAAAGAAGACTATTCTGTGACATCACTACCTCAAGTTTGGTGATAAAAAATAGATATATTTATTTTGTTTGGGATTAATTAAGAGCTATAGCATAACATACAGTAATAAACATATTACTTATATCACGTAGCCCACAATGTTGGTGTCTATCGGTGAGGCATAAGACGCCATTACAACGCGAATTTTATATTATTGAAAGTGTTCAAACCATTATACTATGGTGCAAAATGTAGTACTACAACCGCTAATCAAATATTAAATGCATGTATTTATTTTTTATAACTTCCCAGACATATACGATTTACGATTTGAAGACTGTCTTATTACAGATCACCACATTTTCAAATGACTTGGCTTGGTTTCGTTCGTTCTCAATCTCCTGCTACCAAACCCTGAAAGGGCTTTAGTAGCAGAATGTAGTCAGGAGAACGGAATGCGTTGTGTCCTAGTTAACAGCTTGACTGCGATATTTGCACCTTTCGGTCCAACACATCCGACTTCAGCAAACATTTTTTGAGTACCGGGTTAGCATTCCCTCTTCGATCCCTTCTCCTTAGCCAGTCTGCCCTGCTGCAGCCTGTTATCCAGGATCACCGCGTGGTTGTGTAGAAGGGTCTTGGCAGCTCTAGTTCGCTGACCCCTCCCCCCTCCCCCCCCCCCCCAGCTCATACGCTGCTCACCATCTTGATCCCACATTTTCAAATCATTCAACTTATAATTATTTGAGGGTAGTTTTTTTTATATTTTGCGTTCGCCTTATTTCTCTTATTCTCCAGTTTGGTGTGCCTTGTACTATGTTTTTATTTTGCGCCTATCGGCATCCTGGTCAGGGACCATACCTGACCAACACCCTATTACGCCTCCAAGCGATGGCCCTGGAAACAGGCTGCACTAGTGTAGTCTGGATAATGGTTTAGGGATGGCAGTGGGGAGGCAAGCACAGTACCCAAAAAAAACTGAATGTGTCGAGTTAAAAGGCCCAGATATCGCAGCCGCATTACAAACTACGACACAATGTCCTTTTCAGGATGAACGCCAAAGAAGAAGAAGGGTTCGGGGGGGGAAGGAGAAGAAGAAGAAGAAGAGACAGAAGAATATTTTTGCCAGTTATGTCTCGGGAAAACACAATTACAAATGGATATCTGCAGCCTATTAAAAAATAAATAGAAGAACATGGGCTTTTAAATTGCTATATTTTTTAGTCAACTAATTGGCAAAGACACTGATGGCGCTGCTAGTGTGATTGGAAGATACAAAACGGGCTGATACAAACAATTTGAGAGAATGTGTCCTGTGTAATTGGGGCTCACTGTGTTGCACAGTCTAAATTTAAGTGTGTTAAGTGTCTTGAAAAATTAGAAAAAGTGTAATGACTATTCTGGAAGGTATGATATGTGGAAAACGAGGTAGACCAAGGCGGAGATTACTACAGGACATCAATGGTGTTCTGAAGATGGCGATGACGGAGGCCGAAGAGCTAGATAAAGATCGACTCTTACAATGTGGTTGGGATAAGAGCCACGTTTTTCAGAGGATATGCTACAGATAATATGTTACATGATTATTTGATACATATGATATGCTACAGGGGATATTCTACAGATAATATGTTACATGATTATTTGATACAGATGATATGCTACAGGGGATATTCTACAGATAATATGTTACATGATTATTTGATACAGATGATATGCTACAGGGGATATTCTACAGATAATATGTTACATGATTATTTGATACAGATGATATGCTACAGGGGATATTCTACAGATAATATGTTACATGATTATTTGATACAGATGATATGCTACAGGGGATATTCTACAGATAATATGTTACATGATTATTTGATACAGATGATATGCTACAGGGGATATTCTACAGATAATATGTTACATGATTATTTGATACAGATGATATGCTACAGGGGATATTCTACAGATAATATGTTACATGATTATTTGATACAGATGATATGCTACAGCAGGCGATATGCTACAGATGATAGGTTACAGGGGATATGCTACAGGGGATATTCTACATTTAATATGTTACATGATTATTTGATACAGATGATATGCTACAGCAGGCGATATGCTACAGATGATAGGTTACAGGGGATATGCTACAGGGGATATTCTACAGATAATATGTTACATGATTATTTGATACAGATGATATGCTACAGGGGATATTCTACAGATAATATGTTACATGATTATTTTATACATATGATATGCTACAGATGATAGGTTACAGGGGATATGCTACAGGGGATATTCTACAGATAATATGTTACATGATTATTTGATACAGATGATATGCTACAAGGGATATGCTGCAGATGATAGGTTACAGGGGATATGCTACATATGATATGCTAAAAGGGATATGCTGCAGATGATATGCTACAAGGGATATGCTACACATGATATGCTACAAGGGATATGCTACATGACGATGTTCTGCATGATGATGTGCTACATGCTGATATGCTACATGACGATGTGCTACATAACGATATGTTGCATGACGATGTGCTACATGATGGTGTGCTACATGATGATATGCTACATGACGATGTACTACATAACGATATGTTACATGGCGATGTGCTAAATGATGGTGTGCTACATGACGATGTGCTACATGATGATGTGCTACATGACGATGTACTACATAACGATGTTACATGCCGATGTGCAACATAACGATATGTTACATGACAATGTGCTACATGATGATGTGTTACATGACGATGTGCTACATGATGATGTGTTACATGACGATGTGCTACACGATGATATGTTACATGATTATCTGCTACATGATGGTGTGTTACATGACGATGTGCTACATGATGATGTGTTACATGACGATGTGCTACATGCTGATATGCTACATGCCGATGTGCTACATAACGATATGTTACATGACAATGTGCTACGTGACGATGTGATACATGCTGATATGCTACATGACGATGTACTACATAACGATATGTTACATGATGGTGTGCTACATGACAATATGCTACGTGATGGTGTGCTACATGACGATGTGCTACGTGATGATATGTTACATGACGATATGCTACATAATGACATGTTACATGAAGATATGCTACTAGATGATTAGCTACATGATGATATGCTATATGATGATATGCTTAATAATGTTATACTACATGACGATGTACTACATAACGATATGTTACATGACGATAAACTACATGATGATATGCTACATGATGATGTGCTACATGACGATGATCTACACGATGATATGCTATATGATGATATGCTTAATAATGTTATGCTACATGAGGATGATCTTCATGATGATATACTACATGATGTTATGCTACATGCTGATCTACATGATGATCTAGATGATGATATGCTACATGATGATATGCTACAAGATGATATGCTACTTGATGATATGCTACATGACGATGTGCTACATGATGATATTATCTTGATTCGACTTCGGAAAAAACCATGCAGTTTATACCACTACTATCCAATGTAAAGGTAACAGCTAAAAAGCAAGTATCAGATAACCTTAAAATTAAATAGAGAAATGTAAATATTTACATAGTATAAGACGAACGGCTAGTAAAGTTGGTGCTCTAATGCTCTGTCAGAGACTGGGAATGTGTAACTGTTCACCTAGAAGATGTTGCTGCTAATAATGACGATGTTTTATGCAGTTGCTAAGGGTTTCCACCTGACTTCTAATATATTGACGTACTCAATTTTCTACTGGACTTCTTTGGTATTCTGAAGAACCTTTCAGTCTTTTGTTTAAGGATTAAACTTTTTCTAAACAGTGTTGCATTATATGTGGAAAAACACAAATGAATCACTTGAAATATAGACCACAAAACAAAATTACATCACTTGAAACACTGAGATGCAGACCAGAAAAAAATATTTGTTAATAACAATTCATTTATGGAAATGAACAAAATATAAAATAACGCGGACTAAACGCCACTGATTGAATATGAGAAACAAAATGTCATTACGCCTGGAGTACAATACTTGGAAGAACAATTTTTTAATTAGTGAGCTATATAAAGAAACACCAATATTTTGAACACTTTTGCCTGCCAACAAAAAGCACTTTAGCAGATTTTGGTGTCAGTGAAGTAGAACACTGGCTCAGTATTACGAGTAACACCTGCTATCCTCATTGAAGAATGTTGATCGCTTCAAAACCGATTCTAATGAGTGGTATGGGAGAGAAGAGACTAACGTCTGGTCAGGCAAAATAAACTGATTATAGTATGTTAGTCAGAGTCAAGTGAAACCTACTGACCAAGTTACTACCTCACTTTCAGGCAACTCTCTCTGGAAACAGACTGTTACATGACAGTCTAGCTAACAAATAGGAGATCTTTCCCTTCTTCTTCGATCTCAGTCTCCCGCTACCAAGACCTGAAAATCGCTTTGCAAATAGCAATGTGTTGTGTCGCAGTTTACAGATTGAATGTGATATTTGCACATTTCGGTCCAACACATTCAACTTCAGTATAAATTTTTGTGTGTGCCTGGTTAGCTTTCCCTCTTCTATCCCTTCTCATTAACCAGTCTGCTCTGTTGCAGCCTGTTATCCAGAATCACCGCGTGGAGGTCTAGAAGGGTATTGGTAGCTCTGATTCACCGGTCCTGACGCTAGCTATGGGTCTCTGAACACTGCAGTTCATGCACTGCTCACCATCTTGATCCCAGGTGGGGATCAAGACTGATAGTTTAGTTTGTCCACCACAAGTGATGAAGACCACTCTCTTTGTTCAGCCATGTGGACAGTCGTATCTCTTGCTGTGTCCGCGGAAATGGGTGACTTGCGCGGAGATTTGGATTAAAGTGAGGAAGAAACTGCGCCTTTTGTCAACCTCACTCACAGAGCCTAAGCTACCCTTTGCCAGTGGCAAGACATTTATCGAGACGACTGGAGATAGCATAGGTTGCAGATTTTGCCTCAGGGTTACCACCGAAGCCTTTCCGTAAACTTAACGTCTTTATACTGGTTTAGAAGACCCTGCAGAGTCTGTATACAACCAGTTACATTTACATCACCTTGCTCTAAAAGCTATGCGCATCCAGTTTATTCTTAAATGCATTAACTGTCCCTGCCTCCACTACCTCCCCTGGCAATGCATTCCAAGCAGACACCACTCTCTGACTAAAATAATATGTCCTAATATCTAACCTGGACCTCTCTTTAGTCAGCTTGTAGCTATGCCCTCGTGTTATTGTAGGTGGCTGTATTTTAAAAAACTTGTTATAGTCTAATTTATCGATTCCTCTGATCATCTTATAAACCTGTATTAAGTCACCACGAATTCTTCTCTCTTCGAGACACTGTAAGCCGGTTTTTCTGAGTCGTTCCTCATAACCGTAATTCTGGAATCCCACTATCATCTTTGTCGCTCTTTTCTGTATTCTTTCTAGCATGTTTATGTCCCCTCTATGATAAGGACTCCACACCTGTACACAGTACTCCAATCTAGGTCTAACTAAAGCTTTATACAGTTTGACGATCACTTCCTTGCTCCTATGTTTAATATTTCTTTTTATCATACCTAACATTGCATTTGCCTTTTTCACTGCTACCTTAACTTGCTCACTCACCTTTCCTGTATGATCTATTATAACCCCTAGGTCCCTTTCCTTATCTATCTTTCTAATATTGTTTTCTCCCATTCTGTAATTATGTTCCATATTGGATCTACCCATGTGGATGACTGTACATTTATCTACATTAAACTCCATTTGCCAGCTTACAGACCATTCTCGAATTTTATCTAAATCCGACATCAATATATCCACTTCCGCTTTAGATGAGACACTACTGCATAGTTTTGTGTCATCAGCAAATTTTGCGATCATGGATCTCATATCAATGTCCAAATCATTTATATATATCAAGAACAAAATTGGTCCCAAAACCGAGCCCTGTGGCACACCACTTTTCACTTCACTCCACTCAGAGTACTCCTTATTTATGCCCACCCTCTGCCTTCTTCCCGTTAACCAATTTTCAATCCATTTGGCAACTTCGCCACCTATTCCATGTGATTTTAACTTTCGAAATAATCTTTGATGAGGTACTCTATCAAAGGCCTTTGCAAAGTCTAGATAAATAACATCCACTGGCTCCCCTTTATCTATGATTTAAGTAACCTCCTCCCTGAATTCTAATAGATTTGTTAAGCATGATCTCCCTCTAGTAAACCCATGCTGACTATTTCTAATTAGATTAAATTTGTCTAAATGCATTACAATGTTTTCTTTGATTATTGTAATTGTAAATTGTAATTGTAAATTGTAATTATAATTGTAAATTGTAATTGTAAATTTGATTATTGATTAGTGTAAACATGTAACCCGCAGGGTAGAAAGGTGGGAAGGCATCTAACGCAGTTTGTCGTGCCTTTTCGATAACCACAAGAGGTCGTATGGACAACACTCAGCGTGTGAGTGAGTCTGGCATCTCTCCCCAGCTGTATTCAGTTCATCATAGTAGCATCTAAAATTCCCACACGCCATATTCGTGAAGGTGAACCGGCAGAACTAACCCGTGAGATACGACACAGGTATAACTAGTTTAAGCGTAGCGCCAAGACTATGATCCCTATAATGGCGAGCTTACTGAGGAGCCTAGCATTGCACTACACCTAGGACCAGATTAATTTTCTAAAGTAGAACTTTGGACTCTGGGTGTTAGGAGAACCGAAGTAACCCTCTACCAAAGAGAGTCGTCAAGAGTACACAACTCAAGCATGAGTGGTAACAACAATGAGTGGTATTCATTTTAAGCCATTAGGAAGAAAGAGAAAGAAACTTAACTTGAATTAAAATTAGCCTACCAAATTACAGAACAATAACACTGTCAGTAGCAACTGGAAAATTCTCAAGCAAGTTCAGAGAGGAGGCAGAGGCACTGAAGGCTGCAGTAGAAGCAATGCTGACAGGCGAAAGCTATGAAAGCCAGATAGTCCTGTTTATAGATGCCCTGGCCGTGGTTACAGCACTAAAAAGCCAGAAAAATACTGAACTTAATGATTTCAGAGCAGTACTCTGTCAACTATGCCAGCAGTCTGTACCAAAAAGAGTATTGGTACAGTGGGTTCCATCCCACTGTAACATCCAAGGCAACGAGGAGGCAGACAGACTGGCAAAAGAAGGTGCAAGACTACTACAACCAGATTCTAGTGTGATCTACGAAGAGTCCAAAAGGTTTATTAGGGCCAGATACATGGCCAAATGGGAAACAGAACATACTGGCTGCACAAAAAATGATGCCTATTACTAGTTGAACAGAAGAGAGCAGGTCGTGGTCTTCAGACTCCGCACAGGCCACAACATACTGAGGTACCACCTATTCAATAAATTGAAGATATGTGGCACTGACGAATGCACCTGTGACACAAGGAAAATGTCCGCTGAACATCTGCTGCAAAATTGCCCGACATACGAGGACCAGAGAAAGTACATGTGGCCATCACTAGTGGCAACACTAGACAAGCTCTATGGCAGTGTCGACAGCCTCAGGATGACAGCTGCTTTCTTCGAACAAATTCAAGTTGACGTCTGACAGCGTACGAAGAAGAAGAAGAATCAACACTATACAATACAGCAAGAATCCCACATTTTAGGACAGCTGTTGTCAATAGTGGATGTGTTTATGGTTGACAGTGCCTGTTGTGCGCAAAGATTTAGTTTAATTAATCTTGTTAAAAATAAATGTCTTGAAATACAAGAGGGGAGTAATGGACCGTATTATTTGCAACACGAATGCACCATCACAGAATGGATTTGATCCTGCCAAGACGTCTTCAAAAGGCCAAATTACTGTTGTAATTATCTCTCGTATTTCTTGATTCGTAAAAATTAGAAGAAATAAAACGAAAATAAACACATTACAGATACACTTTGATATGGGGGCCATGCGCAGGATCCTAAAGATACAGTTGTGATATTCAGGTGTGCCCTTAACAGCATTGTAGGCCCTGGGCATAGCAATGCACTGGAGACCATACACAATAATTCAGACTGATGGTCAACTTTTACCAGTTGGCTGAGCCCTAAGAATTGTGGGAGCTTTGGGCAACTGTCCGTTGTCACTGGTGACATGTCGGATCAAGATGCTGAGCAGTGCATGAGCTGCAGTGGTCAGCGACACTTAGCTGGCTGCTGGCATCAGGGCAGGGAACCAGAGCTGTCAAGACCCTTCTACACCTCCTCACGGTGATCCTGGATAACAAGCTGCAACAGAGCAGACTGGCTAAGGAGAAGAGATCGAAGAGGTAGGGCTAACCCGGTACCGGCTGCAACAGGGCAGACTGGCTAAGGAGAAGGGACCCAAGAGAGAAAGTTAACCCGGTACAAACTGCAACAGAGCAGACTGGCTAAGAAGAACGGATCCAAGAGAGAAAGTTAACCCAGTACAAGCTGCAACAGAGCAGACTGGCTAAGGAGAAGGGATCCAAGAGAGAAAGTTTACCCGGTACAAGCTGCAACAGAGCAGACTGGCTAAGGAGAAGGGGTCCAAGAGAGAAAGTTAACCCGGTACTCCAAAATGGCTTCTGAAGTGGTCTCATACATTCCGAGGTGTACTTGAGAAAGTAGACCAGGTTCCTCCTGGCTGCAGTGTTATGCGAGGATTCTCAATAAGCTGCAACTATTGGGATCAGTGCCCAATCCTCAACTCATTATCCAAACCGCACGAAGCAGCTTGTATCCAAGTATAACTACTTGGAAGTGAAGTGGAATCTTGATCAGTATGTTTAGGGCCAATAGATGCAGCACACAGTATAAGCTGTTAAAAGCCAGCGAACAAGCTTGGCTGCTTGCTTCAGGGTCAGCGAACCAGAGGTAACCAAGAGTCTATTCTGCCTCCTAACTGTGGCCTTGTAAACAGGAAGCACTAGTGTAGTCTGTCTAAGAGAATACAGATCACGGTGGTGAAATCAAACCTGGTACCAAAAAAAGCCAGCTGAGACCGGATGTGTTGACCCGAAAGGCGCAGATATCGCTGCCTCGCTATAAAATACGACACAGCGTCTCGACGTCCTTATTAGGACAAACAACTAAGTGAGGAAAAAGATCATTATGTTTGCCCGACCCTGACTAACATAGTCTGATCAGTATGTTTTGTCGTACCCTGACTAACATAGTCTGATCAGTATGTTTTGTCGTACCCTGACTAACATAGTCTGATCAGTATGTTTTGTCGTTCCCTGACTAACATAGTCTGATCAGTATGTTTTGCTTGGCCCTAACTAACATAGTCTGATCAGTATGTTTTGCTTGGCCATAACTAACATAGTCTGATCAGTATGTTTTGCTTGGCCCTAACTAACAAAGTCTGATCAGTATGTTTTGTCGTACCCTGACTAACATAGTCTGATCAGTATGTTTTGTAGTACCCTGACTAACATAGTCTGATCAATATGTTTTGTCGTACCCTGACTAACATAGTCTGATAGGTATGTTTTGTCGTACCCTGACTAACATAGTCTGATCAGTATGTTTTGCTTGGCCCTAACTAACATAGTCTGATCAGTATGTTTTGCTTGGCCCTAACTAACATAGTCTGATCAGTATGTTTTGTCGTACCCTGACTAACATAGTCTGATCAGTATGTTTTGTCGTACCCTGACTAACATAGTCTGATCAGTATGTTTTGCTTGGCCCTAACTAACATAGTCTGATCAGTATGTTTTGCTTGGCCCTAACTAACATAGTCTGATCAGTATGTTTTGCTTGGCCCTAACTAACATAGTCTGATCAATATGTTTTAAGGGACATTAAATATTAATAATGTTCACCTAGGCAAGTTCTTCTTCTTCTTCTTCTTCTTCTTCTTCTTCTTCTTCTTCTTCTTCTTCTTCTGCGTTCGTTCTCAATCTCCCGCTACCAAACCCTGAACGGGCTTAAGTAGCAGAATGGAGTCCAGAGAACGGAATGCGCTGTGTCGTAGTTTACAGCTTGACTGCGATATTTGCACCTTTCGGTCCAACACATCCGACTTCAGCAGGCATTTTTTGAGTACCGGGTTAGCATTCCCTCTTCGATCCCTTCTCCTTAGCCAGTCTGCCCTGCTGCAGCCTGTTATCCAGGATCACCGCGTGGAGGTGTAGAAGGGTCTTGGCAGCTATGGTTCGCTGGCCCTGACGCTAGCAGTCAGCTATGGGTCGCTGACCAATGCAGCTCATGCGCTGCTCAGCGTCTTGATCCCCACCTAGGCATCTGAGTTGCTTTGGTCGAACGCCACCATGACCAGTCAAAACGGCGCTCTGCCAGACCTCGTCTATAGCAGGGTGGGGGAGGAGAGGGGGGGGGCTGCTATCTGTTGAAACCACGTGCTTCGGAGACGGCCTTTCCTGCGCGTCCAGTCAGCTGGTTGGATACCCTTAGAATTCGAACTGCCTTGAGAAGGATCTGGTGAGCTGGGACTTTCTGATCCAGTCGGACGTGTCCAAACAGGGAAAGGCGACGACGGTTCAGAACTTCTGATACGGTTTGAAGATTAGTAATAGTAGAGACCTCGACATTTCGTACGAGATCATACCAACGAATTTCAAGAATACGTCACTGATTGTGCATATGAAAGAACTCGAGTCTTGAGATGTCCCTTTTCAGCAGAGTTCAGGTTTCAGCTCCATACAATAGCACTGAAATCACACACGACTGGTAGATACGCAGCTTTGAACTCTGGGATAATCTACTATTGTTCCACGCGCGGCGGAGGTCATTCATCACTGATGCAGCGAAGCCAATCCATCTTGACATATCTGAGCTACTGCATAAATAATTTGAAGCTGTACCCTCTAGTTCTTGTAGCCGGTTGAATTTTGAAAAACGTGGTTCTTAGTTTTTAGTTGACCTGTACTTTTACTGGGGCAGATGCCCCTGTGCATGTCCCAGCTCTGGTATGAGTTGGATGTAGCCAGGAGAGAGATTTCCTGCTTAGCAGGCTAGGCTCGAGCAGCTCAATACTCCGCTGCGTTGGGACAATCGCTTACGGGGGGTGGTTAACCGATATGCGAGTTCATCTTAATAGACCAGAGCAAAGTAGACCCGCAGCCTGTTAGGCGCCATCTATACTCTTGTAAACAACCCATCTAACCATGGCCGGTGTAAACTTAAGCTTAACTCCTTTGTACTGGTTTAGAAGACTGTAAAGTCTGTATACAACCAGCTTCATTTACATTACCTTGTTCTAAAAGCTATACGCATCCAATTAATTCTTAAATGCATTAATTGTCCCTGCCTCCTCTACCACTTTTTAAAAAAAATTTTTTATATAAACGTAATACCTGGATGAATGTTTATTTTGAAAAAAGTCTCAACAAATTATTTGTCACTGATATCTTCACACATATATATATACTTCCATCCGTTCATGTGTGCAATGTTTACCTACATCATGCATGCACACATTCAAATGTGTACATATTATTTTTATTGGTAGACATCATATTTTAAATGTGAGAAAGATTGATAGTGCACAAAATACAGATACTGCGTTCCATTATTATGTCGATACAGGACAGCGCTGTCCTTATAAAAATATGTAGCATTATCATCATCATCAAGTGCCATCTCCGCATCGAGGGTCGACGACAATAGGTTTCCAGCTGTCTCTGTCCTGTGCTAGGTTGGTACACACAGTCAAACTGTTTCCCGACCACATCTTGATGTTGTCTGTCTTGCCCTTCAATATAACTTTCAGCAGACTTGACATGGCCACATATTTAGATTTCGCTCGGAAGAATCTTCTCTGTTGTTCCAGAAACTCACTATTTGTTTTCCCATCTCTCAGAGATATTCACTCGACCTCTGAAGAACCACTCTTCTCCATTTTGGTAGACGAGTTTTCTGTGCACGTATTGGAACAAAATTAAGTAACTTTCCGAGCCGTATGAAGAGGGTAAATACTAAGTAAACTGTTCATTACATTTGATTGATCAGGGGATAGCGCGAACGCAGTCCCCAATACGCAAAAATTACGCACTCGAGTCGTCCACATTTCGGGCGATCGCAGGGGTCAAACCAACCGAGGTGCAATGGAAGGTCCTCACCCTGGGAGCACCGCCTTATTTTTTTTGTTTTTTGAAAGTGAATTTTATTTGTAATCTGACATTGAGAATATTCATTTGTCACAAATTCAAATTGCAATATACTTCACATATGAATATATGGGTGTAGCATAGGAAGTGGAAAGAGGAATAGAATGGTAATGATCGAGAGAGGAGGAAAGGAGACATGTTTTATCCATTTAAGTAGACAAAGAAGTATGGAATAAAGGGTTTGGATAAAAGAAGAGGAAGATATGATATAATTGAAGGAGAATGTTTTCAATGAATGTTCCTCATGTAGAGATTTGAAGTATTTTGAACATAATATATACATTGGAGAAGTAAATTTCTATAACTGGTAGAAAAAAAAGAAAAAAAACAAACAGTAGTTTTGCTGTTTTGTATAAGGAGAAACACATTCATTCCAAAGTGAAAAACTCCCTCAAATAATTTTGTATATATTTAAACAATTCTGGAGTGTAAATGAGTAGTTCGTATGTTGCTTTGTTTCTGCAGGTCCAAACTAAATGTTTGAATGTTGCCAAGAGTGTTAGTAATGTGTTTTTGTCTGTTTTGGGAATGTTATTTAGCATAATTGCTCTGTACATATTTATTTTGGTTTTTGTGTGTTTTTTTATTATCTGTCTTAATGTATGTACAGTTTGCGCTACTATATTGCATTTGAAAAATAAATGTTCTTCTGTTTCTGGGATATTCTGTCTGCATAGTTGACATTTGGGTGTGCGAGTTTTGTGCCTGTGGAATTGTTTGAGTCCTATTGGTGTTATACTATATAGTAGTATATATGTGACTTCCTTAACTTTTGGTGATACTTTTAATGCGTGTAGGCTGCTGAATATATATGTATAGTCTGGAATAAAGAGAAGATAGCCTACTTTTATTCTGTATTTAAGTGATGGCTCTTGAGATTTTACTAGTTGTTTATAAATAGTTTTAGTGTCTAGCATAAGTAAGTGTTCATTTCTTTGCATGTATTTAATGCACTCTTTATAGAAGGGTGATATGGTTCCAAAGAAATGTGGCGTGTTATTTGGTACTTTGCAAAATTTACTAACCCTAAGTCCTACATAATAATGCGCAAGTGGGTATTTTTTGGGTTGTGCGATTATGTCGCTTAAAAATGTTAATCTAAGAGCTTGTATTTTGGTTGTAATGTCGTGTAGGGCAATTCCACCGCGGTTTTTGTCTTGCATTAATGTTTTGTGTTTGATGGAGGCTTTAGTGTGTATAAAAACGAAATTTCTAATCAGTATTCTTATTTCTGTTATAATCTTTGGTGGGGGGCTGAAAATGTTACACGTATATATTAATTTGGGTATGATAAGAGTGTTTATTAGAATTCCTCTGCCAAATATTGTTGTAGCTTTAAATTTATGTAGTTGCAACTTATTTTTGATCTTTTGTGTTAAATTCCGCCACATTTCTTTGTTTTTATTGAGAGGGTTTGCCTGGTAGTCTATGCCATATATTTTTAATTTCTGTTCCTGCATTAATTGGAAGGGGAAGTCAGTTTTAAATTTCCACTTTCCTATCCCCATAATTTTGGATTTAAGAATATTTACTTTGGAACCACTCTGTTTGCCAAAGGTCTCAAAAGTATTTAAGATGTTCTCTATGGACGTGTAGTTTGATGGGAGGAATACAGTGTCGTCTGCGTATGCTATGAGTTTTGTTTCTTCTTTCCCTGGTACCTGTGTCCCTTTAATTGTTTTATCTTGTCTGATTTTTTCTAAGATTGGTTCTAACACTAGCACATATAGTAGTTGGGATAACGGGCATCCCTGTCTTACTGATCGAGTTATTTGTATTTTGTTTGTGAGTGTGTGATTTATCAGTAACCTACTTTCAGGTTTGTTGTATAATATTTTGACCCAGTTTGTAAAGTATTCCTCCATATTGTTTCTCTCTAATGTTTTGTGTAAGTATTCATGTGAAACTCTATCAAAGGCTTTTTCTTGATCTATAGACAGTATTGCTGCTTGTGTATCTTTTTCGTGTGTGTTTTGAATGATGTCTCTTAAAAAATGTGCATGTTTGATGATGTTCCTGTTTTGTACGCTGCATTGTTGGTCTTCGTGGATGAGGTGCTTCATGAGGGGTTTGAGTTTTAATGTTAGGGCTTTTGTTAATATTTTATAATCTGTGTTTAATAAGGAGATGGGTCTAAAATGTTTAATCTCAGTTTTGTCTGTGTTTGGTTTATGTATTAGGGTGATGTAAGATTGATTGAAGCTGGCGGGGAGTTCCCCCCTCTCAAACGCCTCCTGTAAGACGCCTAGAAGGAGTGGACTCAACACGTTAAAGAACGTGGAGTAGAACTCAGCAGTCAGGCCATCAGGGCCGGGACTCTTACACTTTTTAAAAGTATCGAGAGCATTTTTAGGTCTCCCAAAGTTAGTTTCTCGCTGAGTTTGATTTTATCTTCCTCATTCAAGCATTTTGTGAAAGTGTCACTGCTTTCACTGGTTTTTGGATGTGAGCTCTCTGCTGAGTACAGGTGGGTGTAAAAGTTTTGAAAAGCTTCACTTATTTTATCACTTTCTGTAATGATGGTACCGTCTTCTCCTTTAATTTTCTTTATCTGTCTACTGCGTTGTATGTTTTGTTCGATTGCCAAGTATTGTTTGTTGGGTGTCTCGTGTGTAATGTTATTGAATTTACTTCTTAACTGTGTTTTTTGTAATCTGTGATTTTCCAATATGTTTAGTTCTTCCTCAAGTAAATGAATTTGTGGAGCTTTTTTATCTAAAAGTTTAGTTAATTTTATAGCTTCTTCTATAATTCGTTTGTCTCTTCTTATTTGTTAATGTATGGCTCGAGATATGATTTGAGTCCTGACTTTAATTGTACCTTTTAGTAGATCCCAATATTCCGATAAATTGTCAGTTGGCGCAGTCTGTATGTAATCGTTTTAAAAGTGTAATATCCTTAACAAATTTCTCGTTTTCCAGCAGGGAGTTGTTGAATTTCCAGTGTACGGCTTCAGTGTGTGTAGTATTTGTGCTTGTTCCGTTGACAACTAGATCTACTGCTTTGTGGTCGGTGAAAGTGGTAATGTCTAAATGTTGTATTTTATGTGTCTTGTAGCTATCATGTATGTAAATTCTATCTAACCTAGTTGACGTGCCGTTTGGACGGGTTGAGTCTACAAATGTTGTTTGTGCCCTCGGGATATGTTTTTCTGTATGTATCTGATAGGGCGTGCATGTCTGCAATGTGCTGTAAAGTGTCGTTTGTTTTTCTTGGGTGTGATGTTTCTAGTTGGTTGAGAATACAATTGAAATCCCCGCCCATGATGATCGTGTGTCTGTTGAATTGCTGACTTAAAGTGTCTTGTAGGTTGCCATAGAATGTGTTGAGCTTTGTATTGTCTGCGGGGGCGTATATATTTACTAGTGTGTGGGTGTCATTGGGATCGTATGTGCTTTTTATGTCCGTTATTTGTACCCTGCCTTGAGTGTCTCTGTGGGTGTGTGTTACCTCCCACTCATCTGATGTCTGTAGTGTTGCTACCCCTGAGTTTGTACCGAGACTGAACCATGCGTGGGCTATTCCTAACTGGGTTGTGAGTTGGTGCGCCTGCATGTCTTGACTGATGTATGTTTCTTGTAGAAAGATGAAGTCTGGTTTGTGTCTGCGTATTAAGGATATTATGTATCAAACCTCCTCTACCACCTGTAGCAAGGCATTCCAAGCATTTACCACTATCTGACTAAAAATATATTTCCTAATATCTAATATGGACCTCTCTTTAGTTAATTTGTAGCTATGCTCTCTTGTACTTGTGGGTGGTTGAATTTTGAAGAAGAAAATTGTTAAAGTCGAATTTATCCGTTCGTCTGATCATCTTATAAACCCGTATTAAGTCACCTCAATATTCTTCAATTTTCAAGACACTGTAGGCCGGTTTTTCTGAGTCTTTCCTCATAACTATAACATGGAATTCAACTATCAGCTTTGTCGCTCTTTTTTGTATTCTTTCCTTCAGGTTTATATCCCCTCTAGAATAAGGACTGCACACCTGTACACAGTATTCCAATCTAAGTCTAATGCTTTATACAGTTTGACTATCACTTCCTTGTTCCTATGTTCAATATTTATTTTTATCATACCTAACATTACATTTGCCTTTTTCACTGCTACTTGAACTTGCTTACTCAGCTTACCTGTATGATCTATTATAACTCCTAGGTCCATTTCCTTTTCTATCTTTCTAATATTGTTTTCTCCCATTCTGTAATTATGTTCCATATTGGATCTACCCATGTGGATGACTGTACATGAATCTACATTAAACTAGATTTGCCAGCTTACAGACCATTCTCGAATGTTATCTAAATCTGATCTCAGTATATCCACTTCTGCTTCAGATGAGACACTACTGCATAGTAATGTGTCTGTCTGACTGCGTACGATGAAGAAGAAGAAGAAGTAATGTGTCTTCGGCAAATTTTTCAATCATGATCCTAAATCAATGTCCAAATCGTTTATATATATCAAGAATAGAATTGGTCCCAAAACCGAGCCCTGTTGCACTCCACATTTTACTTCACACCACTCAGAGTACTCCTTATTTTTGTCCACCCTCTGCTCTCTTCCCTTTAACCAATTTTCAATATATTTGGCAACTTCCCCACCTATTTCATGTGATTTTAACTTTCGAAATAATATTTTATGGTACTCTATCAAAGGCCTTTGTAAAATCTAGATAAGTAACATCTACTGGCTTCCCTTTATCTATCATTTTAGTAACCACTCCATGAATTCTAATAAATTTCTTAAGCAGGACATCCCTCTAGTAAACCCATGCTGACTATTTCTGTTTAGATTAAACTTGTCTAAATGCATTACAATGTTTTCTTTGATTATTGACTCTAACAATTTACAGACTATGCTCATTAAACTCACCGGTCTATAATTTGCTGGATTTGATTTTTTGCCTTTTTGAATAAGGAGATCACTCTTGCTTCTTTTCAATCCCGTGAGAACATAATATAGCCAATGGTTTTGCTAGTTGTTCTGAGAACATAATATAGCCAATGGTTTTGCTAGTTGGTCCCTAATTTAAAACAGCAATTTTGGATGAATACCATCTTGGCCTGGACATTTATCCACTTTCAATCCCTCCAATTTAAAAAAAAACCATTTCCTCTGTAATACAGATTGATCTTAATCCCGCTGCATCAATGTCTCTTTGAAAGAAATCTATAGACTGGGATCTTGGAGCAGCTCTTTTGTGTAGACTGTGCCAAAGTACTGATTGAGTAGATTAGCTGCTTCCCTATCCTCACTTATTATTTTTCTTGTACTGTCTATGAGAGGACCTACTTTGTCTTTTACTTTCAGTCTTGATCCTCTGAGAAAGTTTTTTCGAAGTCTATTTTTGCTGTGTTATTCACTTTCTGAGCTATGCTCTGCTTTTCCAAATATTTAAAATATGTTTCTTTTGATTTACCTGCCTTTATATATTTTTTCCATGTTTTATTTCTAGCTCTTCTACATTTCACTACAAATCTAGTTTTCCACTTTTTACGCTTGGGGTTTACCTCCCTACATGAAACATTCCTCTTTTAGCGTTTCTAGAACTGTTTTAAAACTCTCCCACTCCTGTTCAACATCTGTTCCTACGACAATATCTTTCCAGACTATGTGGCTCGCTGCCTCTCATCTTCTTAACATCTGCTTTAGAGAAGTCGTATGTTCGCGTGTTTATGTTTACTTCTTTCCCTGCAATAAGATTCCAACGGATGATTTGATGGACACTTGAGCAAAACAGTTCCCCAATGGTAACATTTTCAATCATATTTTCCTCCGTAGTAAAAACTAAGTCGAGTTTGTTTTTGCTTATGTTGGCTGCTTCTACATGTTGAATTAAAAATTTGTCAGTTATGCACTTAACAAAAGGTTTTGACTCTACAAGTGCTTCTGCCATATCCCATTACTGTATTATGTCATGTGACAGTTAGTCACCTCTTACGATTTGCTTACTGTGAGGCAGTGGCGCTATTCGTATCCTTGTCATACACAAAGACGCCTGGGGACCACTCGATACAGTCTAATTTATTCTTTCCATTGATTAATTTATAAACTTGTATTAAGTCACATCGAATTCTTCTGTTCTAGACACTACATATCAGTTTTTCTAAGTCTCTCCTCGTAACTATAATTCAGGTTTACAAAATACATATATTGTGTAAACAAATAATGGCTTTGCACAAAACAGTTTTAATTTGACAATGAATCACAAGTTAACTTAAACGAAAAAACACATCCGTGTATTAAGTATTTTAAATTAGTCTTACTTGGTTTTCCATCACATTCCATATTACTGTCATTGTTTGTATTCCTCAATAAATCGTTGTCATCAAAAGCTTTTGATTTGTACACCACTGTACAAAATCACAGCTTAGGCAGACAGAATGAGATATTCATAAATATATAGACCGCGCATAATGTCCGCGAACAAACTTTTTGTTTTTAGAGAGACCACCAATAGAGTTTTGCCACATAATCCTCTGCGCGACACTGTTTCATATTCCGGAAGTTCACAAGCCGTAGCACTTTATTTTCGCTATTTCAATTCTTGATATCGACACGTTCCAACCATATACAACTCTAGATCTAAAGTAGGCTATCCTCCAACCCACCCATATGTAAGTGATTAGCTTCCCTATAATTAGGGACAAGTTAGGGATTCATTATCATCATCAGTCCCGTAACCTAGAAGGTCGTTGAGGCACCGTTATTGCAGTTTGTCGAACCAGTTCCAGTCATACGTCTCGATTTTTCGCCAGGGTATTAGTTTCTGCTATAAACCTTCCCGTCCACTCTTTTTTATATTGTCCTCCCATCTCTTTTTTTGTCTCCCTCTCCTAGGCACAGTGCCTTGCAGGACAGTCTTGGTCAGTCCCACCGATTGTGATATAAGTCCATTCCATGTCAATTTTCGTGTTTTTACTATAGTCAATAAGTTTTTATACTGGCCTAACTCCTTCCTAACAATTTCAAGAACACTCTCGTTCGTAACGCGATCTAGATATGAAATGCAAAGAATTCTTCGTAATCATCTTATTTCCATTGCGCATATTTTACGTTCTAGTGCAGCCGTCAGAGTCCAAGTCTCACACTCGTAGAGGTATACCGAGATGACCATTGTATACATTAAAGATTTGAGGCTAATGTTCTTGTCTTTCCAGATTATTTGCAGTCTGGTCAGGGCGACCATGCCATCGCTGTTCTTGACTGGATCTCCGATCTAGACCCCTCCGCATTCATTTCTGTTCCCATATATTTGAACCGCGTAATACTTTCCAGACGTTCACTTTTGACCATACTCGGGTTTAAGTCAGGGATTAAGGGATTTTATTGCTCAACATAGAAACAACTGAGACCTGGTACAGCTTAAGTATGTAACACATCGTTACCCCGCCCCCCATATTTTGTCTTCCAACCCCTTCCTCCCCCATCCCCAACACGCCTGGCAATATCTGTAATGTAACTTATTAACCTCAAGTGTCCTTATGCACATCTAATGTCTCCACTATTTATTCTTTCGAAGTCAACATGTCCCAATGGACGCTGTATCGTAGTTTACAGTTAGACCTTTCAGCCGGACACATCCGATTTTAGCAGGACGTTTTTGAGGCTGGGCTTGCCTGCGCGCTTGGAACGAGTCCATAGTCTGAGGGCCCCTTTGTTATGTAATGCATGCTCTTTAAACACCCATGACTAACACAATAATGATCTATATTCTACTTTAAATCTGTAACTTAGTCTTCAGAGTTAGTCTTCATACATTTGATTGAAATATTCAAATACCTCTGGTCTTGGGATTCTTGGTTTCGCCCTTGTCAATTGTGCTGTACTTTGGGTAGTCTGCCTCAGTCAAATTTACTGTGTTTGGGTAGTAGCTCCTTGGTTTGCCTCAGTCAACTGTACTGTGTTTGGGTAGTAGCTCTTTGGTTTGCCTCAGTCAACTGTACTGTATTTAGGTAGTAGCTCTTTGGTTTGCCTCAGTCAACTGTACTGTGTTTGGGTAGTAGCTCGTTGGTCTGCCCCAGTCAACTGTACTGTGTTTGGTAGCAGCTTGTCCCAGCAAACTATACTGTGTTTGAGTAGCCGCCTGTCCCTGTCAACTGTACTGTGTTTGGGTAACCACATGTCCCTGTCAACTGTACTGTGTTTGAGTAGCCGCTTGTCCCTGTCAACTGTACTGTGTTTGGGTAACCACATGTCCCTGTCAACTGTACTGTGTTTGAGTAGCCGCTTGTCCCTGTCAACTGTACTGTGTTTGGGTAACCACATGTCCCTTTCAACTGTACTGTGTTTGAGTAGCCGCTTGTCCCTGTCAACTGTACTGTGTTTGGGTAACCACATGCCCCTGTCAACTGTACTGTTTGGGTAACCACTTGTCCCTGTCAACTGTACTGTGTTTGGGTAACCACATGTCCCTGTCAACTGTACTGTTTGGGTAACCACATGTCCCTGTCAACTGTACTGTGTTTGGGTAACCACATGTCCCTGTCAACTGTACTGTTTGAGTAGCCGCTTGTCCCTGTCAACTGTACTGTGTTCATGTTGTCCCTATCATTTGTACTGTGTTTGGATAATGTAAAAATAAATAAATGGAAGCTAATGAAAAATTCTTCTTCTTCGTACGCTGTCAGACGTCAACTTGAATTTGTTCGAAGAAAGCAGCTGTCATCCTGAGGCTGTCGACACTGCCATAGAGCTTGTCTAGTGTTGGCACTTGTGATGGCCACATGTGCTTTCTCTGGTCCTCGTATGTCGGGCAATTTTGCAGCAGATGTTCAGCGGTCATTTTTCCTGTACCACAGGTGCATTCGTCAGTGCCACCTATCTTCAGTTTATTGAATAGATGTACCTCAATCTGTTGTGGCCTGTGCGGAGTCTGAAGACCACGACCTGCTCTCTTCTGTTCAACTGGTAATAGGCATCGTTTTTTGTGTAGCCAGTATGTTCTGTTTCCCATTTGGCCATGTATCTGGCTCTAATAAACCTTATGAACTCTACGTAGGTCACACTAGAATCTGGTTGTGGTAGTCTTGCACCTTCTTTTGCCAGTCTGTCTGCCTCCTCGTTGCCTTGGATGTTACAGTGGGATGGAACCCACTGTACCACTACTCTTTTTGGTGCAAACTGCTGGCATAGCTGACAGAGTACTGCTCTTAAATCATTAAGTTCAGTATTTTTCTGGCTTTTTAGTGCTGTAACCACGGCCAGGGCATCTGTAAACAGGACTATCTGGCTTTCATTGCTTTCGCCTGTCAGCATTGCTTTTACTGCAGCCTTCAGTGCCTCTGCCTCCGCTCTGAAATTGCTTGAGTATTTTCCAGTTGCCACTGACAGTGTTATTTTTCTACCATTTGTTAGGCTCAGGAATACCTCTCCCCCTCCATTCTGTGTTGTGTTTGTTACAGAACCGTCGGTGTATGCATGGGTCTAGTCCATGCTAGGGTAGTTTTCCGCTATGTACCTCAGGGTTATGTCTCATCTTTCTTTTTCCGTCTGGCTGTTCGTCTTTCCAATAGCTGGTATATTTTCTATCACCTCAGGAATGATATGCTGCTTCCATGTGGGTTTGCGTACAGTAGGGATGTTCTTTGGTATTGTTATGGTGTTCATAGGGTCTTCGCTCGTCTTTGCTTTGGCTATTTCTGCAAATTTTCTCCGCTTTAGTTTCCCATTTCCAAATCTATTTAGTCTCTGATGCATTGGATGGTCTGTCAGTCTTCTGAGTTTTTCTGCTTGCTGATGGGCTCTGCAGTCTCTTCTGTCGGTCATGGATTGCAGATTTGTAATCTTTTCCAGTTCTACAATTGGCGTTGACTTCATGCCTCCTGTTATAACTCTCATGGCTTGGTTTTGAAGTTTACTAAATTTATCAAAGTTCGCCTTTACTGCTGTTGCCCATGCCGCAATGCCATACTCGAGAACTGGTCTCACTCTTCCAGTGTACAGTTTCTTTAGTATACTGCTCCCCAGCTTATGGCTGTAAGTTTCCTCATGATTGCCATTCTTTGTCTGGCGCTCATTTGGTTTCTCTCGTACTGACTTTTCCATGTCATGCGCCGATCAAATGTGACACCTAAGTAGTTTGGGTTGTCGTTTGGTCGCAGATATTTGCCGTTAAGACTTATTTTGATGTGCTGTGGTTTATTTGAAAGCGAGAATATCGTACATGTTGTTTTTCCCTCATTTATTTTGACCAGCCATGATTTCGCCCACTCCTCCAGCGATGTTAGGGCCTGCTGCATCCGATTGTTAGCTACGGTGAGATTTTTTTCAGAGGTCCACATAGCCAGATCGTCTGCAAACATGGAGCTATGGACTCTTCTTGGTATATGCTCTGTGATGTTGTTTATATACACCAGGAAAAGTGTGGTGACAGTACTCCCCCTTTGGGTACTCCTTGCTCCAGTGTCTCCTTTTTACTCATCTGTCCTTGTACTTGAACTATGGCTGTTCTGTTTTCGAGGTAGTGGCTGATCCATCTGTACATTTTCCCACATACTTCACTTCTTTGTAGCTTGACTTTAAGTCCATCTTTCCACACCTTGTCAAATGCCTTCTCTAGATCCACCCAAACCGCTACTGTATGCTTTTTCTCTTGAAAAGCATCCTCTATTTCATGTGCTATGAGAGTGATTTGGACCTCAGTAGATCTGTGTTTTCTAAATCCTGCTTGCTGTGGAATTAGTATGTGTTTTTCTTCCAGGTGCTACATCAGTCTGGTGGATATCATACGCTCCATCAGTTTACCTACACAGCTCAGTAGACTGATAGGCCTGTATCTATTTGGATCTGTTCTATCTTTTTCTTTCTTTGGAACTGGTATAATTACAGCATCTTTCTATGCCTGCGGTACAATTCCCCTTTTCCAGCTTTGGTTCAGGACTAACAGTAACTTCCTCTTTGCTGTTTGGCCCAACATCATCAGCATTTCATTTGTTACCACATCTTTTCCGGGCGATTTTTTTTTTTTTTAAGTTTTCATGGCCTCTTAGATTTCATTTATTGTTAGTTTTGCCATCATGTGCCCCTCTGGTGTATTGGGGAATTAAAGTTCAAAAGTAAATACCCCAAAAATATGTAAATAACCCAGTGACCGTACCTCGACAAAAACAAAAGGAAGCCCACGTTACGGCCACAAGACCTTCGTCAGGAACAAAGAAACCACATAGAAAATCCCAACAAAAACCTAAACATAATGTAAGATGACGATACAATACGGTTCAAGTTGGTAGTCATTGCCAGGACGTGTCCAGCAATATGGGAGTTACGTATGCCAGTAGACCAAACAAGAAATGGTCAATATGATTACACGTAGAATGAATATAAATGAAAAAGCACACACATAAACACAGTCCATGAAAACATATAGGTCATTATACAGTCTTCGGGTAAAAGTTTGCCACATTGCTAGTAAAACCTGGGTGGTGGGTGGGAGTGAGAGTTGACTTTGGAAAGGTGGGACATCTCTTTAGCTGTGCTTATGGCACAAGATCTGCGATCAATCCTGCTCTGAATCCAACTATATGTCACCTCTTTGGAAGCGAGAGGTGAGGGTTTAGGTGGAGCGGTTAGCAATACCGCTCACAAACCATACTTACCGAGTTTGGATTCCTCAAACCGAAAAGAAGTGATACCTAGAGTCGGATTAAGATGAGCACAGTCTCTAGGCTGATTGGTGTTTGGGCCCAGAGATGCTCACCCGGTTGAGATCAGATCAACGCGCTCGCAAGTCCTTCCTTGTGACATGTTGTTGCTGAAGGAAGTCATTAACAGCACGACCTGAATGGACAGATCAGTCAACTCAATTGAACATCTCTGGGACGTCTAGGGGTGATAATCAGGAGGTAAACAATCCACCAGCTAGTGACCTTTACCAATAACTTTAAAAACTGCAGCATGAGTGGCAGACGATCTTCCAGCACACTATCTGGAGATACATTGTATCCATAACGCAACCAACAGTGCCTAGTTGGCATCAATGCCAGTGGAGGAAACGTAACTGACCGTCTCTATTTCAGCATATGGCGTGTCTGAATTTCAGAATGAAAGGCTTGTCCAATCAACCAACAATTACTCATTTGCACGTTCGTTGTATACACGAGACTATTGGGAATGCCCACAATGTGAAGGATTACTCTTTTGTGTGCCCTGAAAAAGATGTTAAGTGAGTTGCAGTAGCTTTCCTCACATCCCGAGCATGCTGATGAAGGTAGGCTTAGGTCCTCCTTGCGGTTGTTGTATGCTTGACTTCATCTGCGTGACGATCACTACTACGGGGATCACGTCGATTACTTACCTCGTTAGCCAGGGTGCCAAGAACAACATCCCGTTTCTAGGAATGACTACGAGGGAGTCGAGGTAGGGGGTCTTGCTGAGTATATTTTGCCTGACCCTAACATTTCTCATCTATATTTTGCCTGACCCTGACTAACATTTCTCATCTATATTTTGCCTGACCCTGACTAACATTTTTCATCAGTATATTTTGCCTGACCCTGACTAACATTTTTCATCAATATATTTTGTCTGACCCTGACTAACATGTCTGATCAGTATATTTTGTCTGATCCTGACTAACATGTCTGATCAGTATAGTTTGCCTGACCCTGACTAACATGTCTGATCAGTATATTTTGCTAGGCTAGACGTTAGCCTTCTTCCGATGTTATTCTATTAGAATAGATTACATCTTTTACTAGCAAATAATTTTTTTCAATCATGCTTTTCATATTTGTATCAGGGATCAAGACGCTGAGCAGCGACCCATAGCTGACTGTTAGTGTCAGAGCCAGCGAACCATAGATGCCAAGACCCTTCTACACCTCCACGCGGTGATCCTGGATAACAGGCTGCAGCAGGGCAGACTGGCTAAGGAGAAGGGATCGAAGAGGGAATGCTAACCCGGTACTAAAAAAAATGCTTGCCGAAGTCAAATGTGTTGGACCGAAAGGTGCAAATATCGCAGACAAGCTGTAAACTACGACACAACGCATTCTGTTCTATGGACTACATTCTGCTACTTAAGCCCTTTCAAGGTTTGGTACTGGGAGATTGAGAACGAACGAAGAAGAAGAAGAAGAAAGTATTTGTATCATGATAAACACAATTAAATATTAAGAACACATTTTCTCTCCAAAATGGGGAAGAAGACTAACGTCTTGTCAGGCAAAAAATACTGATCAGACATGTTAGTCTGGGTCAGGCAAAACATACTGATCAGACGTGTTAGTCAGGGTCAGGCAAAACATACTGATAAGACATGTTAGTCAGGATCAGACAAAACATACTGATCAGACATGTTAGTCAGGGTCAGGCAAAACATACTGATCAGACATGTAAGTCAGGGTCAGGCAAAACATACTGATCAGACATGTTAGTCAGGGGCAGGCAAAACATACTGATCAGACATGTTAGTCAGGGGCAGGCAAAACATACTGATCAGACATGTTAGTCAAGGTCAGGCAAAACATGCTGATAAGACATGTTAGTCAGGGTCAGACAAAACATACTGATCAGACATGTTAGTCAGATTCAGGCAAAACATACTGATCAGACATGTTGGTCAGGGTCAGGCAAAATATACTGGTCAAGATCCTCATCTCGGCTTCCTAGTAGCCCTACCTGTTTTCATGGCAGCCTGGCTAACGAAGATCGACGTGATCCCCTAGTAGTGAGCGACAAGCGGTTGAAACCTAGCATAGCACAACCGCATGGAGGAACCCGGTCCACCTTCATCAGCACGCTCGGAATGTGAAGAAAGCTACTGCAACCCGCCACTTAACGTCCGTTTCAGGGTGCACAAAAGAGTAACCTACTCATTGTGGGCATTCGCAAACAACAACAACTTCATTATACTGGTTCAGAATGATCTACAGTCTGTATACAACCATTTACTCAGTGTCCTATCAACATTTAGCCATATCTAGGCCTCGCTTTTCCGGGGGAAAAAGGCGTGCTACTTTTTGCAAGCCTTTTATCACAATGAATCTTAATCTCGGTTAACCGTACACGTCTCTCAACTGGATCATTGTAAAGAACACAACAACATAGGCAACACAAATTATCGACATAGCTAATGGCTGTCGTAGAGTTCAGGTTGACCTGTGCAGGAAATCTGGATCAGGTTTATTGCTTGAATATGAACACCCAGCTGCGAGATCATCCTGCGTCAACCTGATCACTTTAAACACTTTTGTTGTTTTTCTGACTTTTTTTGGGAGCATAGATATATGCTTGTACATCATGGCTCGTGTGTTTACAGGCAATACTTACAATTTACTGGCCACAAAAACAGCAATGATTAGAGACAGCGATCAATACCAAATATCGGCGCACAGCGCAGTAAAATTGTGGAAAAGAAAATGTTTAATTTATTAGACGTGGTGGGGAGGTGTGACCTCCTGTGTTTAATATATTTTGTCAGGTAAAGATCCACTGGTGACTTGCCAGGTCAATTTCAGTATATGTTACCTACCGTTAGGTTTGTAGCCCCTGGAATATACGATCATCTATTATGTGGGACTGGTGGCAGTGGAAGAGTAAATTATAGCAAGGTAGACCCGCAGCCTGTTGGGCGCTATATGTCGTTCCACTAACCACACAACCAAGACCTGATGTTATAGCTCACAGTCCCATTTTTGCAACATTTTCTCTGTGGGGCGAGAATCCAACTGCCAAGGGGTTTCTAACGTGAGCGCCACTGCATACAGGTGTCTGATCTCACTACTCAGAGATCAGGGAACATATTTTACCGGATGATACACCTTACCTCGAGACCACTGCCCCCGCCCCCAATTTTTAATTAGCCGTTTATATTTGGCTGGTGTGCATTACATTTTTTAAACCATCATTTTAGAATATTATAAACATTTTCTTTTTGTTCATTATGAAAAACTGTATTATAATTATGTTTCCATTAATACAGAGCCTCCACGAGCATAATGTATCTATGCTTGAGTCTACTAACCGATTAACCAGTCTTGGTTATACCATCTTGATCTTCATTATCTTCATCGTGATGACCCGTTCCTCAGCGTAGCCACGGGTTCCGACTTCGTCTTTAGCGGACACTGTCTTGGGCCACAGAAGTCCAGTGGGTGATAATTGGTTCGGGAGAGTGATTCCGGCCAAGCGTCTCTCAAGAGAGGCCTGGGTCACTCTCAATTTGTCCCCCAGTGATTTTGTGAATGTCTATGTCTCATGTATAGGTAAAAAAAAACGGAAAGTAAATTAATTTTAAAATGCGTGCTGAAGTAGGATGTGCTGGACCATTACGCGTAAAATACAATACAATGCAGCCAACCACATTACGAAAAATGCGCGACAAAAAAATCAAGTGTCCTATCACAGTTATAATATATACACAAACTGCTCTGATTGTTTCCCTTGATTGGGAGTCTGTAACCTTTCAATCACGCCATATAAGGCGATTGAACAGGGCCGTTCAAACAGCTAGCAACATCATAATGTTAAACCACTATTATTGAAAATGTTACTGATAATGCTAGAATATAGACTTCGTGTAAGTGGCCATAATCTGAATTCGGAGGCATAAGAAGAGTTATCACCACTGCGCTTCCGGCTTTAAGTGACTGCTCCGACGATATTTTTCTTGTTCTTCAGTGTTCGTCCTGATCAGATTACGTTAGTCAGTGTCAGGTGAAACATGCTGATCAGACTATGTTAGTCAGGGTCCGGTGAAACATGCAGATCAGACTATGTTAGTTAGGGCAGGTGAAACATGCTTATCAGACTATGTTAGTCAAGGTCCGGTGAAACATTCTGATCAGACTATGTTAGTCAGGTGCCGGTGAAACATACCGATCAAGACTCAATCTCACTTCCTGTTTTATGATAGTCTTGGCATCCAGCTGATGATCTTCTTCTTCTTCTTCTTCGTACGCAGTCAGACAGTAACCCTTATTTTTTAGAAAAAAGCGGCGGTCATCCTGAGGCTGTCGCCACTGCCATAGAGCTTGTCTTGCAGTTCCACTGGTGATGGCCACATCTGCTCTCTCTGATCCTCGTATGTCGGGCAGTTCTGCAGCAGATGTTCAGCGGTCATTTTACCAGTACCGCACGGGCATTCGTCGGTACACCCTATCTTCAATTTGTTGAATAGGTGGTACCTCAGTCTATTGTGGCCAGTGCGAAGTCTGAAGACAACGACCTGCTCTCTTCGGTTCAACTGGTAATAGGCATCGTTTTTGGTGTAACCAGTATGTTCGGTTTCCCATTTGGTCATGTATCTGGCTTTGATAAGCCGTTTTGACTCTTCGTACGTCATACTAGTATCTGTTTGTGGTAGTCTTGCACCTTCTTTTGCCAGTCTGTCTGCCTCCTCGTTGCCTTGGATGTTGCAGTGTGATGGGACCCACTGTACCACTACCCTTTTTGGTGCGGACTGCTGGCACAGTTTGCAGAGTGCGGCTCTTAAGTCATTAAGCTCAGTATTTTTCTGGCTTTTTAGCGCTGTGACTACGGCCAGAGCATCTGTAAGCAGGACTATATGGCTTTCATTTTCACTGTGTGTCACCATTTCTTCCACTGCCGCCCTCAGTGCCTCTGCCTCCGCTCTGAAATTGCTTGTGTACTTACCAGTAGCGAATGACAGTGTTATTTTTCTGCCATTTGGTAGGTTCAGGAATGCTCCTGCCCCTCCGTTCTGTGTTGTGTTTGTTACAGAACCGTCGGTGTATGCATGGGTCCAGTCCATGCTTGGGTAGCTTTTCGTTATGAAGCTTAGGGTAGTATCTCTCCTTTCTTTTTCAGTCTGGCAGTTTTTGTTTGCAATACCTGGTATATTTTCTACCACCTCTGGAAATATATCCTGCCTCCAGGTAGGTTTTCGTACAGTAGTGATGGGTTTTGGTGTTGTTAGTGCGTTTATGGGATCTTCGTGCATCTTTGCTTTGGCTATTTCTGCAAAGTTTCTCCGCTTTAGTTTCCCATTTCCCAAATTGTTTAGTCTCTGGTGCATTGGATGGTCGGTCAGTCTTCGGAGTTTCTCTGACTGCAGCTGGGCTCTGCAGTCTCTTCTATCGGTCATGGATTTGCAGTTTTGTAATCTTTTCAAGTTCTACAATTGGCGTTGACTTCATGCCACCTGTTATAATTCTCATGGCTTGGTTTTGAAGTTTACTAACTTTATCGAAGTTCGCCTTCGCTGCTGTTGTCCATGCCGCAATGCCATACTCGAGAACTGGTCTCACTCTTCCAGTGTACAGTTTCTTTAGTATGCCTTCGTCTGCTCCCCAGCTTGTGCCAGCAAGTTTCATCATGATTGCCATTCTTTCTCTGGCTTTCATTCGGTTTCTCTCAATCTGACTTTTCCATGTCATGCGCCGATCAAATGTGACTCTCAGATAGGTTGGGTTGTCGTTTGGCTGCAGGAATTTGCCATTTAGACTTAATTTGGTATTTTGGGGTTTTAATGAAAGCGAGAATATTGTGCATGTGGTTTTCTCCTCGTTTATTTTGACCAGCCATGAGTTCGCCTACTCTTCCAGCGATGTTAGGGCCGTCTGCATCCGATTTCTTGCTATGGTGAGATTCTTTTCAGAGGTCCACATAGCCAGATCGTCTGCAAACATTGAGCTATGGACTCTTCTAGGTATATTCTCTGTAATATCGTTTATATATACCAGGAAGAGTGTGGGTGACAGTACTCCCCCTTGGGGTACTCCCTGCTGGAGTGTCACCTTTTTGCTCATCTGCCCTTGTACTTGGACTCTGGCCGTTCTTTGTTTGAGGTAGTGGTTGATCCACTTGTACATTTTCCCACCAACATCACTTCTTCTTAGCTTGACTCTAAGTCCGTCTTTCCAGACTTTGTCAAATGCCTTTTCCAGATCCACCCAAACAGCTACTGTGTGTTTCTGTGCCTGGTAGGCATCTTCAATCTCCTGGGCTATGAGGATGACCTGGTCCTCAGTGGATCTGTGCTGTCTAAAGCCGGCTTGCTGTGGAATTAGTATTCGTTTTTCTTCCAGATGCCACATCAGCCTGGTGTTTATCATCCGGTCCATCAGCTTGCCGACACAGCTCAGTAGGCTGATGGGCCTGTATCCATTTGGATCTGTTTTGTCCTTTCCTGTTTTTGGTACTGGTACCAGTATTGCGTTTTTCCATGCCTGGGGTACAATTCCCCTTTTCCAGCTTTGGTTCAGGACCGATAGCAGTTTCCTCTTCGCTGTTTGGCCCAGCCCCATCAGCATTTCGTTTGTTATCCCGTCTTTTCCGGGAGATTTCTTTTTCTTTAATGTTCTCATAGCCTCTTCCATTTCGCGCATTGTAAATTTGGCCATCATGTGCTCTTCAGGTGCCCTATTCATGTTTTCGTGCCCCTTTAGCTCTTCGCTAATGTCTGTATGCTTATCTGCAGGGACCTCGATGTGGTTTGCTCTGGCATAGTGGTCGACAAAGGCGTTTGCGGCTTTCTTACCTGTGATCAAGTTCTCGCCCTGCTTGATAGTAATTTGTTTATTTGACGGGGTTTCATCGTTCATGGCCCTGACTAGCTTCCAAAGCTTGTTCCCGTCTTTGTCCAGGTTTAGACTTTCCGTTTTATTTTTCCAGCTTTCTCTTGCTGTTTGCTTGAGAGTGTGTTTGTATTTCGCCGTGGCGGCTTTGAGGGCGATGTTTGCCTCCATGGATTTTTCTCGCTCTGCCATGTTCCTAGCATTTGTTACTGCATCTTCCACTTTCTGCAACTCATCATTCCAGTAGGGCTTATAGTTTTTCCTAGCTCCTCTTGGGATGGTTTCAGTGGCGGCTTGAATTATTGCCTTGCTTAGGCTTTCCACCATGGGCTTCATTTTGGTGTTTCGTGTGTTGATGGTTTCACACAGCCCATCTGTCAGGATTGCAAATCTGTCCCAGTCGGCTCGTTCAGCTGATGATCGACACTGCCACCCCCATAGTGGTGAGGTTACTGAGAAGTCTCGCTTTTCCACTACAGCCAGAAGGACCCAGTAAACCTTCTCAAGTACGTCTCGGAATTTGGGGAGAGCCATTGTATCACGTCACCAAAGAAAGCAGTCATCTGTATCTAACTCAAAGGCGAGTGACTTTAGCAACATCAATCTGGTATGGAAGTGGCAAGGGCCGTCTAAAAAAGGTAAAGGTCAGTCCTATGGCAACATTTGCTGTCGGGGATGAAGATAACTCTTCATATAGAAAGCCGCAGACTATGTTCGGTGTGATGCCCAGTTCCCTTCCTTGCTGTCTAAGAGCCGTCTAAGGAGGTGTGGGAATAGGGTCTGCTAGCCTATCCTGCTGAAACTACAAAGCAGTATTATTGAGAAGGTAGACTTCCACACCACATCGTAGAAAAGAAGCGAGTAAGTCGTCAGTGTGTGTGTGTCTGTGGACGCGTGCGTGTTAGTGGGGGTGTAGCGACAAAGCTGATAGTGGGATTCCAGAATTACAGTTATGACAAAAGACTCAGAAAAACCACCCTACAGTGTTTAGAAGAGAGAAGAATTCGTGATGACTTAGCACAGGTTTATAAGATGATCAGAGGAATGGATAAATTAGATTATAACAAGTTTTTTTTTAAATGCAGCCACCCACAATAACAAGAGGGCATAGCTACAAGTTGACTAAAGAGAAGTCCAGATTAGATATAAGGAAATATTTTTTTAGTCAGAGAGTGGTGAATGCTTGGAATACATTGCCATGGGAGGTAGTGGAGACAGCACGGTTAATGCATTTAAGAATAAATTGGATACGCATAGCTTTTAGAGTAAGGTGATGTAAATGACAATGGTTGTATACAGACTTTGCAGGGTATTCTAAACCAGTATAAAGACGTTAAGTTAAGTAGCGCCGGGGAGGGGGGGGGGGGGGTGTAGGTGTAGCGTTTGGGGGGTGTTCGAGCACCGGTTGGTGGTAATAGCATGATTACATTAATGCATCTACTTTGTCAACAATACGAGAATAAAGGCCTTCATGTACAGCACGATTACACTGCAAGCATGAAGAATCCACACACTGCACAATTTAACTCTACACACGATTACCTGGAATTAACGTTGCGTCGTGCTGTAACATTTTACAGGAACTATTTAGGAAAGAAAGGAAAACACATAATGAAGTCTTTTTTTTTTAATTATAAAGAAAATGATAAAGCAAATAAGAAATGTTGGTCAAAATAAAAAGACATGTTGTTTCTCCTTCTTCTTCTATGTTCGTTCTCAATCTCCAGCTACCAAGCCCTGAACAGGGCTTTGCAAGTAGCAGGATGTAGTTCAGAGAACGGAATGCGTTATGTCGATAGTTTACAGTTTGACTGCGATATTTGCACCTTTCGGTCCGACACATCCGTCTTCGGCAGAGACATGTTGTTTGAAACTACTCATGCTAAATTCAGTTGACGCTTGACTGCGTGTCTTTGGTTTTGGTAACTATCACAGTGGCTCTTCTTTAATACCGGGGCGTTCTTTAGATGGTGGACAGTGGTTCTCCTGGTTGTAGTGTGTGACAGTTCCAGCTGAAGCACGTGCGTTTAGTGCAGGGGAGATTGGGCTGACGACTCTGAGAAACAAAGGTTGCTTGAATGCGTTGGATAAACGCAGGTCACGCCAGGGTCAATCACCGTTTCGACACTAGGTCGACAAAGGAAACGAGGGATGTAGGTAGAAGACTTTGTCTAGTACAGGTGTGGGTGTCGGACTTGGCGTGAATGGGGGTTGGTGACAGTCTGATGCTGCCACGACCGGCTGCGACATTTAGAGTGACAGTGACTCGCGGATATCAACCAATAACATTTAGTTGGGGGTACTTCCAAATTAAAGTGATGGCTAGGTCAGACAGCCAATAGAAGAGCATTGGACAGCCGTGTTGATGATTGAGTCTATAAAATACTCTGCAGGGAAAAACTCAGCATACTGGCTGGGAGGAAGACTGAGAGGCTGTCAGAAATGCTTAGAGTGAGTCTGGAAGTGAGAGAGTTTGCAGAGTGACTGTACCATCATCAACTCGAGTTGGTCAGTGCTCAATAGGAGTTTATGATGGACACCCTGTAAACAGTAAGAGATCCAAATGTGTTGTACGTACATGACACCTTGTGAACGACGTATGTTCTGAACGGTTACACGAGTGTACAAATCGTCTAAGAACGAGATCTAAATGGGTGTTGCATGTGCAGGACACTTTGTGAACGACGTGTGTTCTGAATAGGTGTTAAAGCACAGATTGACTAATCATAAGTGAGTACGTGATCCGATTATAAGTGATGTGATCTAATTATATATGAATGCACAGATCGCCTGATCGTAAGTGATCTGATTATATATGAATGCCAAGAACGACTGAGTACGTAATCCAATTGTCAGGACGAGTTTGTGATTTTGTGTTGAGTGTGCAGATAAGAAAGTGCAGCGGCAAGAACCACGGGTAAATAGATTTTGGAGGAAACACCAAAAGCTAGTGCTTAAAACCTTTAATTGTAATTCAATATATATATATATATATATATATATATATATATATATATATATATATATATATATATATATATATATATTAAGATTATTTAGTTTAGGAGTTCTTTTAGGTTGTTGAAATTATGTAACCATTATTCAAGTAAATAAATAATACTCTTTTGTTTTATGCTAAATAATTGGCACAGAAATTAAAAAAATAATGCAGACATTCGAAAATACTTGAACATAGAGGAGAACTGGTTCATAAATTCAACAATAAACAACGAATTTAAATACTTTGACCACATCAAAAGACACAGCGGTCTTGAGAGAACGAAAATGGAAGGTTTTGTAGTAGGCAGGGAAGAGAGGTAGAGGCAGACCAAGAAGGCAATGGCTCCAAGATGTTTATGAATGCTTGGGCATGATTCTAGAGCAGGCTGGAGATCTGGCAAGAGATCGTTTCTTTCAGGCGGGCTGTGATGGGAGGGACGTTCTGCAAGGGACATGTTACTCGATAATCACATCAAGAGATAAACAGCGAAAAGCCTCTCAGATTGCACCACAAAAACAAGAACCAATGCCATGTCTTATTTTTTATTGTGATGTGTTAGTTGTTTTCGTTCTGTTTTTGTCCCTAGAGAAGGTCTTGTGGCTGTAACGTAAGTATCGGTTTCTTTTTGTCCTGGTGTGGTCACTGGGCCATTACCTATATGCTCTTATTTTTTTAAATCAATACTCCGACTTCCGAGAAGACAACCGCTACTATGATTTAACTAGAGATTCTTCTTCTTCTTCTACTTTCTTCTTCTTCTTCGTTCATTCTCAATCTCCCACTACCAAACCCTGAAAGGGCTTAAGTAGCAGAATGTAGTCCAGAGAACGGAATGCATTGTGTCGTAGTTTACAGCTTGGCTGCGATATTTGCACCTTTCGGTCCAACACATCCGACTTCAGCAAGCATTTTTTGAGTACCGGGTTAGCATTCCCTCTTCGATCCCTTCTCCTTAGCCAGTCTGCCCTGCTGCAGCCTGTTATCCAGGATCACCGCGTGGAGGTGTAGAAGGGTCTTGGCAGCTATGGTTCGCCTGCCCTGACGCTAGCAGTCAGCTATGGGTCGCTGACCACTGCAGCTCATGCGCTGCTCAGCATCTTGATCCCTAACTAGAGACTCAAGGGTCACCTTTACAACAAAATGAGGATTGGGACAGATGACAAGTGTCCACGTGGGGAGCATACGATGGCCGTGGAACACATTCTACGAAGCTGTATGTTCACGCAAGAAAAGAGAGTCTCGTGAGACTGATATGAGACAAAAGCTTTATGGAGATAAAACAGCCTTACAAACAACGGTGTCCTTTGTAAGAGAAACCGGGACCTTCAGCTGAGGATAAACGAAAAAGAAGAAATGTTTTTTAAATCGACTTCTAACCTTTGATCTATTTATTTCTCCAAAAGACAAGAAACATAAATATGTGAGAACCATCACAGTCGACCAGCTATGGGTGGCTCACCCAGCTAAAATCGGATGTCGGGCTGAAAGGCGCAGATATCGAAGTCTCGCTGTAAACTATGACACATCATCATAACGTTCTTTTGGGGACGAACCATGAAGAAGAGGAAGAAGAAGAAGAAGAGAAAGAAGATAATGACGAAGAAGAAGAAGAAGAAGAAGAAGAAGAAGAAGAAGAAGAAGAAGAAGAAGAAGAAGACAGGCCTACCAAAGCAAGAAATGAGAGTCCGTTAAGAAAACTGCTCTTGTTAAAAACGTCTGAAACAAACCTCCTCGGGGCTAAAGTCCTTACCGTATCTCCATTCTCTTACTTGAGTGTATTGTCATGTTGTTGTTGTTGTTGTTGTTGTTGAATGCCCACAATACGTAGGATTACTCTTTTGTGCGCCCTAAAAAGGACGTTAAGTGGTATTGGTATGAATGCACACCTCTGTTGAGTCGCAATCTACCTCCCACTCTAGCAGAGAAACCGCACTCCAGATATTTCACCACCCAACGTGATTAATCGATTTAATACAACACCTACATCATTCACAGCGTTATCACATATCAACTTTTCACAGCGAACTCCGGTTTCCCATTGCCGAGGGCGGTGACGATCCGGATGCCGTGTCTTTCACAAGTGTCGAGCAACTAGACCAGAACAGGTATCTCGTCTTCACAATGAGAGTGTTCTTTGTGCACCTATGACCGGTTATATTCCTTCATTACTATACGTTTCAACCTTTCTCGCTGTGACAAGGAAATGTGAGGATGCATAAGGCGTAAATGACTTCGATAGCAGACACCGATAACAAAAGGAAATAAAGTCCACAAGTTGACATCTATGTAAATGGAAAAAAAGTCTGGAATAAGTGTCAAGCTAATAACGAAACTTATAACAAGCTAATAACGAAACTTATAACAAGCTAATAACTTATAACACATGCGAAAGGGAGATCATTAGGAGAATTGCAATGACGAAGAACAAATTTAACAGAATGAGACACACAGTCCTGTCCAAGTGGACATCTCAGAAACGAAAAATGAGAATCATCAAGTGCTATGTGCATTCATTTTTTATTGTATAGAGTAGCAACCTGGACCCTAATAATGAAATTGGAGAAGAGGACTGAAGCCTTTCAAACATGGGTCTTCAGAAGACTTGGGCGAGTTTCTTGGAAAGATATGAAAACAATTAGTGAGGTCCTGGAGCAGCACAACGGAGAGATAACGTTTATCAATCAACCAAATAAAGACGTCGCTCCTACCGGGTGCATAGGTCATTGACAACATCCCGACAATGTGCACGGTCCAGTGCTGCTCTGTCTGCCTCTCTCCATGTGTCATTATTTAATTTTAGTTCCATCTCACACTCTCTTCTCCGCATATTTTTTAGTCTGCCTCTCTCTCTCTCTCTCTCTCTCTCTCTCTCTTTCTTTCTCTCTTTTTTCTCTTGAGGGTTCTATGTAAGAGCCTGTCTGGCTATGTTATACTCTGCCTTCCGCAGCGTATGTCCTATCCAGCCGCATTTTCTTTCCTTAATGTGTTGTTCCAATGGCTGTTGTTGGCTCCTTTCCCAGAGATCTTAATTCCACACCAACTGCTTTCTTTGAAACAAATTCAAGTTGACGTTTGACAGCGTACGAAGAAGAAGAAGAAGATTCCACACCTTGTCCTGCCACTATATGCCCATTATCCTCCACGTGCATCTGTTAACGAAGGACTGGAGTCTTTCTTGTATGACCTTGGTCGTTTTCCATTTTTCCGCTCCATACTGCAACATCGACTTAACACTGGCGCTTAATATTTTAATTTTGATGTGAATCTTTCTTGCCTTTCCAATTCTGGTTCTTACATCTGCAACTGTACCTCCTGTTGTGTCTATTGTGCTGCCAAAATAGGTAAAGGTATCCACTTACTCCAACTACTCTCCCTACAGCATGAATGGTTCTTTTCTGTTCGTGTTAGAGAACGCTTATAGAGGACATAAAAAGCAGAAAAACAACATAATTTGGTCATGTCAAAAGACATGACAGTCTGCGGAAGGTTATATTTGTATGGAATTGTTGGAGGGCAAGAGAACCAAAGGGCGGCAGAGATAAAAATGGACAGATTGCATCAATATGTTGTCGGGACACAATCTGACTGAGTATACCGCACAGTCACCTCTTAGGACATTATCTCTGTGGGACAGTGGTGCTATTCTTGTCTTTGTCATACACAAAGACCCCGTCGAACCCCTCGTGTAATTAGGACATGATCTCTGTGGGACAGTGGTGCTATTCTTGTCTTTGTTACAAAAACCCCGTCGAACCACTCGTATAATTAGGACATGATCTCTGTGGGACAGTGGTGCTATTCTTGTCTTTGTCATACACAAAGACCCCGTCGAACCACTCGTATAATTAGGACATGATCTCTGTGGGACAGTGGTGGTATTCTTGTCTTTGTTACAAAAACCCCGTCGAACCCCTCGTATAATTAGGACATGATCTCTGTGGGACAGTGGTGCTATTCTTATCTTTGTTACAAAAACCCCGTCGAACCCCTCGTATAATTAGGACATGATCTCTGTGGGACAGTGGTGCTATTCTTATTTTTGTTATTCACAAAAACCCCGTCGAACCCCTCGTATAATTAGGACATGATCTCTGTGGGACAGTGGTGCTATTCTTATCTTTGTTATACACAAAGACCCCGTCGAACCACTCGTATAACCATCCCAATACAAGATGAACATGTATCCGCCACTAGCTAGGATACCCGGCGTCATCCAGGATATTTATGTACAATTTTGCCTCGCCGCACCCTCACACCAGCCCTCCTCCACATTCTCTAATCTAAAATCCCACATCTGACATTATAAAACGATCGCCCAATTTGTCCACCACGTCGATCGAGTTCTAGTTCAAACCTAGTGACACCACTACGCTGTCCTTTTCCTGTCATTGTGTTGTCTTTTTTAATATAACAACTTATCGTTTGTAGCTTTTGGTTCTAGCGTGGACTAAGACCTTACAGGGTCTTCGGCTGCAGTGTCAAGGTATATAAATCATTGGTGATACCTAAATTGGAGTACTGTATTCAAGTGTGGAGTCCTTATAGATGGCGCCGTAACTGGCTGCGAGTCTACATTTCTCTACTGTTTTGGATCATTATGCTATCTCCAGTCGTCTCGATGAATGTCTTGCAACTGGCAAAAGGTAGCTTAGGCTCTGTGAGTGAGGTTGACAAAAGGCGCAGTTTCTTCCTCACTTTAATCCAAATCTCCGCGCAAGTCGCCCATTTCAGCGGACACAGCAAGAGATACGACTGTCCACACGTCTGAACAAAGAGAGTGGTGTTCATCACTTGTGATGGACAAAAACTATCAATATAGACATGACAAAAAGGATACAAAGAAAAGCTAGAAAAATGGTCGTCGGATTTCAGAATTATAGTTATGAGGAGAGACTTAGAAAAACTGGTATGCAGTGTCTAGAAAAGAGAAGAATCCGAGGTGACTAAATACAGGTTTATAAATAAATCAATGGAAAGGATCAATTTGACTATAACAGATTTTCAAAGTTCAACCGACTATAAAACTATATGGCATAGCTTCAAATTATTTAAAAGACCGTCCAGATTCGATATTAGGAAATACTTTTTTAGTCAGAGAGTGGTGAATGCTTGGAATGTATTGCCACTGGATGTGGTGGAGGCAGGGTCAGTTTAAGAATTTAAGATATATTTGATGATCACAGTCGTTTTTAAAGTGGAATAAACTGGTTGTATACAAACTCTCTAGAATCGTCTAAACCAGTATAATGAAGTTAAGTTAAATTAAGTTAAGTTAATTGATAGGTCAAATGGATTAATATGCTAAAATTAGTTAGGATTTGACCCAATGTGATGGCATGCATGAGCAACATAATTTTACTATGCCGCTAATTATTTTAGATTAGAGCACTCGAAACAACAATCTTTTTCTGACTATTCTGACTATTCTATTTATTAATTCTATATATTTCACGTATATCACTTAGGGACTGTCGTATGTTGTCTTCCCAACGTACTTTGGGACGTCCTCGGTGTCTGCGTCCTTGACTTTTGATCTCCCATGACCGCTTTGGAATCCGATCTTCTTCCATTCTACAGACATGGCCAAACCACTGTAGTTGGGACTGCTCCACTCGTGTCTGCAAGGGTTGAACTTCCAGATTGCTACGTATTGTCTGATTACGGATCGTGTCCCTTTTCGTCACCTGAACCTCATTTCTGAAGTTTGTAATTGCCTTTCTTGGGCTGTAGTCATTGCCCATGACTCACATCCATATGTCAGGACAGGCACATGGGTCGAGCGGTATACATCCATCTTTGTTTTCCTGCTTATTTCTCTTCTACTGAGGAAACCTCTATTTATTGCATGGAACAGTCTACCTGCTGTTGCCCTTCGTGCAGTTAACTCCTCTTTGATTCCTCCCCTGCTGTCTATTACCACTCCTAGATATTTAAAGTTGCTGACCTGCTCCAGTGCTCGTGTTCCCAGGGTTATCTGATGTCTCTTTTCATCTCTGGCGATCACCATGGTTTTTGTTTTGGAGTTGCTGATGTGCATTCCTCTCTTCTTCAACTCTTCTTCCCAGACCTGCAAGTTGATCTGGGGATGTGCTTCGGTTTTCGTGATCAGGGCCACATCGTCTGCAAATGCTAGTTCCGATATGTAACTTGGTCTCATCTTCCAGTACCCTACTTCATACTTTTTTGTCCGTTCCTTGCAGGCTTTGACTTCAACCATGAGGAGTATGAAAAGGTACGGTGATAGAATGTCCCCCTGTCTTACTCCGCTAGTGGTCTTGAACTCTCCTGACTTTTGAGTATTCACTCTGTAGAGCCAATATATTGGCTCGCAAACTTTCTTACAATACCGTATAAACTGATATATTGGCTAAAACTAGTTAGGATTTGACCCAATGTGATGGCATGCATGAGCAACATAATTTTACTATGCCGCTAATTATTATAGATTAGAGCACTCGAAACAACAATCTTTTTCTGACTATTCTATTTATTAATTCTATATATTTCACGTATTCACTCTGTACTTACTTACTTAGTCACTCCTCTTCTACCGTGAGGTGTAGAGGTTTGCCAAAGAGAACGTCACACTGCTCTATCCGCCGTCTTTTTCCTGGCCTCTTTCCAATCCAGCCCTCTATCACTTAGGGACTGTCGTTTGTTGTCTTCCCAACAGTTACCACACAAAAGTTTCTTAATAATAAGCATTACTAAATTTACAAATGTACTTGTTATTTCCAATGGCAGTTAAAGATTACAAGAATAGATTTGTTCGGAGGACGAATTTCCAGATTGGGTGACTTAAATCATATCTGATAATGACATAGAGAGAGAAAAATGAGAAAAACAACCGAAACTGAAGAATCAATCTTCTTCTTCGTGTTGTTCTTCTTCTTCTTGTTCTTCTTCTTCTTCTTCTTCTTCTTCGTCTTCTTCTTCTTTGTATTCTTCTTCGTTTTCTTCATCTTCTTCTTCTTCATCGTCTTCTTCTTCGTGTTCTTTTTCGTGTTCTTCTTCGTGTTCTTCTGCTTCTTCTTCGTCTTCTTCTTCTTCTTCTTCTTTTTCTGCGTTCGTTCTCAATCCTCAGTTACCAAAGCAAAGAAGCTGGATGTAGTCCGGGGAACGGAATGCGTTGTGTGGTTAGTTTACAACATTCAATCAACCAAATCCCGGCGCAAAGGACATTGACAACATCCCCGTCAGCATACGCGGTCCTGGGCTGCTCTTTCTGCCTCTCTCCAGGTATAATCATTTAATCTTAGTCACATTCTCTTCTCCGTGTATTCTTGGGTCCACCTCTCTCTCGTCCCTTGAGGAATCCATGTAACAGCCTGTCTGTCTATTTTGAACTTTGCCGCCTTCCGCAGCGTATGCCCTTTCCAGGCAGTGTCTCCCTAGCCAGTCTGCTATGTTGCAGCCATGATAACGGCATGTACGTATAGAAGGATCGTTGCAGCTCTGGCCCTGACGCTAGCAGTCAGCTATGGGTCGCTAACCGCTGCAGCTCATGCGCTGTTCAGCATCTTGATCCCGTTTAATTCCAATGCCAAGTCAGTAGAGCAGAAACTAGGAGAACGACAAAGGCAATACATAGGAACCTCCTGTCGTTCGTCAGTAAATGTCTACGAACGATAACAAAAAAAGTTAGTGGAAGTTTATTTCTTCTTTCTTTGCGTTCAGGATCTTTTGGCCATGCTATATCTGCAGGCCAGTCGCCATGATGAAGTCTATAGTCTTCACCAGGTCGGAGCGGCTGCCCCACAGCATTTGTCTCAGCTCCGCACCCTTTGGCCAGGTCTGGCAACTCATTTCCCTATAGATTGGGCATTCCTGTAGAATATGCTCAGGGTTCTGGCATCCTGTTCCACATGGGCACTCATCGGTGTGTGAGATCTTCAGTCGGTATAGATGTTCTAGTAATCTGCAGTGTCAAGTTCTCAGGCGAAATAAGGTAGTTTGTTGATTTCTTTTGAGTTGGTGAATTGGGTCTGGTGTACTGCTTATGTTTCTGTCTTCTCTACATTGGTGTAAATACTGATTTCTGATAATGTTCTTGATTTCTCTGTGTGGTACTTGATGATTAAATTGTGCCTTTTTGCTGCCATCTTTTGCCAGAGCATCAGCTCTCTCGTTTCCCATGATTCCGCAATGGGGAGGTAGCCAATGGAGCGCTTTTGTTGAGGATCTCTGGAGTGTTCCCAGTTCTGCTCTGATCTCTGATAACAGTGATTCGTTGTTTTGTTTTTTTGTATTGTATCTAATAGTTCTCTGTAGTCCGTGAATACAACTATTTTTGTTGGAGGTTGCCATTCTGTTTGAAGTATTATCAGTGCTCGCTTGGGGGGGGGGGGGGGGGGAAAGAGATCGATTCTGCTTTGAGGTCTGGGGACAACTTTCCTGTTGGGAGGGCCTTCTCTGTTATATTTCCACTTTTGTGTCTTATGAATGTGCCTCCTAGTGGAAGTTTAATAGGGCGGTATTGCTTGTTGCTTGCTCGGGCGGAACATAACAAGCTACGTCCTTGTAGAACATCCTCGTCTGTGGCTGGCATGACCCAGTGTAGAATGAAGACCTATGGACAATGAGCCATTAACAACCAGTGGATCAACATATCAACGTAGGAAATAGAATTGGATAGAAAATACGCTACGGAAATCACCATCAAACGTGACAAGACAGACCCTGACATGGAACCCACAAGGTAAGAGCAAAAGACGTAGGTCAAGAATCACCAAGAGAAGACATTGAAAAAATGAACACAAGTCCTTGGACCTCAACTTGAGATAAGCAGAAAGAACAGCTCATGATCGAACATGCTGGAGGAGGGTTGTCTATGGCCTTTCCCCGAAACAAGCGGTGGATATTGATGATGATGATTATTACACGCCCACGCTAAAGATTTTGAAATGATTTAATCATAGATCCATCATACTCGTATCATAAAAACGCCTCGACATTTCGGCCAACGGAACTTTATATTAATTTATAACAATCTCACAATCAGTCGCTTCCCTTCTATCCCCTTCTAGGAGTGCAGTCCCCGTTTGCATATACTTGTAATCGAGTGTCCTGTCTTTTGTGTCCATTGAATGATGTAGTGACCTTTTCCTTATTTGACCTTTATTCGTTTTTTTTTTGTGCGGTATTACTTTACCTCTCAGCTAAAGCGCAATTTCAATACGTTATATCGATCGTGATATCCTGCTCTATTGATTGGGGTTCGGAGCAGAGATTATTTACAATAAAAAAGAAGATCTGAACTGATACAATGATATCGGGAGACATGATCGAGAAGGGATGTTTTCAAATGCCCAAATGTTCAAATGGAATCAAGATGCTGAGCAGTGCATGAGCTGCAGTGGTCAGCGACTCATAGCTGACTGCTAGCGTCAGGGCCAGCGAAACAGATCTGCCAAGACCCTTCTACACCTCCCCGCGGTGATCCTGGATAACAGGCTGCAGCAGGGCAGACTGGCTAAGGAGAAGGGATCGAAGAGGGAATGCTAACCCGGTACTCAAAAAATGCTTGCTGAAGTCGGATGTGTTGGACCGAAAGGTGTAAATATCGCAGTCAAGCTGTAAACTACACACAAAGCATTCCGTTCTCTGTACTACATTCTGCTACTTAAGCCGTTTCAGGGTTTGGTAGCGGGAAATTGAGAACGAACGAAGCAAAGCCAAACCAAATGTACATGAAGATCGAGAGACACGATCGCCTAGGGATGTTTTCAAATGTACGTGAAGGAGAAATAGAAGACGGTGCTATATTACGTAATCGATCGGACTAATCCCAGTTTCTTCATTGTAGCCATTTATTAATTGTTTGTTAACGTTTTTAACTTCTTCAGATTTCCATACCGATGTTCCGTTTAGCTGAGTTATCAGAATCGAGTTACCATTTTCATTGGGCAAACTACATTTCCATTTGCAACGTTGAGTTTCCGATAGTATTCAAGGTTTGTTTCGATTAGGTGTCTTAGTTTTGCAGGTCCCACTGACAATTTACGCGAACATTTCTGAGCAACAATTTATTTTCTGACATTTTTTGTCCTCCTTATTCTGCTGAACCAGCACCCTCTCACTCTCTATTCCACCCCATCATCCAACACCCCCCCCCCCTCCCATCCACCCCACCCCCAAATTGATAAATCCGATACCTCCGTCTAGAAAGAGAAAAAAGTTTTTCTGTTTTTTATTTGTTTATTAAAAATGGTTTGTATGCTTTTTCAGCGTTCAAAATTCAAAATTGTATGACCGCCAGACCGAAGATGTCTATAAGTTGAAAAGTCTTCTGTCTTAGAGATCTTCTATTCATTTGTTAACGCCAATAACCTCTTATTATTAAAGTGAATTGACAGAAGTTGGCAAGAAGCTAGGAAAATATTCATTTATGTATGCACTAAAAGTGCAAGGAAGACCACAGGTGGCGATGTTCTATAGTGGCGCAGCGTGTAATTCTCGGTTCGCCCCAAGCATAATCCAGTCCTATTGAACTTCCACTAACTTGTTTTGTTATCAGATATACACAAGTTTCTACTATGTAAACTGAAGGTTGTTGTTTGTGTTAGTCAATCAAAAAGATAAAAACAAAAGCCTTTGGTATGAAACAAAAAACAAACTTTGATGCTTTTTGACTGAAACTGAGGGGACTGGTGGTACGAGTGGGGTTAAGGTTTTTATGTTCATGGCTGCATAGATTATGTAGGTGTTAAGGGGGACATGAGGGTGTAATCTCGCATGTATTATATAATAAATTATAAGAAGCGAATAAGGCTTGGAATTTATTTGTATTTATCTACTTGTCGGGTTGGGGAGAGGAAGCTAACGTCTGATCAGCTTGGGACAGGAGACAAACGTCCGATCAATGGAGGGGAGGAGGCTAACGTCCGGTCATCTTGGGACAGGAGACAAACGTCCGGTCAATGGAGGGGAGGATGCTAACGTCCGGCGAGATTTTGGAGATGAAACTAACGTCCGGTCATACTCGGGAGAGGAGTGTACCGTTCGGCCAGACTAGGGGGAGAAGACCAACGTCTGGACAAGTTGGAGATAGGAGTCTAACGACCGGTCCATGGGGGAGATGATACTTATGTCCGATCAGACAAAACATTATCAGATTATGTTGGTCAGGGTCAGACAAAACATACTGATCAAACTATGTTAGTCGTGGTCAGGCAAAATATACTGGTCATACTATATTAGTCAGGGTCAGGCACAACATACTGATCAAACTATGTTAGTCATGGTCAGACAAAACATACTGGTCAGACTATATTAGTCAGGGTCAGGCACAACATACTGATCAAACTATGTTAGTCAAGGTCAGGCACAACATACTGATCAAACTATGTTAGTCAAGGTCAGGCACAACATACTGATCAAACTATGTAAGTCAGGATCAGGCACAACATACTGATCAAACTATGTTAGTCAGGGTCAGACAAAACATACTGGTCAGACTATTTTAGTCAGAGTCAAGTAAAACATACTGATCAAGACCCCACCTCATTTCCAAAGTTATCACTGGGAACATCTTGTTTAGTGACAGTTTGGCTGGAGATCAGTACTGGGAATTTCCCCCTCCCCTAATTGGTAAGGTTACTAAAGAGTTTCACAGCATTCCACTACAGCCAGGACAACCCTAGTCAATCTTCTTAATGAAACATCAAGATATCTAGAGAACCACTATTACCAGATCCCAAAGACAGTTGTCCTGAGTACCTAATTCGTGTACGACTGGCATTATCAACAATAGCAACAACAGCAATAAAGGAACCTAGGGGTTATAATAGACCATACAAGTAAAGTGAGTGAGCAAGTCCAGGTGGCAGTGAAAAAGGCAAATGCAATTTTAGGTATGATAAAAAATAAATATTAAACATAGTAGCAAGGAAGTGATAGTCAATCTATATAAAGCATTAGTTAGACCTAGATTGGAGTTCTGGAGCTCTTATAGTTGAGGATACGTAAACATGCTGGAAAGGATACAAAAAAGAGCGACAATGTAATTCCAGAATTACAGTTAAAAGGAAAGACTCAGAAAAACCGACCTACCATGTCTAGAAAAGAGAACAATTCGAGATGACTTAATACAGTTTTATAAGATAATAAAAGGAATTGATAAATTAGACTATAACAATTTTTTTTTTCTAAATAAAACTACCTACAACAAAAAAGAGGGCATAACTACAAATTAACTCAAGAAAGGTCCAGATTAGATATTAAGAAATATTTCTTTAGTTAGAGAGTGGTGAATACTTGGAATGCATTGACACAGGAAGTAGTGTAGGCTGGGACAATTAATGCATTTTAAGAAAAGATTGGATGCGCATAGCTTTTAGTGCAAGGAAATGTAAATGAAACTGGTTGTATACAGACTCTGCAGAGTCTTCTAAACCAGTATAACAACTCTCTGACTAAAAACATATTTCTTAATGTCTAATCAGGACCGCTCTTTAGTTAATTTGTAGCTATGCCCTCTTGTTCTTGTGGGTGGTTGTATTTTGAAAAAAAAATTGTTATAGTCTAATTTATCTGTTCCTCTGATCATCTTATAAACCTGTATTAAGTCACCTCAAATTCCTCGCTTTTCTAGATACTGTAGGCCTGTTTTTCCTCATAACTGAAATTATGGAATCCCACTATCAGCTTTGTCGTTCTTTTTTGAATTATTTCCATCAAGTTTATATCCCCTCTGTGGTCTATTATAACCCGTAAGTCCCTTTCCTAATCTATCTTTCTTATATTGCTTAAGCCCATTCTGTAATTATGTTCCATATTGGATCTACCCTTGTGAATGACTGTACATTTATCTACATCAAACTCCATTGGCCAGCTTACAGACCATTCTTGAATTTTATCTAAATCCGACCTCAATATATCCACTTCTGCTTTAGATGAGACACTACTGCATAGTTTTGTGTCATCAGCAAATTTTGCAATCATGGATCCCATATCAATGTCAAAATCGCTTATATATATATATATATATATATATATATATATATATCGGGAACAAAATTGGTCCCAAAACCGAGCCCTGTGGCACTCCACTTTTTACTTCACACCCCTCAGAGTACTCCTTACTTATACCCACCCTCTGCCTTCTTCCCGTTAACTAATTTTCAATCTATTCGGCAACTTCCCCATCTATTCCATGTGATTTTAACTTTCAAAATAATCTTTGATGAGGTACTCTATCAAAGGCCTTGGCAAAATCTAGATAAATAACGTCCACTGGCTCCCCTTTATCTATCATTTTAGTAACCTCCTCCACGAATTCTAATAGATTTGTTAAGCACGATCTCCCTCTTGTAAACTCAAGCTGAATAGTTATGATTAGATTAAACTTGTCTAAATGCATTACAATGTTTTCTTTGATTATTGACTCTAACAATTTACAAACTATGCTCGTTAAACACACCGGTCTATAATTTGCTGGATCTGATTTGTTTGCCCCTTTTGGATTAGAGGATCACTTTTGCATTTTTCCAATCCCGTGGTACAATCTCTGTTGCAAGTGATTGAGAACATAATGTAGCCAATGATTTTGCTAGTTGGTCCCTAATTTCAAACAGCAATTTTGGATGAATACCATCTTGACCTGGACATTTATTCACTTTCAACCCCTCCAATTTTTTAAAAACTATTTCCTCTGTAATACAGAATGATCTTAATCCCGATGTATCCATGTCTCTTTGAAAGATATATATAGGCTCACAAGATTTTCACTTCTGTTGTATTGCTATTATTCTTCTATAGTTTTGACAAAATTATGTATTGAAATTGAGTTAAGCATGTGAGCAGTTGGGATTGTCTGATCGATTTCGGTACGTGTAATGGTCTTCAGTATAACCGTTATATGGGTGATCACCTTGACAGCCGAGGGGGTGTGGCTTATTTGTCGAAGAAGACGCAGGGTTGGCTTGAAAGTGGAACAAACGAAGTATAGGTGGTTCTCAGTCTCCGGTGTTGTTTCCGGTGCAGTTAACAGCTGATCAGATATCATCATGGTCATTAATGCAGTTTCTCCTTTCGGAGTATAGTCCATTACAACACTCCTATTGCAAATTCCGTCTTGAGCTGCCCTTTCTGTCTCTCTTTAGAACTGGTCTAGAGATAAAGTAGTCCAGTCCCTGGTAGTAAAAGATACAGAGTGACGAACAAGGAAATCTGACAGAATGCAGGAACATTGGTATACATAACGTGAGTACTTTGAAAGGAATTGGGGTTTCAAACCTCCAGGTGAGTAATTGTATTTTTTTCGGCTCAAAGGTCGGATTCTTTTTTCTTTTAACACACCTCGTTTCCGGCAAGGTAATTTGTTTCTATTCATTTTGGTTTGTAAATCTAAATATTACACGTCTGTATTTAAGGAATTGGCACATGCTTGTCCTCTATAATTGGATATGTATATCCTTGAGCGGCTGAAATGGGGTCAGTAGAGCTGCTGGTCTGAATATAAATACAAGTAAAACATAATGCCCCTGAAACGCTTACTGACCAAAGCAGGACGTCAAGGTAGGAGAAGAAACCATCGAGGATGTCAACTCCTATATCTACGCAAGCAAAGAGATAAAAAAACACACACAAAATCGACCACGAAATCTCTGGACGATGAAAAGCCAAGAGATCAAAAGCCCCCACAAAATCGACCACGAAATCTCTAGACGATCAAAAGCAACTTGGTTTTTCTAACTCCATTAAGTCAAGTGATGGAAGACAATACGACAAGAGCACCCATTTTTAACTTCGTGGTCACTCCAGCAATTATTTACGGATGCGAATTGTGGAACTTGCGCAAAACAGATGCTGAGAGGCTCAGAGTGACTCAGAGAGCAATGGAACGGCATAATATTTCGATAAGCTGTACGATCCGAAACGAAAGGACCTATGGGTTAGATCATACAGATAAGGTGAGTGAGCAAGTTCAGGTAGCAGGGAAAAAGGCAAATGCAATGTTAGGTATGATAAAAAGAAATATTAAACATAGGAGCAAGGAAGTAATAGTCAAACTGTATAAAGCATTAGTTAGACCTAGATTGGGGTACTATGTACAGGTGTGGAGTCATTATCATAGAGGGGATATAAACATGCTGGAAAGAATTTTAAAAAGCGCGACAAACCTGATAGTTGGATTCCAGAATTACAGTTATGAGGAAAGACTCAGAAAAACCGGCGTACATTGTCTAGAAGAGAGAAGAATTCGTGGTCACTTAATACAGGTTTATAAGATGATCAGAGGAATGGATAAATTAGACTATAACAAGTTTTTTTTTAAATACAGCCACCCACAAGAACAAGAGGACATAGAGCTACAAATTAACTAAAGAGAGGTCCAAATTCGATATGAGGAAATATTTTTTTAGTCAGATATTGGTGAATGCTTGGAATGCATTGCCACGGGAGGTAGTGGAGGCAGGGACAATTAATGCATTTAAGAATATATTGGATACGCATAGCTTTTAGAGCAAGGTAATGTAAATGAAACTGGTTGTATACAGACTCCGCAGAGTCTTCTAAACCAGTATAAAGACGTTAAGTTAAGTTATAACATATATTGATCGGGAGAGGAGATCAATTCAAGCTGTCGTCCTGACAACCCGTCATAACAAAGGTGCTGTTCTTAGCCAGACACCTACAGTATGAAAACCACTGTCGTCGACCCGAGAACTTCTGACATTAAAGGTGGCATTCCTGTTTGGAGAACCACCCCTCTGCAAGAACGGCTGTATCTGTCGCAGAGTTCCTGACTTGACAAGGAGAAGAACAGAAGGCCACACGACGAGCGAGAACCAGAAGATTGGCAGTGGACAAGAACCAGTTAGCTAAATAGTTTGTATTAACTCTAATGAGATAAGACTGTTAAAGTAATATGGATTAGCTAGGAATGATCAAGCGATAGGACAATTTAGGTAATTTAGTACAAGAGAAAGACATGTGCTACTTGCATAAACCTCTTAACTTGAATTAACGTCTTTATATAGGTTTAGAAGACTCTACAAAGTCTGTATACAACCAGTTTCTTGGAGGGTAGTGTTTACCAATGTGCGAGTCCATCTTAATAAACCCACCATCTATATCTGCTCTTAACAAACTACCTGAGGAAAGGTACAAATAACTTGGGTAGATTTATAATTTGAATTTTGTCCAGGCAGCGGTCGTTAAGCCTACTTTTTTTCGATCTCCAACTGTTAAGGTAATTTTAACGTGCTCGAAAAAGAACTTGGGAGTTCGATTTCAATATCAAGAGATCGAGAGAATTTTTACCAAAAGATCCACGGGGGAAAAAAAATCTATATCCACGTGATTCGAACTTGCGACCCCCGGCGCCCGATGCCGACACCTTTCCTCGAGACCACTCTAAAAGATTTAATATAAGTTAACTTACACGTGCCTAGATTATTGCTATAATAGAATTGGTGTTTGTCAAAATAAACATTTATTTGTTATTGTCGAGCACCAACATGCCAGTCTCTGCCTGAAAGCGTATGATGGGTCTCGAGCTACATCTAGACTAGACATGAAGGAGATCATAAAGAAGTATTACAACGAATTAATCAAGTTAGCTGACCTTCCACACATCACAACCCAATCCCCACTTCTACCTCTTTCCAAATGTCCTACCCTTCAGAAATCTGCCACGCTCTTGAGAGTATGCCACTTAAGATATCACCCGGATTAGATAATATCACTGCAGATTATCGAGAGTATGCCACTTAAGATATCACCCGGATTAGATAATATCACTGTAGATTATCGAGAGTATGCCACTTAAGATATCACCCGGATTAGATAATATCACTGCAGATTATCGAGAGTATGCCACTTAAGATATCACCCGGATTAGATAATATCACTGCAGATTATCGAGAGTATGCCACTTAAGATATCACACGGAATAGATAATATCACTGCAGATTATCGAGAGTATGCCACTTAAGATATCACCCGGAGTAGATAATATCACTGCAGATTATCGAGAGTATGCCACTTAAGATATCACCCGGAGTCGATAATATCACTGTAGATTATCGAGAGTATGCCACTTGAGATATCACCCGGAGTCGATAATATCACTGCAGAATATCTCAAAGCCTGTGGACTACAACTCCATCTAACCCTAGCTAAACGGTACGCAACATACCTCCACACATGAACAATACCTATATTCTGGCGTAACTTCAAAACAATACTTTTACATAAAAATGGAGACAATAAAGACCTTGGAAACTACAGCCTAATTCCGCTTCTCCCTGTCACCTACAAACTCTATACTAAATATATACACACTGGGATCCGTCACCTCTTCGATGCCTTGCAACCGATCAAAGAGACTGGCTTTCAGCGCGGCTTCAGTAAAATGGATCAAATCTCAACACGTTGTCGTCAAATTTAACAGACAGAGAGTACCACACCTAATCTTCACCGTTAGCGACTATAAGAAAGCATTTTACTCTGTACAGCCACTTTTCGTGTGCCATTCTCTGCTGGACAAAGGCATTGATCCCGACTATGTCAGAATCCTTGCTAACTGTTACTCAAGACTGTAGGAAAACCTTTCATTCCTTCCAAAGACCAGTAATAGTATCCGTCCAGAAAGGTGTTCCCCAGGGGAATCCTATTTCACCAAGTCTCTTTTCCTCATGCCTGGAGGCCATCGTTGGTCAATACGACTGGGTCCCATTTGGCATCAACATCAATGGTATGCGACTTAACGACTTCGGCTTTGCTTATCACAGAAACATGCTTAGACGCTAACCAGATGGTAGCTTTGCTTCATATAGTAGGGAGAAAAGCGGGCCTCGAGGTGAACACCTCCAAGACAAAAAGTCATTCGTAACCGTTTCGCTACCAATGACCCGGTCATCCTCGATGACAAGAATCTGGAGGACGTGGAGGAGTATATCTACCTGGGACACCTTTTGAACACGCGAGCGACCTAAAACCAGAATCAACAAGACGACGTCGGTCGGGCTGGGCGGCATTCTCTGCCATAAAGACGGCACTAGACCATATCTATGATCAGATCATGCACGTCTCCATATTCAATTCCACAGTTAACCCTGCAGTGTGTTATGCCGCAGAAACATGGGCACTTACAAAAAATGGAGTCCAAACGCAAAGTGCCCCAAAGCTCCCTTGAGAAAAGCATGATCGGCCTCACACTCTACGACTAACGTTTGAAAGGTCTTCACAATACCGATCTATTTCAAATATCATTTGTGAAGGATGCAGTTACCCATGCAGACAAGGTAAAGCATCCTTGGACTGGTCACCTGTTTTAGAGAATTGATGATCGCTGGAGCACAACGACCACAGTCTGGTACCCACAAGACAGAAAACGACCCCGGAGAAGAGCACCTGCGTAGAGGTGATGATGCCAGCAACGTTTATTCCTAAGTCTTCCCAGTCGCACCACCTGATAACCGATTCGAAGCACGCAGAGAAAAGATTTAGGGAGATAATATCTCCTGACGGAACCTCATTCTTATTGAAACCACAACTCTGTGCTGAAACGGATGGAAGGTGGCAGTGCACTTTATGGAAGTAGAAATGAGAACAGAAGCGCAGATAAGAACACATTACAAATTATGCTGAGCTCAGGATCTACATCGACCGAGAGCCACGAAGTGCGAAAGGGAAAAGGTACCTCAGATTACCGGTCAACACAGATGATGAGTCAGATTAAGCGTTTTAATGTTCTACATAAAATTTTACTATTCAAATTAACAGATGAAAACTGGCTTGGAGCTTCACTGTTCCCTATAGTATCTTACTATACACATGATAGCAGATTGACACCGAGTTTTAATGTCCCATATAGTATCTTACTATCCACATGCTAGCAGATTGACACCGAGTTTTAATGTCCCATATAGTATCTTACTACCCACATGCTAGCAGACTGACACCGAGTTTTAATGTCCCATATAGTATCTTACTATCCATATGTTAACACACCAACAGCAAGCTTGTTAGCAGACCGACACCGAGTGTGTACGTATGTTGAGAATTACAACCTCTTCTTCATCATCAATCAACTGATGCTATGCTTCTAGTCCGGTGAAGTTTTGTTGTTGTTGTTGCTTAGATGTTTGCCTCACTAGTTTCTACTGGAAGAGGCGCGCCATTTTCCACCCAAGACCGTAGTCCATTGGGCGATATCAGGACGCATAAACCAGTGCTTGGATGCATGTGTGTATCTGTATGTACCTAACCTAGTGTTTCAGTGATGCAAAAGTGTTTCATGCCATTTGTTGATCCTCTTGTTGATTCTTCCTGTCATTCTTAGGTGGTTTCCAAAATGTTATTTTCTCTTTTTTTCTTTCTTTTTTTTTCTCTCTTTTGTTTTTGTTTTTTTAAATTTTTTTTTGGTACTCTGTCCGGTTTCGGAGGCTCTGTTTTACTTTCGATTTCCAGGGATTGGGGTGCCAAAAATTGGGAATTGGAAATTTATTTTTAATGTCTGTTTTTGTTTTTTTGTTTTTAAATATAAAATTGATAGGAACCTTTTTTTCTTTTTTGCCTTTTTTGTCTTTTCAAATCATCATTATATATTTGGTAAAGATAGTGAGGATGTAATAAAATGATATGTGTAAAGTTGATCTATGAAATGGAATGATTATGAGGATGCAAAAATATATATATATAAGCTAATTAAAATTAAGCGTTGTATAAGTAAAATTAATGATTTTTTCCGTTGGCTCGAGGACCATCAGCAATGAGTTCTCTCGATCGTCTAGTTTTGTAATTTCGGGTCAAACGCTCGCTCGGGTTTTTCATCCCAGTCATGTGTTGGCAATTGTTACAAATGTAAGAGATTCTTTGACTTTTGAAGTAAAACTTGAAAATACTGCACAGCAAATTGGGTCCTCGGGGTTCAATTGTGGTTGGGATGGGTAGTGGATAGTCATCATTTGTATTTGTAGGAGGGTGTGGGTGGATTTAGTGGACATCGGAGGAGGAGGGTGGAATGATGACATTAAGAGGTGGGGGGGAGGGGAGATTATTGCTGGTTCCTGTCATCTCATGGAGGAGTATGGCTTGGCTTGGCTTTGTTCGTTCTCAATCTCCAACTACCAAACCCTGAAAGGGCTTAAGTAGCAGAATGTAGTCCAGAGAACGGAATGTGTTGTGTTGTAGTTTACAGCTTAACTTCGATATTTGCACCTTTCGGTCCAACACATCCAACTTGAGCAAGCATTTTTTGAGTACCAGTTTAGCATTCCCTCTTCGATCCCTTCTCCTTAGCCAGTCTGCCGTGCTGCAGCCTGTTATCCAGGATCACCACGTGGAGGTGGAGAAGGGTCTTGGCAGCTTTGGTTCGCTGGCCCTATGCTATGGGTCGCTGACCACTACAGCCCATGCGCTGCTCAGCATTTTGATCCCATGGAGGAGTATAAAAAACAAGCACGCAGAGAACTTATATAATGATCTTATCAAGATATTGACGTGCCCCGATCATTGATCCATAGTTTCGGATACTTTATACAGTTGCTCTATCACTGACTTATTATTATTGTTTTAGTTACAAGGCTATGTATTATGTATTTTCGTATTTACAAACTTATATCATATTAAGAGGTTTTATATGTGCGATATTCTTGGTTTTACTGGGTTACAATATTAAGGCTATTATTTTATAATGTCCGAGGGTAGACATTAAACAGATTCTGTAGTTTCTAAGGCATTGTCAGAAAAATGATAATAAAGCTATTTCTAAGTCTAAGTTGTATTATCTTCCTTTTAATGTAGAGCAGAGAGTGTGTTCATATATGCCTAAAAAGGATTGTCGTATACACGATTATTTTTCCTGTGATCCCTCTAGAAGTCATAACTGTTATCTCTTATCCTCGATAAGGGCTCAGGTACAGTTTTGCAACTCTTGTAGCTCACCAGAGTTGTTAATGTTGAGGATGACCTCATGAGTATTAGAGCACAAGAAAAATTGTATTTTCAATTTTGTGACTCTCACCTCTTCCTTAAAAGGTTGACTTCGTTCATAGGTAGACTTCGTTAATATGTAGACTTCGTTAATAGGTTGACTTCGTTAATAGGTAGACTTCGTTATCGTCTTAATCTGCTCTTGATACAGGGGGTAGGTGGGGGCGGGGGCGGGTGAGAAAAAGGGGGGGGGGTATATGGGGCGTATTATATACTTAATTAAACTAACAACTAATATGTTTGTGGTCTAGGAGCATGAAATATACTTTTCTTGGTCATAAATTATGATCTCATAAGGATCTGATAATCGGTCTTTCTTATATTTTATGTGAGGAGAGCGATTGCTCCTATATTTATTTATAGAGGTAAATAATGATGGGTCTCCTTGTGAAGGGAGAGTGAGTCCGAAAATACCCAATACGGTTTCGTCCGCATGTTTAAGTTTTCCTGTGCTCCCTCTAGTAGTCGTAACTCGCTTCGCCAAATCCAGGAGAAGTGCAGAAAACAAGACCGGCCGCTCTTTATGTTTCTAGACCTCATCAAGGCCTTCGACTTGGTTAGTAGGAAGTGACTATTCGAACTCCTCCAGAAGATCGGCTGCCCCCCAAAACTGCGTAGCATGATCATTTCTTTTCACACTGATATGAAGGGCTCAGTTCATTACGATGGATCATCTTCAAACTCTTTTCACACTGATATGAATGGCTCGGTTTTATACGATGGACAATCTTCAAACACTTTTCACACTGATATGAAGGGCTCGGTTCTATACGACGGGTCATATTCAGACTCTGTTCACCCTGATATGAAAGGCTCAAACCTATACGACGGACTATCTTCAAACTCTTTTCCCATCAAGAATGGAGTGAGGCAGGGATGTGTGCTAGGCGCCGACCCTCTTTTGGGATCTTCTTCTCTATGTTCCTATCCTACGCTTATGACACATCTGTGGACGGTGTTTATCTGCGCACCAGGTCAGCTGTTTAACCTGTCCCGACTGCGTGCGAGGACCAAGGTGAGGACGGTGCCCATTAGGGAGATGCTATTTGCGGATGATGCAGTTGTAGTGACCAATAGTGAGGCCTTGCAGAGACTAGGAGACAGATTCGCCGAGGGGTGCAAGCAGTTTGATCTCACCATAAGTCTGGAAAAGACAACGGTCTGCACACAGGGCATTACCACAACGCCGTCCATAAAGATTGATGGCGTCACTCTGGAGGTCGTCAACAGTTTCACTTATCTGGGGTCTGCCATCAGCAACACTCTCTCGATCGAGGAGATAGACAGTTGGCTTGGCAGGGCAAGGACCGTCATGGCCCGCCTGACGAAGAGAGTCTGGGAAAACACTGCGCTGTCTCACTATACCAATGTCTGGGTCTATCAGAGCTGCGTTCTTGACACTCTCGTGTATGGAAGAACTTACACTAAACAGGAAAGGCGACTGAACACATTTCACGTGAGGTGTCTACAGCGTATATTGGGGATTGGGTGGCAAGATGGAGTGTCACATTTTACGGTCTTACAGAGAGCAAACACTCATAGCATGTATTCGATGTTGAGCCAGCGACGTCTACGGTGGTTGGGACATGTTTATCGCATGGAAGAAGAGAGGCTGTCAAAGGATATTCTTTATGGGCAGATGGTCATTGGAGTTAGAAGAATCGCCCGTCCCACACTGCTATTCAAGGACGTAAGTCAGTTGGCGGGGGCATAGTGGCTGCTAGCGCTCGTAGAGATCTTATGGCTTTAGAGAAAAGAGAAAGACTGAAGAAATCAAGGAACAGCCAGGCAAGTCAGCCTCCTCAGTATGGTTGTATGTTCTGTGACAGGGACTATCACTCGCGGATCGACCTTTACAGCCATAGCAGACAGTGTCGAAATATAGGAGACAGAGCTAGGCAAAACTTACAGGGCGCCACGCGCATGGTCTTTAGAGACTGAGACGCTTATGATGATGTTATTTTTAAATCGACTTTTAATCTCCCGTACCTTTGCAGCTTCGATCTATTTATTTCTCCGAGTGTATATTATTTGGCAAAGAACGGTGACTCTTTTTCCTTCTTCGTCGCTCCCTCTGGTTATCGTCTATTTTGCAATTGTACTTGATTTGCGTGCAAAAGATACTGACAATTAACTCATCCAAAACAGAAACTATGCAGATCGCCTGAAAACCTGAACATCATGGCAAAATATAACAGGTGCAAGAATTGAAGTATTTAGGCACAGGTATCTGGACGGAGGTCAAGACAAAGAAATTGAGATAATGTGTCAAAAAGCTAACAAAATTGTATACCAGTTGTCACCATTATTGAAACACCCTAACACAAACATGCCCATAAGATAAATGCTGATAAACAGTGTAGTCATGCTAACGCTCTGTTACAAGTGCCAACCATGGACTTTTAGAAAGATCACGACATGTGAGGTGCCTCAAGAAAATCACAAACGTAACTAGGAGAGACAGAATGCGGAATCTTCTTATTCTTCTTAGTACGCTGTCAAACGTCAACCTGTATTTTTTCGAAAAAAGCAGCGGTCATCCTGAGGCTGTCGACACTGCTATAGAGCTTGTCTAGTGTTGCCACTGGTGATGGCCACATCTGCTTTTTCTGGTCCTCGTATGTCGGGCAGTTTTGCAGCAAATGTCCAGCTGTCATTTTCCCGGTACCACAAGTGCATTCGTCAGTGCCACTCATCTTCAGTTTATTGAATAGGTGGTACCTCAGTCTGTTGTGGCCTGTGCGGAGTCTGAAGACCACGACCTGCTCTCTTCTGTTCAACTGGTAATAGGCATCATTTTTTGTGTAGCCAGTATGTTCTGTTTCCCATTTGGCCATGTATCTGGCTCTAATAAGCCTTTTGGACTCTTCGTAGGTCACACTAGAATCTGGTTGTGGTAGTCTTGCACCTTCTTTTGCCAGTCTGTCTGCCTCCTCGTTGCCTTCTATCTTTTTCTTTCTTTGGTACTCGTATAAGTACAGCGTCTTTCCATGCCTGCGGTACAATTCCCCTTTTCCAGCTTTGGTTCAGGACTGATAGTAACTTCCTCTTTGCTGTTTGGCCCAACCCCATCAGCATTTCGTTTGTTACCCCATCTTTTTCGGGCGATATCTTTTTCTTTAAAGTACTCATGGCCTCTTCCATTTCATTCGTTGTTAGTTTTACCATCATGTGCTCCTCTGGTGCCATATTGATGTTGTCGTGGCTCTTTTGTTCTTCGAATGCGGAATCAAGAGATGCGAAACATCGTTGAAGCAAAACCATGTATGGAATATATTAAAGGGGAGAAAATCAGTTGGCTTCGACCACCTACTGAGAATGCAACATGATTAACTACCCCTGTTCGCCTATAGCGCACGCGATCGGGCTTTTGCAACCGTGGCAGACCAATAACAAGATGGATAAAAAATGTTGTGGATATTCTAAATCAACATTGGATCAAGACTACTTCAGCCACGCTTCTGGCCCTGGACTGAAAATTTACGGCGTCATACGGCACAAGTAAATAAGACAATAATGCGCACACTAGAGTTTGGCACATTTTATGTGTGTGGGTTAACTCTCTAGCCTTTGGCTGTCCCTAGCCTACCTACAAGACAGCAAATAGTTTAAAGTCCGGAGTCTTCTAGATAAACTGCCTTCCAAGCTAGTGAGTCCTATTTATCCGAGTTGTATTCGGTTTCCTTTGTCCGTCTTTGGTGCACCAGTATCTCATTTGCAGAAGGTAGATTTTTTAATCAGTTTTACTTCACCTGTTTGAGCACTTTCCAAGCTGACGAGTCTCATCTACCCGAGACGTCTATATGGTTTTAGTCCGCAGATGCTAGCTTGTCACCGCTTCTCCTGTTAGGATGAGAATGATATAATCACTTTAGCCTTTAGCTTAAATGAACTTAACATCTTTATACTGGTTTAGAAGACTCTGCAGAGTCTGTAAACAACCATTTCTTTTTTTACATATTCTTTCTCTAAAAGCTATGTGTATCCAACCTATTTTTAAATGCATTAATTGTCCCTCCATCCAGTACTTCCTGTGGCAATGCATTCCAAGCATTCACCACTCTGGATAAAAAAATATTTCCTAATATCTAATCTGGACCTTTCTTTAGTTAATTTGTAGCTGTGCCCTCTTGTTCTTGTATGTGGTTGTATTTTGATAAACCTGTCAGTCTAATTTATCCCTTGCTTTGATCATCTTATAAACCTGTATTAAGTTACCTCGAATTCTTCTCCTTTCTAGACACTATAGGCCGGTTTTTCTGAGTCGTTCCTCATAACTGTAATTATGGAATCCCACTATCATCTTTGTCGCTCCTCTTTGTATTCTTTCCAGCATGTTTATATCCCCTCTACGATAAGGACTCCACACTTGTACATAGTACTCCAATCTAAGTCTAACTAGTGCTTAATACAGTTTGACTATAACTTCCTTGCTCCTATGTTTAATATTTCTTTGTATCATACCTAACATTGCATTTGCCTTTTTCACTGCTACCTGGACTTGCTCACTCACTTTGCCTGTAGGATCTATCATTCTAATATTTATCTCGCCCATTCTGTAATTATGTTCTATATTTAATCTACCCGTGTGGATTACTGTACATTAATTTACATTAAACTCCATTTGCCAGCTCGCAGACCATTCTTGAATTGTATCTAAATCCGACCTCATTACATCCACTTCTAGTTTAGATGAGACACTACTGCATAGTTTTGTGTCAGCAGCAAATTTTGCAATCATGGATCCGATATTAATGTCCTAATCGATTATCTTCTTCTTCTTCTTCCTCTTCTGCGTTTGGGGTTTGTTTTTTTATTATGCTAATCTTCAGAAGCAGAACTCCAGGAATGGGTCAGAAGGCTCGATGAAACCGCTCTTGACTATGGTATGGAGATAAACGCTGGAAAGACAAAATTAATGACAAACAACGCCGAGGGCTTCAACGGTAGAATACAAGCTAACGATCAGGAACTCAAAGTGGTTGACCGTTTTAAATATCTGGGTTCGATTGTCAGTGATGAAGGATCAAAGTGTGAGGTGTTGGCCAGAATAGCACAGACAATAGCGATGCCTGCACGGCTTAACAAAATCTGGCAAGATAAACGGTTAGCACTATGCATGAAAATCAGATTAATGTGCACACTGGTCCTGTCAATATTCCTATATGCTTCTGAGACATGGACAGTTACAGCTGACCTTCAGAGAAGGATACATACCTTGGAGATGAGATGTTTCCGAAGACTTTTAAACGTCACGTACAAAGATCGAGTTACAAATGAGGAAATACGAGATATAATTACAACAATAGGGCCTTTTGAAGACCTCTTGGCAACTGTCAAAAGAGGGAAATTCACTTGGTACGGTCACATATCGAGATCAAATGGTCTTGCAAACACAATCCTCTACGGGAAGGTGCAAGGCAGACGACGAAGAGCCCGTCCCAAAAAGAGGCGGGAAGACAACATAAAAGAATGGACCAATCTCCGACCAGAAGAGGCACAGTCAGCGGCCGCTGGCAGAGAATGGTGGCGTGGTGTTGTGAGGATGTCTTCATGTGTGCTCCAACGACCTCACCGGTTACGGGATGACCTAACTTGACCTGAAATCTTCAGTCCAATCGCCAGGATGAAGTCCACAGTCCTTTTCAGGTCAGTGACCCCATAGTTTTTGTCTCAGTTCTGCTCCATCTGGCCAGGTCTGGCACCTTAGTTCTTAGTGGGTCGGGCATTCTTGAAGTACATGTTCAAGGGCCTGGACTCCAGTCCCACACGGACATTCATTTGTTTGAGAGATTTTGAGCTGATTTAGGTGGCCCAGTAATCGGCAGTGGCACGTTTTCATGCGGAAGATTGCAATTCGCTGGTGTCTTTGTAGCTGGTGGATTGGATCTGGACTGTTACTCTCTCCCATTTTATTTTATACTGGCTGCGAATGATGGTTTTAGCCTCCTTATATGGTAAATCTGGCAAAGATGGCGCCATAACTGGCTGCGAGTCTACATTTCTCTACTGTTTTGGATCATTATGGATGCCGCCAGACCACGGATTTGCCTGGAATTCACACTAGTCGACGACTTACACTTGTGTTCACGGAAACGTGGTGTTGTTTTCCGTCGGGACTTGTTATTTCGTTCTTTTTTTTGGTGATTTCTTCCATCCGTTTATCCTGGTCTGGACGCCGGCTGAATGGAACTACGCTAATACCTGTGTCGTATTTCACGGGTTAGTTCTGCCGGTTCACCTTCACGAATTTGGCGTGTGGGAATTTTAGATGCTACTATGATGAGCTGAATACAGCTGGGGAGAGATGCCAGACTCACTCACACGCTGAGTGTTGTCTATACGACCTCTTGTGGTTATCGAAAAGGCACGACAAACTGCGTTAGATGCCATCCCACCTTTCTACCCTGCGGGTAAAATGTTTACGGAAAGGCTTCGGTGGTAACCCTGAGGCAAAATCTGCATCCTATGCTATCTCCAGTCGTCTCGATGAATGTCTTGCCACTGGCAAAAGGTAGCTTAGGCTCTGTGAGTGAGGTTGACAAAAGGCGCAGTTTCTTCCTCACTTTAATCCAAATCACCGCGCAAGTCACCCATTTCAGCAGACACAGCAAAAGATACGACTGTCCACACGGCTGAACAAAGAGAGTGGTCTTCATCACTTGTGATGGACAACTATTATGGTACGTTATGGGTGTATTGTTCCATTTTTCCCAACTGCTTTGTAATGTAGATGTTTCTGCAAAGACACATCTGCCCCCTGTTTCAGTTATTCTGGAACGTCGCCGCATTTCCCTGTTCGGTCATGTTGTCCGACTGGACAAGGAGGTCCCAGCTCACCAGATTCTTCAAAAGACAGCCAACAGTGCTAACTGCCTCCACCCTGCTGGCTGGAAGCGCCGGAGAGGTCGTCCCCGAAACACGTGGCTCGAACAGGTAGCAGCCTCACCATCTGCCTTAGAGGAGGCCTGGCAGCACGCAGCTACAACTGGACATGGTGGTGTTCATCCAACGCAACGGGCCTCAGACGCCTAAGCGAACATTATTATTATTATTTGGATAGCGGCACTCTCGTTTCCCGAAATTCCACACTGAGAGGGGAGCCACTAGAGTGTGATCTTTGAGATCTTTTGTTTGGCAGTTAGTTCTATTCTGATTTTATGTGTTATTTCTTCATTTGTTGTGTTCTTTACCGATTCAAGTAGTGCTTTACAGTCTGTAAAGATCACTATCCTGACGTGTGTGTGAGCCTCGAATTTGGTGACAATTTTCAGTGCTTGGAGAAGTGCCATTGATTCTGCCCTCGGGCTAACGGAAGTTTTCCCTGTTGGAAAGGACTTATGGGTTATCTTTCCGTTGTTTTGTCTCATAAAGATGTATCCACCACCCTTTTTTGCCGGACCTTCTACAGATCCATCTATGTACACATGTGACCATTCTTTAGGGCTGTATTTGCCTTCAATCATCTCTTGAGCCTTGGCTCTTAGGTAGGGGGTGGCCTGATGATCTTTCTTTTCTAATCTAGATTGTGGTTTGGCTCCTCATAGTCAGTCAGCATTTCCATTTCTGAGCTTTTGCATGGGAGAAGGTCTCTGTGACAGCTATGTATTTATTGTGATGTATGTATAAGTTAGTCCATTTAAACCTCCCCCCCCCCCCCTCCCGGATTTTGGTGTTTGACCTGCATGGGATGGTTTGGCATGCGTCGCAACTTCTAGCCGTGCACAAGCACCTTCTCTTCTCGTCTATTGTGTACGGGTCTGAGTTTGGTGGGTTTTTTTCATTGCCTGGATTGGGGTACTTTTCAATCCTTCTGTGATTAATCGGATACCTGCGTTTTGTACTTTTGTTAGGCGGTCTGTATTTGTTTTGGATGCTGTGTCCCAGACTGACATGCCGTATTCCAGAACTGGCCTGACTGTCCCTGTATAGACGTTTTTGAGAATGCGACTGTTTGCTTCCCAGCTTTTTCCTGCCAACTTCTGCATTAGGGAGAGTTTTCTTGTTGCTCTCTGTTCTATGGTGTTCGTGTGTGGGATCCAGCTGAGCCTTTCTGTCTAGCTTTACCCCAAGATATGTAGGGTTTTCTTCATATGTGATTTCACTTTCATGTAGTTTTTAGTTACTACGGTCTTTGAGGTATTTATTTGGACTCCCCAGTCTGACGCCATTACGGTATTTGAGGTATTTATTTGGACTCCCCAGTCTGACGCCCATTTTCCTATGATATTTAGTGCTCCCTGCATCTTGTGTTTAGCAGTGAGTAGGTTTTCTGCAGCACACCAAGATCATCTGCCTGGAGATATGCTTAGGAATTGTCTCCCCTACGTCATTGATGAACATCGCGGGTAGGTGATTTGACTCCTCCTTGTTGGAGAGTGACTCGATGGCTCGGAATTCCATCTAGCTTCACTTCTTGCTGTTCGATAGCGGAAGAAATCACGTAAACAACTAAACATTCTCCTTTCTACTTTATTTTTAAGCATTTTTTTTTTTCCAGGTGTATCGTTAGTCGCGTGTTTACAATTCTCTCCATGATCTTGCACAGGCAGCTCAGTAGGCTGATTGGTCTGTAGCTTGACTTCTTTGTTTTATCTTGCTGTTTCTTTCCTATGGGAATTTTCCGGTGCTTCATGATTGGTTAAGTATTATGAGAAGTTTGTGTTTGGATGTGGGTCCTATATGTCTAATCATGTCGTTGGTGATACCATCTTTTCCTAGGGCTTTTTTTAGTTTTAGTTTGTTTATGGAGACATTTAGTTCTCTCATTGTAAAAGATGACTGCATGCATGTGTCTGGGTTTTGGTGCTTCAGCTTGTTTTTGTCTCAGTATGCACTTGTTTGATGCGCTCTTCTTGTATTACTTTTATCTCTGTATGAGTCTAAGATATTTGCTGCCATCTTTCCTGTATAGAATTTTCCATTTTCGCTGATCAGTCATGCCGAGCTCGCTGTAGTTTCCTCATTGAGTATTTTTGTCAGATTCCATAGCTTACTTGTGTCTTTGTCCAAACTGCTTGTCTTTTCATGACAACTCCCTTGTATTTCGATTTTTTGTCTTATTGTGCCTCTGAATGTTCTCTTCTGTCGGGCTTTCCTCCATTGTTTCTCTTGCATCATTTAGGTCATCATGTAGTTCTAGTATATGGCTCCAGTATGGTTTATAGTCTCGCCGTTTACCACCGTGGAATCGATGTCCGTACGTGTTTCCCTACTCCTGATATTCAAAGGGTAATTGACACAGGGTCGATTTCTCACAATTGGCTATTTACTGTTTTTTGTACGTTTATATATGTCGTCCGTTGCTATGGCAAGGTCTGTTGTACTCACTTTTGTCCATGCTGTTGAGTGGAATGTTGGCTTGTCTTTTGGCTGGTTTATGTCAATGAGTTTATTTTCAATCATCCAGTCTTCAATCTTTTCTCCTCTTGGATACATTGTCGCATATCCCCAGCTTGGTGAGTGGCTATTAAAATCGTCCAGTATGATGCGCCTTTCCTCTGTGGGTTATTTATGCCTTAGGTTGTGTGTGTAGCAGTTTGTGATTGTCATGTCTCCATCCGGTAAGAGTAATTGATTAGGTGTTCGAACTCATCCTCCTCCGATTAGTTATATCTCTACAGCTGGGATAACTAGAGTTAACATTCTCCTTTTATTCTTTTCTGTCTATCTTGTAGTAATACTACTCTGCCTTCCTCTGACCATCAGGTTAGCAGAGGCACCTGTTGCTTGGTTTGGTACCTTCGAGGCTGAACTCTCGGCACCGCTCCTCCCTGTTTGACTGATAGGAGCGACACCATAGCGTTAGTTTGGATTCTGTGATTATGTACTGATTGAGTAGATTAGCTGCCTCCCTATTCTCACTTATTTCTCCTGAGCTATGTATGATATGGCCTACTTTTTCGTTCTTTGTTAATTTCTAACAAAAGAAAAGAAGCTTTTACTATCAGTTTTGTTACTAAGAGCAAGTTTTTTTCTTGCAGTCTATTTTTGTTGCTTTATTCACTTTCTGAGCTATTTTTTGCTTGCCCAAATATTTTTTATGTTTCTTTTGATTTACCTGCCTCTATATATTTTTGTTCCTTGTTTTATTTTTTAGCTCTTCTACATTTAACTACACATCCAATTTACTTTTTACGCTTGGGGATTTACTTTTTGAAAATCTCACCCTTGTTCAACATCTTTCCAGATTATGTGGCTCGCTGCTTCTTTCATCTTATCTGCCTTAGAGTAGTTTTATGTTTGCTGTAAACTCTTGACAACCCAATGTCTCCCAGACAAAAGCATACGTTCTCAATTGTTGTAGTGGTGTATAGTGTTGTGTTTGGTGGAGTGCAGGTTCTACAGATCGGTCCGCCCTGGGCACAAAGTATGGTAAGGAGGTGATCGACTGATTCATGGTTGTGGCAGAATCTGCAGTTTGGTTCACGTAGTGGGTCTAATCTAATCAGATTGTTGAGAGGAGCATGGCCTGTTCTCAGGTTGAAGATCAAACTCTGGTCTCTTCACTTCAGTTTCTTGGTTGGGTCCTCGGGATCTGGTTTTGCTTGGTGAATCTTGTTAGTATAAACAGATGTGCCACTAGAAGGCCATTTCTGTCAGAGTCTGTACGAAATGCAGTGGGTTCATTTAATTGCAGAGCTCGTCTTCCCCTACACCTTAAGCTATGACAGTATTTATAACCCGAGTTTTTTGTTCGTTATTTAAGTAAATACGTGCTTCATGCAGAAGTGAGTGTTGAACTGGATTAATTTCAGTAGGGCCCCTACCGAAACAAAATATACCTATTGTAATCATTGAGCAGCATTTAAACAGTATTTAGTAGAGTTACTCTTCTTATACCATGTGACGTAGATATTTGCCAGAGATGACCAGACAGTTGTATCCGTCATCTTCCGCCTGACCAGGTTCCAGTCCTTTGTCTCGGACATTGGGATATCCTGGAGGACTGGATTGCCGTGGTATCCGGCCCTCTCATTCTACAGACTGACCTCAGTTGAAACTGCTCCACTCAAGTGGTTGCACATGTCTGGTTACGGAGTTTGTCCCTTGGACCACCTGTATTTCTTCTTGTAATCATTGTTTAAGACAAATAGGTGATTAACTCATCTCTGCTGGTTTGAAGGGTCTGCCTCCTTACGGCATTCCCATCTGTTTTTGTCCATGGCCGCTTAACATTATTCAGCTATCCTCCAAATTAGGGGGTCATTCAGAAATCCGCAAACCTGCTGATGCTTGATGGACAGACATGATTGATTTTATGGGCCCTTGGAAAGAATAGGGGCTTGCAAACTAGAGTAAAATAAATTACTAAAGAAACAGCCACAATAAGAGTTTAAACATGAAAACATGCTAGTAAATAAACAAGTCATTGACCACAATAACAAAAACAAGTTTGACTTAAGTGCTTAGAAAACATTCACACCAGGTTTTGCAGTGCTGACCTGTGCTACATAATAGTGAGAAGAGATCATTTAAAACAGAAATCTGAAACAAGATAATAAAGAAACTATGTAAAGTAAACCTAACAAGTTCTTGACAGCAGCCCACAAGGGAAGGAAAAAAGTGGCAGAATACTAGTGAACATAAGCAAATATTGGCAATAGTGCAAGCAAGTGGTCCGAAAGGGCCTTTGTGTATGACAAGGTAACCGCACTGCCCCACAGAGAGCATGCAGTGAGAAACAACCGTAACATGGCATCACACCAACCATGGTTAGGTAATTTGCTAAGAGTAGCATAGATGGCGCCTAACAGGCTGTAAGTCTACTTTACTCTAGTGTTTTGAGTCTTAAGATTCATATCTGACTCACATCAGATAACCACCCTTTGCGGCACCGGTACCTACACAGCGGAGTAATAAGCTGCTCGATCCTAGCCCGCTAAGCAGGAAATCCTCCTCCCGGCTACATCCAGCTCACGCTAGAGCTGGAACCTGCACAGGATGGGGCATCTGCCCCCGTAGAAGCACAGGTCGACTAAGACTAAGCAAAACAATTATGGGTAGAGACAGAATTATCTCACAATCGGAACTGCTGGAAAGAAAGTTATAGACATTTTCTAGTGATAAAATGTTCTACACGCATACATATGGGGAAGACAAGAAAGGACTCTGCAACTGAAGTTCAGATTAAACTCTCACCGAAGAGCTATTCAGATGAGAATACTCGTAATATGTGACCAACAGAGTGGTCTAACCCAACCAGAGCAGAAGACTTAACTCATGACTCCATACACTCAACTTTCACAAAGGTCAAAAGCCTGCAAATCTAGAAAAGCCCTCAATTTGAAACTGGGGTTCCAAGGCAACGAGGAGGCAGACAGACTGGCAAAAGAAGGTGCAAGACTACCACAAACATATACCAGTATGACGTACGAAGAGTCAAAACGGCTTATCAAAGCCAGATACATGACCAAATGGGAAACCGAAACATACTGGTTACACCAAAAACGATGCCTATTACCAGTTGAACCGAAGAGAGCAGGTCGTTGTCTTCAGACTTCGCACTGGCCACAACAGACTGAGGTACCACCTATTCAACAAATTGAAGATAGGTGGTACCGACGAATGCCCGTGCGGCACTGGTAAAATGACCGCTGAACATCTGCTGCAGAACTGCCCGACATACGAGGATCAGAGAGAGCAGATGTGGCCATTACCAGTGGAACTGCAAGACAAGCTCTATGGCAGTGGCGACAGCCTCAGGATGACCGCCGCTTTTTTCGAAAAAATAATGGTTACTTTCTGACTGCGTACGCAGAAGAAGAAACTGGGGTTCTAGAAACAATATCCCACATATGATACTGGAATTAGAGGAACAAACTTTTTTCCAGGAATTGGAAGAAAGCAAGCAGGTACAAATGTCAAAGAAAGTTGAACACTGCTCGATATAGATGCTATATTGTACACTATCAAAAGTGCTATTAAATTAAAATGTGACTTCAAATAAGATATTTTATTTTCACCCCAGAAATTTTCTGAGTGGTCCCGCAGGGGTCTTTGTGTATGACAAAAATAGCATGGCCACAGAGAGCATATCGTAAGATGAATTAGGTGGTTTGTTAAGAGCAGCATAGATGGTGCCTATCAAGCTACAGGTCTACTTTGCTCTAGTGTTTGAGTATATTAAGATCGACTCACACACCAGTTAACCACCCTTCACAGCAAAGTAATAAGCTGTTAGAGTCTAGCCTGCTAAGCCTGAAATTCTCCTGGGACCTGCATAGGGGCATCTGCTATTGAAGTACAGGTCGACTAAGAACCCCAGAAAATAATAATTTGACCCTTTTATATGTCACCTACAGGTCATGAACAAAAATTGTATATAACATTCTCTGAGAAGACACCAGCAGAGCTTTACAATGACAACGTCACAAGAAACAAGAACTAGCAAGATATTCAGCTCACCATACAAAACAACAAATAAAAACATTTAAAAATGGCAAAAAAGGGATATTAATTTAATTTCACTTCCAAAATTGTGCACACACACACACAGTGGCAGTCCTCAATGTATCATTTAACAAGGCAAACAATACCACTTCATTTATTGTACATAGGATCCATACGGAACCAACACCCCACAGGACAGAGATTGTGAACAGCCATACGCGAGAAATAAACTACATAACCCCTTACACCCAAACAAAAATATACCCTACATTCATAAGTGTATGCATTTTTACACCAACATGCCAGCTCATTTTAGCATAAACCTGCTACTTTACTTGGAGCAAGCACAAAATGTTAATAGTTTCTCAGGTAGAGTCCCTGATTCATGATACTACCTTGATCATACGACTGTTTTCTATAAAAACCCTAGAATCTGTTACATTATTTCCATTACTAAACACACAGTAGATCAGCTTGTGACACCACAAGAAATGTAACTGTAGCCTACTGTGGAAGTTTGACAGCTGTAGGTTCAGGTAGTGTGTGTTGTTGATCACTCTTACGAGGGGAATAAAATTCATAATTTGTCATGTGTGCGTTAGTGACCATATCCCGCTTGCCATTCATTATTTAAAGCACACAATTCTTCTACTACACATTACTTTAAAAAGAATCAAGAAGACATTTCTGTGTAGATAACTAGTAGGAAGTATTGTTTTGATAAACACCATCAGCGTGCAACATATCACAACCTTGAAATGCACATACAGTTTTTTAATGATTTGTGTAGAATACGTGGAGGATGGAAATTAGGGATCTGCAACAAAAATTTTTTATGCTGTGTACGTAGTATCAAAGCCATTTATTTATTATTTGTAACATCAATTCAGACAGATGTAAAACATTCAGCCACATTGTGTTCAAAATGGAAAGTTAGGATTTGTAATTTAAAGAAAAAAGCCCAAACTTTGGTAGATCTAGAAAAATTGATAGTTTAACAGTATGTGTATCTGGATGAGAGTTTGATGACCCAGTACGTAGTCATCATAAAAGCATGAACTGTGGCAACAGATTTCACAAGGAATATCAGCAAACTGGATTCATCGATCATACCCAGGCACTCACTAGATATAGCAAATGTCAACGACAAGGATGACAATATGCAAATCTCGATATCTCCAAAACTCCCCATCTTAAATGATATCCTCCTATATACATTCGCCACTATGACATCGATACATTTACGACTTTCCACGTTTATCAGACCTTTAACAGACTCCACTGTGATCATGCCCACACACTACATTGTCATAACATCCACACACAAGCCCTTGCACAGCGATTGGCACCACTACATCTCCCACAAATGTTCAAACAACTACCTGAACATTTTCACTCACCAAATTCTCCTAGGATAGCACTTCATCTATCATCATGACAAATAAATGCACTCACTAATAAATGTTTTCAGTTCATTTTTAACAAGACTAGTTTTTGATGTATAAAATGAATGCATTTATCAACACTCTTTAACATGAATTGTGGGCGACGTCAGTAGGTTAAACAACTCGCACTTTACCAACATAATATTCACAAAATTTTGCTACAATTTCATATTTGATAAGGCATAATTTTTATAAGTTTAAATGTGAAAAACTGTCCTTTTATGAATGCATAAAAGTTTAAATGGCCATTCTCTATACTTGTGCAAGTTTGAATGGCATTATCATTGTATTAATAAACATAGGCATACATGGCCAGCCGCCTCTTAGAACATCCACAAGTAGTTTGTCATTGGTTTCATTCAGTTGTCATTGGTTTAATTCAGAATTTACTTATGTGTTGGCATTTTAAACATCAATTGGCCCATTTTCACATACTGGACTATCCTCTGATTATGACAAATGTCAAGATTTGATCAGATAAACCTGTGAAAAATTGTAATTGAGACTAATTCTATATACAATGCCAACTCACAAGAATGTACAGAAAAAAATTAGGTCGTTCTATGCAAGATTTCATGCTACCATTTCAGGGGGCTTTGGGTGAACAGCATATGTAGTTTCAGCAGGTAGTTTATGTTACATTTTGGTGTAATGAACTATGTCACAATCAGCAGATGCCTATCAATGACAGGCTAAAACAACAAAACTGTAAAATAAGAACATGGTACATGACAATTGCAATGAACAATTTATCACCGAACTGTAAATGTTCTCCCGATCTAAAACAACCAAAATGGAAAGAAAAACATGTAAGGCCCATACATGGATCTGCTCATCCCTCTCTCATCCAATTTTAAAAAAAAAAGAACCAGCATGTGCTACCTGCAGTTACAAAATTATACTGATACTCCATTTATGCCTTCCGATATGGTTTGGCTCAAATAAATACAGTACCTGATGAGAATCATGAGCATGGATTGAATAGTTGTCTGTAATGAGGGAATGAAACAATGATATAGAATAATGTCCATACAATAAAGTCATCTTTCTTTGATTTGACCAGAAGTGATGAAACTTCACAAGCTTTCACTGACTGTTACAGAAGGGAGAAATGTTATAGTTATTTAAAAAAATAGGTACGGGCTCACAGGGATGAAGTATGAGTACACCAAGCCTGAATAAAAAAAAATTGTCAAAAAACACATCCAGCAAATAGTCAACAAACTAAGTGAAGCTTCTTGCATCTGTGGCAGTCATGTCATCTTATATACAAAATGTTCTGATGAACCTGCAAATGTTTGTCTAGGAAGTTTACTTCTCTGCATTTGTAAAACAAATAAAACTGAATTCCGGTACATCAATATGGAGACACCTTAGTCAACTGACTAAGTGAGTCCAGCAATTTAGCAGGACTCTGTTGAAGCTGGCAGCTGGGTTAAGCCGCAGACTTAACAAGAGACGGAAAGTCTGCTTCATCGTCAAAACGAGGCGCAGACTCTCTGGGTTTGCTGCCCACTCCTCTCAGGCCACCGCGTGATCCGCGGCCTCCACTGCCTGGGCCACCACGCTCTATTCCGCCCCTGCCTCCGCGTCGACCTCTGCCTCTGCGGGGTGTATCATTGAAGGTGATGCGAATGTCAGTCACCAAATGCTTGCCACGACTATGGCGAGACTCCTGATGATAAAAACAAAAAAGCAACCTAATGTCAGTTTGACTAGTTGGACAGTAGACTACACAGAGAGCTCAAATTATTATTGTATTATTTTCCATCAGTGTTGATTAATATGCAAGCACCTCGACCAGCCTCAAACAATTTGATCACATGTAACAGAACTAATATGCAAGCACCTCGACCAGCCTCAAACAATTTGATCACATGTAACAGAACTAAGCTTTTGTCACAAATTTGACTTCCAAACAATTGTCTTCCAGTTGCAGTGCCACCTTATAAATAACCAACAAACAACAAAAATCACAATTTCATGCAAAATAAATCAATAAAAGACTAATAACTAATAAACATACCTCATCTTCCTCTTCAGATTCCTCATCTTCCTCTTCATCCTCCTCTTCGTGTTTCTTGTGGTACTCCCTTCCCTTAGACCACTTAGAACCATCTTCTCCTTCACCAGCTTGGCGAATGTTGAACTCTGCCTTTGGCTTATGTTGTGTCTGAAGAGCCTTCCATTCATCTAAAGTCATTTCATGAGGCTGTGCATCCTCCTCTGGTGGCTGTACATTCTCAGTGCTCTCACTGAAAGACAATATTATATGTCAATGCCTCAACATACACCATAAATTTTACACCTTAAAGTGACCAAATGTCCTTCACCCTAACATACTCAAAAGTGCTGCTCATACCACCAGTCATTAGTTTCACTTTTATTTTCAAAAGCGAAAATTATATCTGTTTACATTTTATAATGATGTAGTTTAATGATTGCCAAAATATGTTCTCTACTTTGTCTGTGAGAGAAGTTTATTTTTTCAAGTCTAACACCGTAATAGTATAAAAAGCGCTTCAGCATCTTCCCCTTACTTAGCCAATGTACTTCATAGTAAAACATGAAGTCTTGATGCTTGGAATTTAACTTCAAGAAATTCTTCAAACGGCCGGCAGTTTAAATGCTCACAAATTAATTTTATGCAGGAAACTGCTATTGCCAGACACGGGTAAATTTTATCGATTGTATATACATGTTAGCTGTTTATACATGTGAACCCATACTTTAATTTAAATCCTGGTATAAGTCAGGAGCCTTTGCAGCACAATACATTTCCGTCATAAAGATATCTGAAAAAAAAATGCATGAGCAAGAGGCAAATGAAGCGTATTAGTTGGTACTCAGTTATGAATTTTTTGTAATTGTAATGCAAATTGAAGATATGCCTTCGACTTCTTAAAAGTGAATAATTTGTTCAATTAATGTACATTATATTTTTTAGGGTTCTGGACATGTTAGATTAAATGAGATTGGGGGGGGGGGGGGGGGGGGGGGGGGGGGGGGGGTGTGTGTGTGGTGGTGTTTGACAGCAGCTAGCGACTTAGAGCTGGTTGCTTAGGATCAGAAAACCACAGCTGATCAAAACCCTAATTCTGCCTCTACGTGGCCACTCTGGAAACAGGCTGTACTAGTCATCAGTGTAGTTTGGCCAAGGGATTGGGACCCCAGAGGGAAGGCAAAGAACTATACTAAAAAAAAGTCAGCTGAAATCAGATTTGTTGGACTACAAGGCATAGATATCGCAGCCTCGCTGAAAACAACAACTTTCTTTTCAGGACAAACACAGAAAAAGAAGAAAAAATTAGGGCATGAGTTTTTAAACACACTATAAAACATTCCAAATATTACATAGAGAAGACTTTAGTGTTTACATATTGGATCTTTCATAAATTCCGACTATCGATAAATCTCTATGTGCTATTTCAAGCCAAACAATAAACACTACTGTGATGAAAAGTTTGATCACACCCAGGCTGCTTGATCAGTATCCGGTAAAAACAATCATGGTTTATCTTACTAAATCTGTTCATCATTTCAAGCAAAATTATCTAAAGTAGCTTATAGTAATACAGAAAAATTCACATACTTGAGTTCAGGATTCTCTGGGACAGGCTCAGGTTGAGTTCCCCACTCATTTGGTTCATTAGGAGTTATCTGTTCCCTAAACAGAAATTATACATACTCAATGCAAAAACATGTTTTTATACACACAAAAAACCACCAACACAAAAATATTACAAATGAATGAAAATAAGGATAAAATTGCTAATTTAAAAGCAAAATAAAAACTTGCTCCCTTAATATGCTTCACCAACGAGCCAATGAACATTTACACACAGCTGCAAATTACAAGCTTTTTGACAAATTATATTATAGTAAGGCTGCTTGATCAGTATCCGGTAAAATCAATCATTGCTGTTCTTACAAAATTTGTTCATCATTTCAAGCAAAGTCCTCATCTAAAAGACACTGTTATAGTCCATTCTTCTCACTTCATCAACTAACAGGGACAACCCTTACTCAATATCATCCTTGAAATTTCCCCAATTGTGAGCACCTCCACCTTCCCTCTTTTCAACTGGCTTGACTCCCCTGAAATAAAAAGGTACAAATCTGTCTACAAGAATTTAAGTCACACTAAGGAAGTTAATGCCAAAGTACGGAAGTATTAGAATGCTAGTGTGTGTGACCATTCATAAAGCTACTGCAGACCATGCAGCCTGATTTCAGTTAGTGGAAATGTCATTGACCCATTGCAACAATGCTATAATAATGAAACAAGGGAAAACTAAACCAAAAATTATATCTGAAAATAATCACTTGATGACAAATAAAAGCAAGCAGACAATCTCATGCCAACAAAATCACACAACCCATGCATTTAAAAATGAAAATTTGTTCGTTCACCTTGTTTCCTAAGGTGGAGTGCATTATGCTGTGTTTTTGCATCCGACTTCAGCACTATTTAAAAAAAAAAAAAAGATTTGCTTCCCATAGGGGCATTTTACCTTGCTGAATCTGAACATGCATGTTTGGGCTGTAAACCAAGTCACTAACCACTTCGCTATGCAGTCGCCCAGCATTGCTCTTGACGTCATAGTGAAACAAGCTTCTCTACCATTATAAGAAGAAAGCGAGAGAGAAGACAAGAATATCTAATGGTACTTTTAATTCAACAGCCGACAATACTTTTTTTGGGGAAAATACTGTAGGAACAAAAATCTATAACATTACAATTGTGATGCAGATCATGTAGACAAAATATTCAATGCATATCAACCCTATCGATATATATTTGGCCCTGTATACAGTATGAGCTATTTTTTAGTCTCTAGTCATTAGTGGCAACCAGGTCACATTACGAATTTAAATTGAAGATCATCTAATGCACACAAGGCGACACCAATCAATAAACCGTGCTTCATAAGTATGCTCTAATACATCACAGGAGACGAGACAATTTACAAACAATTTCGAAAATTACAATTACCTTTCATTTAACATAAAATACTTATTTTTATGGCCTCTCATTCGTGCACAGTAATTTTTCGAAGTAAAAAAAATGTGAATCACTGGGATGGTCCAGCCTTTGTTTCAAGATATTAGACCATGGTTTGGTTCATCTAAATTTCCACGTAACATATGCTAGTTGACCAGTCAAGTAGATTTTACAGTCATGAGTCAGCTCGAAAGGAAACCTAGAATGGTTCTTGCAGTAATAAAGCTAATGATTAACAAATACAACAATTTTGTCTGCAGACATGATCAGAAATATACAAAATATCGCTACACCCCCATATGGACAAAATAAGAGTGACTGCAAGTAAGAAACGATTAAACTGAAACCATGCTTACTATTGAAAACATTTTTTTCTCCTACCATAAGTGCAACATTTAATTATACCAAAAAAAACGCCTCAAGAGATTTGTTTAAAAAAACTGCACTGACTATTGTTACTGATAGTTTTTGTTAATATTAATAAATTTATCACAATAAATGATAACCGTATTTTCAGATCAAGTCATTAAATAGGCCGCAAATGGTTTGTTATTTTTTAAATGATCAAAGTCAAAGTAAATCATAGCATTACTGATGCAAGGGTGTGAAGTGTTAGTGACCTCACATTTCAAGGCTCGGTTATATAAGGGCAGGTGCCACACCTCTTTCCCCACTATAACTTTCCGGAATGAATCGGTACCGATTTACGGTTGGGTCGACCTAGGAGCCCTTGCGGTCTTGGAAAACTTTTCCGCCTCAACTGCAAAATGAACCCAGGACCACTCAGATACGAAGTCAGCTCGTTAACAACTGCGATATGCGGCTCCCAGTTTTAAATGATTCGAACTTCAAAATAATTTATTATTGTACTTACCCTGTCCCTTATTTCTAAACCTAATTTCCAACATACACTCATCTCACAAAACCTGCAGCATAAAATTCTTTGGTCTGCCGTCTCAGCCACATTTGCACTTTTATTGTTCAATCTCTGTTATTCCTGCCAAGGTGTGTTTTAGTCCACCAATAAGGCAAAAATCGCTGTACAGCTAAATCTTCTTCTTCGTACGGCTAAATTCAAGAAGTGGCCACCTAGGTAAATTTTCTCCTCGGTTAATCAAGCTGTAGTATTCTGGCATTTACATGGTGGATCAGTATTCCTCTAGTCAGCAGACCTGAGCGTTTCACACAGTACGATTCAGCATTCACATTGTCACCTTTCTTCTAGAAATTTGTTAACAGCACTCCAAAAACACTAAGCATAAACCTTCCATGCTGGTAGCATAACCTTGAATTTTTTGGCAGAAGGTGAAGGATGTTTCCATTGCACTGAAGCGCACTTTGATTCGAACTGATAGTGATGCACCCATGATTCATACCCAGTTACAATCTTGTTAAACATTTCTTCAACTCCATATTGACAGCTGCAGCAATGTTCTTTTTGTGTGCCCACCATTAGCACGCTTTCAAGAAATTCAATATATCATGCATTATACTGTGTGCTAAACCATGCAAACACACCCTATTTCAGTTTCTACACTATCGATACTCGCATGTCAGCTCAATCTCCCTCCAACCATGACAGATGCTAATGTTGCAATCTGAACAGGGCGACAATTTTTGCGCACCATTGAGAAAATTTATTGACCCAATTTATACACTTTTTTTACGCGACAAAGGCTTATCACAGAGAGAAATCGTTTCCTTATAAATATCCTTTGCATAAAGTCCTTTTATCTTTTAAAAACACACAACAGCGCATTGTTCTTTGTACACACTGGGCAAAGATGTCAAGTCAATGTGTATATGTACTGTGCATGGGACATCTACCAAAATGAGAAAATAAGTACCTGTGATAGAGCATTATGAGGGATTACCGCACACCAAGTGAAGTAGAGAGCTGCCATTAAGACACCATCATGGGTGACGGGCAGAGAACACTACGCTAGTCACTGACCAAGGATCATTCAAATAAAGTGGTAAACAGTTTCTGTAGCCCTAATGTTCCCACAGAATCCAGTAAGGATAGACAGCTATGACAACTACACACATCTTGATGTATTCAACTTAAAATCATCACCACAGACAAAAGCATATAAATTGACATACACACAAGGACTTGAAAACTAGCAACATGCCGTAAACACATAAGTTCTAGTTTAAACAATTTAAGCAATTGAGTGAAAAGGATGTAACACATTTGTTCTGGTCATGGGCCATGCCACAAAAAAAGTGAATGAACAGTACATCAAACAAAATTGTTCTGTCATGTCGCAAAGGAATTGAATGAATAGTGATGCAAACAAAAGCAACAGGTCCTAAAACTGAAAACTAATGAACTGCTACTCTTTTAAATTTTACAAAGTCAATAAGGTTGACAATTTCCTCATGTTAAAAATCATTGCTTTGAAACCGCACTGCAAATGATGGAATCAGGCTTCCTTAACCCTCTAGCTCCATTCAGAAGCGATCAGCGGTGTGAAAATAGTTATAATTCGACTGGGTAAATATATATGTCTAACACAGGTGTTTCATTGTTTTGCCCACCTTTACATATTTAGACTGACCTTAACCTTAAGCACTCCAATATATTTTTGAAAAAAATGTCAGTCTTTTGTGACCTAATTAATTTTCTTAATTAGTCGCTATGGTAGTCGTCTTTCAAAATTTGTAACTTTTATGTTTGTTTATCAATAAATATGATTTTCTGGCGTGTAGATACACAATAGCATAACGAACATGTGGGTGTTATTGTTGTTGTGTGTTTGTTAGTTTTTGAGATTCAAAAAGATGAAGTTGAAAATTTATGAAAATCTTGGGAAAAATTTGGACTCGACCACTAGGCCTAGTCGCTTCGATAGAAAACCATGGAAACCACAACAACGTATCGATACTGTGTTTACAATATTGCCACAACTGTTAGTTTCCAATTCAAACGTAGTTCTTTCATTTAAACAAACAAAATAAAGATCTACACGATAAAAATCTTTCCCAACAATCTACTTCCCCTTTCGCAAAAGTCGGCTTGCTCCAAACGGCGTATACAAAATTAAAACTGTTCAAAAGCCATTTGTAATCGAACATACGATACTTTAACCGGCAAAATATCGTGTATATATGGAGGACGTATTCAGCAGTAAAAAATGGCTGTTGGGAGTGACTCCGTTTCAACAACAAAAAATGTTTCCGCACACCGTTTTTGTTGGCCAGGAAGGATGGTTTTTTTTCTAACATTGGCGTGCTGGAGGTTAAGTATGGATGAATAGTTGCTATACTTTGGTGAATGCACTTATTTCCATATTTATGAATGTGGTTAATTTTTTTAGGACTTCAATAGCCAAAAACATTACTTATTTAACTTGATTAGGTCAATGATAATGCATCTGGATTACATGTGGATAGTCAATAGCAGTTCAATTTATACTTTGAAACAGAGACCAGTGAAAGTGGTAATGTGTTAAAAAGAAAATTGAAACAATTTCAACAAGTGTGGTATTTTACACCTCCGCATTAACCCGTATCAGCCTGTAAAATGCTGAAATTGACCAGAAAACATTGACAATTGTGGCCCGATATGACCAAAACAGACTTCTGATGACTAAAGTGCTGTGTTTCACGGTTCTACGTGATAGTTGCATCCACGTGTACAATTGATATTTATAGCCTTTTCATACTAATGTATATTTTTATTTTGAATACTTCATGTCATAAATAATTTAATTTGTCCAAATAAAACATTCCAGAAACAATGTATTCAGATTTGAACTTCAACACACCCCCATAAACTTTTTGTAATATAATGTAGCTAATATAAAATGTGGAGGGGAACCAGATAACCACAGATCTATGATGGATAAGATGTCTCGCATGAAATAAGCAATTGGCATAACAAGATTTTTTAAAACCTATTACCCTGCTTTATAGGACATAAATAAAGTTGCTGTAAAACGGGAAATTGGAAAAGGTAAATACCAAAACACTGGAGCCTTTAACCTTCTTGAATATATACACATGGTGAATGCTCATACTTATAAGTCCTACACAAGCAAGCGATACATTCTGTAATCACTAAATGACAATGTATAAATATAAATGTAGCCACTGTTGAATGCAGTGTGTGCTTTGTAGCGTGAGAACAATTGAGCGAACTACATCTATCCTAATTAACATGCAAAGCAATCCAAAACAGACATACGTTTTGTCAGTGCCACTGTGACGATCAAATTCCCTCTTGCGTTCCCCTCCAAAACCACCCCTTGGACCTCCAAAGCCACCTCTGTCACCTCCACGGCCACCTCGTCCCCTGCCCCGTCCACGACCTCTAGCTCTTTCACCGCCAAAACCTTCTCTGTCGCCTCTATCTTCTCGTCTCCTGAAACCTTCTGGTCGTTCCCTGAAACCTTCTGGTCTTTCCCTGAAACAGAAAATGATAGGAAAATTTATATTAAATAAAACATTACGTCAAACATGGGTGTTTAATTCCTATTAACCTTTCCTTGGCCAGATGTGTTGTGTCTTACATTGTCAACCCTTGTTGCTGGAAAATCGTGATTACAATGTCTGTCTTCGCTAGAGTGTGTAAAAGCAAAGCCATCACCTTGGGGCATAAAAGTTTGGTGTTGTGCAGATCCATGAAATGGCTGTGTGTGCAATTTAGTTTTTATAAGGATCAAATTTATGCTTCTATGCCTTATGGGGTTGGTCATCATGTAGTGCAAGCCCATATCTTGGAAAAGATCATTTTTATTTTGACAATCACTTTTCAAGCGTCCAGTTAAGCAACCATACTTCTGGAACACCAAAAATCATACCTATGTGCCACTATACAAACCGAAAAGGGTGACCATTCAAAGAAAAGGCCAAACTCAAGAACAAGAAAGTCAGATGCTTCAGAGAGGAATATATTTGGTTGCCACTTCATAGCATGACAAGGCACCAGGTATATTTTGTCAAGCAATTGTACATAAATTTCTTTTCACGTTGTGCAAAGCAACACAGAAGAGACCATGGGACACCTGGTCAATCCATTCCTATGACCAATGGGTTGTGTTGACCTAGCAGATCATTCTAGCCACTTGGTAGGAAATCTATAATAGTGGCAACTGTCAACTCCATCCTCCATCAAGTTTTGCACATCACAACGCAGAAGCGAGACACCAAGCTATTTATAGTTTCGCATTGGAGTTGGCGATGGTCTTAATGGAGTGTCTCAATAATTGGTTGACAAAACAGGCACTTGGCACTTAATCTTGCCATGTAGTGGCAACCAAATTTCTTTTAAGGTTTTTAGACCTTAACCCTTCTTGATTTTGGTTGACTTTGAATGGACACACTTTTTTGTGTGTCTGAATATTGGCATATGAATACATTTGATGGCGTTCTAGAAGTCTGGTTGCAAACTGGACACTGGAAAAGTAGTTGCCAAGATATGGGCTAGCAACACCTAGCACCATCAATTTTACCCATAAAAGTAAAAATTGTACACACAGCCATTTCATAGCTCTGTGTAACATCAAACTTTTATTACCCAAGGTGATGGCTTTGCTTCAATATACTGTTTGAAAAACAGTCTTTTGCTGAAGGCAATCATTGGCTCATCAATGCTGAGTTCTCTCCCAGGATTATAGTTTTTCTATTTTCCCTGATCAGCGGTCGAACTTTAGAGCTATGTCTAAATCTGGCTGACCTCGTGTAACAGATTTCTCCAGGTCATTAATGTGAAACTGACAGTTTAAAAAAAATATATTTTTGGATATCACATTTGCCACTGCAGATATTCTCAGTATCACATCAAAAAACCAGTAAAGGACCATCTCAGTGTGACTATGCCAAAATCAAAAATTGATATGGAATATTCTGATTTCTTCAGCTTTCAGTACTCGTCGATTTCTGCGTTCCTTTGTCTTTGTTCAGCATACTTCTTCTTCGTACGCTGTCAGACGTCAACTTGAATTTGTTCGAAGAAAGCAGCTGTCATCCTGAGGCTGTCGACACTGCCATAGAGCTTGTCTAGTGTTGGCACTGGTGATGGCCACATGTACTTTCTCTGGACCTCTGTCAGGCAATTTTGAAGCAGATGTTCAGCGGTCATTTTCCCTGTACCACAGATACATTCGTCAGTGCCACCTATCTTCAGTTTATTGTTCAGCATACAAATTTGTTTGAATTGAGCACGTTCAGTAAAACATTTATACTACCGGATAGCATATCAATGCCCAGTGCTTTTGACACTGAAACCTCCAGGAGTATGCTGTGTCTTCTAATCTACCATCGACAGTAGCCTCAACATCAGTACTGGTTTCACTGTTAGATTTGTCATTTTTTTCCGTAATCAAAGTTTAGATCCGAATCACAATCAAAATTGATACCTGATTCATCAGTATCTTCATATCCCGATCAGGCACTAAATCAGTTTTCAGACCCTGAAGTATAGACTCCATAACTTGAAAAGCCATTTCTAAAAAATGCACCCAAACATTTAATTTGCATCAGAATTGCACATGCTGTTTTGAGAAAATTGTAGCGCTGTGTGTCCTTGATGTTATAACGTCTTTCTAACCAAGGAAAGTTCACCTTTGCAACAATGACCGACACTAGTATAATGTGGTCAATTTTGGTGCCTACAAGCTGAAAGGGTTAATATGTCTGTTGCTTTCTGGTACATAATTTCCAATCACATCACCCTCAACACCATTTGGCATGTGCTGTATATATATGTATATACATATGTATATTTTGTATGCACCCAGTTCTTTGTTGTGCTGTACCAGAGCATGCCGCTAATTTTTTGTCAAACCGATCTGCCACCTTGGATGTGTATAACCATAACGCCACCTAAACCTCGTTCGCAGTGTCCATATGTTGTCTGGCATACGTACCACATGGCAAGCTGTATTTATGTGATACTGCTGTTTCTAAGATATCTTGAAAGAGTCAAATTTCTTCATTTCAAATCCGATCCCTTATCGATATATTTAGTGCACACAGCACCACAATTGCCACACTCCAAAGCAGTAAATCATGGCTGGAATTGACCATGGAATAAAGGTGTGTACTCTTGTTGTGCCTCATTTTTATTAGAATATCAGCTTTATGCGAGCTGCTATTCTGATTATAATTTACAAATACACAATTTACGAATATGCCTAAGATACATGCATACACACACAGGCCCCTTCAAGAGACTGACAGGTAAGGCCGAATATTAAATTACCTAAACTCTGGTGGAACATTTTCATCTCCTACTCTCACTTCCCGATTCTCCTTTGGCCCTTGCCGTCTTGGAGGACGCTTGTCTCCATCATTATCACGAATCTCTCGTGGTTCACGATCCCTGCTGCTGCCCCGTCCGCGCCCTCTTTCATTCTGTTTTGAAGGAGCTGCTTTCTCTGTAGAAGATTTTTAAATGATAACATTTTAGGACCGTCTAACATTACGGGTGTTATTGCAAGCCTAAACTTACTAATTTATTCAATATTTTAAAAGACAAATCAAATACAATTAATTTTACTGAAATAAAAGTAGTACTGGGACTGGGCTATGTATGAAATGTACACGTTTTTGCTAAAATATTGTTAAAAGCATATGCTTTTAATTAACTTTTGGACCATTGAAAACTGATTTATTTTTGTACTATGGTGACCAGTTTCCTTTCTTTTTACACTGTCTTTTAACTCATGCATCTATTTATAGTTGGATAGATTGAGGCAGGCCAAGAATAGGAATTGAGCCAGGTTCTGTTGCAGTGAGAGAAAATGTGTATGTGACATTACAACACACTGCAATGTACCAGAGGTGAGACACGTGATATTTTATTGACCTGCATGAAGTGAATGCTGTTTTTCCTCTTCTTTATTTGTCCGAGAAAAGTACATTTTGTTAAGTTGTGTCGTAGTCTACTGCGAGACTGTGACATCTGTGCATTTTGGCCATCAACATTATCAATTTAAGCATGGCAGACTTTTGAGACCTGGTCTGCCTTCCTTCTTCAATCCCTGTTCTGTCCAGCAGCCTGTTTCCACTTGGAGGTGGAATAGTGCAGCTCTTGTTGCCTAGCCCTGACACAACGTTAGCTATAGGTTGCTGACTGCTGTCATGTCTCATTCACTTTGTCCTCTGCAGCTTTTTTAAAATGGTATTAACAATGTAATGCACTCAAATGGTTGAAAAATAATATTCTAGCCAGTACTGCAACAAAAGGTAATCTGGTTGTTAGTTAAAAGAAGAGGTGGCTACAGCATGATATGGTTGTAGACAAGAGATTTCAAACGCTCAGAAGCTTGTGCGGATCTATTTGTGCACTGGAAATAATGAGGTCCAAGTTATTGAATGATGAGTTCACATTCTGGCTCCAAAAACATGGACAATGGAGGCATTAGATATAGATAGCAAAATTGGGTGGTGGTAGTGTGCATGCTAATAAATCAATATCACCTGTAGATAACAAAATGACACTGTAATCGGTGGAATGGGAAATCCACAAATGAAATGGGTGGGGGTGAAAGAATGAATAGGTGTGAACAGTCAAACTGCATGAATCGTGGGTATCCGTATCATCCGCCATTTTTTGACCGACGTGTATTGCTACTTTTCTGCATTCGTCCACTGGCTACATCTGAGTATGATCATTGGCTGTGCTGTCATGTTTTTGTACTACTATATTTGCACCATGGTCGTGGTGTTTCATTTATAGACTAGAGGTGTGATACATGCAATTTATTTCCATGTTTATTGGAGCAGTCTTCATGCACACATGATCAGGTGATTTAGCTGTTGTAGACCATGCTGCTGATCCGTAGACTACTGTTGGTCTCATTACCCAAAGAGACTAAGCGTTTCCAGTGATTTTTCATCTTGCCTTGGCCTCTGTATTTTCAATGTGCACTTTCCTCTCATCTGCTGTGATGTCTGAATTTACTCATGTGCCGTTTTGAGCTGTATTTTTTTTCAGCCACTTTTCCTATTTTTTTTTTTAGAGTGTGCTGCTGTTGATTTTTCAACAATCTGCACCATCCATTTCTCTGCTAATGCTGCTATGTTGTCTCCTGCTGCTTGTATTCACTTATTTGCAATTATTAGGTGTTCTACACACTACATCATCTGCATAGAGCAGCTTTCACCTCGTGGCAGATCACGATCATGGGTGAGATCATTGATAAACATGAGGAACAAGGTAGGAAACAACAGCACTGAGAACTGAGGAATAATTTTGCTGTTGTAACCATCTATGGTAACTTGCTTTCCGGTTGTGTAGGAATGACCTAATCCATTTTCTCATGTTACCCTTGATGCCAATCCCTTTAGTTTTGCCATTAGTCTTTCATACCTCATAGAAGGATTTGGGTCAATCTATACATAGTGTATGGACCTTTTTCTTTATTTGGAAGGCAGTCTTCAATAATCTGGGCAAATATGTGACTTGATCTTCTGTTCTGCTACTTTCTAAAACCTGCTTTTTCTGGTATTTTCTGTTTCTAGGTACCATTTATCTTCTAATGACCACCCTCTACATTGTCTTACAGACAGGATGAATTACCAGACACCACTAAGGTAAATCCAATACCTTTTTCAACCTCATAGGAACAACACCACAACCTCAACATAAAAACATTCACAACTACTACATGTGATATGGGAAACCAAAATACTCCCCCAAAGGAAAACGGCAGCAGGTGTGTGATATGATAGAAACACTATACCACAGAGAAGTATGCATTCAGGTATAGACCAATGGATCAGCAATCAGAGCACTGAAGAATGGAGGCACAGAATCTCTATCTACCGAGATAAGAAATAGATGGAAAATTATGTTCAAACTAATCAGCTGAAGCACAGGCACTAATTATTGATGAGATAAATGATAACAAGACAATGCTAATGTGTACCTTACAGATGAAACTGCCAGAACTAATAGTTTTGGTTGAACTGAAAGTCAAGAGAACTGTAGTGCTACAGTGGATATCCTTCCACTGTGGCATACCAGGAAATAAGAGAGGACAGGTTAGCAAAGGAGACAGCAACACAATAAATAGAACAAACAATCACATTGCAGGTAAAGAAAAACCGTAAGCCATAAGGAACGTAAACAAATGAGACTATCACTGCCTTGAGAGAGAATCGCTATTAAGTCATATCAATAGCTTATCTTACGCTTCTATCGAAGAGTAATACTGGCATTCACTTTGCGAGAATCTATATGTACTCGTATCCATAGCTTATGTATATTTGAAACCGCAATATAGTTTTAAAAAACTTGCAAAGTCGTCATGTAGCAAATGATTAAAAACGTAAATAACGATTTAAAAGATTATATTTTTTTTAGCTTGTCAAGTCAACAAAATTTTGTCACAGCCAAGTGTTTTTTTTAAGCCCTGTGTATATATGTTATGACTTAAGTGGAAAGACATGAAAAGAAAGATATAATATCTGAAGCAGCAACAACAGGATTGTTGATCAGTGTGAACAAAAAGTAAAAAGGAAACGAAAACAAACAAGCAGCAAAATTAGCAACAAAGTTTAACTATCAAATAATTTAATGTTTAACGTATCTGGAAGGTAACATTGACAACAAAGGAGAAAAAAAAAACATGCTAGCCCTTTTCAGCCCGTAGGCGACAATCTGGAAAATGGCGGCCCACTACGACCTCCGAAATGTTTGTGCGCTCGTGATTTAGTTTGTGGAATTACAATTTTTTTTAATGGACCTACGCAATGGCCCAACTAACATTTAAATGTAAAGTTATTTTTAGCAAGCCCACATTTGAGGGAGTTATGATCTTTGAAAGTCTTCACAATTTTCGTGATGAAAGTTTGACTTCAATACCGGAGAAATTATTTATTATTTGGTCAACCCAAATGACCACATATCTAGATTACTTGTGGATCTTCGATACACGCCCAATTCAGACTTTGACAGGGACACATAATACGAAGACGTGTAACAGATGAGATATATGTCAGCAAAACGTGATGTATTAGTACCAAAAAATGTTTCCTCTCCAATTTCCGCCCCTGAATTAAAATAAACAATGTTTCATATCAATATTTAATCTTCAGTCTTACGATGTTTAGATCATAAATTTAGCTAAATTTCTTCAATATTGATTTATTTTATTTTGAATAAAACTTTTGACACCCACAATTCCGGCATTTTGGCCAGGATTAAAAGACAACCCTGTAAAATTTGTCCAGACTGAACAACAGATTAACAATGTCAGATTTGCTTTCAACTCTCGTCATCCAAAATGGAATTTGGCAGCATTCTTCATGAAAAATATGATTAGGCTGTTTAACAAGAATTTTAATTCAGTTGTATTACATGGCTCAGAAACACAGCATGTCACTGAGTATCACATCCAGACATACTTTTTCATCAACAAATGTATACTTTATCTGATGGTCTGAGGTAATGGCAAACAGATATATTGTAAAGAACATGGCAACAAGTCAAAAGAGCAAGTGGAGATGGGTTAGGACACTTAGAAAAAAGGTCAGTTAGTATAACCAGACATGTACATGATTGTAATAATAATCTTTGACGTCCGTCCCGAAAAGGATGTCAGTGAGGCTGCAATATCTGTGCCTATCGGCCTGACATCCAATTTCAGTTAGCTTTTGTAGGTACCAAGTTTGCCTTCCCTATCTTTTAGCCAGACTACAACAGTGCAGTCTGTTTCCATAGACCCATTGTGAGGCGACTAGGGCCTTGGTCAAGTCTGGTTCGCTGACCTGGTGCAAGCTGCCTGCATGCAGTCACTGGCTGCTGTTAGCTCATTCATTGTACTGCATCTTCAACTCCAATTGGAACTAACTAACTATGCACTCAATTTGAACCAACAGAGTAAGAAACAATGCAGAAGGCTAAGAAACAACTGGCAGAAAAGAATGGAAGAAGTCAGTTCAGTCATGGATGGATGGAGAAAGCATGTTACCATCTTATCAGGGTTTGGGTCACCAATTGGTGGTGGAGTTTTGTTCCCTGATCGCAAAACTGCTCCCAGCCTAAAAAAATTGGGTACCAGAATAATATGGAAAAGTAAAGGCAGTCGGTGTGATGTTGATCACATCACACCTAGTCAAGAAAAATATAGCCATAATAGGCCTAATACTATATTGTCAATATGCCACACAGATGTGACATATGCTTCACTTGGTGTGAAAAAACAAATCAGTACATTTGCAATGTTGAGCCTAGTGCTACTAAAAACGTAATTAAACAGTCTCCTAGATTTGTTCACGTTCTGGTTATTTGTAATTAAAATATTAATTATTGACTATTGTGGAAAATGATAAGAAGATAGAGCATCTACCTTAAACTATCGTGTCTACTGACCAAGTTCACTATCACAGTGTTCCCAGAAAACAGACTGTTTTTAAGGCAGTCTAGCCGATGTGGTTTGACGTGATCCCAAAAGTAGTGACCGTCAGACATCACAGATGAAGTCAAGCATAGAAGCTAGAGCCACCTGGAGGGTGGCAGTCTATCATCATCACAGGATGTTATGAAAGCTACTACAAAAACCCTTTTCAGGGTTCACAAAAGAGTTAAAACTTAGATTTTACTCATCGTGGACATTAAACAACAACCAGCATGCTGTGTCAGCCATTTTTTAGTTGCTTTGTTAGTGTCCATTTGCAAACATTACATCACTAATTCGGATACATTTGGTAGACCTACGTACAGCAATTTAATTTTTAAATTCATCCACTTAGCTGTACTTTGGACAATTTGATGCAATAATATGACAATTTTTTCTATTAGATGTAAGGCAGTTTGAAGAATTGGGAGTATGACGTGGATGACTTCCGCTGTGGCACCAAGATGCTGAGCAGTGAATGAGCTGTAGTGGTTGGCAACTCAAGACTGCTAGCATCAAGGTCAGCAGCCCCTCTACCTCGACGCAGTGATATTGGATAACAGGCTGCAACAGGGCAGACTGGCTAAAGAGCAGGGTATCGAAGGGCCAGGCTAACAACCTGGCATCCGAAAATGCCCTGCTGAAGTCAGACTGCAAGGTGCAAATATAGTAGTCAAACTAAATACTGAACTAGAACGGCAACGGATTCCGTTCTCTGAACTACATCCTGCTACTTGCAGTGCCCCTTTCCGGACTTGGTAGCAGGAGCCTGAGAACGAACACAAATGCCTGTGTTAAATTAAAGAGTAAAAAACTTCAAGATAGGCCACCATCTATATTTCAATGCTGCAGTCATTCAGTAGATACGATACAGAAGGGTTCGCTGCATGAGTGGATGGCGGCATCAAATCTGCATGGGCTGGTATGGTATGGATCTACTACCCTGGACATACTGGAGTTCAGGGCAATGAAAGAGTGATCTCCTGGCTTCACTCACACTGAAAGCCACCAATTACAGGTACACTAGCAGTAGAGTAGTCACTACTGAGTAATGTCAGTAGATATGGTATGGATGGGAGTGATATTTTGAGGTTAGATGACACGCAAGATAATATATTAATCAGCAATTCGCAGACTGCATTTCATTGATATCGTATGAGGTGCCAGCGGACTAGGGCGCAAGAAAAGACAGCAGAATTGGTAGAAGTGTGTACTGTAAATCTACAACCAATGAACTCACAGTACCCATCACTGCCGGAGTATCCACACCCTGTGCTATTTACCGAGACTTAGTACCTGTGGGTATGCCCGGTGTGCAGTGAAGTCGATTCTTATGAACAGAATAGAACTACATATGCATATATGATATATTATTGACAATATCCTTTAGTCTATGTCATAGTAATGGGTAAACTGTTTAGCACATGATCACATGGCCTGCTCGAAAATACCTCTCTAGTTATTCAATAACAGCTGTTCAAATTATGTAAGTATTGATCACGAGCAATCATGCAAAAGTAGTAATTTTCCATGGTGCATATAGACTTATGCACTCACCTTCTTTTTTAACTGCGGGCTGTTCGATAACCTTTGCTTTGGTTTCGGGAGCAGCGGTAGTCTTTTTCTGTTTTGATTTCGAAGGCTTTTTGTCACCTTCGTCCTTTTTCTTCGTCTTGGCTTGCTCTTCCTGTCTAGATAAGACCTCTAATGGATCTTCACCCTCGTCCAAGAAAAGAGAGAATTTATTAGTAACTGCTATGCCGTATTGGTGGTCCATTTTCCTCTTGGAGAGAGAGGATGTTATTTGATTGGGACCTGACGGCCTTCTTGCGAAGCAACTTCAGTTTCAAGATGGCGGGTTACGCGCATACAATGCAGCGCAGGATTAAAATGCTGCACTAACTTCCTGTGATGTAATTCAACCAAATTTGGCGTCAGCGGATTAATATTTACAGTTTTGCTTTAAGACAATGTTCTTAAATATCGGAACTAATAAATTTCTACAAGATTCTAATTCTACAATAATCACGTCTTACTTCCAAGTTATTTTTTTCCATGCTTGTAATAGCCTGTTTTAATATTACTAGTTGTAGCCAAACTGCGGTATGCTACGTCTTTTTGTCTGGCATATATATGTCCAATAAGGTCAATGGGTGTTTTCCAGCCACTATTTTTAACCTTGATAATATGTACATTGATACAGGCATGGACATGAACCGAATATATTGAGAAAAGCAGGCAGGCAGCATGTTCAAACGCAGAGTGTGTTTAGTTGCCACATTACTGGCGTGTCTCTATCTCGCAACTTTAGTCTGGCTGTGAGATTTAAAATGTACCCATTGGATTTAAGTCCGCATGCATCTTCTCTTCCAGTGAAATGTATAGATTTTGAACCACCTAGTGTAAGGATCAGAAGTTTCAGTGAGAGTAAAATACCAAATCTACATAAGAGGGACAGAGATCAAGGAAAGCGTGGACGACCAAGAGCTGAACTTTTGACCGCACTTATGGTTGAGGGATCCTCGTCTCGTTCAAGGATAAGATGCAACAAATGTGGTCGTGCGTTTCCCCGAGAGAAGTCTCTACAAGCGCATCTCAGAACTCACACAGGTAGCAAATGTTTTCATTATTTCTGTAACAAATGCGTGCCAACTTACTGCTTTTTTGTTTGATAAATGTATGTGTAAATATGTTGTCCTTTATTATGTTAATCGCTTTGGTATGCTCCATAAACCATTATGATGTCATTAATAACTGAATATCACACTGTCTTATAACTGAAATCTTCAGTATTTACTTATTCCTGTCGTCATCGCATACCTTATCAGCGTTCTGTCAGTTTGTAAAATTACTTTAGTTTTAGTCTACGTATTATTGTTAATAAATGTTTTAAAAAAATGTAGAATCACTCTGGAAGCGGAATATATTTGGAAGATGGACAATGTCACACGTCTGTATCGGATGTCATGTCCATGGTCTGCTTATTTTGGGAATTGTAAAGCGTTTTTGTGTGTTTGTTTATTTAACCTCTACGAAAGCTTGTGGCCATAATATGTGTTTTGTTTCTGTCCTGTTCGTTTACCAAGCCTTTACTTATTTATATTTTTTATCGACTATTGAACATATTGTCGCAGCTTCGATTGATTGATGTTTACACTGTTTTATTGTATCACTGTGTATAATGGACAGTGCTGCTACCAAATACTTAAACTAAACAATATAGCTAAACGCGAAACTTGTATGTGTTTTTTTTCTATCTGCGTCTCATCATCATCATGATCGCGTAGCATATCCTTTGCAGAACGTCGCTCTCACAACTTCCGATCTGTAAGACTCAATCTCTAGCCAGAACTACCGCCTCTACCGCTATAATTCACGGGACCTCCGTGGTGTCCTGCGTCCATCTTTTCCTCGGTATGCATCTGCCCCGCTTTCCAGACATACCCTCCAAAATCGTTCTCTCTAGACCATTATATCGTTTGATGTGGTCAAAATCTAATTGCCTACGCGTACTTATTGTATTACTTAACCACTTTACTGAAAGTCATGGGAAATTGTTGTTATAAAGAAGGCGAGATCTTAGGGGGATTGGGGATTGAAATAAAGTGTTAAAAATAGTAATAGGTATGGTCTCTGATACCGCGTTCAGGCAAAAAAAATATAAACGAAACTTACGTTACTACCTAAAGGTCTTCATCGGCGACACCCAACAACAAAAATATGGACTAACACATCATAGAGGAGGTAATTGTTGTGGTTCATCCTAAGGTATTTGTCGTTGTAATGTCACCCGAGTAATACCAGTGTAGAGAAGAACATAACTAGTACAGCCTTCCAGTCATGTATATAATGGCTATATAAGAAGGTTGTGTATGAGGCTAGTAAAATGAATTGATACAGGTTTCCTGTAAGGTAACCAGCAACATGGGTAATCCGATACCTTGTATAAAGCGATAATACGAAAATAATATGTATTATCGTTATTACCATTAGATAGTAGTATTACACAACATAACAGTGCATGTCTACCTTTTGTATGATTGTGTATATCATGGCTACATAGTAGTATTACACAACACAACAGTGCATGTCTACCTTTTGTATGATTGTGTATATCATGGCTACATAGTAATATTACACAACACAACAGTGCATGTCTACCTTCTGTATCATCGTGTGTATCATGGCTACATAGTAGCATTACACAACACAACAGTACATGTCTACCTTCTGTCTACCAAATGTTGTCTAAGAGTAGCTTCATGTAAACTTCATACATTACAAACGATGTTGTTTGAGACCTAGCTGAAAGGTATAAGTATTGTTCCCTAACCAGTGTTCTATTGTAATGTGTTTCGTGTGGCTTGTACTAAATGCTCAAGGATTTTATTTTGAACAAAGTAGGCCTTCTTAATGATATGTCAGGTCATAAGAATGATGGGGATTGTTTCTGTTTTTGTTTCTAAGAATCGACGTCACTGCACTCTGGGTATACCCATAGGTGCTCAGTCTCTTTCTGAGCAAATGGCGCAGGGTTTGGATGATGATTGTCACTGTAACTAGTTGTGCGATTTCCTTCTTCATCCTCCCATGCTCTCCCCTCCGCTCGAACTTCGTTTGATATCGAAACTTTGCAGTCTGTGGATTGCTGATTGATCTAATACAGTGTGTGCATCCAACATGCGATCATTAATTGATTAAGGAGAATGAATGGAGACATGAACTTAGAAGACACATTTAAAATAATCGACACAGTGCTTCAATGGTTTCCGTTAGGGCCCTCTCTGTGTATGTCGGTATATGTGTCTGTGTGTGGCAGAGAAGAAAGAATAGCACCACTGTCACACTTAGAACATATCGTTATGGCGACTATATCTTCTAGGATAGAAGACTGTCCAACGCATGATAATACATGCCTCCTCATTCACACAGACCCACAAAAAAGGCCGATAAATGTGAAGTGACCTTCTGGGCTTTATAGAAAGGTCGCGAAACAAAATTCTAAATACAGGAATACAAGAGTAAATACCTCGTTTCTCCGCTGGGATCAGAAATGGAGAAAATGTAAATAGATACAGCACATCAACAAATATAGGAGTAAATAAGTTGATCAACCGGTTGCCTTGGTAACAGGCCAATTGGTGCACTTTTTCTTAACATGAATACCGTCTGATTTGTAACGGAAAAAGTTGATTTACAAACCTTCAGCCATCTGGACAGTATCGCTAACCAACCTTCCCTTTTACGGTACAAAGGGATTGTGACATCAGTTGGACAACATGCATTTAAACACAACATTTAGGGACGGCGTGGCCTAGTGGATAAGTGGCACGGCTCACAATCCGAAGGTGCTGGGTTCGATCCCCATCACAGCACCGGCCGTTACCCTGGGGAAGCAAACCCTTAGAAAATGCAGGAGGAAGCAGACCCTTACATAAAATGCATGCTGAAGTCGGATGCATTGGGCCGACAGGCGCAAAATAAAAACCACAGTGCAACGCACACCCGCCTTGGGGATTAGAGAAATAAGGCGAACGCAAAGAAAAAAACAACAAAAAACAAAAACACATTTGTCTTTACTGTATGCGGTTTCTTTTTATGTACATAATTTATTCATTCGCACAGAAACATAATTTGTGTTCTTGCAATTAACAAAAGGACCATATATTATATGTTACGTATCGCTCTGTTATGACCACATACGTTATTTAAATGCATATCATAACACACAGCATCGGATTTCCCAAAAAATATAACTCGTAAAGGCTGAAATATAGCTTTACTGAAGTACAATACTGTGTTTTCATTGCCTTACTACGAGAGACAAGAAAATTCGTGTCAGTGGTTGCCAAGCGACAGCAACAACAAACAATTACTAACGTAGTAGCGGCATGACAGTTCGATACCGAAGGCACTTTAAATAGTCGATGCATTATTGCAATTGGTTCGCGCGTTTAAATACTTGGCCTACTGATACAGAGATACTTATCACTCAATCGCTCTTCTTCACCTCTTGTCTTCTTCTAATCTGTGTTTCTTTCCTGATAAAGATACAGGGATACGAAATACAATTTTAAAAATATTTTAATTTTATTTACAAGTACATAATTGTTTAGTCTATGTGATACAATTGAACCGTGTTATCTCATCTCATGTGTCCACATATGCCGATATTCAAAGTGGGGAGGTGTCATTTTTGTCTTTAATGTCATGAGGGTGACAGTGTCATGCAAACGTAGTGTTTCTTTTAAGTCAAGAGAGCCATGTCTTACACAAGGGTCAGGTGAAATATGCTTGCCTGGGAAAACAATGTGTTACAGCAGTCTGGCAATGAGATGGGGGTCAACACTGTGATCTCCATAGTGGTGAGACTGCTGAAATGCATCGCATTGCATCACAGCTAGGAAAATTCATGTCCACATTCTTCAGTAAATCTCGGCATATAAGAAGATTCATTGTAATCTGCTAACAGAGTAACATTGTAAAGAGTGGAAAAACTCAGCATGAGTATTTTCAAACAGCACAACAGCATGAAGCAGTCAATCCATACTGTTCTTAGTGTTCCTCATGGCCTAAAGTTTTGCGCAACAGGTACATTTTCTTATTGTTCTTCAGCGTTCATCCTGACAAAAGGATGGTGTGATGTGTTGTCGTAATTTACATCAACGACTACGATATCTTCACCTTTCGGTCCGACACATCCGTCTTCGGCAGGAACGTGTTGTCGTAATTTACATCAACGGCTGCGATATCTACACCTTTCGGCCGGGCACCTCCGGTTTCAGCACTGCATTTTTAATACCGGGTTTTAAAAAAATAATGTTATTTGCGTTCGCCTTATTTCTCTATGCCTCAAGGCAGCGTGTGTTGCACTATGTTTTTATTTTGTGCCTGTCAGCACACTGCATCCGACTTTGGCATGCATTTTATGTAAGGGTCCGCTTCCCCCTGCATTTTCTAAGGGTTTGCTTCCCCGGGGTAACGGCTTGTGAGCCGTGTCACTTTACTAGCCCAAGGTTCCCTAGACAGGATTTGCCTTCCCTCTTCGATCCAAAATCTCTTAGCCAGAATGCATGGCGGCAGTCTGTTTCCAGAGTTACCACTTGGAGCGGAATATGGGCGGTCAACTACGATTCGCTGACCCGAATGCAAGTAGCCACATAAGCGCATCTAGCTGCTTTCATCTCTTTCTCTGCTGCACAAATCAAAACAGCCATCTAAGTTAACTTAGTCTCTATTTTTCTATTCTAGGGTGTTAAGATATTTCTTTTCTGTTTCTGGTACTTGTAATTTTTACAGGGCAAGGTAGGGTGCCAAATACCAAATCCTTCTTAGTCGACACTTACCACATGCCTGGTAGGTTACAGTGTCATTATTCGTTGCTTCCCTAACAAGCCCCGTAACACATCACCGACGAACTAAATTAAGGAAATGTCAATTTCCAATCTTTAAAATGTTTTCGTGGCAGCTAGAATACTATGTGTTCCGACAGAATTGTCAATTCATGTTTTTAATAGTAGTTAGCAAAGAAGAGCAGCAATTGGCAAACTTTTAAAATGTCATAAATAGAGAATTCCTGCTGCCGAAAACGGATGTGTCGGGCCAAAAGGTGCAAATATCGCAGTCAAACTGTAAACTAGCGACACAGCGTATTCAGTTATCCGGACTACATCCTGCTACTTGTAAAGCATTGTTCGTGTAGCGGTAGACTGAGAACGAACGCAGAAGAAGAGGATTCCTGAGTAATAGAGAAATATGTAATACAGATAAGATGGATGTATACAGCTTCATCTATGTAACAGTTTTATATACCTATGTGAATCATAAGCAATTACCACATCCCAGAAAAGACAGCACAATCCTCTGAAACAAGATATCTCAGAAAGTTGATCCACGTAGCGAGGAGAGTGAAGGTACCCAATCAGACAGTATTGCACTATCTTGAAACCCAGTCATTAGCAGACCAATTTCGGTGGATTGACCATGTCTACAGAATTAAAGAAGTTCGGCTATCACACAGTCACGAGAAGCATATAGTCAAGGATTCAGACTACAAGGACGACCCAATGTCCACTGGGTTAAGACAATCAATAACGGAACGAGGACTACAACAGAAGCTGGTCAAAAGGAAGACAACGGATAGAATAGTCGGGCATTCTTTCTGGCAAACCCGTACTCCTGGAGGTAGAGGAGGAGCAACAAAGCTAAGTAAGTAATAACGATTGTTAAAATTGGCGTGCTTTGACCACAGACATTGACGTTATTAAACTGAAAGTGGTATCAAGATGCTGAGCATTGTGTGTGATGTAAGAGTCGGCGAGCCAAAGTTGACTACTAGCGTCAGGGCCAGCTCCCCAAAGCTGCCAAAATCCTTCTCCACCTCCACTTGGTGATTCTGGATAGGTTGCAACAGGGCAAACTGGCTAAGGAGAAGGGATCGATTAGGGAAGGCTAACCCGGTACTCAACTGGCTGTAACAGGGCAAACTGGCTAGGGAGAAGGGATCGAAGAGGGAAGGCTAACCCGGTACTCAACTGGCTGTAACAGGGCAAACTGGCTAGGGAGAAGGGATCGAAGAGGGAAGGCTAACCCGGTACTCAACTGGCTGTAACAGGGCAAACTGGCTAAGGACAAGGGATCGAAGAGGGAAGGCTAACCTGGTACCCAACAATGCCGTGCTGAAGTCGAATGTGTCGAATCGAAAGGTGCAAATATCGCAGTCAAGCGGTAAACTACGATACATTGCATTCTGTTCTCCGGACTACATCCTACTGCTTGCAGAGCCCTTTTCATGGCTTGGTAGCGGGAATTGAGAACGACCGATAAAGAAGAAACTGAAAGTAGTTTCGTTTTCCATTGTGAAGAAGCAACTAATACTAAATAAATATTTTATCACAACTAATGATATCATTTCCCCTTGTGGATCCAATGAATTCATGTTGTGGAGAACAGAATAAGCCCACTTTACTTCCAACCAAGTTGTATAAGGCGAACAAAGAGAGTTGTCTTTGACTATTAACCTTTTGATGTAAAAATAATTGCGACTAAACTATTTACAGTGTTTTTTCTAAGCACCGAAACAGGAAGGAGAATAAACACATAACCGGATTTTCAGAATAAAGTGCCAAAATAGCACGATTAATAATAAAAACATTAGGTTAGGTTCATGATCCAGCAAAACGTATAGAAGTCGAGGGGAATCAATATCACTACACCTGTTTATTTCATTGTGAAAGTAGTGCTAAATGGAGACTCATATGCGTTGTAATAAAAATAATAAATTACACGAAAAGATACACACAATGTTTACTTACGGTCCGTGTCCATGACATCACAGTAGCCCTCATGTTCCTAATATACGGCCACGAAGATTGCCTTGTCGATCCCAATCAACATGTCATACATGTTGCATGTTTCCAGAATTATAAGGATTGGGAAGATCATCAGCTGGTCTGGGTCTTGATCTGCCCCACATCCACATGTTCCATCATCACTGTATTCCAATCTCTTTAAGTTCTACATACATCTTAATACACCAGTTCAGAGTTTATTTAGTGACTTCCATATTGCGTGGGGCAAGTGGCGTCCAGGCACAGGTTCCTCCAGAAGCTCGATCCAGGGGACCTTTGTCAGTTCATTCCACCTTTCGATGCAGCCTTTTCCCGACGAGTCTGTATCGGCTGTATTGACTGTAAGAATCTTCGTGTACTGTACCTGATGTCCAAATATACGATGCTTTTGGTGGTTACATATTTCTCTCTTTCGATTTCTGATGTGACGATTCTTCGTGACTCGGGTGGTGCTACGCCAATTTTTGGGGTATATTGTTTAAGTTTGAGTAGATTATAAGAACCTTGTTCTTATCTGGTCAGTCTACAAATAACGATTGTAAATAACTTCGACAAAAATTGATTATGTAAAATCTGAAATATAAATTGTGAATGTAGCGACAAAAAACAAAACAAACAAACAAACAAAAACAAGTGGAAAGCAAGGTATTCTAATTGACTGAATCATTCGCCTGTTCACTTCAAATGAAGCATAGGAGAAACAGTGGTCTCAAGGTAAGGTGTTCGCCTCGGGCGCTGGTGGGCGCTGGTTCAAATCACGGTAGAGACCGACATTTTTTCACGTGGATCATCTGGTAAATACTTCCCCTGATCTCTGAGTAGCGAGAACAGACACCCGTGTTCAGTGGCGCGTACGTTAAAAATACCGTAGCAGTTGGAAATCGAAAAGAGTAGGCCTAACGGCCACTGCTCAGGCAAAATTCAAGTTAAAAATATACTCAAATTATTCTAGGGATATTTGCCCCACAGAGAATACGTCGCGAAAAGGGGACTGTGTGGCTATAACTTCAGGTTTTGGTTATGTCGTTAGCAGAGCGGCTTAGATGGCGCCTGACAGACTGTGGGTCTACCTTGCTCTAATTTACGCTTCCACCGCCACCAGTCACAACAATCGGCGATGGTATATTCCAGGGGCTAAGATACTAGGATTGACCTGGCACGTCACCAGCAGATATTCGCCGGCAACAACAACAAAATTGGAAACAAAAGGAGGTCACATCTCTCCATGACGTCTAACAACATACATGTACTGAAGATAGGTAGAATAGACTAAACTAAAACTAAGAAAAGAACCAGACACCAAAACATGAACTGCCTTGGTTTGGACGCCAGATGGAAAGCGAAAGAGAGTTCGATCTAAAACAACTTGGCAATGAACCGAATCAGAGTTGGAGCACTGTACAAAGCATAGCTGCAGACCGGGTGAAGTGGAGGGAGTTTGTTGCTGCTCTGAAAGACATCATCATGCATGATATTCCCATGTGGCCGCTTTACCAGTCACTGACCGGTTTTCCAGCCACTCACCAAGTATCTAAGCCGAAGAACATATAAGATACGCTCTTAATCTTCAGCACAGACGAAAACAGTTTGAGATACCCTCTATCCAATAATCTATTTATAGGAACTGAGAAACCAGTGTATAAAATGCAATCATGACTGCTGGGAAACTCCTTGTGAAAAATAGACGGGGGGAAGAGGCTGTAAGAGTTAATGGAGAAATAAATAAAAGATAGGAGCAATGCCTAACTCGCACCGAGAGAAGCAGAGAAATATGCAGACGACATTGATATATTTTGTCTGTGGTGCTTGAATCTACAAATGTACAATTTACAAACTTCCCAAAGTAGCCACATGACATTGCTTTTTTAAAAATCGATTAACTTTTCAATTGATTACCTTATTATAGATTGAAAAACCTTAACCTTAATACACAAAACATATTTTTATGGTTTTTGACAAAATAACGTATACACATCTCAGATATTAACTACAAAGTACAGATTTAAAAGAAGAAAGAGCTGTTTTTCTACAAGGAAAAATGCGTTTATTTTCATTCTCTTATATGCAAGTCCGCAGTTGAAAATGATACAACTTTGGAACGTTTCGCTTTCCATCCATCGCTGTTACACCTGTATTTATTTGTAACGTTTTTGTTCAGTCACGTGAAACAGGCAGATAGTGTGCACATTGAATAACGTATCTACAAAACTAACAACTGCTATTGAGTTGTGGGACGGGACTGGGAGGACAGGTTTGATTTATCAGTTCAAATGCGGTGTCAGCTGCAAGCTCTAAACACGGTTAAATTACATCAAATTAGTTTCTAGTGTATTTCTGTATTTTCTATTGCGTCATATTCTTATAATTGCCAAGTGGTGTAACCGAATCACATTAGGTTCTAGCCTACACCACTGTAAATAGACACCAGAATAGCCAGAGTTAAGAATGGAGGCTGGACACCCACTTCACAAAATCTTGCTTATTTCAGTGAAATCTCTTCCACTTGCTTCACAACGTGTGTATTTATTATCTATATTGAGAAATCCTCAAGAATAGCTTCTGGCCGAACGGTTTGTATATCGACAATAACCACGAGGAAATTGTTTCAAATCCTCGGTAAGGCATCGTTGTTTATCTTGCTTTAGTAAAATACAACTTTGCACAGTGTGCGGGGACTGTATAAACAAGATGCCTTTATTCCCCAGCCCTTTAAATCCTACCGATGGACCACGACGACTGGTATAAACACTTTAATGTTTGTGATTAGACAACCTTTACCTATTATCTTGTTTCTAATATGCATCATTAAAAAAATTGGTAGTTAGGTTGATATAACGTTATGTGTGTATGTAACCGGTGTGTGTGTAAGCGTGTATATGTGTATATATATATATATATATATATATATATATATATATATATATATATATATATAGTGTTAGCGTGTGCTACTATGTTATGTATGTAGATGATATAATTATTGAATTTTTAATTACGTTATTAAAAGGAAAAGGTCATGTTTGATTATTGTTTCTGTGTCATCCATTTCATAGCTGTCTTGCTTTCAACATATTTGTTCCATCTTTGTGCGCTTGTTTGTGAAAGAAAGACAGCGGAACGTCACTTTAGCTGGGAGTTAAGTATACGATTTGAAAGCATAATACAGAGATTGTTTGCGTACAGATGTGTACACCTGTACAATCTGACGTTGATATCTAGGTACTTATGAGCATTTCATACGATAAACTGGTGCCGTTGCACTTAAGATAAATAAAAACAGATTTGACCTTTTTTTTAAATACCATGGAAATCTATTGCGCTTGCATGACCTTCTATGGGAATTGACTTGTTCCGACTTGTTGCGCGATTAATCATTTGAGAAAAGGTTAAAGGCAGCGTGGGGTGTATCGGTTGTTCCAGATACTGTTATTCTTATGGGAAGAAAAGAAAAGAAGAAAAAGACTTTCCAGTATCTTTTAACGACCCCTAGCGCACAACATCGATCGAGATTCGACACGTACAATCACGTTCGGGCTAATCAATCACCTGAAACCTTGAGGAGAATGTCCACGCCCCCTGACTTCTCACATACTGGCTGCTTCTGTAGCCATCCGCTTTGTTGTTATAAACAATATAATTCTGCAAATTTAATGCTGCAAATGTGTGACTATTTAAGATATTGTCACTATCAGTTTATAAAATTGTTGTCGTATAATTTATAAAAGCAGCCAAGTTGTTATTGGTGAGCGGATTATTTTAAATTAGGGATTTTAATACTGGAAAGGAATTCTCTTTTAGCTAGGAAATCCCGAATTCACGGTAGTTTGCCTATTTTTAGATTAGATCCAAGATTGTGGTTTGCTAGGAAACCCCCCGTGCAGGCGGCGTTTGGGCTGGTTACGGGTAGGCCTACCCATGAGCCACGCATGAGCCCACTGTGTATCAGGTCGAGATGGTAGAGCGCTTGTCTCTCGTCGCAGATAGATTAGTATTTGTGCCCCGGACCCATTCACGACACGCTTCAATTCTGAATTAGTAGTCAAGAAAGACAGGCCTGAAGGAAACCGTTCATTTTACAATGATGTAGCAGCCTGTTGGTAATTATTTAAACAACACAAACAGACATGGCTGAGTTACCGCACCGATACGTAAACTAAACAAAATGAAACCCACGTTACGATCAGAAGGCATCGTCAGGGACAAATAACATCACAAACGAAATCACTTAACGAACAACAAAAGCAATTAGCATAAAGTTGACACAAAAATACAAATCTTCCGGTGGCCATCTACTATTTTATAAAGAGGCTTTGCAATACTATATATATATACACACTGTAATACATTGCTGAAGATTGATCATTATGAAATCTGTAGCACCTTATATTATCTGTAACCCTCGAAGCATATCGTAAAAAGCAACTGAAGAGTGGTGAGTCTGGAGCTAGCACTTTCACCACGTAAAACGAAATACAACACAAGAGCGCGCACGAATAAGTGCTCTAATACATGTTTCATTTACGGAGCCAGCTGCAATTTAATAGGTCATAAACGAGCCGTTCCTTTACAAGGTAGTTAATCTTGTGCGAGTCCCAACTCTGTCTCAAGTCGTGTAGTTTTGTCTAAAAAGTGACCAGTGGGCGATCTGATTGTTTATGCCCCCTGAAGTCGCTCCCGCGCTGTCATGTAGGTGTCTGAGTTGTTGGTTCTGGAGTTGGCATTGTCCATCTCTTTTCTGATCATTTTGCAAGACTTGATCAGGGTAGTTGATTCCACTTCCTTGGAGGCCGGCTGCAGCTCCGCAACTTCTGCCTTCGTTACCCTTTGTTTACTTGTAAATTGGTTGCCTCTTATGCAAGTGCACTAATGAGGAAGCCGAAACATGGTATTCTGCACGATATCTCTATATATGTATTATAAAAAAGGAAAACGGTTTAATAAACTGCTAAAAGATGTCTTTCAAAATACGCCTGGCAACGATACAGGGTTCTCAGTTATGGGTACTGTCACACATCTGTGGACTGTTCAATTTTGACGAGTTATTATTTTTCATTTATAAAAGTATGTGGGAAATTCAGTAGAACAGATGAGCAAATGCATAGTCTCTATCTCTCTCTCTCTCTCTCTCTCTCTCTCTCTCTCTCTCTCTCTCTCTCTCTATCTATCTCTCAGTTCCTCTTCTACATTCTACCCTGGGGTGTAGAAGTCCACATTATATCATTGGAAACAATTTCTTGGACCAACAAATTTAGGTTGCTGTGTAGACAAAAATCATGTGCGGGATAATTTGCCATTCGGTAGGTTTGTTGTTGAATGCCCACAATGAGATTATTCTTTTGTGCGACCTGAAAAGGACGAAAAGCGGCGGGTTGTCGTAGCTTTCCTCGCATTCAATCGTTCTGATGAAGGTGGACCGGAGTCCTCCAGGCGATTGTGCTAAGCTTGGCTTCATCTGCGTGTCGCTCATTACTACGGGGAACACGTCGATTCCTCACCTCGTTAGTCCTTTTCCAGGGAGGACTTTGGGGAAGTCGAGGTGAGGGTCTTGGCCAGTATATTTTGCCTGACCCTGACTAACATGTCTGATCAGTATATGTTGTCTGACCAGACGTTAGTCTTCTACTCCTGATATCCCTTTAAAAACAATTATATCAGCCCTGTCATTACAATGAGCCACTAAGATCAGCATGTCCGCACACGTCCCTGAAAGTTTGAGGCCTCTGTTTCTCCCATCTGGTCGTGTCATATCTAGTCCTTCTATACTTTCAGAAGCAAGGATTGAGTGCCAAACACTTTTGTTAAATAAGTCTCAGATTACAACACACAAGCTAAATTTATTGTTTCAATTTGCAATACAATAAGGGGAGGAAGACTAACGTCTGGTCGTATAAAATATACTGATCAGACACGTTAGTCAGGGTCAGGCAAAATATACTGGTCAAGACCCTCACCTTGGCTTCCTCATAGCCGTCCCTGTTTTCATGGCAACCTGGTTGTTTTCATAGCAACCTGGCTAATTAGGTGAGGGATCGACATGATCCCCATAGTAGTGAGTGACACGTGGATGAAGCCAAGCATAGCACAACCGCCTGGAGGACCCCAGTCCGCCCTTCATCAGCACGCTCAAGATGTGAGGAAAGCTACTGCAATGCGCCACTTAACGTTCTTTGCAGAGCGCATGAAAGAGTAATTCACTCATTGTAGACATTTGCAAACAACAACAATACAATTATGGATTTGAGTTGTCATGTAGTTCCTGCTCTAATCTGCAGTCACGTTACCTCTCATTCTGACACATTAGTCACAGCCTGATATCTCACCATACTATCACAAATCCACCAGTACTATATACAGCATGTGGAGCCTATGAATTACTTGAATAATTCTTATGGATCAAGATGCTGAGCAGCACATGAGCTGCAGTGGTCAGCGACCCATAGCTGATTGCTGCGTCAGGGCCAGCGAACCATAGCTGCCAAGACCCTTCTACACCTCCACATGGTGATCCTGGATAACAGGCTGCAGCAGGGCAGACTGGCTAAGGAGAAGGGATCGAAGAGGGAATGCTAACCCGGTACTTAAAAAATGCTTGCTGAAGTCGGAGTGTTGGACCGAAAGGTGCAAATATCGCAGCCAAGCTGTAAACTACAACACAACGCATTCCGTTCTCTGGACTACATTCTGCTACTTACCCTTTCAGGGTTTGGTAGTGGGAGATTGAGAACGAAGAAGAAGAAGAATTCTTATACAAAACTATAAACATTGTATTTACTTTATACAGTGAAGTGTCTGCAATAAATATATGCACCTAGACAATAGTATGCAATCCTCATTAAAACCTACTTCTATTACTTAAAAATTATTTCACATTTTTACACCAGGTGAGCGCCCCTACATATGTGACTATCCCTGTTGCATGAAAGCCTTCTGTCAGAGCGGCCAACTCAAAACTCACCAGCGCTTGCATACTGGAGAGCGACCATTCATCTGTGTTGTTGATGGTAGGATTCTGTTCAATCCAAATCTATGATTTAAATATAATTTATGTTGTTATTCGAAACTACTCACACTGCGTTTAATTAAATCTTGACGTTTCTTTGGTAGCGGATTATAGTAGCCCTTTTTATATTCTAAGGCGCACCTGAGAAGGGGGACAGGGATCATCTTGGCTGCAGTGCAATGCGAGGCTCCTCCTCAGTAAGTTCACCACTTGTAGTGTTGATCCCCACCATGTTGGTCGTACTGCTGTGATACATCCTGCATGAACAATCATATCAGGTGGGGTCTTGCTCAGTATGTTTCACCTGACCTGATGTTACTCTTTGCTCACATAATTTATGCTCAAAGAGTGCCTCCCAACATATCCGTCACATAAGCTTATAGTGCCATACAGCAGAACAAGAGGAAGAGCAAGAGAATTATGGATTGACAGTGTTAAAGAAGTACTATAGAGATATGGAGTGAAAATAACCACTGTCCACCACACAAATGGCACATGAAAGACAGTTGCATCTTTCCATGATCTCTAAAGACATAAGGAGACCGAGAGACATAGATATCGAAGCTTCACTTTAAGCTATGAAAGCACAAAGTCACAGTGTTCTTTTCTTGACAAACACCAAAGAAGAAGAAGAAGAAGATGCGTGTGTACATTTAATGTATTTCTATGATTAGAGAGGTCAAACTAAAGCATCACCAGTTGCTACATACTGGAGAGCAATCATTCATCTCTGATGTTGATGATAGGCATTCAGTTAAATCCATTATCAATGCTCGCCGCTTCTTTCAGGACATAGGCCATTGACAACAATCTTCCAGCAAGTCTGATCTTGAGTTGCTCTTTCAGCCACTCTCCAATTGAGGTCCAGGAACCAAAGTTAACTTTTACAGTCTCTTCTCCAAGTGTTTCTTGGTGCACCTCCCTTCCTCTTTCCCTATTGGTTCTATGTCAGGGCCTATCTGGCCACATTTATTCTTCTACGCCATTCGTCTTGAAAAGGGTATTGTGTCATAGTTTACAGGCAGGCTACAATATCTACGCCTTACAACCTAACACATCCAATTTTAACTGGCCGTTTTGAGTACCAGGTACCGGATTTACATTTCCTCTGCGATCCCTATTCCTTGGCCAGAGTACACTAGTGACTAATGAAGGCTGTTTCCAGGACCACCATGTGGAAGCAGAATAGGGTCTTGGTCAGCTTTGGTTTGCTGATCTTGATGCAAGCAGCCAGCTATGAATAGCTCATGCACTGTTGCATCTTAACCCCTGGCCACACTTGATTGTGATTTCCATAGTGTGTGTCTTATCCAATCTCATTTCCTATGTTTGATCTGTTGCTCAACTGGTTGTTGTTAGCTTCTTTTCCATAGGTCTTCATTCCTCACCATGTCTTGCCAGTCTAAACTCATTATCCTCCATAGACATTTATTGACGAATGACTGGAGTTTTCTCTGTATTGCCTTTGTCATGTTCTCCGAGTTTCTGCTCGATACAGGAGTACTGACTTGACATTGGAATTAAATAATCTTAACTTGGTATTAATTTTTATTTCCCTGGATTTCCATATATTATTCTAGCCATTACATCTGCCTCAGTGCCCCTTGAAGTATCAATGTTACTTATCGTCTACCTTACATAAGCTGACACGTCATACTATAACTTGCTGCCCATCTTAAATAAGCTGACATTTCATACCATAACTGACCACCCACCTTACATAAGCTGACACCTCATGCAATAACCTGGCCACCCACCTTACATAAGCTAACACCTCATGCAATAACTGACCACCCATCTTACATAAGCTGACACCTTATACTATAACTGGCCACCCACCACCCACCTTACATAAGCTGACACCTCATGCAATAACTGACCACCCACCTTACATAAGCTGACACCTTATACTATAACTGGCCACCCACCTTACATAAGCTGACACCTCATGCAATAACTGGCCACCCAACTTTCATAAGCTGACATCTTATACAATGCTCCTATGTTTAATATTTTTTTTTATCATACCTAACATTGCTTAAAAATACAATGTTAGGTATGATAAAAAAAATGTAAAAAATATTAAACATAGGAGCAAGGAAGTGATAGTCAAACTGTATAAAGCATTAGTTAGACCTAGATTGGAGTACTGTGTACAGGTGTGGAGTCCTTATCATAGAGGGGATATACACATGCTTAAAAGGACATGTTGGCAAGGTTAAAATAGGTGACAGGCTTATCACAAACTTCCGCTGTGCTAATTATATTGATGTATTGGCAGGCACAGAGAGGGAACTCCAGGAGTTGATTGGTAGATTGGATAGAACGGCCCTGAGTTTTGGTATGGAAATAAATGCTGATAAAACAAAGCTCATGACCAATAACGTTGCAGGGTTTCAATCTGTCATAGAGGCAAATGGGCAGGTACTTGAGGTGGTGAAACGTTTCAAATATCTTGGATCGTTGATCAGCGAAGAGGGTTCGAAGCCAGAGGTAATTGCAAGAATAGCACAAACAACAGCGGCGCTGACTAGGCTGCAACCTATTTGGCGAGCCAAGCGCCTCGCCCTTGGCATAAAAGTCAGACTACTGCGCTCTTTGGTGCTGTCAGTATTTCTGTATGCCTGCGAGACCTGGACCATTACAGCAGATATCCATGGCAGAATACGTGCAATGGAAATGCGGTGCTATAGAAAACTCCTAAATGTTACATATACGGATCGTGTCACGAACGTAGACATCCGTCAGAGAGTTGAAGTCGCTATTGGTTCTTTTGAAGACCTGTTCACAACTATCAAAACACGAAAGATGGCCTGGTGCTGGCACGTCGCGAGGTCCAACGGAATTCCCAACTCGATACTCTTTGGATCCGTACCGGGACAGAGAGGGCGAGGACGTCCAAGGAAGAGATTGGTGGACAACATCGCTGAGTGGTCAGGCCTTTGTCACGGTGAGATACGTCAGGCGGCGACAGACAGAGAGAGCTGGCGTGGGATTTTCATGTCTTTATGTGTGCCCCAACGACCTGATGGGTTACTGGATGAACTAAACTGAAACATTGCATTTGCCTTTTTCACTGGCTCTCGTCTCCATGTGTATTTGTCTGCCTCTATTTCTCTTGTCTTTGAGATCAAGATGCTGAGCGCTGCCGAAGACGGATGTGTCGGACCGAAAAGTGAAAATATCATAGTCAAGCTGTAAACTAACGACACAACCCATTCCGTTATCCGGACTATATCCTGCTACTTACAAAGCCCTGTTTAGGGCTTGGTAGCAGGAGATTGATAACAAACGCAGAAGAGAAGTGCATAATTAAACTGCTACAGAAGTGAACTATGAACATTTTGGCTAAGATTATTACACTGTATATTTTGCCAGGATGCACAAGTCGTTTTACTCATGCAAATCGCCATTGTACTCAGCACCCCTATGCCACATTAAAGCGCTTGGAGATGAAATTGGAAGATGTAACCAAGCTTTGTGAGGATGAGCGAAATCCAGAAGTCATCAAGTGGATCACCAAGTGAGAAACCAATACACAAATACAATTTCTTGGAATAATTTTTAATGATGCTAGCTTCTGTCTGATATTACTTTTACTACTTCTTCACACTCTTTTAGGTGAAATATGTTTAATTCAATCGTTCCATAATATATTCGTCCATTGACTTCACTATTTTCAATATAATACTACATCACAATATCATATACTTGAAAAATATTTATCTTCTGCATGCTTTCACTGACATGTCACATATCATATACTAGAATATTCAATTCCAAATATAATGAAAAATGTCACATTAAACTTGAAGTAACTTAATTTAACGTTTTTATACTGGTTTAAGGGTCAGCAACCCATAGCTGACTGCTAGCATCAGGGCCAGCGAAACAGAGCTACCAAGACCCTTCTACACCTCCACGCGGTGATCCTGGATAACAGGCTGCAGCAGGGCAGACTGGCTAAAGAGAAGGGATCGAAGAGAGAATGCTAACCCGATACTCAAAAAATGCTTGCTGAAGTCGGATGTGTTGGACCAAAAGGTGCAAATATCGCAGTCAAGCTGTAAACTACGACACAATGCATTCCGTTCTCTGGACTACATTCTGGTACTTAAGCCCTTTCAGGGTTTGGTAGCGGGAGATTGAGAACGAACGAAGCCAAGCCAAGCCATACTGGTTTAGAAAAGTCTGTGTACAACCAGTTTTTTAGAGGGCGGCTAACCGATGTGCAAGTCCATCGTAATAGACTCAAACACTAGAGCAAATTAGACCCGCAGCTGTTAGATGCCATCTAAGTTGTTCTTAACAAAGCACCACCTGTGTTATGCCATGCCACACAGTCGCCTTTTAGAACATGCCCTCTGTGTAGTAGGGGTGCTATTCTTGTCTTTGTCATAATACACAAAGACCTGGGCAGACCACTCGGATCTACTATTTTATATTTAAGAATGTAAATTGTGTAATGAGGACTTTAGGGACATAAGTTGTCTTCTCTCCCCCCCCCCCCCCCCCCCCCCCCCCCCTCAAATCAGTTATTCAGCTACAAAGACATAAATAAACATACATCAGCTTGATGGGCTGAATGAGTTAAAAGAAGCAGCCTGCCTGTAAAGCCACATGTTTGAGTTTCTTTTGGTCTGGCCCCTACCCTTTAACCTGTTCAGCATAGATATCATACTATAGCCACCATGTCAGTCAGTTTCTGCACAGGAATACTGTGCCAAAGCATACATTTTGTTCAGATGTAGTAATTTATGTAGCACATTTTTCTTCTTCTAGTTCTCTAAGTCAGAGTACATTGGCCCAATGCATCCACCTTCAGCACCTAATTTTAATAAGTAAACTTTCCATAGGCGTACAATCTTACTGGTTCATGAATCCAAACACATTCTAGTTTGGTTTGTGAGCTATGTCACTAGTCACTAAACTATTACTATTATAACTATTAACGAGTAATGCCAGAGTGCTGTTTTCAATTATCTTTTCAAATGTTAGTGTCCAATGTATCTATCTTCAAGTATGAATATGCGACTGTGAAATATGTGTAAATCTTCTATTTTATTTCATAACTAGGTATATCACTCAATGCCGAGACAGAACAAATCCAAAACTTACTTTAAGGAAAACTCCTTCTACAGAAAGCATGGATAAGAAATCTGTCAAAGTCGTCACTGTGCTAAATGATGATACATTTCGCAGTCAGTCTCTACCCAGAATTCCAACAAGCCTAACAGTACATAACACGCAATCTCCTTCGCCTCCATTACTGCTGACTTCAGCACCACTACCACAGACTTCCATGCTGTCAAGTCCCCTTGCCATATCATCTCTAGTACCAAGACAGTCATCCGCCTCATCATCATCGTCATCAGGCGTATCATCAATGTCAGCCTTTTCGTCATCATCTATATCATTACTACCACTGCAGCAGGATCAAACTATACTCGAACACCAAAGTGATGTCCACGACTACATCTACTCAAGTCAGCTGATTTTGCAGGGGCAGTCCAATGATGAGACTCAGCCATTATGTTCTGCACCCTGGTCGTACAGATCCACCTCTCCAACAATACATGATTCTAACTTGGAGGATTACAGAACACTACCACCAACTTCCCCTGTCCTAACACAGCTCTTGAGATCTCACACACCAACCCCTCCTACTGATCAATTTACCCCTACTTTTTCAAACTGGTTACCCGCACCAGTTAAACCCAGTTGTCCACTGACTCAAACACTGGTCATTAGACCTCCTTTCTCAATACTACCCATTAAACCACCTACAACAGGACTGCCCTTTAAACCACTTATAACAACACAACCACCTACAGCAACACTGCTCATTAAACCACTTACAACAACATTTCCCATTAAACCACCTACCCTGTCACTACCACAGACTATAGCACTGTCCTCTAAACTAGCAACACAAAATAAATCACCAACTCAACTGCAAGTTCTACAAAATAAATCACCAACTCTTAAGCTTCAAACTCCACCAATGTCAGTTATGCCATCCATGTCTGTTAATCAAATGTCAGAATCCAACTCAAATGAGACCACCAGCTCAATCAGCTATAGAACAACCCCGAAGAATAGAGAGAAAGATAGGTACATCTCTGCACTTGCTCTTATTGAACTCTCAAAAGGATAGAAAGAAAAAAAAGTTACATCCTTGACAAAAATTCTCGTTTGTTTTAGGTGTAGCCAACTCTGACTGAGTAATACTTTCTGAACTTAGAAATGAACTCAAAACAATCCTGTATTAGAAGAGAAAATAAATGAAAAAAATATTGGTATGGTCAGATACTGGACAGAGCCAAAATCACAAATGAAACTTACATTTCAACCAATAGGCCTTTATCAGAGATAACAAATAGCAACAATGCTGAACTAGAAAATCATAGAAGAAGGGATAAATACATGTATGGGGGATGTCAACATATAAGAAAAAATAGTGTACTTATCTGATATTGCGTCTCACATCGAGACTTATCAGGTCACTGGCTCGATTTCCGAATTCTGTATTAGAAGTGTTTTGTTTGTATCATCACTTTATGTTTCTGCAGAATTAAAAAGTTATCTGCTTCTTTGTATAATTTGAATCAAAATTATATTTCACTGTTTTGTTAGACTTGGTTCAGTATATCAAATTTCAACAGACATTTCTGTCAACTTTATCTTGCTTTACTATTGACTGTCTCCAATCTACCTGCAAGGTAGTAGGCTTAGGTCCACTGTATGGCTTCTATATTTGGACCTGCCTGGCTTATGTCAATTCTGTCTGACTCCTACCCTTTGACCTGCCTGGCTTATGTTCATTCTGACCCCTACCCTTTGACCTGCCTAGTTTATGTCCACTCTGACCCCTACCCTTTGACCTACCTGGTTTATGTCCACTCTGGCCTATACTCTTTGACCTGCCTGGAATGAAGACCTTGGTGGTAGCTAATACTATTGTCAGCATAGCTTTTAATATTTAAAATAATTGTTCTCTCATTCACCTTGTTTCCCATGCCAGAGTGCACTGTACTTTGTGTTTTGCACCTTACAGCTGAGTGGATCTAGTTCCTTTCTTGCATCTAAAAGATAGGTTTGCTTCCCATAGGGACATTACCTTGCTGAATTTGAACATATGCATATTTGGGTTATAAGCCAAGTCACTAGCCACTTTGCTATACAGCCACCTGACATTGCTCTTGAGGTCATATCGGCACACACGCTTCTCTACCATGACAAGATAAAGACAGAGAGAAGATAGGAAGGAATCATGAGAGAGAAGACAAGACGAAATCATGAGAGAGAAGACAAGACGAAATCATGAGCGAGAAGACAAGACGAAATCATGAGCGAGAAGACAAGACGAAGACAGAGAGCAAAGACAAGATGGAGACATGAGAGAGAAGACAAGATGGAGATGTGAGAGATAAGACAAGATGGAGACATGAGAGATAAGACAAGATGGAGACATGAGAGATAAGACAAGATGGAGACATGAGAGAGAAGACAAGATGGAGACATGAGAGATAAGACAAGATGGAGACATGAGAGAGAAGACAAGAATATCTAACTTGTACCTTAATTGAGCAGTTGGCTTGGCTTCGTTCGTTCTCAATCTCCCGCTACCAAACCCTGAAAGGGCTTAAGTAACAGAATGTAGTCCAGAGAATGGAATGCGTTATGTCATAGTTTACAGCTTGACTGCGATATTTGCACCTTTTGGTCCAACACATCCAACTTCAGCAAGCATTTTTTGAGTACCGGGTTAGTATTCCCTCTTCGATCCCTTCTCCTTAGCCAGTCTGCCCTGCTGCAGTCTGTTATTCAGGATCACTGCGTGGAGGTGTAGAAGGGTCTTGGCAGCTCTGGTTCGCTGGCCTCGATGCTAGCAGTCAGCTATGGGTCGCTGACAACTGCAGCTCATCCGCTGGTCAGCATCTTGATCCTTAATTAAGCAGTTGACAACACTTGTTTGAAGAAACAAAATATTGATAACATAACAAAGTGAAAACCTGTTATGGTTGTGATTCAGATCATCATTTAAACAAATGTTTACAACAAAGTTTAAATGCAAATTAATATTAAAATTATTAACATGAAAAAAAAACAAGCACTGGAAGGGATAGACACATTCACATATTTGGACAACACCATTGATATTTCAGGGGATACAGAGACAAATGTAAGGTCAAGAATTGGAAAGAGGAGAACAGTATTCGTGTTACTGAATAAAATATGGAAATCCAGAAAAATAACAACTAAGATGCAGTCAAACTATATAAATCATTGATGAGACCTAAATTAGAGTATTGTGTTCAGGTGTGGAGTCCATATCATAGAGTGGATATAAACATGTTGGAAAGGATACAAAGAAGAGCTACAAAAATGATCACAGGGTTTCAGAATTATAGTTAAGAAGAAAGACTAAAAACAAAACTGGTTTTCAGCGTCTTGAACAAAAAAAGAATTTGAGGTGACTTAATACAAGTGTATAAATTAATAAATGGAAATGGTAAATTAAACTATACCAAGAATAATACGACCGGCTACAAGAACAAGCGAGCACAGCTACAAATTGTTTAAAGACAGATCCAGATTAGATATTATGAAATATTTTTTTAGTCAGAGAGTGGTGAATTCTTGGAATGCATTGTGCAGGATGTAGTGGAAACAGAGTCAGTTAATGCATTAAAAAATAGATTGGATGCTCACAGTATTTTCAGTATTCGTGGAGTGAAATAAACTGGTTGTATACAGACTCTGTAGAGCCTTCTAAACCAGTATAATGAAGTTAAGTTAAGTCAGTATTCCTTTACAAAGCAGAAACTTGGAGAACAACAAAGCAAAAACAGAGGAGACTTCAGTTGGTAAATGTAGGTAGAGGATAATGGGTATAAGCTGATAAGACATAGTGAGGAACGAGATCCTACGGGAAAAGAGCAAAGATCATCCACCGGAGTAACAGATCAAATATAGGAAATATAGCTGGATAGGCACACGCTACAAAAAGCCCCATAATTTTAGGCCAGGTAGGCCAAGAGACACCTGGAGAAGATATTGTGAAAATGAACTTCGACCCCTGGATCTCAATTGGAGAGAGACAGAAAGGACAGCACAAGATCAATCATGCTAGAGGGGGGACGGCGTGGCCTAGTGGCACGGCTCACAACCGGAAGGTGCTGGGTTCGATCCCCATCACAGCACCAGCCGTTACCCCGGGGAAGCAAACCCTTAGAAAATGCAGGAGGAAGCAGACCCTTACATAAAATGCATGCTGGTCGGATGCACCATAAAATGCGAAATAAAAACCACAGTGCAACGCACACCGCCTTAAGGATTAGAGAAAATAAGGCGAACGCAAAACAAAACAGTCATGCTAGAGGAGGGTTGTTAGTGGCCTATGCTCCAAAAGGAGAGAACAGGCATTGATGATGATTATGACCTCGCATAACCCTCAACAGTCTCCTGTTGGAAAGCAGATAGTAGGGTGCATTTTCTTTTTCTTACCTCCGCAACAATCCAAGTGAGCAAGTCACAATATTCTATACTTCTACATTTAACTCCGCATGAAGGCTCAATATTGGCAACCTGTGCAAAACATTCTATCTGGTTTCTGTAGAAATTTGTTTTACAACTTGAGGCTGCTAACCCCATACAGAACCCTCTTTATCCACATTTACAATGTCTATGCAGTAACTCTATTCTTTGCTCCCCAGTAAGGGTCCCACGCTGAATTTGGGACATCACAATGTAATAAACATTTATTGCAAACTATTATTAATAACAAAAGAACTCATAGAAAAACTTATAAAAACAGAGTGACCAAAAAGTATGGGAACATTAATAATATGATTGCAATTGATAAAGATAGTGCATACATTGCAATTTTGAAAAGTGTGTTGAATAATGCATCATCAATCAGGGACAACCCATAAAATACGTCAGTTATTGTCTTTAACATATCATATAATTTTAATAAACAATTTATTATTTATAATAGCTTACATTTACAGACTTGATGGCCACTCTGTGTTTAATCTTATTACTAAATATTTAAGTTGTTTTTATGAAAAAAACGGTGTGCTTAGGCAGCATCTGAAATGTTTATTCTTATGCACGCTAAATATTGTGGAGTTTATAACTACAAAGGTTCCAATTGTTTGTATAAATGAGCTAATGCAGCTGTTACTTTAAAACAAAAATGTAGTACTCTTATTTGAATTTAACGTTAAAAAAAAAAGGTTTAATTTACAATTGGTAACTACATTAATTAAGATTAAATTTTATCAATATTCATCAGAACTGATCTTCAACCTCCTCCTTTGCTCTTGTATTTTAGTGTTTTATCAGTTGTGCCACATTTTACAGTTGCACTGTGATATCTGCAGCCTGGCAATCCGCTTTGAGCTAGTTTTTATATTTGGGTAAATTCTCCCTAGCCTTTATATGTCACTATACAATTTTAAAGGTGGGGGGTAAAAAATGCAGCACAGTTAATAAGCTGACAGCAGCCAGTGACTCATAACTGGCTGCTTGCATCAAGGTCAGCGAACCAGAGCTGACCAAGACTCTATTCTTCCTCCAAATGACGGCCATGGAAACAGTGTAGTCTTACTAAGAGAAAAGGCATCGCAGTGGGAAGGCAAATCCGGTACCCAAAAAAATCAGCAGAAACCGGATGTGTTGGGCCAAAAGGCACAGATATCGCAGTCTTGTTGTAAACTACAACGCAACGTCCTTTCAGGACGAATACCATAGAAGAAGAAGTGTGAAAGGCCATAGGTGGTTTGAAGTTAAAGTTACTGCGGAAGACAGATGTATCGGACCAAAAGGGACAAATATTGCAGTCAAACTATAAACTAGCGACACAACGCTCTCTGGACTACATCCAGCTACTTGTAAAGCCCTGTTCAGCGCTTGGTAGCGGGAGATTGAGAACGAACACAGATGAAGAAAAAGTTAGATTGTCCTTCTAGATAAATTGCCACCTATGGCACCTATTCAACTACACAGAACATTTCAGTTTCTAGGGCACCAGAAATTCACATCTTGTCCATTACATAAGTAGAAAATGTCCTGCCATGGAGCTGGACATTTGCTGCAAGAGACTTTGTGTTGTACATTCTTCTGGAGCATTAAATAAAGAATGAGAGGTCACCCTCAATACCATTCCAGACTATGACAGAATTTGGGAATATACTCTTATTAGATCCTTGATCAAAGAAAGGCAGAGGATTTGTTAATTTCACGACTGGTTGCATTATTAAGGGCAGCAATAAACTCCCTCCACTTCACATGGTCTGCAACTATCCTTTGTATGGTGTCCCATCTGTGATTCATGATTTATATTTCAGCTTCTATAGTTATTATCTTAAAGCGGGGGCTCGACTTCATTGCCTCGGGTTTTTTCCCCATTTTAGCTCCATCTCTCTTGGCAGATGGGTACCCCATCTGTTGAAAGCATTGCACAAAGCAAAGAACTCCAGCGATGAAGCCAGGGATAGCCGGAAAAAATTGACATCATGGACCGACCGTCGCAGCTCGAAATCAAACCCCGACCATCTGAACACGAGGCAAATGGCTTGACCACTTCGCCACAGAGACCCCTGAATATCTAAGTTGTATTAGGTTGGCCTCTCTTCATCTTCTCCCTGGGGTCCATACTATATCAGTTCTGGTGATAGTGTCAGGTTTTCCTCTTAGGATATGGCCAATCTAATTCCAGCGTTGACCAGTTAGGATGGTGTTGTATTGTCTTCTTGATTGCTCCAGGCAAGCAGTTCTCAGTTGGTGATAGTGTTTGGTCAGATTAGGACTAATCAGAGCTGATGATACATTAGAGTTTTATGGTTTATTTTGAACTGGATGTAATAACCAGGACTTTGACTCCAAATTTTGAAGTTCCAGGTATTAGCAGCATATTAAAACTTACATCGAACATTAGAAGTGGCTGTGAGAAGATCAGCTACACACATTCCTGAAAGTTCAGGAAACAAGTGCTCAAATTTACAGATGAAGTTTATTATTGTTACTTCACTTTGTATGTATGTATATTTTACAACTTTTTTCGCATGCAAGACTATTCCATTTTTGCTTACTCTTGTTGGCTGTTTATATTGCATGAATTTTATATCCAAGTGTTCCAGATTTAAGTAGCTTATAGCTATTTTATATTATTTTTGTGTTCATATAAGACAAATATTTACTATAAATATCAAAGAGAAAATTGAATATGCATTCTACTTGCAGATTAACCCAATGTTTGTCAAAATGCCGTCCATTGCATACTTTAAAAAATAGCTTTTATATATCACACATTCCATTTTCAGAATTCCTGCCACTGTATCCAAAAATATTTATTTAGATTTGTATTTAAGTTAACGAAAACTGTAGGTATATTTGCATTTTCCAAAGGGGATAATTTCCTATTTATTGCTGATATGATTTAACTTCTAATATTGTGTGTGGTTTGAACCATAAATAGAACAGATAAATTAGGATGTGTCAGTCTCATAGGTGCAAGAAGTGACAGTAGATAATCCAGTGAAAATAGTTACATTAGCTGGCATAGAAGCACACTAACACAAAAACAGCATTTCAGAAGAATAAATACAGATAGTACCATCGGTAAGAAATATTGAAAAATCAATTTAAAAATGATAAACATTTTGAATCTTGAAATGTTTCTAGCAGACATTTTTATAGAATTTTGCTTATGCCCTGTTCAGAGCTTGGTAGCAGGAGATTGAGAACGAACACAGAAGAAGAAGTAGTCCGGAGAACGGGATATGTTGTGTCACTAGTTTACAGCTTAACTGCGATATTAATACCTTTCGGGCTGACACATCCATCTTCGGCAGCGTGTATAGGTTGTTTTTCTTTTTATTGTTGTTTATGGTTTCTACAGGATGGTGTATCAGATACCATATTGTTTATTACTATCAAACTAGTACTAATCTTACTGCACTACAAGTTACATGTTAAAATAAATGACCAAGAGGTCACATTCCTGATTATTCCACATAAATCTGGTACAAGTGTTTATAGCTAATAGAATTGCATATTTTCATAATCAACATAGTTCTAACTTATTTGTTACCTTTATACCAGTATTAGTTCTAATATATTGTCAATTTATTTGAACATATTGATCACAAGACATCACATTATTTATCAATCAGTATAGATATAGTTCATAACATAATACATTTTTCATAATTGGTTTTAATTCCAAAGATTCTTATGAAGCAACGGAACTGTATTCGAACACCATGCTGGGGGTTAATCCAATAGTATAAAATTATATGTTTTTTAAGAGGCAGCAAGATATTAAGAATGTGTTTTTTTTTATAGTGGTATATAACTTAACGTAACATTTTTATACTTGTTTAAAAGACTGCAGAGTTTGAATACATAGGATACCCTCAATAGTGTTTGTATTCATTCATGTATCCCTTCTAACAGCTCCATGGTCTCCGGTTACAGAATAAGTGATACAGAGAAATAATATCCTAGTTATGGTAAGATGTGGAAGCGTAATGAATGTCTTACTAGTGTGGAAGCTTGAAAAGAGGGCAATTAAATGCCTTGGCAACAGGACTAAAGTATAAAAAGTGAATACAGATTATTTAATGACAGATACATTTAAATAATTTGCAGTAGTTTCCAAAAGTAATAACACACTGCAAAATTATATATTTAATTTATTTCTACAAATTTATGTATATAATTTTTTACAAAATATTTGAGAGTATGAAATTTTTGTTTTAAGGTTTGTCCTGTAGTAGTTGACTACTGTCTGGTAATGAAGTTGATAGAAACTTGAGTATACTAAGCCACAACTTGTTTGAAGTAGGGTGACCAGTTTCTTTCCTCTCTACCTTTTACTTCCTTAGTTGTGTGCCAGGTACCCATTTACAGCTAGGTTGACTGAAGTGTAATGATTGTGGGAGTTGAGCCCCATGTCTTTGCTATGAAAAGCGAATGCTCTACCACTACACTAATCAGGGTGCTATGGTTTATGATGATGGGTACTGTAGTATCAAAGGCTGGCGCAAATAGCTATTGTCACAACACAGCCCCGATTGTACGGTGGTTAATGCTCTGGCTGCTCAGTCAAGCTATCTAGGTTCAATCTCCAGTTGATTCGGGATATTGTTTCAATTGCAAATGGCACCTGAGTCAACCCAGCTGTAAAAATTGGGTACCAGATCAATTCTTGGAAGGAAAAGCCTTCATCTTCCCAAGTGTGCATTTGGTCAAGAAAATATGGGCCCAACATCATGTTCCCAATATGCCACATGGCATGTACATGGGATCCTATTGTCTTAGCTGGCAATATAAGAAAACACAATTATTTGAACTTTAGTTACATAGCAAGACTGACTACACAAAAGACATAAATTATTCAGCATTTCCGCAACATAACTGCTCTTGTCTCTAATGACCTCTGGTTGCTAGTTGGGATTTAAATATGTAGGTTTTGTAGAATACATTGTATTCTTCTTCATCTTTTTTGGTGTCCGTCTTGAAAAGGACTTGTGTCAAACCCTGAAAGGGCTTAAGTAGCAGAATGTAGTCAAGAGAACTGAATGCGTTGTGTTGTAGTTTACAGCTTAACTGCGATATTTGCATCTTTCGGTCCAACCCATCCGACTTCAGCAAGCATTTTTTAAGTACCGGTTTAGCATTCCCTCTTCGATCCCTTCTCCTTAGCCAGTCTGCCCTGCTGCAGCCTGTTATCCAGGCTCACCGCATGGAGGTGTAGAAGGGTCTTGGCAGCTCTGGTTCGCTGGCCCTGACGCTAGCAGTCAGTTATGGGTCGCTAACCACTGCAGCTCATACGCTGCTCAGCATCTTGATCCCACTTGCTGGAGTGAAAGGCATGCATCACCGTACTGGACCTTCATTCACTGATGAATTTCTAAAGGTTTCACTCCTTCGGTGCTCAAAAAACGGATAACAGAACACTGTTCCTCCATGATGCATGCCAATAGGTGGGCGGCCTTTTTTTAAACTACAATTATGACATGATGTTTTTTGTCTGCACCGTGATGGTACATGCAGGACACTCTTGACATCTTTAGCAACCATATTAACAAGCATGATTTTTCTAATTTCAATTCCACTTTTAAGGTTTTCATTTGAAGCCCCATCATATTTAGATCCCCTCTGGATTTTAAATATATAACGAATAATCTGTTGACTACAAAAGAAAATGTGTGTTCTGCAGTGATTGAATAGTTATGATTTTTCACGAAGATGCAAGGTTTTTGTTTAAGGTTGCAAATTTATTTTTGGCTTCTTATATAATAGCTTTACAAATGTTCTGATATAATGTTATTAAATTATGAATAATTTATGTTCTAAATATAATCATTTCAATGTAGATATGTTGTTCATTTATTGGAGAGGAAAGAATAGGCCATTGACCCCTACTATGTATTGGACTGGCAGCCTCCTCACGCAAAGCAAATTTGCAACAGAAACCACTGCTATAAGAGGATATACATGCTTTGGCACAAGATTCCTGAAAGAAGGTCAATTGCATTGATGACCCCATGATCTTATTGTAGTGACAAAGAAAGGGGTATAATCTCCAGAATATTCTTGCTCCATGATTTGTTGTCCATGATTTAGCTGCATACAATTGTACAGGTTCTAAGTAGTACTGGAGTAAGCTCTTACTTTTGAGTATAAAAATTGTTTAAAATGTTTTTCATTATCTGAGAACTGTTTTGACATTCAAATACAAGGAATGTAAAGTTAACTACCCTATAGGGAAATAAATGAGATACCAAACCTAGCCAGAAGGTGTGGAGCTCAGACAAAAGCTGTGGGGCAGCCGCTCCGACTTTGTAAAGATTACAGACTTCATCCGGGCGACTGCAGATATAGCACGACCAAAGATCCTTAACGCAAAGAAGAAAGAAGTGAAGTTAAAATAAGGAATGAAACAATAACACTTGAAAACTGGTGAATTGCAATAATGATCCATGGATGTATCAGCACTGCCGAAGAGAGATGTGTTGTACCGAAAGGTGCAAATATCGCAGTCAAGCTGTAAACTAGCAACACAATGCATTCCGTCCTCTGGACTACATCCTGCTATTTGCAAAGCCCTACTCAGGGCTTGGTAGCAGGAGATTAAGAACAAATGCAGAAGAAGAAGAAGATGTATTAGCTAACAGGAACTATCTTTATAAGCAAGACACAGAATCATAGAAATAAAACTGAGGTAGATACAATATTTAACCCTCTGTTAGCACAGTAACAAATAAACTTGGGATGAATATGAAGAGGTACCAAGGTAATCACATTTTATAGATAATATTATTGTTGTTTGATGCTTCTATGCTGACCAAACAAGATCTGCTAGCCCAGAACAATGAAGAAGATATGAACCACACCATAATTGGTCATTGAATAGGTCATGTTCTAAGAAAAGAACCAGACACCATCACCAGAACTGCCTTGGTATGGACCCCATAGGGAAGGCAAAAGAGAGACTGGCCTAAGACAACTTGATGAAGAAACCATAGAGGTCGAAATGAAAATCATGAACCAGAGTTGATACACTATACAAAGTATGGCTGCATACCGGGTGAGTTAGAGAGAGTTTGTTGCTGCCCTTAAAGGCACCATCAGGCATAATGGTCACTGACCAAGGAACTATGGAAGAAGGAAGTATAGATATCATTACAAAATCAACAAAGTGAGAATACCAAGCAAGTGTCACATGACCTAGAAAAAAAAAACATAGTAATGAAAGACCTGAAAAATCTTCAGTAATTTCTAATTATTCCTTCCGTCCATAATCAAATATATGTGATGCAACATTCTAAAATAATTTTGTCAATGAATTTTGTAAAACTTGATTTTGATGAAGTTGGAAAAATTACTTCATGCAAAATGAAAAGTAATATATTTTATTTGAAACTGTGATTGACAATTTGATGATTTTCACATTTGTTTAGTTATGACCACTTGATTGTGATGTGTTCAAATATTTATTTAATTATACAGCGATACCTGAAAATATGTGATGTTATAATTTATTACAGCTATATATTAGTAATTCATTTGCTTAAATTATGACTTTGAAAAATAAATGATTCATGTTTTGATTACTAATACAGATTTCCTTTACATGCAAGGTAGAATTAGTTGAGTTCATTTGTATGTAATAATATATTAAAGAAATTTTAAAAAAATAGAAAATGCATGGATGGAGTTTCTTCTCAGCTGACTATCACTTTTACTTCTTTTACAGAGACAATACTTTTATTTTCTGTCACTGCCATATTAATCATTTTCTACAACTCTTATCATATAGATTGATATAGCTCACTTGGTTGAATAGTTTCCTGAAATTATAATGTATATTTTATATATATATATATATATATATATATATATATATATATATTATTTATTATAAACGAGAACTTAAATACTTTCAATAATTAATTATTTATTCATATATATATATATATGAATAAATAATTAATTATTCAAAGTATTTAAGTTCTCGTTTATAATAAATATTTTATGGAAAATGTTGAATGAATAGAGTCTAGAGAAAAATAAAGTTTATGTTGAATAAAGAGCTCATGACTAGAAAGAAAAATGTTCAATAAATTCAGAACACAAGGAAAATAAGATATGCCCCCCCCCCCCCCCCCCCCCCCCCCCCCCCAAAAATGGATGTCCAGCATAGAAATTAATCCTAAAACATCTGTTGGTGAAAATCTGCAACATGATAATCTTAGTCACATTCCATGCTTTCAAGCAAAATAGCAGAAATGACTTTATATTGCACAACCTAATTTTAATTTTCATGGAGAAGATGTGCAGCATTTCCCAATTTCTGTATTAATTTCTCATCAGGGATATTTGTTATCCTAGCAGTGTAATTATCATAACAGAACAGGCTAATCACATGTTTGTCTGCACACTCGATTGTTCAACATTTATCTTCTTAGTCTTGTTTCTGTAATTTGTTCAACATTTATCTTCTTAGCCTTGTGTTCTTAATTTGTTCAACAATTAACTTCTTATCTTGTGTTCTTAATTTGTTCAACAATTAACTTCTTATCTTGTGTTCTTAAGCTATCTTGTTTTTGGCATGGTTCTTGTTTATAATGATGGCTAATGCAGCTGTATTAAATGCTGTCATATCATTCATTGTGCTGCATCTTTAGTCCTGAATACTATCTGATTTGCCAGGTTATCGTCTGATCTGGCGAACATTCTTTTAGTCTATGGGAGTGCCATAGACTACCCTATAATTTGAATAGATCTTCTCAGTAATGAAGCCCTTGTGAGTTGTTTTTTGTTTTTCTGTTGTTGCTGCTTTACCAAAACATATGACCACTGGTACAGAGGGTTCCTAATGGAGAGCACTTTTTGCACTCTTGCAGTGATGGTTTCTGCAGATACTTGTTTTAATGATGAGTGTGTCAACTCTATGCACAACCCTCTTTAGACACCTTTTATGACTTGCTTGATAGTTCTATTATTTTCTCTTTGGGATTTGTGTGGGTGAGCATGTGACACAAGCAATCAAATATTTAAAAAAGAACATTTCCGAAAATTGATTTCTCATCTACATGTGAACATTTCTTTCTTTCTTTCTTTCCGCGTTCATCATGAAAAGGACTACTTTGTGTTCTAGTTTACAGCGAAGTTGCGATATCTGCGCCTTTCGATCTAACACATTCAGTTTCAGCATGACATTTCTTCTTCGGCATTCGTCTTGAAAAGGATTTTGTGTTGCAGTTTGCAGTGAGGCACTCCTAATTTCTCCACGACTTCCTTATTTGCATTTTTTTCTTTTCACAAAATACACTCAATCTTTTATATATTCACATTTTTGGTTTTTTGTTGGTGTTCGCATTATTTCTCTATTCCCCAAGGACATCTGTCTTGCACTTATGTTTATATTTTGCACCTGTCAGCCCAGTCCATCTGACTTCGACGTGCATTTTATGTAAGGGTATGCTTCCTTCTGCTTTTTCTAAGGGTTTACTTCCCCGGGGTAATGGCGGGTTCTGTGATTGGGAAGCGAACCCAGCACTTTCGGATTGTGAGTTGCGTCACTTAACCACTAGCCCACACCATCCCCATATTCACATTTAAAAGACATCAATGCTCTTCTCCAATCGTTCGTTCCACATTTCTATGATTATATTTTTAAGTCATGCAGCAAAGACTCATGTTGGTGAAAATAGATTTGGCTATCTTCCTGATTTCCATTTCACATCTCTCATTTTCCGTTATTATATTTTCAAGACAGAGTCTCTTGGTCTGTTCCAGTATTTGACTGTCTATTTTTATCTGTATAGTGGATTTTGAGACTTTACTAACTATTATAGTTTTCATTTCCTCAGTGTTAATGTCAAATCTACGAGGAGTGTTCAAATGAAACCGGACCTAACTGCACCAAGTGAACATACATACGATGCGCATGACATAAATTCTGGTGTAAACAGCACATATCAACCGTTCATGGTGACCCGAATTGCTGCATCAATTTTGGCGATGGCATCTTATGATGCAACAATATGCGCCTGACCTGGTCTTGGAAGATCTTTCGTTAACTCACGTCCTTTTTTAAACATCGTTGTCCAGTTCTTCACTGTTGTCTTAGACACACCTTTGTTTGTCACCATACACTGCCTGCATTCTGCGATGAATGTCAACTGGTCGACATCCTTCGAAACCGAATCACCACTTGCTGATCAACTCTGGATGGATTCCGTATCACATCCGCCATGTTTTCAACGATCTACCGAGGAAACTAGGAGTCGGAGAATAATGAAATTTTGCAATCTTGAGGGGTTGGTATGTGCTGTTTACACAAGAATTGACATAATCATGTACATCGTATGTATGTTCACTTGGTGCAGTTAGGACCGGTTACATTTGAACATGCCTCGTATATATATATATATATATATGACTTTTATTCTTTACTTGAATCACTAATTTCTGTAGTTCTTGTTCTCTTTCAACCAGCAGAACTGTGTCATGTTAAATGAAATACAAAAAAGTTGTCAATGACAGAATAAGCAAAGCCTCCAACTAGTAGCTAACTCTGCAGCTTTCTCCTAGGAAATTGGGTAACACTAATGCAAAATCTGTCTTACCCAATAATTTGTAATCACACAACACCAAGATTATCACATTCTTCTTCTTCGGCGTTCGTCCTGAAAAAGATGTTGAGAGGCTATGTCGTAGTTTACAGCGAGGCTGCAATATATGAGCGTTTCAGTCCAACACATCTAATTTGAGTATGTCATTTTTGGAACCCGGTCTCTTAGCCAGGTTGCAGTCTGTTTCCAGGGTCTCAGTGCTTCAAAAAAAAGCATAGTCCAGTGGATACCAGCCCACTGCAACATTCCAGGCAATGAGGAGGCGGACAGACTCGCCAGAGAGGGAGGAATGCTGCAGCAGAGTGATACAGAAATCACATACAATGAGAATAAAGCAGTCAACAGGGCAACATACAGTGCAAAATTGAAAAAAGACCACCCTGGCGACATAGATAAAGGTGCCTACCACCAGCTCTCCAGGCGAGACCAGGTGATCATTCTCTGGCTACGCACAGGAAACAACAGACTGAGATATCATCTGTACAACAAGTTCAAGATTGGCACTATAGCCCTTTGCACCTTCGGCACAACCCCCATGACGGCAGAATATATTTTGCAGTCCTGCCCACTGCATACTGACAAAAGATGTAGTATTTGGCAACAGCCAGTGTCCTTCCACGAGAAGCTGTATGGAAGTGCATAGAGCCTCAAGTCGACTGCTGCCTTCGTTAGAGTCATTGAAGTCGAGGTCTGAAGAAGTAGTTTCTAGGGTCCCACTTGGATGCGACACATGGTCCTGGTCAGTTATGGGCCACTGACCCTGATGCAAGTAGCCAGCAATGTCAGGACACTGACTGCTGCACCTTCAGCCTATATTGTAACTTGAAGCTACTGTGTCATCATCCAACAGGCAGCCATTTTATCCCTTTTTGTCCACAGTATTAGTGCTTTTGAAGTTAGAAAAAGCACAAGAAAGTTCAAGAACAGACAGACATGATGGATTATGCAGACTAATCAACAAAAAAAGCCACACATCTTCACAAATAATGAAATGAAAATTCTCAAAATATTTTAGTTATTTATTTTTCTCAAATCAGTGCCAACTGTTATAATGATGTTCTGGCAACAAATGTTAAACTAAGAATTTCAACATCAAAATGTTTAAAAATGTATAGACAATTATTGTTTAATGCATGAATTTTTCCAGGCCTGGATTCTATAGTTGTAAATAGAGAGTAATATAAGTTAGGCCAATCGTAAGCCATTTTGTCTGGCATGTTCAGTTGTCATATTTCCCCAAAACATTTCTTTCTTGTAGTGAGGTAAGTTCATCACTTAATCCTTTGAACCCGTGACACCTATATATCGGGGTGTGTGTAAATACCCCATTCCCGGAACCTCCCGTTTGTCAGTGTGAGGGGCGGACCATTATTTTAAGGCGTATTTTGGGCTGTGCTGCTTGGATTTTGGCAATAATATAGTGACATCTAAACAGTACACACATTTCCAGAAATAACAAATGTGGCGGCACAAATATCGAAGCATGTCATCGCAATGATCTTGAATATTTTTGTGATAAGACGTTTTGAAAATTCAGGAAATGGCCATTCTAAAAGGCTAACATTACAAGTTGTTGAAAGTAATTTCAAGGATTTTGAGGCTGACATACTGAATTTAGATGGTGATTAGGGGACGGCGTGGGCTAGTGGTTAAGTGACACGGCTCACAACACAGAGGTGCTGGGTTCGATCCCCATCACAGCACCGGCCGTTACCCAGGGGAAGCAGACCCTTAGAAAATGCAGGAGGAAGCAGACCCTTACATAAAATGCATGCTGAAGTCAGATGCACTGGGCCAACAGGCGCAAAATAAAAACCACAGTGCAACGCACACCGCCTTGGGGAATAGATAAATAAGGCGAACGCAAAAACAAAAACAAAAAAAAGATGGTGATTATTCTGAAAAGGATTAATTGTTATTTGAACGATGACATGTGTGTGATTCGGATTACCATTCGTCCATTGCTTAGGATCAAGCTTGATCTTTTCCTGGAGGATCCGACTACGGTCCTGGGAGATATCCCACATAATGTATGAAGTAAATTTGATGAATATATTGCACACTGTACTAAAGTAGGAACATTGGAGATTAGCAGATCAGTGCACTTTAGATAGTATAACTAAATTAGAGCACATAGTTTTGTCATAGTAAATAGCTTTACTCAAATGTCTACGTTGTGCTTATTTTCTCAGGAGCACAGGGGAATGGGATTTTACAGACTGGGTAGGCAGGGCTCAAATGGTTAAACAGATCAAATTTGATTCTCAGTGTCGACAGCCTCAGGATGACAGCTCCTTTCTTCGAACAAATTCAAGTTGACGTCTGACAGCGTACGAAGAAGAAGAAGAAATTTGATTCTAAAGTGTCTATCACTTAATTTTTATTTATGTTGATCAGTGTATACGAGTTCTGAGGGTTTAGAAAAATGTCCCTTTCCTATGATCATTGTTGCTAAACTAATACAACTCACAAGCCTTGAGTTTACAATGTCTATTTACCTACCACAACCTCACAATTAATAACAAATAGTTACATGAATACTTCTTTCTCCTCATTCCTCCACAGCTTGTTTTTGTTTCGTTCTGTGTTCCATTCAGTATTACTACCTTGCCAGAATAGATAATAATTATACAACTGACCACTGTCGTGCTTCTTGAAATGAAGACTTTCACAGCTCAACATCATCAGGGTAATAGAAATCTTTTACCAGTCGGTAGACATAGGACACTGACTGGGCACCACTGATTGACAGAATAAAAGATATGTTAATATGACCATCAAACATCACACAAATAAATAAACAAATGCACTCAACTAACTTCAAAAAGCAAAGGTAGACGATGATGGCATAATTGGCTTGGCTTCGTTCGTTCTCAATCTCCCACTACCAGACACTGAAATGGCTTAAGTACCAGAATGTAGTCCAGAGAACAGAATGTGTTGTGTAGTAGTTTACAGCTTGACTGCGATATTTGCACCTTTCGGTCCAACACATCCGACTTCAGCAAACGTTTTTTGAGTACCGGGTTAGCATTTCCTCTTCGATCCCTTCTCCTTAGACAGTCTGCCCTGCTGCAGCCTGTTATCCAGGATCACCGCGTGGAGGTGTAGAAGGGTCTTGGCAGCTTTGGTTCGCTGGCCCTGACACTAGCAGTCAGCTACGAGTCGCCGACCACTGCAGCTTATGCACTGCTCAGCATCTTGATCCCCCTGATGGCATAATTAATTTTGCTAACGTTATTTTTAGTAAGGATTAACTGCGCTACTTTTTATCCTTACTCTCTCGTCTCAAGCTGCCCGACCCCAGTGGCAAGTCAATGAAAAGACGACTAGGGGGCAACTACGAGATGCAGAGGACTCCGCATCAAACACCCGTGAAAAAGACGGCAGAGTCGAACCCACACCATCTGATCACGAGGCCGACGGCTTAACCACTTCGCCACGGAATCCCCAACTCACTTACTCCTCACGATAATCAAGCAGAGTGATATCATTAAACTCTGGCTGAAGATGCAGCAGTGAATGAACTGACAGCAGTGAGCGACTCCTAGCTCGCTGCTTGCATTGCATCAGGGTTGGTGTCCATAACTGACCAACACCCTTTTCTGACTTCAAGTGGTGACCCTGGAAACAGACTGAAACTATACAGCCTGGCTAAGTGATTAGGGATCTAAGAAGGAAGGCAAACTCGGTCCCACAAATGCCATACTGAAATCAGACGTGTTAGGCCGAAAGGTGCAGATATTGCACTGTAAACTATGACACAGCCCCACAAATGTCCTGCTCAAGATGAATGCCGAAGAAGAAGAATATCATTAATCTTATGGGGATGGCGTGGGCTAGTGGTTAAGTGACACGACTCACAACCAGAAGGATCTGGGTTCGATGCCCATCACAGCACCAGCCGTTACCCCGGGGAAGCAGACCCTTTGAAAATGCAGGAGGAAGCAGACCTTGCATAAAATGCACGCCGAAGTTGGATGCACTGAGTCGACAGGCACAAAATAAAAACAATGCAATGTACGCCGCCTTGGGGAATAGAGAAATAAGGTGAACGCAAAAACAAAAAAATATTCCCCAGGGCGGTGTGCGTTGCACTATGTTTTTATTTTACGCCTGTTGGCCCAGTGTTATTTTTACATTTTTTGGGGATTTCAGTGTTGCCTTTGCAATCTGATGAGATTATGTTACCCATGTATGTGAAATTTTTCACCTGTTTCATCTGTATATACAAATGAAAATTTCTAACTAATTTATTAACTGATTAAGATGGTAAGCGATAAATAAAAATGGGCGAAGGAAAGAAATGAAGTCGAAGTTAAGGGTCAATGATGCAGAAAACAGCAGCCAGTGGCATGAGGGTAAGTGAATCAGAGCTGACCAAGACTAAGTGGTGACTCTGAAAACAGACTGTACATGTGCAGCCTGGCTGAAAGAATAGTGATCAAAGACGGAAGGTAAACTTGGTCACACAAATGGTGTGATGAAACTCCATGTGCTGGGCCGAAAGACATAGATATTGCAGCTTCACAGTAAACAACAAAACGTAACAAAATGTTCTCTGGACTAATGAAGAAGATGATAAAGTAGAAGTAAAAGAAAAAGTAGGGGAAGAACAGCACAATAAACTCACTTGTTACTGACAACCATAGATATGAGCTCCGGAGGCACATAGTCGAAGATTGGGGCAATAACCTCAACCTTCGACAAAAGTTCAGCATCTTCATAATCTAGAAGCTCGCCTGGGCTTGCGAACTTGTTAAATGAGGCCTGCTCGGAAAATAAAGATCAAATATCATGTAAACATTTGTTTGATTGCCTATATTTTAACATCGTCCAAGTGGTAACCGGAGTCCTTTACTGGGGAGGAAAGAATAGAACCACTGCACATCTACTGCATGTTATAAATGGTGTTAAATTAAAAAGTTGTGCATGGGGCTAGCAACCTCACCATGTAAAACAAACAAATTGCTACAGAAATCACCACTGTAAAAGTGCATTGGTGCAGGCTTTCTAAATGAGGCTAGCTGCAGTGGTGGTCCTATACTCTGGCTGAAGTGAGAGAGGGACAAGAAGAAGAGCAATTCTCGGTTGAAACAAATTAGACTACCATAACCTTCCAAGCATGCCATAAAAGACAAAACAAAACAGGGTTGTCATGGGACTAGCAACATGATTAACCCTTTACAGACTGGCCTAATTGATTGGATGCATGTCTTAAGTCATGCATGGGGAGGAACACTAACGGCTGATCAGGCACAACATACTGATCAGACATGTTAGTCAGGGCCAGGCAAAATATACTAGCCAAGATCCTCACCTTGGCTTCCTCACAGCTCTCCCTGGAAACGGGCTGTTTTCATGGCAGCCTGGCTAACGGGGTGAGGGATCGACATAATCCCTGTAGTAGTGAGTGATACGCAGATGAAGCCAAGCATAGCACAACCGCCTGGAGGACCCCGGTCCACCTTCGCCAGCACGATCAGGATGTGAGGAAAGCTACTACAACCCATTACTTAACGTCCTTTTCAGGGCAAATAAAAGAGTAAACCTACTCATTGTAGGCATTCAAAACAACATAAGTCATGAATCTAAATTAGTAAGACTGGAGTGTAAGGGGCAATGACATAATAAAATATATTAGGCCAGACAGTAAAGGGTTAATCCATAAATCAAATCAATTAGACCAGACTGTGGAAAAGTCAGATCGAGAGAAACCGAATGAGAGCCAGAGAAAGAATGGCAATCATGAGGAAACTTGCTGGCACAAGCTGGGGAGCAGACAAAAGTATACTAAAGAAACTGTACACTGGAAGAGTGAGACCAGTTCTCGAGTATGGCATTGCGGCATGGACAACAGCAGCAAAGGCGAACTTCGATAAAATTAGCAAACTTCGAAACCAAGCCATGAGAGTTATAACAGGAGGCATGAAGTTAATGCCAATCGTAGAACTTGAAAAGATTACAAAACTGCAATCCATGACCGACAGAAGAGACTGCAGAGCCCAGCAGCAAGCAGAGAAACTCAGAAGACTGACTGACCATCCAATGCATCAGAGACTAAATAATTTTGGAAATGGGAAACTAAAGCAGAGAAACTTTGCAGCAATAGCCAAAGCAAAGATGAGCGAAGACCCTATGAACGCACTAACAACACCAAATCCCATCCCTACTGTACGAAAACCTACCTGGAGGCAGCATATATTTCCAGAGGTGGTAGAAAATATACCAGGTATTGGAAACAAAAACAGCCAGACTGAAAAAGAAAGAAGAGATACAACCCTGAGGTACATAACGAAAAACTACCCAAGCATGGACTGGACCCATGCATACACCGACGGTTCTGTAACAAACACAACACAGAACGGAGGGGCAGAGGCATTCCTGAGCCTACCAAATGGCAGAAAAATAACACTGTCAGTGGCAACTGGAAAATACACAAGCAATTTCAGAGCGGAGGCAGAGGCACTGAGGGCAGCAGTAAAACAAATGGTGACAGGTAAAAGGAATGAAAGCCATATAGTCCTGCTTACAGATGCCCTGGCCGTAGTCACAGCACTAAAAAGCCAGAAAAATACTGAACTTAATGATTTAAGAGCAGTACTCTGTCAACTATGCCAACAGTCCGCACCAAAAAGAGTAGTGGTACAGTGGGTTCCATCCCCCTGTAACATCCAAGGCAACGAGGAGGCAGACAGACTGGCAAAAGAAGGCGCAAGACTACCACAACCAGATACTAGTGTGACATACGAAGAGTCAAAAAGGCTTATTAGAGCTAGATACATGACCAAATGGGAAACAGAACATACTGGCTAAACAAAAAAACGATGCCTATTACCAGTTGAACAGAAAAGAGCAGGTCGTGGTCTTCAGACTTCGCACTGGCCACAATAGACTGAGGTACCACCTATTCAACAAACTGAAGATAGATGGCACTGACGAATGCTCGTGTGGTACCGGGAAAATGACCGCTGAACATCTGCTGCAAAACTGCCAGACATACGAGGATCAGAGAAAGCACATGTGGCCATCACCAGTGGCAACACTAGACAAGCTCTATGGCAGTGTCGACAGCCTCAGGATGATCGCTGCTTTTTTAGAAAAAATACAGGTTGACGTCTGACAGCGTACGAAGAAGAAGACCAGACTGTAAGGTGTTAAAAAAGAATTCCTATTGAAACCTCCTCTGCAAATGCTTGGAAACAGGTTTTTGTTAAAAGGGATTAACAGTAGCAGTGACCCTAAGCTTCACTAGATGGAGAGAAAAAAGGGGAATCAATTATTTGAACATTCACACTATAGATTACAGGTACTATTAGACATTCTGTATAGCATGTTCTTCTTAGTCCCTTGGTCAGTGATTGACAAAGTGGTCAGTGACCATTACACCTGATGGCTTCATTAAGGGCAGCTACAAATCCCTCCACCCTTTGCACAGTGCCCCAACTTTGATTCATAATTCTAATCTCAGCCTCTTCGGTTCTTCGATTCGCCAAATTGTCTTAGGTCGGCCTCTCATTTGCCTTCCCTCTGGGATACACACCAAGGCAGTTCTGATGATGGTGCCTGTCTCTTTCCTTAGGACATGGCCTCCTATCCAATTCCAGCGTCGGCCAGTCATGTCTTATTGACAGCTCTGAGCAAGCAGCTTTCAGTTGGTGATGGTGTTTGGTCAGAAAATTCATATGAAAAGATGACAACTTTGATGTTTCTCTTTCCATTACTCTCCAGCACTTTGTACCATATAAAAGTACATTCCAGCACTTTGAAACATATAGAAGTACATAAAAAAAAGCAACGCTTGTATATTCTTAGTTTTGTGTTTGTGCTGTACTGCAATGACTTCTAAACATTGTTTAATCCTACCAGACCGCTGTACCCTTGTTCCGGTAATTTCCTTAACTGACGCTATACTGCTGGACCGGTTTTGCGGTACTTTAGGTAGTACGTAATAAAATGCGTCAGAATCTAAAAATAACCAACCAATCGTGGTCAATCCTCGTGATTAGTCATTGTTGCCCCCATGTTTGAATTGATTTTGTGGGGTTTAACGTGAACAAATTCGGAAAATTGACAATGAAACGAGCGGCTGATGAACCAAGCACTTCAACAGGAAAGCAAAGTAAGTCTAGGCTTTTGACAGTCCAACAGGTGATCAATAATTTGGTTGATTCAGTCTCTGTTCAAGTGAAACAGACAGAGAGAGCTCGAGTGATGAGATGAAGGTTGTTCTTGGACTGAGGATCTATATGGAATACTCATGTATAAAGCCCAGCTATCAGGATTATTGGACAAATGAGGGCTCTTTGTTGTGTTTACTCCCAGATTTCGAAATGTTATGACTCGAGACAGATTCTTTGCCTTTTTCTGGGTGGATTGGCACACAAAGGTGGAATATTGACGCTAGATGAAAGGTAAACCTATTTTCTACAATGTCTCCAAGTTACATCTTATTCTAACGACTTGTTTGCATGTAACTAACATTTTTCTATATCATGTTGGTTTTTTCTCTTTAATGCTCTGGAGCACAGGAATGGGGGACAGTTAGGTTCAGGGCCTCAGGTGTGGTAGGGTTAAGGTGGCAAACGCTATTCTGGCCTTGTTCATCCTGCTTTTGATGTCTCTGTCTGTTCCACTGTCTGGTTAACTGTATTTCTGAGGTACCGGTATGTAATTGGTATAGCCTGTTGTAGAAGATTAATCCTTTTCACCTTCCCACTTCAATAGCCCACCGCTGGTCCCTTTTAAAGGAAGCCTGTTCCCAAGCATTTGCCATCATTCCCATTTTCACTCCAATGTGAAGCATAGGTTTCAACTGTATCTGATTCCTTTACAGGAAATTTATTTCCAAGCTTTTGCAGTGACTGATTTCATGAAATTGTCAGCTCCAAACACAACCCTCTTTAGTCATCTTTACAGCATGCTTGAAAGGTAACAGTGACACTATTCTTTTCAATGCAGGTAGAAGATATTGATTTCAAATTTTGAGATGAGCCTTTCTATATGACAAAGGCCACAGGACCTAGAACATTCCTAACAATGAGTGCTAGCTGGCTTCACAGTAACAAGCCACTACGATGGAAGAGGAACTTAGCTATTTACTACTGTCATCATGGAATTCTAATCATTGTCGATCTGTCTGTTGGGAGGATTTACAAGACTGAAGAATAAAGTTAGTTTGTCTAGTTGCCCATCATGAGCGATTATAGCGACACCATCAGACGGTTTTGTTCTGATGATGTAACTTGCGCTGTATGTGGATCATAGTGAGGAAGAAACTGCGCTGGTCATCACTCTCTGATCCCAAGCTACCTTGGTCCAGTGGCAAGACACGAGTCAAGCTGACGCAGGATGCAGGTACTTTGGTCCCATCTCCTTTCAGACCAGGGATCGCTTGAAACTACATTACTCACCGTATGAGCGATGTAACATGGCCATGTTGCTACTAACTGGGCAGGGCCCAATCACTTCAAGGCGATGTGTTAGTCTATGATTATTGGCCTGTGTGTACATTTCCCAGCCACACCATAACCAGTACTGTCTGCAAACAGGGCGAAGGATGTCCATCTCGTGAATTTCAGTCATATACACTAGACCGTGGAAATTCGACACAGTGAAACTGAAATATTATTGCTAATAGTCAAAGACCATGCCAGGATAATCAAAGGGAAAAAACGATGCAAAATGAACAAACTAACTAATCCAAAATGGAAAACCACAACACGTTTCCATGGACACAAGTGTAAGTCGTCAACTAGTGTGAATTTCAGTCAAATTCGTGGCCTGGCCGCATCCACAATAGACTAAAACATGAGATAAAGACTAGACCGAGGGCTGGTTAGGCGCCATCTTGGTGCAGCTATTTGTATATAAGTTTTCCTAGACAATCCTATACAGTGTGCAGGCTAGGTTTGCATTAATCACCAATAGAAAACTAAAAACAAGACTCTGTGGTGACTTCGAACTCGTAACTTCAGACTAAGAGATCAACATCCTAGCTGCAATAAGAATAAGAAAATAATACGCTTTTATACAGGTGAAATCAGTCTTGTGATAAGGATGAACTCAAATGAAGGAATACAAGGACAGTGTATAACTGAGATGGTCAGAAACCCAAGCCATCATTATCATGATCACATATACAGTCAGTCTATACATATACATTTCTTGCACATTGAAACAGGCTGGTACATCAACCCTGCCAACAAGGCAGGGATCAACATTATGATCCTTCTTGTGTGCCTGCTGAAATCTGGATGACCAGGTGGGCGACGAAAACAACAGGTCGCAGTGTATTTAACGTAATGTCAGTAGCCAGAGTCAATAGCCACTTGATCTGCATCAATCCCCAGCACCTGCCCTTGTGCAGACATTGCTCTCATCCTGATGAAACAGTCACCTACTCATTGAGTGCAAGGTACCTGCAGACATGAGGAAAAGATTCTTACAAGCAGTCGACAATTGCCAATACACTGTACGGAGTAGTGAAACAACCGAAGAAAACTTGTATCTATACAAGAATGGCATTGGCTGCCAAGAGCAGACTAGCTTAGCAGCTATGGGATAACGACAACATCCTTCTTCAGTGTGTCTCGTGATGTAGGACAAGCCACAATAACCCGCTAACAGTCAAAATCCGTCAAGACTGAAGATCTCAGTATGAATAACTTTGAAAACATCAACAAACAGATTCAGACAACACCGAAACAGAGTGAACTGCCACACTTACATGTTTGGGTGTGCTGTGAAACAGTGGAGAAAGCTTATACAAGCTGGAGCACACTATTACCTGCAAGGAAAAGAAAGTGGACAGCAAAGATAAATGATTAGTTACATCATGTTAAGTTAAGTGAAGTAAAAGAAACTGGTTGTATACAGACTCTGCAGGGTCTTCCAAACTAGTATAAAGATGTTAAGTTAAGGTGAGCATAGATGAATGATTAGTTACAAGTGAGCAAAGATAAATGACTAGAGTTAGAAGTGTGCAAAGATAAATGATTAGAGTTACAAGTGTGCAAAGATAAATGATTAAAGTTACAAGCGAGCATAGATAAATTATTAGAATTACAAGTGTGCATACATAAATGATTAGTTACAAGTGAGCATAGATAAATGATTAAAGTTACAAGTGAGCAAATATAAATGATTAAAGTTACAAGTGAGCAAATATAAATGATTAAAGTTATAAGTGAGCATAGATAAATTATTAGAGTTACAAGTGTGCATACATAAATGATTAGTTACAAGTGAGCATAGATAAATGATTAAAGTTACAAGTGAGCAAATATAAATGATTAAAGTTATAAGTGAACATAGATAAATTATTAGAGTTACAAGTGTGCATACATAAATGGTTAGTTACAAGTGAGGATTGATAAATGATTAGAGTTACAAGCGATAAAAAAATTAATTAAAATAAATTAAAGTAGGCACACATAAAGAGTTGTGTGAAGTAAAGAGTGGAGCGACTCAATGCTCGGTTTTGTTTTTGATATATATAAAGGATTTAGACATTGATATTGAATCCCTGATTGCAAAATTCGTGGATGGCACAAAACTATGCATGAGTGTCTCATCTAGAGCAAAAGTAGATATATTGAGGTAGGATTTAGATAAAAATTTGAGAATGGTCTGTTAGCTCACAAATGGAGTTTAATGTAGATAAATGTACAGTCATCCACATGGGTAGATCCAATATGGAACATAGTCACAGAATGGGCGAGAATAATATTAGAATGATAGAAAAAGAAAAAGAGACCTAGGGGTTATAATAGATCATACAAGTAAAGTGAGTGAGCAAGTCCAGGTAGCAGTGAAAAAAGCAAATGCAATGTTAGGTGAGATAAAAATAAATATTAAACATAGGAGCAGGGAAGTCATTGTCAAAATGTTGTTTGAATGCCCACAATGAGTAGGTTTACTCTTTTGTGGGCACTGAAAAGAACGTTAAGTGATGGGTTGCAGTAGCTTTAGATAAAGAGAAGAATTCGAGGTGACTTAATTCAGGTTTATAAGATAATCAAAGGAACGGATAAATTAGACTATAACAAGTTTTTCAAATAAACCACCTACAAGAACAAGAGGGCATAGCTACAAATTAACTAAAGAAAGGTCCAGATTAGATATTAGAAAATATTTTGTAGTCAGAGAGTGGCAAATGCTTGGAATGCATTGCCACAGGAAGTAGTGGGGGCAAGGAAAATGAATGCATTCAAGAATAGATTGGTTGCACATAGCTTTTAGAGCAAGGAAATGTAAATGAAACTGGTTGTATGCAGACTCTGCAGAGTCCTAAACCGGTATAAAAACGTTAAGTTAAGACCAGCTAATAAATTCGTAAATTAAATTTTGGGGATTGGCTGTGAAACAGGGAGCAGAAATATAAGTCCCATCAAGCAAATAAAATTCTAAAACAAAATAAACACATTTCTGAAAATATAAGGGATTAACAAAAAATTTATTAAAATTATTAACTACATATAAACAGGCATTGACTCACGTGCTTATTATGTTCCTTTGCTATCACAGCCAGTATATTTGCACCTGTGGCAGCTTTTAGTCTGAAAAGGAGATCACAGCTTATTTCTGGCAAAGAATAGATATTAAACTTTAGGAACGTGTGTTTATAGAACAGAATGCACTTAAACAATAAAAAATTACCTCATCATTGACAGCAGTTGTGTGTCTACAAAGAAAAGGAATTCTCTAGAACATAAGATATATATATATAAATGAACATAACATCATCTTCTTCTTCCGCATTCGTTCTCAATCTCCTGTTACCAAGCCCGGAACAAGACTTTGCAAGTAGCAGGATGTAGTCCAGAGAACGGAATGCGTTGTGTGGCTACTTTACAGCTTGACTGCGATATTTGCACTTTTTGGTCTGACACATCTTAGGTGGAAACTCCTAAATGTTACATATAAAGATCGTGTCACGAACGTAGACATCCGTCAGAGAGTTGAAGATGCTATTGGTCCTTTTGAAGATCTGTTCACAACTATCAAAAGACGAAAGATGGCCTGGTGCGGGCACGCCGCGAGGTCAAACGGAATTCCCAACTCGATACTCTTTGGATCCGTACCGGGTCAGAGAGGGCGAGGACGTCCAAGGAAGAGATGGGTGGACAACATCACTGAGTGGTCAGGCCTTCGTCACGGTGAGATACGTCAGGCGGCGACAGACAGAGAGAGCTGGCGTAGATTTTTCATGTCTTCATGTGTGCCCCAACGACCTGATGGGTTACGGGATGAACTGAACTGAACATCTTAGGTAGCAGGCATGTTATTGAGTACCGGGTTAGCCTTCCCTCTTTGATTCCTTCTCCTTAGATAGTCTGCTCTGTTGCAGCCTGTTATCCAGGATCACTGAGTGAAGGGTTAGGGCAGCTCTGGATCGCTGGTCCTGACGCTAACAATCAGCTAAGGGTTGCTGATCGCTGCAGCTCATGCGCTGCTCAGCATCTTGATCCCAACATAACACCAACAAGCAACTCAAAAATCAAGTTTACAGTGTTACTATACTTTGCTCTTCATTCAGATGTTGGTAACATTTGGGCTCTGAATTAAAATACAGATATGAAATTTAATAAGTAAACAGAAAGGAAAAACAAAATGTTTAAAAAGCAATATTAAAAACACATCTGCTATCACATACCCTCCATTTGCCATAAATGAATGCGTTCCAATGATAACCTTGTTCACTCTTGGCATGATGGTTCCAATCTGACATTCAGTAATCAAGGTTGTGCTTATCTTTGCCACTGCCAGGTTCTTTGCCATTTCATGACCCTTGTAGAAAAAAAATGTTATTTCTAAAGAACCATCACACCATTCTGTAGGTATGTTGGCATCAGGAAATACTGAATGCCATTCACAGTCCCCTTGTCTTCAGTTTTAACAATAAAAAGAATAAGTTTCAACCATCTAACAAAGGCCTTCATAGCAAAGAACAGTGATATGTCAATAGATTCAACAACATGGGAAATGATACTGGAATATGAAAATATTTCATACAATTTCACGAAGGTATGAATGCTCATGTGCTGAGTGATGGGGAAATGTCAAATGCCATTCCTCTGGCAAATGGCATCAATCAGGGCTGTGTACTAAACCCAACACTCTTCAGCATATAAAATTTGCTGCCATGCTCAGCGTTAGATATCAGGGTTGTAACCAAAACGGAGTGGAAATAAAATACAGGACTGACGGAAATCTCTTCAATCACAGGCAACTGCAAGCTCACAGCAAGGTAAAGGACACAACCATCGCAAACTTGCTTTTTGCTAATGACTGTGCCCTCGCTGCCAGCGCCGAAAGAGACATATGTGGACAAATTCTCAACAGACTGCAACATGTTCGGTTTTACAATTAATCCCCCCAAAAAAACGAAGTCATATTTCAGCTTGCCCCGGGTGATGCATATCGCGACCCAGATATCAGTCAAGAGCTAGCGCCATCAATTAGTAGACAGCTTCACGAACCTTGGCAGCACACTTTTCAGGGAAACTATCTGTACAATTAACATGTTCAGTTTGTGCGTATTTTTGTATGTTTTTATTCTTGACTTATTCTGAAGTTGGTCATAAAAAGCTTCACATTCTGCCTCGTTATAGTTTAATGCACGTGAAAGCTTTACAAGCATCCATTATGGGCACATTGGATATGGATAGAGGTGATGTTTTAGATGTCTATCAATGATCGCCTGTTGGATGACACTTGCCATATATGAATCACAGACATCAGAACTGTGAAATCTAACGAAAGTCAAGTGGAGTGGTGCACATGAGGATGGAGCAAGTGTGTGTACAACCAAGAAGCTACAGAAACCATCAGTATCTACAAACTTTGCCATTTGCTGAGATAGACTGAGCACCTAGGGTATTCCTGGAGTGCAGTGAAGTCATTTCTTAGGAACAGAACAGAAAATTACTATCATTTAAAAATTTACAACTGCCAATAGCTCTTTCACATGCACAGAGTGTACATGGGACATCAGAGTTTATCATCTGTCTTCAAAAAGACTAGGTGGGTCTCACATCCATTGCAACCAGGAAACGCTTGAAACTCGTGATATTAGAAAACAAGAGTCTCTCTTTCATTCATTTGTTTCTTGAGATCAGTTTACCTCTCAGCTATAGTGATCCTCCTCTCCCCACTCAATACCAAATATAGATACTGTGTTAAAATTATGGAACCACTTACGCTTTAACCTTTAGCGCGCTACGGTCTAGACTGATTCAACCAGCTCGACCTACAAAATCAGAATTTTTAAAAAATTAATTTTTTTGGCACAGAGACCCTACCCATAGCCATTTTTAAAAATTCTGAATACATCACCATCTACACATGATATTTTGCCAGTAAAAGTATTGTATGTTCGATTACAAATGGTTTTTGAACAATTTTTCTTCTTATATGCCGTTTGGAGCAAGCCGACTTTTTGCGAAAGGTGAAGTAGGTTATTGGGAAAGATCTTTATCGAGAAGATTTGTTTATTTAGATGAAAGAACTATGTTTGAATTGGAAACTAACATGATGTGGCATCTGGAAGAAAAACGAATACTAATTCCACAGAAAGCCGGCTTTAGACAGCACAGATCCACTGAGGACCAGGTCATCCTCATAGCCCAGGAAATAGAAGATGCCTACCAGGCACAGAAACACACAGTAGCGGTTTGAGTGGACCTGGAAAAGGCATTTGACAAAGTCTGGAAAGACGGACTTAGAGTCAAGCTAAGGAGAAGTGAAGTTTGTGGGAGAATGTACAAGTGGATCAACCACTACCTCAAACAAAGAACGGCCAGAGTCCAAGTACAAGGGCAGATGAGCAAAAAGGTGACACTCGAGCAGGGAGTACCCCAAGGGGGAGTACTGTCACCCACACTCTTCCTGGTGTATATAAACGACATTACAGAGAATATACCAAGAAGAGTCCATAGCTCAATGTTTGCAGACGATCTGGCTATGTGGACCTCTGAAAAGAATCTCACCATAGCAAGAAATCGGATGCAGCAGGCCCTAACATCGCTGGAAGAGTGGGCGAACTCATGGCTGGTCAAAATAAACGAGGAGAAAACCACATGTACAATATTCTCGCTTTCAATCAAACCCCAAAACACCAAATTAAGTCTAAATGGCAAATTCCTGCAGCCAAACGACAACCCAAACTATCTGGGAGTCACATTTGATCGGCGCATGACATGGAAAAGTCAGATCGAGAGAAACCGAATGAGAGCCAGACAAAGAATGGCAATCATGAGGAAACTTGCTGGCACAAGCTGGGGAGCAGACGAAAGTATACTAAAGAAACTGTACACTGGAAGAGTGAGACCAGTTCTCGAGTATGGCATTGCGGCATGGACAACAGCAGCAAAGGCGAACTTCGATAAAGTTAACAAACTTCAAAACCAAGCCATGAAAGTTATAACAGGAGGCATGAAGTCAACGACAATTGTAGAACTTGAAAAGGTTACAAAGCTGCAACCCATGACCGATAGAAGAGACTGCAGAGCCCAGCTGCAGTCAGAGAGAAACTCCGAAGACTGACTGACCACCCAATGCACCAGAGACTAAACAATTTGGGAAATGGGAAACTAAAGCGGAGAAACATTGCAGAAATAGCCAAAGCAAAGATGCACGAAGATCCCATAAACGCACTAACAACACCAAAGCCCATCACTACTGTACGAAAACCTACCTGGAGGCAGGATATATTTCCAGAGGTGGTAGAAAATATACCAGGTATTGGGAACAAAAACTGCCAGACTGAAAAAGAAAGGAGAGATACTACCCTAAGCTTTATGTCGAAAAACTACCCAAGCATGGACTGGACCCATGCATACACCGACGGTTCTGTAACAAACACTACACAGAACGGAGGGGCAGGAGCATTCCTGAACCTACCAAATGGCAGAAAAATAACACTGTCATTCGCTACTGGTAAGTACACAAGCAATTTCAGAGCGGAGGCAGAGGCACTGAGGGCAGCAGTGGAAGAAGTGGTGACACATAAAGAAAATGAAAGCCATATAGTTCTGCTTACAGATGCCCTGGCTGTAGTCACAGCGCTAAAAAGCCAGAAAAACACTGAGCTTAATGACTTAAGAGCAGCACTCTGTCAACTATGCCAGCAGTCCGCACCAAAAGGGTAGTGGTACAGTGGGTCCCATCACACTGCAACATCCAAGGCAACGAGGAGGCAGACAGACTGGCAAAAGAAGGTGCAAGACTACCACAAACAGATACTAGTATGACGTACGAAGAGTCAAAACGGCTTATTAAAGCCAGATACATGACCAAATGGGAAACTGAAGATACCGGCTACACCAAAAACGATGCCTTTTACCAGTTGAACAGAAGAGAGCAGGTCGTTGTCTTCAGACTTCGCACTGGCCACAATAGACTGAGGTACCACCTATTCAACAAATTGAAGAAAGGTTGTACCGACGAATGCCCGTGTGGTACCGAGAAAATGACCGCTGAGCATCTGCTGCAGAACTGCCCGACATACGAGGATCAGAGAGAGCAGATGTGGCCATCACCAGTGGAACCACAAGACAAGCTCTATGGCAGTGTCGACAGCCTCAGGATGACCGCCGCTTTTTTCAAAAAAATAATGGTTACTGTCTGACTGCGTACGATGAAGAAGAAGAAGAAGAAGGAAACTAACAGTTGTGTAGATATTGTAAACACAGCATCGATACATTTTTGTGGTTTCCATGGATTTCCATAAGAGCGACTAGGCCTAGCGGTCGAGTCCAAATTTTATTCGAGATTTCCATAGATTTTCAACTTCATGTTGTTGTATCTCAGAAACTAACACACACAACAAAAACAATAACACCCACAAGTTCTTTATTCAATTGTGTCTCTACACACAAGAAAATCATATTTATTGACAAACAAACAGAAATGTTACAAATTTTGAAAGTTGACTACGATAGTGAGATGCAAATTTTTCGTTAAAAATGATATAGCGTGCTAAAGGTTAATAAATATTAACCAACCTGATAAAACGGTGCACCTTCTGACACCAGCACTTGAAATTTTATACCTTTGTGAGCAGCATTCTGAGAATAAACAGCAAGAATAGACAGCCTTCCAATAATTTTGGTCACATACGTATTATTCCTATCTGAAGATGAGAGATTATGTACATTCTATATCCAACAATATCCATTACGTATATACCTCGAACCACTACCACATCAGTATCATCTTTCTTGTTGCTCCAAGTAAAAATGTGAGTCAAGAATTAGAGCAGGCCTGTTTGCAGAAATTCTGGGTCAAGCTTGTTTGGACTCTTATAGAAGTGATTTCTAGTGACTTTAGTTCACATGAGGTTGTAAGTTCAATAGAGGCAGTTTCAAGTTCTGTGATGGGATCAAGACGCTGAGCAGTGCATAAGCTGCAGTGGTCAGCGACCAATAGCTGACTGCCAGCGTCAGGGCCAGCGAACCAGAGCTGCCAAGACCCTTCTACACCTCCATGTGGTGATCCTGGATAACAGGCTGCAGCAGGGCAGACTGGCTAAGGAGAAGGGATCGAAGAGGGAATGCTAACCCGGTACTCAAAAAATGCTTGCTGAAGTCGGATGTATTGGACTGAAAGGTGCAAATATCGTAGTCAAGCTGTAAACTACGACACAACGCATTTCGTTCTCTGGACTACATTCTGCTACTTAAGCCCTTTCAGGGCTTGGTAGCGGGAGATTGAGAACAAACGCAGAAGAAGAAGTAGTTCTGTGATGGTAAGTAGTTCTGTGATGGTAACTAGTCCAGTGATGGTTTCTAGTCCATTGATGGTTTCTTGTGACTTTAGTTCACATGAGGTTGTAAGTTCAATGGAGGTAGTTTCAAGTTCTGTGGTGGTTTCTAGCCCAGTGATAGTTTCTAGTCCATTGGTGGTTTCTAGCCCAGTGATAGTTTCTAGTCCATTGATGGTTTCTAGTCCAGTGATGGTTTCTAGTCCAGTGATGGTTTCTAGTCCAGTGATAGTTTCTAGTCCATTGATCGTTTCTAGTCCATTGATGGTTTCTAGTGACTTTAGTTCACATGAGGTTGTAAGTTCAATGGAGGTAGTTTCAAGTTCTGTGGTGGTTTCTAGCCCAGTGATAGTTTCTAGTCCAGTGATGGTTTCTAGTACAGTGATGGTTTCTAGTCCATTGATGGTGTCTAGTCCATGGTGGTTTCTAGTACAGTGATGGTTTCTAGTCCATGGTGGTTTTTAGTACAGTGATGGTTTCTAGTCCATGATGGTTTCTAGTACAGTGATTGTTTCTAGTCCATGGTGGTTTCTAGCCCATGGTGGTTTCTAGTACAGTGATGGTTTCTAGTGCATGGTGGTTTCTAGTACAGTGATGGTTTCTAGTTCATGGTGGTTTCTAGTCCATGGTGTTTTCTAGTCCATGGTGGTTTCTAGTACAGTGATGGTTTCTAGTGTAAAGTGGTTTCTAGTGATGTAGGTTCATATGAAGCTGAGAATCCAATGGTGGTGGTTTCTAGTTACTTTGGTTAACATGAGGTTGTGAGTTCAATGGTAGAAGTTTCTAGTCCAGATATTGTTGCCAGTCCAGTGGTGGTTTCTAGTCCAGTGATAGTTTTTTTTTTTTAGTCCAGTGATGTTTTCTAGTCAAGTGGTAGTTTCTAGTAACTTTGGTTGAAGTTGTGAGTCTAATGAAAGTGGATTCTCGTTCAGAGGTGGTTTCTATTCCAGTGGTAGTTTCTAGTCCAGATTTGGTTAACCAGAGAAGCCTTTCCCATGAACAAATATCCCACAAGGCAGCGTGGGTTACCATACTATATATTTATATATATATTTTTTTTTTTGTAAACTATACTATAAGCCTTCACAGCGGATCTTATCAATGGAAACAAATATGGCAGTGATAAATGGAATAGACTATAGACTATACTGCAATTCTGACAAGGTTATAGAGCTGAGCATTTCATACATCAAAGCTCATGGTGATTACCTTTAGAAAGGCTTCCACTGTCCTAGACCTGCCAAGTGTCAGGATAATGTCATTCTCATTGATGTAGCTGGGTGCCAGAGCCGCAATGTTTTCAACACTGTGAGACATGAACAATACAAACTGCTAAGTAAGGCAAACTCTTTACTAAAGTGTGTAAAATCATTTACAAATTTTACATAAATTAAAAAAATTTGCTGATTATGAAACACAATGAACTTATATCCTGGCATTTCAAGTTTCAAACTATAGGATATGTGATAAAAAGATGTGTAAGTAATGGTTCAGTGACGGCACCAGGATAAAAACAAAACAAAACCAACGTTATGATCACAAGGCGTTCATAAGGGACAGAATAAATGAAAATAACTAACAAATCACAAAAAAAAAACAATATATGATGTATGACAGCTGCACAATACAGTTTGAAACTCGAGAATACAATTTGAGACCAAGATGCAGCAGTGTATGAGGTGACAGCAGCCAGTGACTCATTGCTGGCTGTTTGCATCAGGGTCAGCGAACCATAGCTGACTAAGACCTTTTTTCACCTCCATATGGTGACACTGGAAACAGTTGCTAATGCAGTAGTTACTAGTGTAGTGAGACCAAGGGATACGGACTGCGGTGGGAAGGCAAACCCGGTACTAAAAAAATCTGATGTGTAGGGGTGATAGACACAGATATCATAGCCTTGCTGTAAACTACAACTCAACATCTTTTTCAGGATGAACACTAAAGAAGAAGAAGAATACAATTTAACCATACACTTCAGAACATGTGACGTTATTTGAGAATGTCCACAATGAGTAGGTTACTCTTTTGTACGCCCTGAAAAGGATGTTAAGTGGCGGGTTGCAGTATCTTTCCTCACATTCTGATGAAGGTGGACCGCGGTCCTCCAGGCGGTTGTGCTATGCTTGGCTTCATCTGCGTGTCACTCGCTACTACGGAGATCACGTCGATCCCTCACCTAATTAGCCAGGTTGCTATGAAAACAACCAGGTTGCCATGAAAACAGGGACGGCTATGAGGAAGCAAAGGTAAGGGTCTTGGCCAGTATATTTTGCCTGACCCTGACTAACGTGTCTGATCAGTATATTTTATACGACCAGACGTTAGTCTTCCTCCCCTTATTGTATTGCAAATTGAAACAATAAATTTAGCTTGTGTGTTGTAATCTGAGACTTTTTTAACAAAAGTGTTTGGCACTCAAAGAAAGCCAAGGTGAGGGTCTTGGTCAGTTTATTTTGCCTGACCCTGACTAACATGTCTTAACAGTATATTTTCCTGACCAGACAGTCTTCCTCCCCGAACATGTGACATAATGCAGTAAAATTAAATAACAATGTTGACTGAAAAACAAGCATGAAAATCCTAAATTCAACTGACAAATGTATGTATCAGAAAGGATTCTTCTGTTTTCCTCTTCCAACATTCTTTGGCCTCTTCACTCTTTTCTTTATGGGTTTCAATCCTGAGTTTAGTTATATTTTTAGGTTGTTTCCTGATGGTATGTCTTATTCATCTGTACTTTGTAAGCTCTGGTGGCGGGACAGGGGTACGTTCCATGCTTCTACTGGGAGTGCTTCACACTCACTTAGTTGCCCATCTGCCACCTAGCTCTAAATTATGGTTTCAAATAGGTCAAGCATTCGCAGCGGCCACGCGCAAGGACACTGCTTCGGCTAGCAAGCTAAACCAAGTGAAAGTAATCATAAGGCACTCAACTCTTGATGAGCTAGGGATTGTCTTAAGGTTGTGAAGACTGAACTCAGTGGACTATGTGGATGACATCATTAGCTGCTACAGTGGATAGACAAATCAACTCCCAGCAATGTGGTATGGAACATAAAGAGCGCCACAGACACTAAAACACAATCGTTGTCCACTGAATCCTATCATATCTCCAACAACCTTGACTGCGCCTTGCAGCTGAGCTCGGATAGGTGAGGACAAGAAAGTGAGGTTGACCATCAGCTGAACAATTCCTCACTTAAATCCAAATCCAGGTCAAGTCATAATCTCTGACATACGATGCACCTATCATATCTCCAGCTACCTTGACTACGCCTTGCAGATGGATTCAGACAGTTCAGGACGAGAGAGTGAGGTTGACCATCAGCTGAACAATTCCTCACTTAAATCCAAGTCCAGGTCAAGTCACAATCTCTGATACACTCTGCATGCTAACCCTTAAGTGGCATTGGTTGTTAGCTTTTTTTTTTTTTCCAACAAGTTTCTTCTTCTTCTTCGTTCGTTCTCAATCTCCCACTACCAAGCCCTGAAAAGGGCTTTGGACCTTTCAGTCTGACACATCCGACTTTAGCAGGCATTTTTTAGTACCAGGTTAGCCTTCCCTCTTTGATCCCTTTTGCTTAGCCAGTCTGCTCTATTGTAGCCTGTTATCCAGAATCACCGCATGGAGGTGTAGAAGGGTCTTGGCAGCTCTGGTTCGCAGGCCGTGAAGTTACCAGTCAGCTATTGGTCGCTGACCCCTGCAGTTCATGCGCTGCTCAGCGTCTTGATACCTTTCAACAAGTTTGAAACTATTCTAGCAGCCTGAAGCAAATTATGTGATAAAAATAGAGGGCAATAACGATCTGTAGTTCTGATGTATTTCTCTTACAAGCCCATTGAGCAGGATTGATCTATATCATCATGAAAACAGCTGTTGAGTGTAGAGAGGAGACCAGCGTCAAATCAGGCAAAACATACTGATTAGACAATGTTAGTCAGGGTCAGATGAGCATACTGACCCAGACCCTCACCTCCCCTCCCTTCCATGCAGTTATCCCTGGAGACAAGCTGTTTCATGGCAGTCGGCTAATCAGGCGGTGATCGAAATAATCCCTGTAGTAGTCAGCCTGACGCAAATGAAGCCAAGCATAGCACGACAGCATGGAAGACCCCAGTCCACCTTCATTAGCACGCTTCGGATGTGAGGAAAGCTACTACAACCTGCCACTTAACCCCCTTTTCAGGGCGCACAAAAGGGAAATTATACTCATTGTGGGTATTCAACAACAGCATTTCCTGTTTATATGACAGTAGGGGATCTTCTTCTTTGTTATTCGTTCTCAAACTCCCGCTACTAAATCCTGAAAAGAGCGTTTCAAGTAGCAGGATATAGTTCAGAAAATGGAATGCGTTGTGTCGTAGTTTACAGCTTGACTGCGATATCCTTCCTTCTTCGATACCTTCTCATTAGGCAGTCTGCTCTGTTGCAGCCTATTATCCAGGATCACCGCATGGAGGTGTAGAAGCGTCTTAGCAGTTATGGTTCACTGGCCCTGACCCTAGCAGTCAGCTTTGGGTCGCTGACCACTGCAGCTCATGCTTTGCTCAGCATCTTGATCCCAGTAAACATAGCCCTTTTCGTGTCTTGGTAGGGAGAAATTGAGAAAGAATGAAGAAGATATGACAGTAGATATGAATCTTCTGCAAGATCAAGATCTTTCAGCTATTTATCGAATGACCATTATGTTCCTGTTTTCCTGCCTTCTGTGGTTAGTTGCATCATCCAAACAATAACATGGAAGATTTTGGGGATAGTAAATATCCCAGCGTAACCAGTTTAAATCGTGACAGGCTTTTCCTTTGTAGACTATTCTGCTTATGGTATCACTTTTGCTCAAATCTATGGTATTTCATAATGTCAAATGAAGTATTGAATCCACTGTGATTGTTGGGTTGTAGTACTGAATGATATTCATTCTTCCACTGCCGAAGACGGATGTGTCAGACCGAAAGGTGCAAATATTGTAGTCAAGCTGTAAACTAAGACAACGCATTCCGATCTCCAGACAACATACTGCTACTTCTTGCAAAAGCCCTTTTCAGGGCTTGATAGGGGAGATTGAGAATGAATGAAGAAGAATTAATTTTTCTCCTACTTGCTTTTTTCCCCGTATAAAGCAAACATATTTTTATGAATTCTTAATAGATAATACTAATAAGTTTGTCCAGCATTGTATAACATGACATGAGTATTTCATCCACCCTTTGCAATTTTTTATTTCCTTTGCTGTATCCATACAATACAAACAAACTTTGACAATTGTGCAAATTCGCGTTCACTTTCAAACTTACGTGTGTAGGTGCGCACACACCCCGAATTATTTATCTTTACATTGTTCCTTTCGTATGTTTTATTAGCATTGTGGTAGATCTCTCACTTTACATGGCAGAAGTATTTGGGTCTAATGCCACACAGGCATGCAATTGGCAACTTTACTCTGCCGAAGACGAATGTGTCGGACCGAAAGGTGCAAATATTGCAGTCAAGCTGTAAACTAGCGACAACGCATTCCGTCCTCCGGACTGCATCCTGCTACTTCTTGCAAAGCCCTGTTTAGGACTTGGTAGTGGGAGATTGTGAACAAATGCAGAAGAAGAAGGTAACTTTACTTTTTTACTTTACTACAGGAGCCCTGATATCTTTGCTTTATTACAGGAGCCCTGACATTATTACTTTTTACTTTATTACAGAGGCCATGACATCTTTACTTTTTTCTTTATTACAGGAGCCCTGATATTTTTACTTTACTACTGCAGCCTTGACATCTTTACTTTTTACTTTACTACAGGAGCCCTGACATCTTGACTTTTTACTTTACCATGGGAGCCCTGGTATCTTTACTTTACTACAGTAGCCCTGGCATCTTTACTTTTTACTTTACTACAAGAGCCCTGACATCTTTACTTTTTACTTTACTACAAGAGCCCTGACATCTTTACTTTTTACTTTACTACAAGAGCCCTGACATCTTTACTTTTTACTTTACTACAAGAGCCCTGGCATCTTTACTTTTTACTTTACTACAAGAGCACTGACATTTTTACTTTTTACTTTACTACAAGAGCCCTGTCATCTTTACTTTACTACAGTAGCCCTGGTATCTTTAATTTATTTTTATTACAGGAGCCCTGGAATCTTACCTTTTTTTTAAATTTCAGGAGCGCTGGCATTTTTACTATTTACTTTACTACAGGAGCTCTGGCCTCATTACTTTTTACTTTACTACAGGAGCCCTGGCATCTTTACTTTTTATTTTACTACAGGAGCCTTATTCTTTTCTCCCCTGGTACCCCTCAGATGATTAAAACTTACCACCCTTCAATTTCAGTTTTCAACTCTGTAATTGCTTCAATGACAGATGCCTGTGAAAATATAAAAGTGTAAAAAATTACTTGAAAATTAAAACATAAAATCTGAATTTTCATCTCTTAACAGTTCATTTATTCAATTCTGGTTTTCTTCTCTACAAAGTAACCTCGCAACACACACACAGGATTTACCAAGACCCTTCTTTACCTACACGCTGTAATCCTGGATAACAGACTGCAATAGAGCTCACTGGCTAAGGAGAAGGGATCAAAAAGGGAAGGCAACCCGGTACTGAAAAATGTGTGCTGAAGTCGGATATGTTGGACCGAAAGGTGCAAATATCGCAGTCAAGCTGTAAACTACAACACAACGCATTCCGTTCTCCTGACTACATCCTGCTACTTGCAAAGCCCTTCTCAGGGCTTGGTAGCAGGAGATTTAGAATGAACAAAGAAGAAGAAGCGGCTGGGGTCTGAAAGAGTAGCAAAGAATAGTAACACGTAAACCTACTAAGCATCTTGTAAGAGATGACTAAGAAGGGTTAAGCATGCATCCTGCAGAAACTTTAAGTGACAAAAACTGCTACAAATATGGACAATTCAATCAAAACGATAAACACAACTCAACCATCAAAGACAAAAGTAGATCCTCTTTCGAAAGTGCAAATAATGTGGTGCAGAGAAAGCTGTAAGGAATCTATATCGTTGAGTTACATGTTTTCTTCTAAATTTTGAAAATTGACCGCTTAAACATTCATACATTGCACAAACAGGCGATGGCTACATAGGTGTCAACAGAAATGAGAAATTACAAAATCAGTAACCTGGGACTGGTTAAAACGAGGTGGAAATCAAGAAGCCGAGGACAGGAGAAATACTGTCCTCAGGGCACACTGAAGAAGGTGCACATCTTAGCAAAGGTGTGGTTTTAATGCTATCAAAAGAGGTGCAAAGGGTACTTATTTAAATGGAGATAGTAAAACCCAGAATGGTACTAGCTACTTTCGGGATCAAGATGCTGAGCTGCAGTGGTCAGCAACCCATAGCTAACTGCTAGTGTCAGGGCCAGCGAACCAGAACTGCCAAGACCCTTCTACACCTCCATGCGGAGATTCTGGATAACAGGCTGCAACAGAGCTAAGGAGAAGGGATCGAAGAGGGAATGCTAAACGCAATACTAAAAAAATGCTTGCTGAAGTCAGATGTGTTGGACCGACAGGTGCAAATATCGCAGTCAAGCTGTAAACTAGCGATACAATGCATTCCGTTTTCCGGACTACATCCTGCTACTTGCAAAGCCCTGTTCAGGGCTTAGTAGCGGGAGATTGAAAACGAACGTAGAAGCAGAAGGAGCACTATTATCTACAGTAGGTAATGTAAACTTGGTGACATCTAACAACAATCTTTCTTACACAACAACAAAGATAATTTATTTCAGTAAATAAACTGGTACCTTCAGGTTTGGTATAGGCTTGCTGTAGTCTTCTTCATCTCCTCCGTCAGATATTGACAAGCTCTGGCAACAAACAGTTAACTTATTAATAACCTAGTTAAAATATATATCATAGTGAGTGCTTTTGACTCGTCGTCTTTCTCCAAATGATTCTTCTTCTTCTTCTTCTTTCGTTCTCAATCTCCCACTACCAAACCCTGAAAGGATTTAAGTAGCAGAATGTAGTCCAGAGAACAGAATGCGTTGTGTCGTAGTTTACAGCCTGGCTGCGATATTTGCACCTTTCGGTCCAACACATCCGACTTCAGCACGCATTTTTTGAGTACCGGGTTAGCATTCCCTCTTCGATCCCTTCTCCTTAGCCAATCTGCCCTGATGCAGCCTGTTATCCAGGATCACCACGTGGAGGTGTAGAAGGGTCTTGGCAGCTATGGTTCGCTGGCCCTGACGCTAGCAGTCAGCTATGGGTCGCTGACCACTGCAGCTCATGTGCTACTCAGCATCTTGATCCCCAAATGATACAATATGTGCAAACTAGTGTTAGAAACTCAAACCACAGCCAGTGTCTCTAAGAAACCAAATGTTGGAGAAAGTAGAACAGTTTACTTATCTCAAAAGTCTGGTATCACTCCAGTGAGGGATGGAAAAAGACATCAAATCCAGCTTAAAAATGGTCAGGACTGCCTTTGCCGTGAAGAAACCAATTTAGAAATCCAGTGTATATATTAGAAAAACTAAACTGAGGCTATACAAAACAGTAGTATCTTACAGGTAAACTCCTAAACGTTACATATAAGGATCGTGTCACGAACGTATACATCCGTCAGAGAGTTGAAGACGCTATTGGTCCTTTTGAAGATCTGTTCACAACTATCAAAAGACGAAAATGGCCTGGTGCGGGCACGTCGCGAGGTCCAACGGAATTCCCAACTCGATACTCTTTGGTTCCGTACCGGGACAGAGAGGGCGAGGACGTCCAAGGAAGAGATGGGTGGACAACATCACTGAGTGGTCAGGCCTTCGTCCCGGTGAGATACGTCAGGCGGCGACAGACAGACAGAACTGGCGTGGGATTTTCATGTCTTCATGTGTGCCCCAACGACCTGATGGGTTACGGGATGAACTGAACTGAACTGCTATATGGTTCGGAATGCTGGAGGATGACAAAGAGGGATACCCAGAAATTAAAAACACAAATTATTCAAGTGTTTTGTCCAGACAAAATATAAAATGACAAACTCTTACAGGGCACCAACCAAGAATATTTGGATAGCATTATAAGAGAGAGAAGATAGAGATGGCTGGGACATGTCATGTGAATGAGTCCGGACAAGTCCGCAAAAACAGCACTTATGTGGGCACCGGAAGGTAAGAGAAAGAAAGGTAGACCAAGAACTACTTAGAGACGCATGACGGAGTATGAGCTGTGCTGCACATCTCTGACATGGGGCACTGCGCGAAAGGTTGCCCAAGACAGAAAGGCATGGAAAGTCCTTGTGAAAGCATCATGTGCCACAGAGCATAAAGAGAATTAGAACAGTGTTAGAAAACTGAGCATACAGTCAACAATACTGTATCTATTGTGTCTTTTAACATAACATCTTTATACTGGTTTAGAAGACTGTAGAGTCTGTATACAACCAGTTTCTTTTTCATTTCCTTGATGTAAAAACTATGTGCATCAAATTTATTCCTAAATGCATTAATTGACCCTGTCTCCACTATTTCCTGTGATAATGCATTCCAAGCATTCACCCCTCTCTGACTAAAAAAGTATTTCCTAATTTCTAATCTGGATCTTTCTTTAATTAATTTGTAGCTATGCCCTCTTGATCTTGTAGCTGGTTGTATTTTGAAAAACTTCTTATAGTCTAATTTATCCTTTCCGTTGATTATCTTATGAAAGTGTTAAATCACCTCGAATTCTTCTCTTTTCTAGACAATGTAGGCCAGTTTTTCTGAGTATATCATCATAACTGTATGAGTGATGTATCACACCACTAGAAGACCTACCTGCACATCTGAAATCTGCCCATCATCATCCTGAGTCACCAATGACCTGTGCAATATAATAAAAACATAAAAATGATACCATAAAATGCTTAAGAACTGAAACAAGTGAAATAAAAATGAAAAAGGTCATATTTGTTTACTTATTTTAAAAAAGTAAAGATCCTGTTTACACGCCATGTGGCATATTTGGAATGTGGTGTACCTGGTATTCAAACAGGCATGCAGTTAAAGTCTGTTGCCAGGTAGCTAAAGGCTATCCATAGTAGGTACATGGTGTTGAGCCCAAATTTACTTAACCAATAGCACACTGGTGGTGATTCGGTCAACACCATGCCAGTCACTGTTATACACTAGACATGCTTTGGTATCCAATTTTTTAGGCTGAGTCTACCTCAGAGCCATTTGCGATAAATAAAATATCCCGCATAAATTGGGGATTGAACCTAGATAGCTCGGTTAGGCCTGCCAGTGTCCAAACAACTGCTCTATCGTGGCTCCTTGTTTTTTTATGCAAATTTATCAATCAAATATGTGCTGGACGGCGATGGCTAGTGGTTAAGTGACACGACTCACAATCCGATGGGGCCGGGTATGCTCCCCAATCACAGTGTTGACCATTACTCCGGGAAAGCAAACCCTTACAAATGTAGGACGAAGCAGACACTTACATATAATACATGCCAAAGTCAGATGCAATGGCCTGACAGACGCAAAATAAAAACATAGTGCAATGCACACCGCCTTGGGGGCAATAAAGAAATAAGGTGAACGCAAAATTTTATAAATTCAAATATATACACAAAGGCCTCATATTACACACACACCCATCCCCCCCCCCCCCCCCCAAAGAGGAGCTATTAAGTGCTAAGAATCTTACTGAAATACTTAAACAACTCTTTTTCTTGAAATGAACATACATATAATAGCTGAAACATAATGTAACCTGTACTCCTCTCTGATAATCTTCAATACTCTGCGTATCATGTTTCCAACAATGTTCTCAGATGGATCTCCAGCTTGAATATATTTCCCTTCTGCCTTCACGTGCTTTAGAAGGTCTCTTTGTTGGGAGGAAAAAAAAAAATAGTTTTAATTTCAATTGTTTTAGATTCAGCAAATAATCATCATCATTGTTTGTTTTTTCACTCAGTGCAACACCACTCCAGTCATTTTTCATGCAGTAAAAATCTGTGACAAAACATTTATGAACTTTTGGAGTGGTAGTTTCTATTATTCTTCTTCTTTTCCCCTTTTACTTCAACCAGTATTGCAGTGGTGGCTTCTGTAGCACTATATTTTACATGATGAGGTTGCTAACTCCATGCACAAATGTCTTTAGTTGTCTTTTACAACAGTACAACGATTCTATTTTTTCATAGGGGCCCTTGAATCCACTTGGGAAAGTTTCTATGACTAACTTGATTTATTAATCCACCTAGCTCCTTGTGATTGGTAGGACTGCATGTAAGCTTTACATCCATTTCTATTCTGGGCTGTGATTTTCAGTTCAGATGATGAGCCTCCATCTGCCATGGCCTCCTCTTCCATGATTCTTTGCCAGGTATACTTCTTTTTCTGTGTTTATTAAAAAAATGACATTTAGTCACGTTGTGTTGTAGCTGTGACATCTGCTCATTTTAGGTCCGACGAATCCAATTTCAACGGGGCACTTTTTGTGGACCAGGTTTACCTTCTGTCTCTATCCATATTCCCTGAGAAAGACTGCACAGATACTGTCTATTTCCAAAGCTGCCACTATGTAGTAGAATAGGGTCTTGGTCAGTTCTTGTTCGCTGAACCTGGCACAAGCAGCTAGGCCGATGACTTCTATCCTCTCATTCACTGCACCTTCAGCCACACCAGGTGTTGTGGTCTCTCCAATCTTTTCAGTCCCTGTGGTTTCAAATCTAGAGAAAGGTTTCTTTCTGAGTGTCCTGCTATTTGCACTTTCACTCTGCAGCGTCAGAATTAGTTGTGGCCATGTTCCTTGCCATAAATCTGAGTTTGCTATCATATGTTGTCATCTAACACAAAGTATGTGACAGAGTCATCTGCAGGTAAACATCTACAGACTGTATGTGATACTCTTATATAAATGCTTGATGGGGCTGAAGATATAGCAGCAAATAAGCTGAAGCAGTCAGAAACTCATAGTTTGCTGCTTGCATCAGGGTCAGCGACCCATTACTGATTTAGACCCTATTTCACCTGCAAGTGGTGGCCCTGTGTACAGACTGCAACCATGCAGTCTGGTTTAGAGATTAGGGATCAAAGAGGGAAGGCAATCCCGGTCCCAAAAATGATGTGCTGAAATCGGATGTGTGGGTCTGAAAGATGCAGATATTGCAGCCTCACTGTAAACTACGACATTATATAACATACATCCTTTTCAGGACGAACACCGAAGAAGAAAATATGTATACTTATATGCACCATAACAACAATTTTGACTGCCGCCAGAAGCACTATCCATATTGCAAGCTCTCAAGGTTGCAAACTTCTGCACCTGAGTAATGAGCTAAGCAAGCTAGCTGCCAGGAAGTGAACCATACTTCAGTGGCTATAATCCCACTTTGGTTTACTGGTGAGCAAAAAGGCAGACAGGCTTGTAAAAAATAAAAGAGATTGTGAACAAGAAGACATTGAAATCAGATACTTTGAGAAACAGGGGACGGTGTGGGCTAGTGGTTAAGTGACATGGCTCCCAACTCAAAGGTTCTGGGTTTGCCATTACCCCAGGCAAGCAAACACTTAGAAAATGCTACAGGAAGTAGAACCTTACATAAAATGGATGCCGAAGTCGGATGCAGAGTGCAGACATGTGCAAAATAAAAACATAGTGCAACGGACACCGCCATGGGGAATAGAGAAACAAGGCGAAAGCAAAAATAATAAAATACTTTGAGAAAAAGAGAGCAATCCAGGCTGTCTGAAGATAATAAAACCAAAACAAAAGGTGGCGATCGCATCCCTGTCCAGCAAGTATTGATCTCCATTCTTTTCCTCAGAAAGTACAAGCTTCAACTGTCTGCTTCATCATTGTGCAAGACCTAGCTTTTTACATCATTGTGCAAGACCTAGCTTTTTACATCATTATGCAAGACCTAGGTTTTTTACATCACTGTGCAAGACCTAGGTTTTTTACATCCCTGTGCAAGACCTAAGTTTTTTACATCACTGTGTAAGGTCTAGGTTTTTTACATCACTGTACAAGACCTAGATTTTTTACATCACTGTGCAAGACCTAGGTTGTTTTTTGTTTTTTTAAATCGGAAGAAAAATTAAAATCCTAGACTGTACTTTATGTGGTTATTTCAGACGCAAGAATAATTTATTTCTAATCCCTATAAATCCCTCTGGTGACTCACAGTAATGGAAATCAGTAACGAAACAATCATCCTTTTTGTTTAATCCTTTAGCTGATAGCTTCTGCAAAGCAGTCTCTGGTGTGAAAACCCTGAGGTAAGTGAAATACAGGACCCCAACATACATTTGTTCGAGTATTGCAAGGCCCAACAGATGACGAAAGAATAGTAACACTGTAAACATACCAAGCATATAATAAGAGGGCTGGGGAAGCCTAAGAAACACTGGCGGCGAACAGCCATCAGAACTCAAAGAAGATGGTACAGAATAGGAACAGATGGAGAGCGTCTATTGTCACTCTATGTTCTAAGGGAAACCAGATGGACAAATGATGATGGTGATGGAGCTAGGTACCTCATCCTGTAGAAATTGTGAGAAACTTTAAGAAAAATGCAACTCAACCATCCAAGACAGAAGAAAGTCCTTTGTTGAGAGGGTTTATGACAAGATGCAAAGAAAGCCACAAGGAATCTGCATTGCTAAATTTGATGGGTCAGAACAGGAGGATTTGACATGTATTTGCTGAAGACCTGTGCTCTACTGGGAGATGAAAGATTTTGATTAATTGATTGACAACATATATAGAGACGACAGCTTGAGGCAGACATGAAAGGAAAAAGGAAGATACTGAAGGGAGAGAACTGGAACAGATTGTACCATCTGAAGAGATGCTCCACAGAAAGCAGAAATGTTTTGATTGTTTTGAATTATTTTAAAGAGAACTATCATTTACTGGTGTGTTAGGGGCTGAAGATGCAGCAGTAGATGAGCCGATAATAGTCAGTTACTCATAGCTGGCTGCTTGCATCAGATTTAGTGACGCATAACTGACCAAGACCCTATTCCACCTCCAAGTGGCGACCCTAGAAACAGACTGCAAGCATGCAGCCTGACTAAAACTTTAGTCATCGAAGAGGGATGGCAAACTAAAAATGCCATGCTGAAATCAGATTTCTTAGGCCGAAAGACGCAGATATCGCAGCCTAGCTGTAAACTACGACACAAATGTCCTTTTCAGAACGAACACCAAAGAAGAACACAGGTGTGATACTCATAACATTTTACTGGAATCCAAGTATTCTTCTTCTTCTTCTTCGTACGCTGTCAGACGTCAACTTGAATTTGTTTGAAAAAGCAGCTATCATCCTGAGGCTATCAACACTGCCATAGAGCTTGTCTAGTGTTGCCACTGGTGATTTCTCTGGTCCTCGTATGTCGGGCAATTTTGCAGCAGATGTTCAACGGTCATTTTCCCTGTATCACAGGTGCATTCGTCAGTGCCACCTATCTTCAGTTTATTGAATAGATGGTACCTCAGTCTGTTGTGTCCTGTGCGGAATCCAGGTATTCAATTGGGTAGATCAGTGACTGATGTCAGGTAGTCATAAGCTGTCCTTTTGTTCTACAAACCCATCTGGTCAGTTTTTAGAAAAGGCTGTCGCGTGTCTTCCCTGGTTTGCATATTGTACTTTCATTTGGCTATTAGTTACTACTAGTTTGTGTGTGGTTTCCTTCCTGCGGCTTACTAAGCCTGGGAAAAAATCATTTCTTGAACTTAAATACGGATCAAGATTTTGAGCAGTGCATGAGCTGCAGCAGTCAGCGACCCAAAGCTGACTGCTAGTGCCAAGGTCAGCAAACCAGAGCTGTCAAAACCCTTCTACACCTCTATGCGATGAACCTGGATAATAAGTTGCAACAAAGCAAACTGACTAAGGAGAAAGGACCGAAGAGGGAAAGCTAAACCGGTACCCAAAAATGCCTGCTGAAGTCACATGTGTCGGACCAAAAGGTGCAAATATCGCAGTCGAGCTGTAAACTACGACACAACACATTCTGTCACATCCTGACAATGTCCTGCTACTGGCAAAGCCCTTTTCAGAGCTTAGTAGCAGGAGTTTGAGAACTAACAACAAATAATAAAAACTTAAAAACACATTAAGAAAAAACACATAGTTAAATACCTTGCATTTGAAAACTTTGCCTGGGATATTATTCTTATCAGCAAATTGATTGTTTTAATTGCAATATCACAGGACCCTTTTGTATAACTGTAGAAAGAAACAATGCAATTTGACATGAGAAAATATGCATGCCTCCTTAAAAATATGTATATAGTAAAAGGTCTATTATTGGAATGATATCATGGAACACACAGTTTCATAAACTAGCAGATTCCATCAGAGATGGGAACAACTGTTGCAAAGACAAGTATATTTTAAGCACTCTGAAAACATACAGCTTTCAGTGCAGCTACTTTGTTTAGCATTTACTAGCCTTGGCATTTCCTTGGGTCTCCGGAGACCAGTTTTGGGGTCAATTTTGTACTTGATAAATATAAATGACTTGGACAATGATATTGGATCATGATTGCAAAATTCACATAAGACACAAAACTTTGCAGAAGTGTCTCATCTAAAGCAGAGATGGATATATTGAGGTTGGATTTAGATACAATTCACGAATGGTCTTAGATCTGGCAAATGGAGTTTAATGTAGATAAATGTAGTCATCCACATGGGTATGTCCAATATGGAACATAATTACAGAATGGGAGTGAACAATATTAGAAAAATAGATGGGGCAGTGTGGGCTAGTGGTTAAGTGACATGGCTCACAATCTGAAGACGCTGGGTTTGCTCCCTATAATCTTCTTCTTCTTCTTCGTACGCTGTCAGACGTCAACTTGAATTTGTTCGAAGAAAGCAGCTGTCATCCTGAGGCTGTCGACACTGCCATAGAGCTTGTCTAGTGTTGGCACTGGTGATGGCCACATGTGCTTTCTCTGGTCCTGTTACGTTGGGCAATTTTGCAGCAGATGTTCAGCGGTCATTTTCCCTGTTCCACAGGTGCATTCATCAGTGCCACCTATCTTCAGTTTATTGAATAGATGGTACCTCAGTCTGTTGTGGCCTGTGCGGAGTCTGAAGACCACGACCTGCTCTCTTCTGTTCAACTGGTAATAGACATCATTTTTTGTGTAGCTAGTATGTTCTGTTTCCCATTTGGCCATGTATCTGGCCCTAATAAACCTTTTGGACTCTTCGTAGGTCACACTAGAATCTGGTTGTGCTAATCTTGCACCTTCTTTTGCCAGTCTGTCTGCCTCCTCGTTGCCTAGAATGTTACAGTGGGATGGAACCCACTGTACCACTACTCTTTTTGGTGCGGACTGCTGGCATAGTTGACAGAGTACTGCTCTTAAATCATTAAGTTCTGTATTTTTCTGGCTTTTTAGTGCTGTGATCACGGCCAGGGCATCTGTAAACAGGACTATCTGGCTTTCATTGCTTTCGCCTGTCAGCATTGCTTTTACTGCAGCCTTCAGTGCCTCTGTCTCCGCTCTGAAATTGCTTGAGAATTTTCCAGTTGCCCCTGACAGTGTTGCTCCCTATAATAGCATCAGCCATTACCCCGGTGAAAATTAAGCCTTTTTTCTCTATTCACCAAGGCGGTGTGCTGTGCAGTGTGTTTTTATTTGGTGTCTGTTGACCCAGTGCATCCAACTTCGGCATGCATTTTATGTAAGAATCTGCTTCCTCCTGCATTTTCTAAGGGTTTGCTTCACCGGGGTAACGGCCAATGCTGTGATTGGGGAGCGAACCCAGCACTTTCGGGTTGTGGGCCGTGTCACTTAACCACTAGCCAACACTGTCCCCAATGAGCTAAATAAAGATGGCCTAAAATAATAATTGCAATCTTGTGTAATGTTACAATGAATGGAAATGAAATAGTGAAGTAAGTGTTTTGAAACGTTTACAGTAAAATAACAAATGCACTGATTTTAGATGGTGGCTGATTAAGTTTAAAAATCCACTGACAGTACTACAAGATTTGTCAAATGTCAGTATTACTAATAGTTTAGTATATTTTATTATATTTCTCAGCAAGTGAGTGACACCGTTATTAATAATAATAACTTATTATAATTTGGGCTTTGGCAAGTCTTATTGAACTTTTATTTCAGTATTATCAACAGATATGACTTCAATTTGTATGGTGTGAAGCAGGGCATTGAGCACCAGTGTTTTTATAACTTGATATAATTTTTGTGATTTATCCACAGCATAGTATGTGTTTAAGCAATTCAACTCAATACATCACTGAAACATCATTCACACACTTACAAAAGTTTTGTGTACTCAAAATATATCTCAAAGAATGTTTTATTCAATTTTGTTAACATTATACCAAGAACTGAGAAAATGGGGCAAAAGGGACCTAACCATGGGGTATTAAGCATCTCTTTACTATGTGCAAAAGTCACAGACCCATTCTTATCCTTCCAGGTCTTGAATGCTGGAAGCAATATCTAGACACTCTTATGTGGTACCATTTATCACACAAATCACACTGAACTCAATTGATGCCACAAGGTTGTCCACATCTATGACCTTCCTTCAAATCATCCTCATTTTGAGTTGTTATTGGACTGGCATTGTGTATTCCTGCCTCTACCTCCTCCTCCTCTTGTTATAGAAGCCTCCTGAGTAGCTGCATCTCTCAGATGATGCATGCACTCCTATGAAGTGAGACTCTCACTATAATGAAATCTCTTGCAGAGCTCATAAATCTTGGCTGCAACTGCACAAAACCAATCTTGTGAGCATTGAAGGCCTGTCCTGCATATATTTTACGCTTGCTTCAGTTAAGACCCTGTTCAGAATGGTGAACCAGTGGCTTATGACCTCTAAGTCCTCAGCATGATACTTTGACTGGCAAGTAGTTTTGTGAAGAAAGTTTTCTGTGGAACTTGTAATCACACAAAAGGTTCTGATGCCACTGTCAAAATGCAGAGACTGTTGAGGAAAACTGATTCTTCAAATTTCTTATATTTATGCTTTCTCATTGGTTCACGTGGTTCATGAGTGATATGGAATGAAGCCACTATTGGTTAAGACCTGAAAACAACAGTGCTTAATGCAACACCGCTTGCATAATAATATTATTATATAGGACTTTCGGATGCTTGTAAACTTATTGGTGCCTATTGCTCCTTGCTTCTAAATGTTCAGCTTTATATTTATTCAATATCTACAATGATAAGTCTACATAAATTATTAATATTAATCATTCATTCGATTGGGATCAAGATGCTGAGCAGCGCATGAGCTGCAGTGGTCAGCGACCCATAGCTGGCTGCTAGCATCAGGGCCATCGAACCAGAGCTGCCAAGACCCTTCTACACCTCCACGCGGTGATCCTGGATAACAGGCTGCAACAGAGCAGACTGTCTAAGGAGAAGGGATCGAAAAAAGCCAAGCCTTTCATTCGGTTGACAATACGTTAATTTTAGTAGTAACAAGTAAACTCAAGTAAATAAAATGACACAACTTATAAATACATTAACTTTAGTAGTAATTTCTGCTGAAGACGGATGTGTCGGACCAAAATGTGCAAATATCGCAGTCAAACTGTAAACTAGCGACACAGCGCATGCCGTTCTCCAGACTACATCCTGCTACTTGCAAAGCCCTGTTTAGAGCTTAGTAGCCGGAGATTGCGAACGAACGCAGAAGAAGAAGAAATAGTAATAATATAATAATGACGCAACTTACTTGTACTTCTTCAACTACTTGTAGAAAATTGTTCTAATGATAATTACAATTTCAGAATGAAATGTTTAACAAAAATGCTTCACTTAAAGTTATACCCTTTTTTCAACTCGTCAACAAGCAATGCTATCCTTTCTTTCAGATCGCTTGCTTTGTCACCGTCTGACATTTTCATTACGAGTTTGATTTTACTTTCGACTGTCTGTATATTTAAAATACCCAACACATCTGCTCGACTTTTGGTTTGTTGTTACCGGATATAGCAATCTCCTGGTTATTATTTCTTGTCATTGCAATGTCGTTCTGTAAAGTTAAATAGATTATAATATATACAACTATATAAGTAAAATTCTTATTGAATTTTAAATAAAACAATAACTTTGTACAGAATGCAATTTGAAAGTATTAAACATTTTTCTGTACATTTATTTTTCTTAAATAAATAACTGATCCCGCAAAAGAATGGTTAAGTAACTCTTGATTTCATTTTATAAATATAAATGATTGCTCCCCTTATGTGGGAGATAATCCGTTCTAAGATTCAGAATTCTGTTCAGATGTGACGAAGTTAGTGAGGAGACGCAATACACGTTTTTGGCGCCATTTGCCCTTTATGCCAATCTCTGAAAGGCGTGTGGGTTTCAGGACCTTGATATTTTGTTTGAAAACCAAAATTAATGTGTCCATAAGTTGTTTCATATTATTTGGTGGAATCAACACGGGGTTGGTGAGCCGGATAGCCACTGTTCTGAAGCTGAGAATAATTGTACTTGACTTGGAGTCAAGAACATCCAAACATATTCTCATATGTCCGGAACTTCCCCAGGCTACACCATTGACACATGTCCTGCTCAACATCTACACAATTAAAATTTAAAAATTGGGAAAAATCGAACCAAAAGGATCAAGCAGAATATCAGCATTTGTAGATCACACCCTGGTATGCCTCAGATTTGCATGAGCAGATCTTTCGATCTATCCACGTGTAACGAGTCCGATTCACCTATTTATCCCACCACGAGATGCGTAATGCTGGGGTCTTTTATCAACTCCGTAGTGAAAGCTGGCTTTTTCTAGAATGAGCGTGTAATTGAAAGACCTGAAATATCTCCATAATAACGTTTGATTGGAACCATGTAGATCCAAGAGCACAAGCAGGGGACGGTATAGAATATGTGCATATTCATTCATTGGTACAAATCCCGAAATATATTGCTCATAACGACAGATTAAAGTCGAGCAAGAAGAGTCAGAGAGGCAATTAGAACAAGTCCTAACTACAAGGCCCCATGTGTAGACAACATATCGGCAGATGCCATTCAAGCTTTTCACGATGTAGAGTAAAAATTGCTCACAGCGATCTTTAAATAGGCGTGGATTGAAAGGAAGGTACCTGGTGATTGGCAACGAGCGGTGATACCTATTTGGAAAAAACAAGGGCAGTAGAAAAGATTGCAGTTCTTATATGGGCATATCCCTCCTTAACCACGCATAAAAAATGTTGCGCACGGTTCCATTTGCAGCTAGTACGAGCTATTGTTGAATCCCTGATCCGTGCTTAAAGTAAGAAAAAAAAAGTGAAGAAAAGTAAGGGATGTACTGGTGCTATATTTACGCTAAGGCAATTAATTTTTAAAAAAACAAATAATACAATAAAATCTCTACGTGGCCTTCATTGGTCAGGAAAAAGTATTTGACCGGATAAACCGATGTAGGTTATGGAAGATAATTGAGGAATATGGTGTGGAGGTGGAACTTGAGGTGGTCAAACGTTTCAAACATCTGGGATAATGATCAGTGAAGAGGGATCGAAGCCAGAGGTAATTGCAAGAATAGCACAAACAACAGCGACGCTGACTCGGCTGAAACCTATATGGCAAGACAAGCGGCTCGCCCTCGGCATAAAAGTTAGACTGATAAGCTCTTTGATGCTGTCAATATTTCTGAATGCCTGCGAGACCTGGACCATTACAGCAGATATCCAGGGGAGAATACGTGCAATGGAAATGAGGTGCTTTAGAAAACTCTTAAATGTTACATGTAAAGATCGTGTCACGAACGTAGAAATACGTCAGAAAGTTGAAGACGCTATTGGTCCTTTTGAAGATCTGTTCACAGCTATCAAAAGACGAAAGATGGCCTGGTGCCGGCACGTCGCGAGGTCCAACGGAATTACCAACTCGATACTCTTTGGTTCCGTACCAGGACAGTGAGGGTGAGGACGTCCAAGGAAGATTAGAGTGGACAACATCACTGAGTGGTCAGGCCTTCGTCCCGGTGAGATACGACAGGTGGCGACAGACAGAGAGGGATGGCGTGGGATTTTGGGAGTGTCTTCTTGTGTGTCCCAACGACCTGATGGGTTACGGGATGAACTGAATTGGGTGTGGAGGATCAATTACTGGATGGTATTCGTGTCTTGTTTATAAACGGTGAAGATGCTGTTAACAAATGCCGATATGACAAATTGGTTTCTAGTGTTGAATCGTGTACCAGGGTGTGCTCTTTCTCCACTTTGATTCATACTTTATAATAAATAAATGGTCTTTTTGTCTATGCAGGCGGTCATGAAGCAGGTATGTCTTTTTTTTTTCACTAGACGGGTCTTTTCTCCTTTCGACGTATACGATTATTTTCAAGTCTCTCTCTCCGAGTAGCTTCGTCTTTCTCTCCGAGTAGATTCAAGTCTTTCTCACTCCGAGTAGCTTCAAGTTTCTTTCTCCAAGTAGCTTCAAGTTTCTTTCTCCAAGTAGCTTCAAGTCTCTCTCACCGAGTAGCTTCAAGTGTCTCTCTCCGAGTAGCTTCAAGTTTCTCTCTCCGAGTAGCTTCAAGTCTCTCTCTCCGAGTAGCTTCAAGTCTCTCTCACCGAGTAGCTTCAAGTCTCTCTCACCGAGTAGCTTCAAGTTTCTCTCTCCGAGTAGCTTCAAGTCTCTCTCACCGAGTAGCTTCAAGTCTCTCTCTCCGAGTAGCTTCAAGTCTCTCTCTCCGAGTAGCTTCAAATGTCGTTAGGCCATTTCGGTGTGATGTCCTCCATGTGATTCGCACTGCGGCTGAGTTTTCCCAAGCATTGTGGTCGATGGAAACGTCTGTCATTGATGTCTTGTGGTCGATGGAAAAGTCTGTCATTGATGCCTTGCAAACATCTTTATATCTGAGCCGGGGTCTGCCTGGAAGTCTCCTCCCCTCTGACAGCTCACCATACACCACCTGTTTTGGAATGCGCCCATTGTCCATTCTACTCACGTGACCCAGTCTTCTAGCACGTAACAGTCATATAACAGAAGAAAGATTTGCACGTTGCAGTACTTCTGTGTTTGTTTTCTTTGTCCTGCCACCTAATGTTCATAATTTTCCACAGGAAGCGGGGGTGAAAAGTGTTTAGCCGTCTCTCGTGCCTAGAGTATGTCGTCCATGTCTATGATGCGTACAGCAGGTTGTTGAGAACACAGGCCCGATATATCAGCATTTATATCTGCAAATTCAGTTTAATATTTCTCCACGCCATCTTCAATTTATATGGATACAATTACATAGTTGGCTAACCGCCACGAGGAGCTCCTCAGTGAAATTTTTTGCTGATGATGATCAGGTCATCTTTTATCAAAATGGAGAAGACCTACAACATCACCTAACCTATATAAATTTTGCTTGTAACGAATGTGACATAAAAATCAACACACTACGATGATATTACGTGAAAACTGGAGAGCAGTTTTCCAAAGCAGAGACATTAGTATCAAGCAAGTACATGTGCTCAAATACCTATGTAGTATGTTTGCCGATGACGGCTGAGGGGACAGAGAGATTGTACATAGAATTCAGAAAGCAAACAATGTCTACTATCAAATTGCACCGAATTTGAAACACCTTAGAGTGCTTCTTTGAACTAAGAAGAGGCTGGTGAATACACTGTTTATTCTTACATAGTGTTACAATGTCAATCTTGGTCTTTACTAGAAACACATAAGAGTAAGATCCTGAAGCTGTGAGATGCGCTGTGTGAGAAGTACAGCCGTCACCACATCCGCAACACCATACCGAGGCAGATAGTGAGGACAAACCCAGTTAGTGCCTACAATGACGGCCCAAAACCTGACGACAGCACAAGCCTCTCACATGGCGATAACAAGAAATATACGCATCCCGTCTATCTGTGACGCCTCATGACATGAGCAATAGGACAAAAGATGAACAACACTTTTGCATGTACTTTTATGTTTGCCACGGGATCGAAGATGCAGCTGTGAATAAACTGACAGCAGTCAGCGACTCACAGCTGACTGTTTGCGTCAGGGTCAGCGAATCATAGCTGACGAAGACTCTATTTATTTCGCCTCCAAATGGAAACATGCTGCACTCGTGTAGTCTGGCTAAGAGAATAGCGATTGAAGAGGAAAGGCATATCGAGTCCCAAAAACGCAGTGCTAAAACTAGCTGTTGTGTTCCGAAAGGCGCATATGTCGCTACCTCGTTGTAAACTACGACACGTCCTTTTCAGGACTAACGCCAGAAAGATAAGGAATGATATTTGCCTTGACATTTAAATATTGTTCATTAAAGTTACGATGGTACTATCGGGCCGGAAGACTGACGAAAGATAGAGTTTATTATATGCGTGTCACCACAGACACGCGGCACTCTCTGCACAGTAGTATCTCAGACACCAAGGGATCAAGAATCAAGAGAGGGTCGTCATGGATGGCACAGACCGAGATAACAATAGGACACGTCACTCCAGCTGAGACGATAGCCAAAGGGGAAGAATGGGTCCACACTGAGGATAGAATGATAGAGAACCAGATGGTCATCATAACCTAGACAAGGAATGCAGAGAACGGAGCAACGGGAGAGCAGAGAACTAGGTAAATCAACTGATAACTGAGAACACACAGGAGAGTGACGCTGTCATATACACCGACGGATCAATCGTGCGCAGTGGGACATCAGGCTGGGATTTCTCGGCTAGAGTGAGAGGAGAGGTCGTTGCTGAGCGCAGTAGGGCATACATGTCAACAACCTCCAGTATGAGAATGGAGACGGAAGCAGTGACATCAGCCCTGAAATGGATATCTGCGACTTCTATAACAAGGGCAGTCATCGTGACAAACGCGCAAGCCGTACTTCAGAAAGTACAGAAGGGTTGGCTTAGGTAGGAGTGGATATCAGCTGTTGAGGCCTGAAACCTCCAGGGGTTGAGATGAGTCTACTGTCCTGCTCATGCCGGGATTCAAGGCAATGAAAGAGCTGACATCTTGGCTTCATAAGCTACCAACCATCATGGGCACTTTAGTGATGGATATAAGTGACATTTTGAAATCAATCAATGACCGCCTGCTGGATGAGAACACTGCAATAGATGAAGCAACAATCCACAGACTGCAAAGTTTCGACAATAAGCGAGGTTCGAGCGGAGTGGGGTGCATGAGAGGACGGCGCAGGAGAGTGTACAGCCAGCGAGCTACATGGACCATCAGCATTTATACCTTACGCCATTTGATGAGAGAGATTGAGCACATATGGGTATGCCCGGGGTGCAGTGACGTCGATTCTTAGAAACAGAAAAAAACAGAACAGAGTTTCCTACAGACATGCTGTCATGAGAGCGACGTTCTGCAAAGGACATGCTACATGATGATGATATATCGCTATATCAACACGGATGGTTTTCTTTGATCTTTTTCAGTGATGAAAATATACTTAACCCGGTACTGTATTTGTACAAGCCTAATGTTTATGAGCGGTAGAAGTATCTTCAATTACCATATGGAGATTCACATTTTTAAAAAGATGAATTTCATAGGTATCTTGTATTTAATTTATATTGCTGACGGATGTTAAAGAAAGTTATATGCCAATTGTGTGTGTGTGTAGTCAGTCTCAAACCCATGTGGCCAGGCTCCTGGATTCTCTTGTCAATATAAAATGTCTTCGTTTTATGTGATTCCTTTACAAACATTTCATTTTTTTCTTCTTCATTCATCCTCAGATCAAGGTTATAGCTCATCTTACAAAGGACACTGTTGTTTGTAAGGCTGTTTTATCTCCATACAGCTTTTGCCTCATATCTGTCTCACGAGGTCAGTATTGATATCTCTTTTGCTGCGTGAGGATGCAACTTTTTAGGATGTGTTCCACGGTCATGGTATACTCCCCTCATGGCCACTTATCATCTGTCCCAATCCTCATTTTGTTGAAATGATGACCCTTGAGTCTGTTATATCCAGTTCGCAGTCTGTACATGATGATTTGCTTTTCTCTAGTTAAATTAAAGTAGCTGTCTTTTTTTCGGAAGTCGGGGTGTTGATCAGCTTATTTCCCCCTGAAGTTGACTTTAATTATGGTCTTGACCTCATTATATGTGATATTCAGGTCTGTTTGTGGTTATGCTCCTCCACACTTTGCTGGTTTGTCTGCAGCTTCACTGTCTTCAATATTGCAGTGGGGTGGGATCCACTGTATGACCAACCTTGGGTGTTCTGCTGAGAGCTGTGTCAGGGAGAACATATTTTGCTCAAAATCTTCATCTTTGTGTTGTTTTAACACTGCTATAACTGACACGACATCTGTCCAGGAATATTATGTTTTCTTGGTGGATATCTTTATTTGGATTACAAGATCAACTGCGGCCATCAGCGCACCTGCTTCTGCGCAGAAGTTATTGGAGAATGTTCCCGTTGTTAATATTCGAATTTTTTCTCTCGCTCCATTCCTTAGTTTGTTGTATACCCCTTCAGCTCCATTGTAAGTGACTTTGTTAGATGCGCCATCTGTATATACGTGTATCCATGTTTCTGGCGGTTATACTCTCCTAAGATATTCTTCTGTGATAAATGTTATTTCTAAATCTGTATGAGTTCCCTTCTTCCTTATTCCCTCAGTGGTTTCTACCATCTCATGAGACGGCTTTGTTCAATAGTGAAATTTGGGATGTTTATTTTAGATCTCTAACCATTGCCTGCCTTATGATTTGTTCTGCTCTTGCAAGTTCTTTTTAAAAAAAAAATGAAATGGTTTCTCTCTAATCTCCATCTTCCCATGCGATTTATCCTGTCATATATTATTATTAGGAATGGGCTAGGCTCCACCTAGGGCAGAAACAGCCTAACGGATGATGTGACTGGCCTAGCAAGCCGACAGCCTAACCGATGCTGTGACTGGCCTAGCAAGCCGACAGCGTAATTGTTCATGTTTTGAAATCAATAATGGAGCTAAATCAAGATAGTCGCAACGGAATGCAACAGGGCGAAGCAAAAAGGTCACGACTATGGCGAACTAGCGACTTTGAATGTAACTTGCCTTGGTTTAAAGACACCAGAGTTGGTAGAGTTTATGATTAAAACTAGAGTCGGGATCCTCGGGGAAATTTCAGATACAAGAAGGAAGGGGCAGAACATCAAGGAGGTACATGGCGGTTTTGTTCTGTTGTGGAGTGGTGTCAACATCAAAGAAGAGCCAGGCACGGTGTTGGCTTTCTTCTTCATCCTGAGAAACCCAAGTTCATTACGAACACAGAATACATCAGTGGATGACTGATACGCCTACAATTGACGGAGTGTGGACAAACCACGACACTGATCCAGGTCTACGCCCCGTGTAACGATAACATCAATATGAAGGACAGGATGGAATTCTTCCAGAACCTTGCTGACGCTATCAGCGGCTTTGATGACACGGATGATTTGATTGTGATGGGTGACTTTAATGGAAGAACGGGAAAGAAAAGATCATCTCATGGATGCTGCATAGGGTTCCACAGTGACACCTCTTTAGAACGGAACAGCAATGGAGAGGAGCTTATTAACTTATGTATTGAGCAGGGGCTAATAATAACAAATACCATCTTCAAGGACCGGCACAGTCAAAACGTGGTACAGGTGGAACAACACAGACATAGCGTCCCAAATGGGTTTCATTCTCATCAGACACAAGCAGAGAAGAAACATAACAGATTATAGGGTTATTCCTAACATCTGTATGGATACATACCATCGACCAGTTGCGCTGACACATCTACTTCTATACAGGACGAGTCCAAAGACAGTCAAACCAATTATGTTAACAAACCTTCATAAGTTAGGAGAGGAAGCTGTTCGGAATAGTGTATGTCGAGAAGTTACAAATGTCTTTATGGCACTTACAGAAGAACCTAGGGACACAAATAGTGAATGGGCTATCTTTAACGCAACTTTGGGGACGGCGTGGCCTAGTGGTTAAGTGACACGGCTCACAACCAGAAGGTGCTGGGTTCGATCCTCGTCACAGCACCGGCCGTTACCCCGGGGAAGCAAACCCTTAGAAAATGCAGGAGGAAGCAGACCCTTACATAAAATGCATGCTGAAGTCGGATGCACTGGGCCGACAGGCGCAAAATAAAAACGCAGTGCAACGCACACCGCCTTGGGGATTAGAGAAATAAGGCGAACGAAAAAAAAATTAAAAAAATTACGCAACTTTGACGACTGCGCTTCATAAGTATTGTGAAACAAAGAACTTACGTCACGGAAAAGATCAGAAGCGAACAGCTTGGTGGAGTGATGTAGTAAGGGCGGCTATACTGTCTAAAAAGATAGCTTACAAGGGTTGGTTGACCTCCAAAACGCAAGATGACTACATCGTCTACCAGACAGCAAGACGAAACGGCAAAATGATAGTAAAACACGTCAGAGAAGAATCTTGGAAACATTATGGCGAGCAACTCACTTCCATATGTCAAAATCGCCTAGAGGCTTTTTCAAAAGTGTCAAGGCGATGAGATTTAGAGACGAGTGCTTCAATCCTACTACAGCCATCAATGACAAGTATGGCTTCCCTATATTTAATGAGCTCAGCAGACGAGATCGGTGGAAGGAATACTTTCAAGAACTTTTCAACCCTACTATCTCAACGGGGGAATTCAGTTTTTCTACCACGCAACCCAGATCATACCGAACCCGAAATGATTCAAGAAACAGAGAGAGAGTTATAAAGAATAGTCTCAAGTATAATTCACCAGGCACGGACGGCATAACAACGGAGACGATTCATGCATGTGGGAAACAGGATTACATAGACTACATAGACTCTTCACAAAGGCATGGAAAGACAGACGCGTACAAGATAACTGGCAGCAAGCTATAATTGTTCCAATTTGGAAGAAAAAGGGCGACAAAAGAAACTGTGACACATACAGAGGCATATCGCTACTTAGCCAGACTGGTAAAATGTATACCAAAAGTCTGGAACAAAAAAAAAGGCCTATTGTTGAACTTCAACTATCCAGAACTCAATTTGGATTCCGCCGAGGTATGAGCTGCACGGACGCCTTATTCACCTTAAGACAAATAAGAGAAAGATCATTAGAATACAACGAAAATCCACGTGTTGCTTTCATTGATCATGATAAAGCGTTTCATAGGGTAGACAGGATTAAACTGTTTGTTTAATTGTTTGGAAGATTATGGTGTACAAGGCCAGCTTCTTGATAATGTCAGAGCACTGTATCGTTCGAGTACAAATGTGGTCAGAACGACTGATGGTGTCATATATGCTTTGAAATCACTACCGGCGTGAGACAAGGGCGTGTGCTTTCTCCTCTGTTGTTTAACATCTACATGGATAAAATCGCATCAGAGATTGGTCACATTGAGACATCTGAAGCAGAACATAACTCAATACACGAATTACTCTTTGCAGATGATCAGTGCTTGCTGTACGACGATGAAAACAAACTGCAAAACCGCACAAACGCGCTTGCCACTACCTTTGCTAAATACAATATGCGAATTAGCGAGAACAGAACATAAACTATGATGATCAGTAGAACACCTGGGCCACTCAAGATAAGTGTAAATGATATTGCTCTTCAGCAGGTCCATGAGTTCAAGTATCTGGGCAGTATTTTTCCGGCAGACGGTAGGGTCGACAGGGAAATTGAGACTAGGTGTCAGAAAGCATCTGCGATGACTTATCAGCTGTCCCCATTGCTTGTTGTTGTTACGAATCCAGCAGCATCCATGCTATCGCCATTCGACGCAATGCCATGTAATGGTATCTCCAAGTGTTTATCAGCTGTTGTCTAGTGCCATAAAAAGTGTTCCATGCATCTGACCATGGAGGAAGAAGCATTTTCCTAAAATCATTCAGAGCTGAGCACTCAAAAAGATGATGAAAAATGGTTTCATATGGGTGTGTACACAGCTGGCACTCAGGAGTATGATGTGGTTGGATTCTGTTCAAGTGTTTGTTTAGTGGGATGTGTTGGGTTCTCAGTCGGAAAATGATGCTCTGATCCTTCCTTGTGAGTTGATTTACACTGTCATTTAGACTGGGGCTTGCCATATATCTGTAGACCTCCCTTCCTGTGTTTCCCATGGTCCATCTGTTAAGCCAAATGTCTTTGTTCGCTGATCTTATGAGCTGTTTCTAAAGTTGTTGCTGTTCTTGTCTTGATCCCGCATTTACTAGTCTGTCTGCCTTGTCATGTATGCTTGAGTGTCCAGGGATCCACTGCAGAACTATTTTGACAGTCAGGGAAGGGATAATGTGGTCAATGTCTAGAGATATTTGGATACGGTCAGGTTTATAATGACCAGCAACTTCTACTGAATCTGTGAAAATAGCAGTGTTTTTGGCTTTTGAAGGAAAGGCATAAAAACCAGTCCTCAGCTGGTACAAAGCGGCCTCAAGTGCAGTGATCTCAGCGTCATAGTTGGAGCAAACTCTCCGCAAGCATTAGACAGTTCATCAGATGATCCGTCCAGGTATTTTATAAATCCCCACTGCTTAGACACTTGAGCATTAGTTTGGCAACAAAGCAACAGCTGATAAATAGTATATTTATGCCGACTCTATGCTACCAGTGCCAAACATGGCCTCTGTCCAGGGCGTGTAAGAGCAGAATTTCGACTTGTGAAATAAAGTGTATGAGGAAGGTCACGGTGTTACTAGGAGAGACAGAATGCGGAACGACGACATTCGAAGTATGGTCGGCACCACGTATTGTGTCGAATACATTTCCAGGCAGAAAATAAGTTGGTTTGGTCATCTCATAAGACTGCACCCTCACCAACTTCCACTGATGGCTTACAATGCTGGTTGTTATTGAATGCCCCCAATGAGTAGGTTTACTCTTTTGTGCACCCTAAATAGGACATTAAGTGGCAGGTCGTCGTAGCTTTCCTCACATCCTGAGCGTGCTGATGAAGGTAGACAGGAGTACTCCACGGGGTTGTGTTATGAATGGCTTCATCTGCGTGTCGCTCACTTCTACGGTGATAAGGTAGATCTGGCCATAGGGTAAGGGGGCGGCCGCGAGGCAGGTGGATAGATGGCATTAGAGTGATTGTGCAACAACAAGGGCTCACATTTGACCGACGCAAAGCACTTGGCGCAGGATAGACGACTTAAGCTTCCCACGACGCTCAACGGCACAAGTAGAAAGAAAATTAACTGTATTGGGTGATCTGGCATTCGTTTTAATTTCTCCCCTTGCTGGAGTGTTTTTTTGTCTCTGCCCGTCTCCATACTTTCGATTCTTGGGATGTTCTCAGTTGCATTTATTGGTGGTGTTCTCATAGCTTCAGTAATGATACATATACCTTGGTTTTGGATTGTATTGTTTATTGCTGTGGACCATGCTGCCATCCCATATTCTAGCACTGGTCTCACATAGCATGTGTACAGTTGCTTTAGGATGCCCGTGTCAGCCCCCCTCCCCCAATCTTTTTCATTATAGCCATTCTGTTCTTAGCTTTGTTGATGGCCTATTTATATCTGGGTTTACCATGTCAGCCTTGGGTCCACTGTTATTCCTAGATAAGTTGGACTTATGCCAAGGGGGAGAGTCTGACCATTTACTTTTAGGATCACTTCTTGGGGCTTGGGAAAAGATTGTGTACATGGTTGTTTGTTTGTTTTTTTTTTTTGCGTTCGCCTTATTTATCTATTCCCCAAGGCGTGTGTGCGTTACACTGTGGTTTTTATTTTGCGCCTGTCGGCCCAGTGCATCCGACTTCAGCATGCATTTTATGTAAGGGTCTGCTTCCTCCTGCATTTTCTAAGGGTTTGCTTCCCCGGGGTAACGGCCGGTGCTGTGTTGGGGATCGAACCCAGCACCTTCTGGTTGTGAGCCGTGCCACTTAACCACTATAGCGAGTTGCCATTTTTTTGTCCATGTCTACATTTTATTTAGGGCCTCTTGCATTTGGTTTCTAGCTACAGGTGTAGACTATTTAGATGTCCATAGTGCCAAGTCATCTATAAATAGTGCACTGTGTACTCTATTATGGATTTATGTGATTACATCATTGATATATATGAGGAACAGCATGAGTGTGAGAGTATTCCACCATGCGAAACTCCTTATTCCATTTTCATCTTTTTGCTGAGGTATCCTTAAAGTTGCGCTCTTGCTGTCCTGTTATCTAGATAATCACTTACCCATTTGTACATGTTGGTTACACCCATTTGCAGAAGTTTAAGTTTTAACCCGCTCTTCCATATTCTACCAAAGGCTTTTTCTAGGTCTATTCAGACTGCCAATATTTTTTAATTTTTTTTTCTGAAATGCATCTGCTATCCCTCACGAGATATATATATGTCACCTGATCTTCGATCGATCTGTTTCTACGAAAACCTGCTTGCTGGGGGATAAATAAATTTGTCATTCCATATGCCAGGTTATTCTAGTGTTAACTATTCGTTCCATTAGTTTCCTCACACAGATGAGTAGAATAACAGGTCTGTAACTGCCTGGCTTCATGTTGTCTTTCCCGCCTTTCACACAAAGGGGACAGTTCCTTGATTCCAGCTTGTGTTAAAGATGTGTAGCAGTTTATTCTTTGCTACTTCTCCCATGTTAGAGATCATTTCATTGATGCCATTCTTTCCTGGGGCTTTTCTCTTCTCGAGTTTACTAATGGTCGACTCCAGTTCTGTCTTGATGATATTTACTATCAGATGCTCCATTTCTTACTTTTTTTTTCGTGTCAGCCGGTATTTTGTTTCTACTTGTTTCTGGTATAATTTTGGATTAGAATATCCACTGCCCCCCACTGGATAGTACCTTTCCTTCATTTTCAATGACAATTGTTTTCTGGTAGCTATTTTTGTCCCTCGAGACCTTTACTAGCTTCCAGAGCTTATTGCTCTCTCCATCAAAGTTGAGACTTTCTGTATGCTCGTGCAAGATTTTCCTGCATGATTGTTGGATTGTTTTCCTATATCTTGAGTGCGATGTTCCTTTCTTGATTTTGACCAATATCCGCTCTTTCCCTTGCCTCTTGTTAGTTGAAGTTCCATATGTTGCACTTCAGATGACCAATACTGTTTGTAGTTTCTCAACTCAGGTTTGAGGTACATTTCATTAAACTGAATGTGTTACTTTGTTAGCCTCACCATTATTTTATACTTCATGAAGTCACAACTTTGTTTTCTTGTGTTACTGCATTATGGTATGATCCATTGTCAATTATCAGGCAAGGGGGTCTGTGTAGGGACGGAAGAAGAGATTCTAAACACAAGTCTCACAGGACATGCTGTATTGTGAAAAAGGCGACCCCGACTTCCCGAACACTGTGATGAGTCGTAGGTTTATGGGTTATGACCTGGAAATCAAGCTGCAGTTGTCACAGTGCAGATATTCATCATCCACGAGACTAAAAAAAGCGAGGCATGTGCAGCAATGTCAAAGTCATGTTGATCGTTTTCTTTGACTCCCTTAAGGTTGTGCATCACGATAAACACCACAAGGTCAAACGATTACCAAAGAGAACCACCTGGAGGTCATACGCCGCCTTCGTGATACCGTTCAACTCAATTGACCAGACCTGATTCAGACTTTCTTGGCCAAACATTCTTCTGGTTTCTCAAAACTATATAACCCTTCTTTTTATTGCTCGTGATCTTTGAAGATGGACTTCCGTAGTCTTGAGACCAGCGTGAGCATGCCCGTTGACTTATACCCAAGGCTGGTATTGTTCTCTTCTCTAGGTTTGAAATACAAACTAATTTTGTCAAAGTTCGCCTTTGCTGCTGTCGTCCATGCCGCAATGCCATACTCGAGAACTGGTCTCACTCTTCCAGTGTACAGTTTCTTTAGTATACTTTCGTCTGCTCTCCAGCTTGTGCCAGCAAGTTTCCTCATGATTGCCATTCTTTCTCTGGCTCTCATTCGGTTTCTCTCGATCTGACTTTTCCATGTCATGTGCCGATCAAATGTGACTCCCAGGTAGTTTGGGTTGTCTTCGCATCTAAGTGGTCCTGTGTTCATTCCCCAGTTGAGTCGGTAATGTTTTTCTCAGAACGCAACGGATCCCGGGTCGACACAGCCTTAAATGGGTTCTGGTTCAGTCCAGGAAGTAAAAGCGGCGAGGGAGAGGAGATGGCTATCCCCCTCATATAGCGAGCCTTTGAAATGTTATATCGCTAACACCTCGCACTCCTACGGCAGTAATGCTATGGGTTACTGTACTTTACATATAGGACTGATACCTGATCATGTAAAACAGAAAGCACACCACAATAACGCATAAATGTTCTTGCAAGGGGACTAACTGCAGTGGCATTCTCCTTGCACATATTTAAAAAAAACCCTACTTACTTACTTAGTCACTCCTCTTCTACCGTGAGGTGTAGAGGTTTGCCAGAGAGAACGCCACACTGCTCTATCTGCCGTCTTTTTACTGGCCTCTTTCCAATCCAGCCCTCGATCAATTAGGGACTGTCATATGTTGTCTTCCCAATGTACTTTGGTATGTCCTGGGGGTCTACGTCCTTGACTATTTATTTCCCATGACCGTTTTGGTATCCGATCTTCTTCCATTCTACAGACAAGGCCAAACCACTGTAGTTATGACTGCTCCACTCATGTCTGCAGGGGTTGAACTTCGAGATTGCTATGTATTGTCTGGTTACGGATCTTGTCCCTTTTGTCACCTGAACCGCCTTTCTTAGGTACCTCATTTCTGAAGTTTGTAATTGCCTTTCTTGGGCTGTAGTCATTGCCCATGACTCACATCCATATGTCAAGACAGGCACATAGGTCGAGTGGTATACATCCATCTTTGTTTTCCTGCTTATTTCTCCTTTCCTGAGGAATCCTCTGTTTATTGCATGGAAAAGTCTACCTGCTGCTGCCCTTCATGCAGTTAACTCTTCTTTGATTCCTTCCCTGCTGTCTATTACCACTCCTAGAGATATATAAAGTTGCTGACCTGTTCCAGTGTGCGTGTTCCCAGGGTTATCTGATGTCTCTTCTCATCTCTGGCAATCACCATGGTTTTTCTTTAGGAGCTGTTGATGTGCATTCCTCTCTTCTTCCCAGACATGCAAGTTGATCTGAAGATTTCGTGATCAGGGCCACGTCATCTGCAAACGCTAGTTCCGATATGTAACGTGGTCTCATCTTCCAGTACCCTACTTCATACTTTTTTGTCTGTTCCTTGCAGGCTTTGATGACTTCATCCACGAGGAGTATGATAAGGTACGGTGATAGAATATCACCCTGTCTTACTCCGCTCGGGGTCTTTAACTCTCCTGACTTTTGATTTGATGTCTGCACATAATTTCTGCATATTTTATAGAAACTCTGTATGGCAGAGATCAGGGGCCCTGGGATCTTCATCCTTGTCAGGTACTCCCAGAGTTTGTCCCAAGGAACTTTATCAAATGCTTTCTCCAAATCCCAAAAGCAGAGATGCATCTCTTTATCATATTCAAGAGCCTTTTCCCTTAGCTGTCTGAATGTAAAGCACTGGCCGTTACCCAAGGGAAGAAAACCCTTAGAAAATGCACGAGGAAGCAGACAGGGACCAAGATGCTGAGCAGCGCATGAGCTGCAGTGGTCAGCGACCCATAGCTGACTGCTAGCGTCAGGACTAGAGAACCAGAGCTGCCAATACCCTTCTACACCTCCACGCGGTGATCCTGGATAACAGGCTGCAGCAGGGCAGACTGGCTAAGGAGAAGTGATTGAAGAGGGAATGCTAACCCGGTACTCAAAAAATGCTTGCTGAAGTCGGATGTGTTGGACCGAAAGGTGTAAATATCGCAGCCAAGCGGTAAACTACAACAATATGCATTCCGTTCTCTGGACTACATTCAGCTACTTACCCTTTCGGGGTTTGGTAGTGGGAGATTGAGAACGAACGAAGAAGAAGCAGACCCTTACATAAAATGTATGCCGAAGTCGGATGCACTGGGCCTACAGGCACCAAATAAAAACATAGTACAACGCACACCGTTTTGGGGAATAAAGAAATACATGAACGCCAAAAATAATAATAATAATAAAGAACACAAATGTTATTTCACATTGTACTGTCTTTATTGAACAATATACAAGTCATACCCTCAGCGAATTCATGAGATAATGTAGGACAATGAGATACAATTTTAAAATCAAAATGTTACTTACAAACATGTTTAAAAGAACTAACATTACAGACACATCTCCAAATATCCTAAGCAGAAAAAAATAGTAAACACTTGATGACAGTGGCTTAGATTGGCTTGATCTTGAAATGAAGTCCAATCAGTGAAAAAACAAGGCATTTCAAATCCTGCACCAGGTAGTAAAATGTCCTCAAGCCATCTGGATCTCTGAAAAGTATTCAGACAAGTAATACAATGTTAAGGCGGTCTTTATTGCATGACTTTTAACATTCCACACCCACACAGGGCTGTTAGCTGGAAGTGGTTTAGATGAAGAAGCATGTAGAGCCATATTTTAGACATAAAGATGTTTCACAATATTTACACCAAAATTTTGTCTTTACTTGTTTAAATGGTTTGTTTTTGTGGGTCACATTTGGAAAATGCAATTTTATGTAGCTTTTAGAAACTTCTGAGGATGATGTAAGCACACATTTTACAGTCTCTCGACATGTTTGTCGAACTTCCCAGTCACTGTTCCGTAATCACAAATGCGTTAAAAACAAACTTCATTCATGAACAAACCAAATGTTCTGTAGTGTCTTCCTGATGTATTGTGGGGATTGTAGTAATTAAAAAGTATGTAGGCATTATTCTCTATTCCGCATTTTCTTTGCCATTGTGCTTAAACACGCCTTTGGAACTGCCACAGATGGGGTCTTTCTGCAAACTAGGTCAGATGGGAGACTATTCAATCTAACCAGACTGCGAGCAAAAAGTAAGAGAAGGGAGACTGTCATTCGGGATATGCTCTTCGTAGATGATGCGGCCCTGGTCGCCAACACAGAACCGAAATTACAGATCTTCATTAGTAGGTTGGCAAAATACTGTGATCTGTTTCAACTCACCATCAGCGTACAAAAGATGAAAGTGATGGCTCAGGGTGAAGATCCTCCAGACATTGTTTTAAATGATAACAATCTGGAGGCAGTAAATCACTTGACTACCTCAGATCTATCATCATCGACAATCTTTCACTGCACAGAGCTCCAAAAGCAATGAATAGTCTCATCTGCACTTGCCAGGCTCTCACAGAGAGTCGGAATAACAACATGCTGACCATCTCCACAAAGGTTGCTGTGTACAGATCATGTGTTATTAGTACCCTGCTCTATGGCAACTAAACATGAACTCTGTATGCCTCATGAAAAAAGGCTAAATGCTTTTCAAATGCACTGCCTGAGGTGCATACTTTGAATTTCATGGAGTGATTACCAACAAAGTGGTGCACCGTGCAAAAATTGTCCGCTAAGTTACGATCCTCCGCCAGCGCCGCTTGCTCACATGTGTAGAATGGAGGAAGGGTGAATACCAAAAGATATCCTATATAGAGAGCTGACCACAGGCAAGAGTAACAAAGGTAGACCCTTCCTCCGCTACAAAGATGTTTGCAAGCGTGACCTAAAGGCGTTGGATATGAACACCTGCAACTGGAGGAACTTGCCAAAGACAGACCTGGCTGAAGATAGGCTTTGTGTGTTGGTCTGCAGGCAGGAGAATCAAGGTGCGGCAGGATGCAGACTCCAAATGTGTGGGGTGAAAGCAAGGGCAACAACTGACTGTACCCTCTCTAGCGTAAAGTCCATTGTCTCTCGAAACTGAAAGGATGTCAGTAAAGCAATCAGGCATTATTGCATGACAAACTTGGTCATTGACACCAGTATCTCTCTACCTTTCTCCTTTTAGACACACAAAATAGTGAACAAAAAAAAAAAAGCAGCCATACTTGCTCTGGTTAACATCAAGCAATGAGCCAATCTTTGAGGTAGTGAAGGAAATGTGTTCGTCTCCTATGACAATCTCCAGTTCCTGAAACAAATAACATTATACAGTTTCAAAATATTATACTTTCTCCCCCCTTATTAATAATAATTCAATTTGGTTATTAAGTTTTATGGAAGTTCGCTCATATTTAGTATGTTCCATTTTTATTTAGCACTTGTGCTTGAAGAGTTCATTGCTATGGAAACACTAATGATAAATATTACACTATCTCTGGCCCTAGAATTCTCAAAAATTTTTTTCATGCATTGTTACATCAACATAATCCCATACAATCGTTTAGTAAATAGTTTTCAGTCTTCTTGAACATGGTGCAGTCTAAATCACCACAGCCGTTGTTAATGAATATATATCAATTAATTTGTTTTCTCTAGGTGCTAAGTTGCTTCTGAGCAGTGCATTAGATGCAGCGGCCAGCGAATAAGAACGGCTAAGGCCCTTCTACACCACGCAGTGATTCAGGATAACAAGCCGCAGAGGAGACTGGCTAAGGAGAAGCGATCGAAGAGGGAAGGCTAACTCGGTACTCAAAAATGCTTGCTGCAGTCGAATGTGCCAGACTGAAAGGTGCAAACATTGCAGCAGTCAAGCTGTTAGCTGAGACACAGCGAATTCGTTCTCTGGACAACATCCTGCTACTCATAAAGCCCTTTTCAGGCCCTGGTAGTAGAAGATTTAGAACGAACGACGAAGACACACAACACATATCTACTGCTGGTTTTAATGCCCATTAGCTGTTTCTGAAAGCAAAAAGCTTTCTTGTCAGATGCAAACATAGTTGATTTAAATAAATAATCTGTGCCAACAATTATTTGTCTCTATACAAATGTTATAGAATTGTGAAGTAAGAATGTAAAAGCATTCAGGATTTAAAATATAAATTATATTTACATAAGTTGTATATTTTGATAAATAGAAATTCAGAAATGTTAATATTTATTTTACAGTGATTACTATTTACAAAAATAATACACATTCTAATGGAATGATAAGTCACAGAAGTGTGTCACTCAAGCATGATAAAAATTATTATGACCATAACAACAATTATCCAAATTGTCATGCCTTGCATTCCTTTGGATTACACCAGCGAGGCCGAGAGGGGGATCCTGCAGTTTAGGCAGCCCAGGATTTCCATATTCAGCACCCAGGCTTGCACCCTGAGAGCCTACTCACAGGGTGCCACGCGCATGGTCTGAAAAGACTGAGACGCCTATGAATGTGCCAGTTTATGTCTTGATGTCACCGATAACAATCCCAACATGAACCGCATCATCACAATCGGGGTATCTCTAGTGCATCCCAGAACCAGTCGCATACCTTCATTCTGGATGCGTTCCAACCTTTCACACTGTGTTCTTGATAGTGTGAGGATGCCCAGTCCATAATCGATAACAGACAACACTACCTGATGAAATAGGATGAACAGGAGGCGCTGTTCCAAGTTGGCAGCAGCCATGGTTGTGAGTTCTCCTAACCCTCGCTTACATCTTTGTCGATTTGGTCAACATCACAATTATAAGAGAGACTGTGATCAAATGTCACTCTGAGGTATTTCAACCTGTCACACTTGTCAATGGTGCAACCATCAAATGTGATGCCTGAGAGTTCAGCCTTTACTATGAAATTATTCAAAGAGCACTACATCATGCAGGCCTTGTTCGGATTGATCTTGGAGCTTGAGTTTGCGCACCACTGTGAGATTGTTTGCAAGGCTTCCTGAATGTCTTTGACCAACTCTTGCCTGTCTGAGCCAGTCCTGTAAATTAGGATGTCATCGGTAAATGTCAATGTTCCTGTGGCTTGAATATTGGCCACTTTTACTGTGTAGATGTTGAACAGCACCAGTGAAAGTGGAGACCCTTGATGCAGTCCTGGACATATTCGCCTCGGTTCTGAAGTCCACGATCCCACAGGTAGTGCAACTGTTCTTTCCATAAGAGCAGCTGATATCCAACTAAACAGCCATGGGTTTAAACCACACTGCTTCAGACATGCAATTAAAGTCCCAAAATCGATTCGGTTGTATACATTTTCCAGGTCGAGTGCCACCTAGACTGTTTCTTGCTTTTACTGAAAACCCTCATACACATCATACGTGAAAGTTCCAGAGTTACCCCAGGAATGACGATCTGTGAAATCTTGCTGATCAATCATTTGGTACACACAGGTTCTGTTTTATTATTACTTCCTACACCACATAATGTTGGTATCAACTACCCGCATCGGAGAAAAATTACTCCTTGTCGCGGTACAGGTAACAATTATGTGTTGCAAGTTGAAAACTGAACCAAACTGTTCCAAAGTCACCAACCTGTCTTCCAACTCTGTCTGGACTGGGCCATGCGCTGTCATCTTCTTGCATGATCTCAGAGTCTTCAATAATTCGTTTCAACTCCTCCATTACGGATTTGTGAACAAACGCCTGAAAGCAATAACATTTAGTGCTTAAATAACAATACAATTTGTACAATAAAAACATTGGCTACAGTAGTCAAACACTGATATAAAATATTACAATAACCTCACATGTAGAACAGTTAAAAACACAGTTCATAAATAATAACAGTTTATCTTGTTAAGGGGTCCGGTATTACTAACTAAAACATCTCTCCCAAATTGTAAGCTTGTTCATACCCAGGGTGCTTTTTTGTCAATGCAAGGAAAGCACCATTTTATAGCCAATATAAACATAATAATGTACAAATTAATTTCTTTTCTTCTCTGCAACAAGGCCACAGTGCACCCTAAGCACTAACATTGCTGGTGCAGAAGACAAAAGAGATATGAGTTGACAGAGGCCAGTGACTCATAGCTGACCAAGACCCTATTTCATTCCAAATGGCAGCCCTGGAAATAAGCTGCACTCATGTAGTCTGGCTAAGAGAATATGGATCGTACAGAGATGGTAAACCTGGTTCCAAAAATGGCGTGCTGGAAACAGATCTTTCAGGTTGAAATGCACAAATATCGCAGCCTTGCTGTAAACTATGACATGTCATTTTCAGCACAAGTGCCGAAAAAGACTAATATTGCTTAATTATTGCCCTGATCCATAAATAAGAAATGACTAAGGAGGGTTGGACATAGAGCTGGCTACTTCGTTCGCTAGAAATTTTAAGCCTAGAAAACTTCAGCAGATAAAGACAGATCAAAATTCGATGACTTGGCACGTGTTTGCTGAGGACCTAATCTTTACTGTGAGCTGAAAAGGTTTTGATTAATAATCGATTTAACACATAAAAACAAATAATAAATACCTCTTTTCTGATCATGGTGTCATTTTTGTAGTTGGAATTGTTTGCATATCTGAGTTTTCCTGGAACAAAATAACAAATATATGTCATGTTACTTTGAAAAGTCGTTATCTTCTTTTCCTTCGCTGTTAGTCCTGAAAGGATGTTTGTGACATTGTGTCATAATTTACAGCTAGGCTGCAAAATCTGAGTCTTTTTGGCCAGATACATCCGATTTCAGTATGACATTTTTGGGACTGGGTTTGTCTTCCCTCTTCAATACTTAAATCTCTTAGCCAGACTGCAAGTTAAGGCGGAATAGGATCTTGGTCAGTTATGGGTCATGACACATATGGAAGCAGCCAGCTATGAGTCACCGTCTGTCAGATGCTCCATTACCGCATCTTCGACCCCAAAGTTATTATCTGTAACTAGATGTACACTCGTCAATAAAGTGAACTATCTTAAAAAATATAGTGATATCTGTGAAAGAACATCTGGTGAAAAATTTTGAGGCAACAAGAATCTAAAATTTTTTAGGAAATTATAAATCAAACGGCTAATTAAAAAATGTTAACACTTACTATATATTCTTCTTCTTTTTCACCATTCATTCTTAAATACCTGCTACCAAGCCCTGAAAAGGGCTTTGCAAGTAGCAGCATGTAGTAAGGAGAATGGAATGCGCTGTCGTAGTTTACAGGTCAACCATCAGCAGGTACTATATACATTCTATTATAGCTATTCTGTTTGTGCAGTTAACATCAAAGAAATGACACACCCTGAATCTCAAGCACATGTCTAAAGAAATACATCGGTGGTTATAAAGAACACATTAAATTATTCGCAGTACAAAGTAAAGTTCATGAATTTGTTGTCATAATGTCATATGTTGAAACATGCCCAATGTTGTGATCTGTTTTTTAGCAATTTAAGAATAAGGTAACTTTTGTAATAGATTTTTCGGTGTCCTTGTTTTTCACTGCAAAAGTTCTGGGTTCAACTCCTGCTGCCGGATGTCAGATTTGTTGCATTACCCATTATTTTATAATTATGTTCTTGCACAATTATTTCACTTCATTTTTTAATTTAATTTTTTTTTTAAAAAGGCAAATAAAATTATTAGTTATTTCAATCTTTCAACGTCTAGTGATCCATTGATGTTATTCTCAATTCTATTGTAATATTAAGCACTAACACTAACAATCAAAACTAACTTTAAAAAAATAAATAATAGAATAACTTAACCAATCATCACAAATATGCCATTTAATTTATCTAGTCATTTCATTATAAAAATTAAAACTGTAATTGACACCTTACAAAAAAAAACAATGAAAACATTGGAAAAAACAGACATCTTGATCATCACTGGACATTTTAATGTGAAAGTCAGAGAGGAAAGAGGTGAAGACGAGTACGAGGACCGTCAGGTTTGGAACACAGAAATGAGCGTGGAGAAAAACTGGTTGAATTCTGCATGAAAAATACCTCTCCATTTCCAACAATGTATTTAAACAACGTCCGAGAAGACAACAGGTGAACCTCACCTGATAGTATCAGTATAAATCAAATACATGACATCCTGGTACAACAAAAATGGAGGTCAAATGTTCCCAGGAGTGAACTGTTACACGGACCACGAACTACTGTTTTCAAGACAAGACTACATAGGATTAATAAACGTTTCCAACCAATACGCTTCGATGTTACAGCAATACCTACTGAATTCAACATCAAAGTAGAAAACAGATTTGAGGCGTTACTGGCAGCACATGCAGTGATGACATCTGATGCATGGGATATTTTAATCTCAACAGCAAACCAAATGATTCACAGGATGTCGCACAAGAAATGGAGTTATATATCAGATGAAACACACTGAAGAAAAAAAAAAATTTTAATAAATGGGAAATGAAGGGACCAACACAGAAATAAGAAAAGATAAAAGAAGGTACATAGTGAACACTTGTAAAGACATAGAAGATCTACAGCAACAAGGCAGGGAGTGAGATGCCTTTAAGGAGATAAAAACACTAACAAGGGAATTCCATTCAGTTCCACATGTCATCAATGACAACACACCAACGGAAACCAAAGACATACTGAATAGATGGAGAGAGTACTGCAAAATTACGTATGAGGACAACACAAAGTGCTCAGTTATAATACTGCCAAAAAATGAAAAATTACATGAACCAACATTGGAAAAAGTACGCTCAGCTATCAAATGTATGAAAAAGAGAAAGTCCTCAGGATGTGATGATATCCAAGCAGAGCTAATACAAACAGGAGGGGAGGCAAGTGCTAAAATGTAAAAAGATCTGGCACAGCGCAGAGTGGCCAGAAACATGGAAGAGATCAATCTATATACCTCCCCCAAAGGCAATCTAAAGTCTTGTGGATCCTATTGAGAAGGATAAAGAAAAGATTAGAATCTGAACTTCATGAAATCCAAGCAGGATTTAGAAAAGACAGAGGGACCAGAGATCACACATGAGGAATATCTACGAAAATTGTAGTGTTCAGTTTAACGTAAACCTGTACACATGTTTCATTGATTACATGAAGGCCTCTGATACGATAAAACATTAGAATCTGTGGAACATCATGAAAGAAATGAGTTTTCCTATACATATTATCCATCTCATTGAAACATTATATCAAGATCAACAAGACACTGTCAGAGTGTCTGGGCAAACATCAGATCGGTTCACAGTACAAAAGGGAGTAGGACAGAGATATATCCTCTAACCTTATCTATATAACATCTATGCGGAATGTATGAGAAACACTAGAGAAGACGAGAATATTGAAAGTTTGGATATATTTACAATTGGCAGTTACGATACACAGACGACACAGTAATACTATTAAGAAGTGCAGAAGGGCTAGAGCAGCTAGTTTCAGCCATAAATGGATACAGTAAAGATCAAAATCTGTTTATAAATTTACAGTAGGTGGTGAGGAAATAGATGAGGTCACGCATTTTGAATATCTGGGATCCAGAATTGACAAAAAATGGGAACTAATCCAAAGAAATCAGAAGAACACTAGCCATGGCAACGCAGAGACTAAACAGTCAGAAGAAATTATGGCAGAACACCAACAAAACGACAAAAATCTTTGAGCGCCTGTGTTTTTCCTGTGGCAGCATATGGCTGTGAATCATGGAAGATTACCAAAACTTCTAGAAAAAGAATAGTCCTTTGAGTCAAAATAATGGTTCAGAAATATCCTCAGAATACCCTGGCCGTACGGGTAAAAAACACAAATATAGACATTCGGCATGACTCCGTGAGTTGAACATAGAGGAGAACTGGTTTATCAATTCCATTTTGGCCAGAACATTTTAATACTTTGGTCACATCAAAAGACACAGCAGTCTTGAGAGAACACTAGAACAGTGATAAGGTATAGTGCGAGGAGGGGTAGACCGAGAAGACGATTGCACCAAAATATCCAGGGACCAGGTATGCCTATGGCGGAGGCTGGAGTTTTGGAAACGGAAAGTGTAAGTTTAGTCAACTAAATACAGACTAGTAAGTAAAGACTAAAGAGTCTACTACTAGTAAAAAGAGTAGGTTTAACTTTAAGTTAGTTAGTATTAGTAAAGTAAAGAGAAAAAAAAGTGGTGAGGTCTCATGAAGGCATTCTTCATAGCTCCCAGATTTTTTTAAAACATATCAATAATGACCTAAAAATATATATTTATAACAAATTTCTGCTTGTCGATTTACCATCGGGCCTAAATTCAAATTCTAAAAACTCGTGGCCAAACTTTCCTTTGTGGCCCACATAGTATCGCAAATAAAAGTCTGTGGAAGCAGCCATGTTTGAACTGTTTGAATACCTTTTCCATTGATTTAGTTTCGTAATAAAATATTTAAAAAATATATGTTATTTAATAATGAGTTTTTTTAAGTAGTCAGTTAATAACAAAAGGTGCAAGTGACAATATAGTAACAATAAAAGCCAAAATTATATCATTTTATTTGATGTATTGAAAAATTACAATTTAATGCGAAACCGATGTGAAAAATTACATACATGTAGGATTAGATTAGAGAGTTATATCCCTTCTGTAGTTGCTGCCTTTGGCTATGCAGATATAATTTCTGATTATTAGTGGACACTTAAGTCTAGCAATTTAATACATATATAACTGTGAGCACAAGAAATTGAAATATTCTCTCTGTATTTATATACAAATGTGGGCGTTATTCCAGTTTTAGATTAAATGGTGCATGTTGTGAGTTAATCCTTCTGAATTGAGTGTGAATCTTCTTCACACTGACTCAGCTGACAGGCACTGATTCACTTCAGTGATCGAGTCATTCAATCATTGTAATTAAATGATCAATTGCATTGTTAAATGGTTTCCGGATTCCATTGAAATTTTCTTTTCTTTTGAGACATCCTCTAGAGCTCAGTGAGATTGAAACTGCACTGCCTTCAGTTTTTCAATCCTTATCCAACGAACTTCTGGAAATTTTATGTGTTATATTTTGAAGGTGTGTGTCATAGTCATACTCATACCCACCTCTTTTCTTCAGGTGATCATGAACTGTAGACAATGCAGTGGTTCTTACCATGTTCTTTTGCCAGATCAAATTTTAGTGCCTTATAATTTACCCATTTTTGTTCTTCTTACCACCTCATGACAGTAGAGATCATATAGAATAGTAGAAACTGGTTGTATACAGACTCTGCAGAGTCTTCTAAACCAGTATAAAAAAGTTAAGTAGCGTATACACATTTTCAATTTAATTCTTAACATCTCCATTTAAAAGATGTATTAAAGCACCTGTTTCATACAGATTAATTTATTATGTATATTTGAAGAGCTTGCAGGATACAATAAGCTGTTGGCGGCAAACACGTTTGAGTATAACAGGCTGTCTAGACATTGGACATGGCATACCCCAAACAATGAGGTGCACAGCCAAATTGATTATATATTGGTCCAGAGGAGGTTTAGATCTAGCGTCAACACTGAGAAAACAAGAAGAAATTCTAGACGTATGTGATAGAAGAAGGTCACTGAAATACCTGATGAGGTCAGCAGATATAGAGGTCAAGAAAGTGATACAACAAAATATGTGAGAGGTGACAGGAGCATGGATATGTGAGCAGTGTACAAACATTGAATAGAGATTAGACAGAAATTATGCTAAAGGAGCATACGAGGTAGTCAAGGAACTGGTAACACCTAGACAAGGCAGGAACTTTATGATCCAGGATAAAAGTGACAAGTGCCTGATTGAGGACAATGACGTACTGGCACGAGGAACTGAGCACTGTTACGAGTTATACAACTATGAGGGATGGAACGAACTTGGGAAAACAATCAGTCCAACACCAACAACTATAGAGGACAACCAACTGATAAAGAAGGAGGAGGTAGCTGCAGCGGTAAAGACATTGAGAAGAGGGAAGGGGGCTGATGTGGACAATTTACCAGCAGAGCTCTCACAGAGAGGTAGTGGTGGACGGCCTGACATACATCTGCAAGAAAATATTGGTGATGGGAAACCCGTTGGACTTATGGAGAAAATCAATGGTTATACCGTTACCTTAGTCTGGAAAACTAAAGCTGTGCCAAAATACAGAACAAATAAGCCTCAGCCACCCTAGCTAGGTCATGCTTAGAATAATCGTCGACCAGTTGAAACCCCAAGCGGAGAACATCATTGCTGAGCAGCAGACAGGGAAATAGCACTACATAACAGATATTTAATTTAAGATTGCTAAACGAGAAATATCTAGAACAGTAGCAAAAACTGTATCATGTGTTGATTTCAAGAAAGCGTTTGATAGGGTATGGCATAAAGCGCTATGGGCAACCATGAGGATGTATAAATCAACGGAAATATTATACGGGTCCTTGAATACCTGTATTACACGGCGTCCATCGCAGTTTTTGTGAATGGGAGATGCAGGCAATGGCTTCTTACATCAGTCGGGGTGAGACAGGACTGTACACTCTCTCCAACAATTGTCAGCATATTCCTTGAGGGAATTATGAGTGAGGCACTTGGAGATCACCTTGGTGCTGTCGCGATGGGGGGGGGGGGGGGGGGGACGATTGCCAACCTTTGTTTAGCAGATAAAATTGGCGGGCACAGAAGGCTCGATGAAACAGCTCTTGACTATGGTATGGAGATTAACGCTGGAAACACAAAACTAATGACCAACAGCGCCGAGGACTTCAACAGTCGGATATTAGCTAATGTCCAGGAACTCAAAATGGTCGACCATTTTAAATATCTAAGTTCGATTGTCAGTGGTGAAGGATCAAAATGTGATGTGTTGGCCAGAATAGCACAGACAATAGTGGTGCTTGCATGGCGTAACAAAATCTAGCAAGAAAAACGGTTAGCAATACGCACGAAGATCAGATTAATGCGTACATTGGTCCTGTCAATATTCCTCTATGCTTGTGAGACATGGACAATTGCATCTGAGAATACATGCCTTGGAGATGAGATGTTTCTGAAGACTTCTAAACATCACATACAAAGATCGAGTTACAAATGAGGAAATACGAGAAAGAATTACAACAGCAATAGGACCTTTTGAAAACCTCTTCGCAACTGTCAAAAGAAGGAAACTCGCTTAGTATGGTCAAATATCGAGATAAAATTGTCTTGCAAATATGATCCTACATGGATAGGTGTAAGACAGGCGACGAAGAGGTCGTCCAAAAAAAAGGGGGGGAGGATAACATAAAAGAATGGACCAGGGGAGGCACAGGCAGCGACCACTGACGGAAAGGGAGGGCGTGGGATTGTGAGGATGTCTTCATGTGTGCCCCAATGACCTCACCGGTTACGGGATGGCCTGACCTGATTTAAAGAACAGCAGTACCTTGACTTTACATCCATTTGCTCTTACATCTGGATTCAATTACGCCCTTCTGACGTATGTCCATGCATAATCCACTTATGTCCGACATAGTGTTTTTGATGCTGTACGTGGCACTGCTATTGATATGCATATCAGGTACAGGAAGCAAGGTCAGCTGTTTAATTTGATGACTGTACTCTTTCACCCAGAATTTTTTTTGTGGCGGACAGTAATTTTGTTCATGCAATCAACACTGGGAAAACTGCTCCTTGGAAGCCGTACAGTGAACCAAACATCAGAATACAAAACCAATGTCTCCAGAATGTCTGGAACAACAAGGCATTAGTGTTGCCACCAAGGTTGAAGTGTATCATGCTGTAGGGCAAACTACTCTATTGCATGCCTGCGAAACACGTGTTTAGCAGACATCTAAATTATTTCCACATGAGCTGTCTGTCTGCACAGGTTGCTCAGGATCTGGTAGCAAGACAAAATACTTAACTCTGAAATTCTTAACCAGTCAAACATGTTGAGCATCCATATGCTTCTGCAAAAAACCCAGATAAGATGAACAGGACATGTTGTTTGCATGCCCGATGAGTGCCTGTTCAGAATAGGCAAATGCTCATCAGGTGGACAAAATAAACGCTACAGACTCCTTTAAAATGTCTCTGAAAAGCTTCAACATTGATGCCACCTACTGGGAGATGCTTGAACAGAATCGTTCCACCTGGTATGCTAGCATCATAATAGGTGTTTAGATCACTGGGCGAAACATCATTTCCAAGGCTCACAAATATGGAGCGCGAGGGCGACTAAAGGGGTAGATGGATAGAAAGTATAAATATGATTTTCCAGTGACGGGTTGAGTTATGATTATCACTACATCCATCAAGGTATAAGTGAACTGATATCTAACTAACTGTTGGTAAGTAGCATTAACCTGTAAATATAATCAGACCACGTGCTGTGTCTGCGCCCTATTCTTTCATATATCCACATGTCAGGGGCTTCAGCTCTGTCATTGTTCAGGAACTAACGAACAATTTATAAACAACTTTATAACTCTCTTGTCTGAAATAATATATATTTTCTCTTAGCTACTCCTTTCTACCCATAGGGGGTTTATATGACCTTTTTTTGTATACACTTGCAATCGTGTGTGCAAACAAATGAGATAATATATAACATACTTTTTATTTGTTTAATGTTGGCAATTCATTTATTTTGCAAATGATCATAGTATTTGATTTCTCTATGTCAAATCCATATTCACTGACTTCTGTAAACATTTTTCCAAAACACTTACAATTCTTTTTTACTTTTGTTTAAAATTATTGTATCATCTACATGTTTAAAATTATTGTATCATCTACATGTTTAAAATTATTGTATCATCTACATGTTTAAAATTATTGTATCATCTACATGTTTAAAATTATTGTATCATCTACATGTTTAAAATTATTGTATCATCTACATGTTTAAAATTATTGTATCATCTACATGTTTAAAATTATTGTATCATCTACATGTTTAAGCTTTACAAAATTATTCGTATATTGATTTGTTTCTGTGGGAATGCTTTTAAAATAATTATGTCTACTTTTTTTCTAACTGAAGATTCTGAGTATGATGTCTTTCCTATCTAATTCTATTTATTTTAATGGAACCATTCAGTTATTAGTTTGCTATTCATGATGGACTCTATGCTGTATTAAATTTAAGATGTTTCTTCATGTTTTAAAAAATATTCAGCCTGTTTCCTAAGGCAGAGTCTGTTTTGTGTGCCTTACGGCCTAGTGCATCCCACTTTTGCATGGACTCTAAAATATGTTCCCATTGGGGTACTATTTTGCTGGTTCATGAATCCTAACACATGCAAGTTTGGTTTATGCGCCGTACCACTAACCCCTACACTGCGCCACTTTCATTCTTATTTACATTTAAGCCTAGCTATGAGATTTATTATATCATCTTCACAGTTTTGAAGATGTCAATGCCAGACGATGATTTCATGTTGGAGGATGAAGACGAAAACTCAGGATCTGGCCATCTTCAGCCACCATATAGTAGTCTCAGTTCTGCAATGGTTACATCCCCTACAACAGATACATTGGACTCAGTTGTTTTAGAATCATCACCATTTGATGACTTAGGCAAGGTAATACTATTTTATTGATTTAGAAGATTATATATAGATTCCTTTTTGAGGTTTGTGACAGTTTGTTAACTTCTCTTTACATGTATACTCACATCTGTTTTCTTTGCTGCCTGAGTGTTTTATTTTTAACACTAACATTGGTTATCAATATGCATGTGTTTGTCCTTTTTTCTGACACAGGATGGAGATGCTGGCCTTCTAGAAGAAAGTGTTGATCTTGGTCCACCAGAAGTTGCAGGAGTCATTGAGATAAACATTGGGGAGAGAGATGGTTTTGAATTGGGCTGCGCAGATGAGACAAAACAGAAGAATATAACAGAAGATGAGCAGCCCAGAAGGAAGAGTTTGGAAACAGATAAAGTGCGCCAAAATTTGGTTATGGATTTAGTGATCATTTTCTTTGTACCCGTTTCATTTTATTTTCCAGCTTTTTGGGGAATGGAATTAATAAATCAACGCCAGCAAGAGTTGCCTTGTCATATTGGTTTTTCTAAAAACAATTCTTTATCATTTGTTTTTTCACAGTTCTTAATCATTATTACTTTTTGGTCTGAAATTGTAATTTTTTGCATGCATGTTCCAGAACATGGAAAACAAAAATTATATTAATAAAATTCCTTTTCATTTCTTTCATCAGGGTACAGCCTCAGATTTGGGACAGAGTGGGGAGGATAAATCTAATATAAGTAGCTACTTCGCTGATTCTGGCGATGACTTTTTTGACTCCTTTGGAGCTGCAAAGGACGATAACCAGCTTGGTAGCGACTTGTTTATGTCAATTGCAATCTCCAAATCTGAAGAGGATATTCGTGCCTCCGAGATGAATGCCAGGGAAATTAACGAATCTGATATATTAGGTGTTGGTTTGTCACCAGAAAGACCAGATGATGAAGGAATGCGCAGGATAAATTCTTTTATCTTGAAACGTGAAGAGGAAGAAAGAAGAGAGAGATCTGAAGATTTAGAAAAATCTGTGGATGTTGTGGGGGCTATAACAGAACCACTAAATGTGGATCTTCATGAACGTGAAGATAGTGTTGTTGATGACACTGATGATGTACGTGTGGCAGAATCGGAAAATGTTACTCATATTCATTACAGAGAACATGCAGCTTCGGTTTGTGAGCCTGAAACTATTGCATTTGAAGGTAGGAAGAAATGTCATGTGTGGAGTTTAGGCTGTTATCAAATTTATTGTCCTTGAGCTTGCCTGTCCTGTTTTTAATTTTATTAATGTATTGGATAAGTGCACATCTATACTTTGTGGAAGAGTTGCATCTTCATTGCTTATTCTTACTATGTGCATGGGGAATAAGGTCAACATGCATGAATTTGCTTTTATATTTTCTTGAAATTAGTATTATTATATTTTTAAATGTTGGACTAGTGGTTAAGGGACACAGCTCACAATATGAAGGTGCTGGGTTCACCCCCCAATCACAGCACTGACCATTACCCCGGGGAAGCAAACCCTTAGAAACTGCAGGAGGAAGCAGACCTTTACATAAAATACATGCCGAAGTTGGGTGTACTGGGCCGACAGGCTCAAAATAGAAACATAGTTCTGCCGAAGATGGATGTGTCGGACCGAAAGGTGCAAATATCGCAGTCAAACTGTAAACTAGCGACACAACGCAAATTCGTTCTCCGGACTACATCCTGCTACTTGCAAAACTGTTCAGGGCTTGGTAGCGGGAGATTGAGAATGAATGTAGAAGAAGAAGAAAAACATAGTGCAACACATACCGCTTTGGGAAATAGAGAAATAAGGCAAACACATAAAAAAAAAAGAAACAAATCTTTAAAAAAGATGAACAAATCACTGACTCATAAATTTTTAACAACTTCTTTAATCAATCACCAATTTCAATTTTGGGATACAATTTTGGGGAGCTGAGAATGGAACCTCTCTGTCTTACTAAATATGTACTAAATGGTAATGAAGAGAGTTGTAAGTGAGGCTGGGAAGCTCATCGTATACAATAGATTGCTACATTAACGACTACTAGAATGTGAAGTGCTTCAGCACAGACTTCCAATAAAGATCCCAACTGCAGGGTTGACCTTTTGTTTGCTTCATCTGGTTGATCAGTCCAAAGACTGGTTGTAAGGTTCTCTGAGCATGTCTCTCTGCAACTCACTTCATTTCAGCATAAGGTCGTTCTTTAGTGGCTCTGCATGCTTGAGATATCCGGTTGTATTCCTTTGTTGGCATGTAATCGGGGGGATAGGAAAACAGGTGATTTGCCTGTTGGGTCTTTGCATGATGGAGGGACTGCTTCCATGCAGACCACTGTTTTTGGTTCACTGCTGTTTATTTAGTATTAGCAGCTAATCTCCAAATATAGAGGCCAAGTCTATATCAAGATGTTTATTTTTCGGTTCTCAAGTTCTTGTAGAAAAGATGAAGATGCCAGAAAACATGAGATAGAAATTATACATGCTTGGAAAGCATCCCCACTGTAGTAGTAGTCACAATTCATTTTTGTAATTAACTTTCAATGAATTATTTAGAACTTAGTTTTAGTATGCAATTCTTGTTTAATTACTTTTATCTAAGTGAAACCCACAGTGGATTTGAACCATTTTTACTTATGCCCATATGACATCTAGCAAATTGGGTCATGTGGTCACCTTCTGTATTTCTCTATACTGCCTTTGATGTTGTTTCGAATGCCCACAATAAGTAGGTTTACTCTTTTGTGCGTCCTGAAAAGGACATTAAGTGGCAGATTGCAGTAGCTTTCCTCACATCTCGAGCATGCTGATGAAGGTGGACTGAGGTCCTCCAGGATTTGTGCTATGCTTGGCTTCATCTGCATGTTGCTCAGCACTACGAGGATCACGTCGATCCTTTACCCCGTTAGCCAGGCTGCCATGAAAACAGCCTAGGAAGCCGGGGTGAGGGTCTTGGCTAGTATATTTTGTCTGACCCTGACTACCATGTCTGATCAGTGAATTCTGCCTTTGTAAATGTTTATAAAAATTATATAAAATATTCTTTTCTATCTTTTCAAAACCTAAATAGGGGAATTAGTGGTCAGGTGACGAGCTCACAACTCCGAAGGTGCTGGGTTCACTCCTTAATCACAGCGCAGGCCATTATCCCGGGGAAGAAAAACCTTAGAAAATGCAGAAGTAAGCAGGCCCTTACATAAAATGCATGCCAAAGTCAGATGCATTGTGCCGACAGGGAGAAAATAAAATCAATGCAATGCACACGACCTTGGGGAATAAAAAAGGCGAATGCCAAAAAAAAAAATAATTTAAATAAGCAATAATGTCATAAGAATCCTAAAAGATAGCTATGCCAAATTTTGTTCATATTGATGAAATAGTTTAGCATAAGATAAACAGTGGTGACAAAGGCAATAAGGGAAGCCCGATTACTGTTGTATCAGAAAGCGACTTGGGGATGGCGTGGGCTAGGGGTTAAGTGACACGGCTAACAATTCCAAGGTGCGGGTTTGGTCCCTATCACAGCACCGGCCTTTACCCTGGGGAAGCAAACCCTTAGAAAATGGAGGAGGAAGCAGACCCTTACATAAAATGCATGCCGAAGTTTGGTGCACTGGGCTGACAGGCTCAAAATAAAAACATAGTGCAACGCACACCGTCTTGGGGAATAGAGAAATGAAAGAAAAAAAAAAGAGGGAGGCTTTGTTTCTGTTTTTTCTAACTTTACATGAGTATTTGAACATTTTGACTCCTGAGGATCACGTGTCTTCAACAAAAACACAACACTTCCTTCTAAACTGTGCCAACCACTCCAGCTCTGTCCACGTCTTCCCTATTATTTTATGTTTGGCTTTAAAGTTTCTTCAGGCTGGGGTAATCGGCCCCATCCCAATCCTTCTGTGTCGTCTCTTACGACATGCTTGGCAGGTTTATAGTGTTACTATTCATTGCTCCCCTTTCGGACCCAAGCAACACTTGCGTCAGACATGAATAGTTACACAAGTTAAATTTTTATTTTGTTTATTACATTTGCATATGTGAATCAGCAATGTATATGTCCAAAATTTATATATAAATTTTTTTAGGAGCAGGAGAAGGATGTATCTCTGATCAAGCAGATTTGCAGATTACTGACCTAGAAGAAGAGGAAATCGAGGAATTTGCTCAAAGTGATGAAAAACCAGGTTTCTTGTCTCAAGTTTCTCGCTCCTCCGAACACACAGAACCCCCACAGATTGGCACTTCAAATCAGTTGAACCAGCCACCACAGCTTCATCATCAGGTTCCTGGTGTTTTGAGTCCTGTTGTGGATTCATCTGTCAGACTGCATGGCCCTGTTGTAGGAACCACACCCTCGCAGTTGTCCCCAGTGGGCACACCCATCCATCATGGCAGTGGTGACACCCAAGAGGTACCAACACTGAGCCCGTCAATACCACCCATAAACCCTCCTGGATTTGATACTCAAACATCAATTTCTGGAAGTCCATTCTATCAACCTGGACAAAACATGAAAAGTGGGTCTGTTTTTGCACCGTTTGGAAACACTGGCTCTGTTGATGATGTTTTTACATCAATTCTAAGTATGAGTGATGCAGATAGAAGACATGATGCATGGATACCATCTGATGCTACCAGTCTTGTCCTTAAAACCATGGCAACGAGCCCAGCTGGATCATATGTACCACCCATAGAACAACTAAGCACACCTGGTGTGCTCAATAGTGAGCCTCAGGTGAGTCTATTTTAATTATCATTCTTTCTCTTTTTTTTCCACTTCACTAAGATAACAAGGCCCGTTACTGAGGATGAAATAATAACAAGATTAAAGCTGAGGGCTCGACTTCATCGGCATGGATTTCTCCATATGGCTCAGTCTCTCTCCGCAGAATGGTATGCCACCTGCCAAGAACAATGCATAAAGCATTAACTCCGTAGCTCCAGGGATCTCAGAAAAAAATTGCCATTATGAACCGACTGTCGCAGTTCGAATTCGAACCCCGACCATCTTAACACCAGGCAAACGACTTCGCTACGGAGACGCAAATGAAATAATAAATAGGATCACTTTACCTAAGTGCATGCCTTAAAAACTTAAAAGGTATCTAAAGAGAGTTGTGCATGGAGTTAGCAACCTCATCATGTAAAACAAGTTCTACAAAAAGCACCACTACAGAAGCATGCAAAGTGCTTCGATGATGGCTTCCTAAAGAAGGCCAACTGTAGTGGTGGCCCTATACTCTGGTTGAGTGAAAACGGTGACACGACAAGAAAAACATGGGATAACTTTGAGCTAGTTAATATTAAACAAAGTAGTGATACTGATGGGGAGGAAGACTAACGTCTGGTCTGGCAAAATATACTGGCCAAGACCCTCACCTTGTCTTCCTCGTAGTTCTCCCCGGAAATAGGCTGTTTTCATGGCAGCCTGGCTAACGGAGTGAGGGATCGACATGATTCCTGTAGTAGTGAGTGACATCACTGTGCTTGCCAGTTATGCAAATGTGTCCAATTTGGCTAGTTCTTAACTTCCTATTTTAATTGGTGTGAAATTTATTATATTTAGTGTCATAACTTCTGTCTCTTGATTTTAATCTTCAGTTCCACGTGTTGGCTAAATGCACTCAGTATTTTCACTTTTATCTTGAATGTTGGTGTGAGTGTGCGAATAGTGCAATGTCATCTTCAATTTCAGATCTTAAGTGTGGAAAATTATATCAATTTGATACCTCTGAGTATGTACTTTGGTATCTGTCACATTACCCAGTCAATAACAGTTTGGAAGGAAGTTAATTGTTGATAAGGGGCGTCCCTGTTGTACTATTGTTTTCACCTTGAAAGTTGATTGCTATGTTTAGCACTGCATGGCAAATCTGTATATAAATTTGAATAATCAAAAAGAATCAGCTGGGGATATGATATGTTCTCAGTATCATCAACACAGTGTCCTAGTGTATACTGTTGAAATCCTTTTCAAAATCAACAAAATTTATGTAGTTGTCTTCACCATTCTGAGCATTGCGCTGTTATTATTTTTCTGAGGGACAAGATATGGTCTGTGCATCCTGTTTCCCTCTGAACCTTGCTTGTTATTTCCTCAGTTTTTTAAAATCTAATGCAGTTGATATTCTTTGGATTATTATCCTGTATAATATTATGCTGGGTGCCAGGAGATGTGATTCGTCATAAGTTATTTTGACTTGACACATCCACTTTTGGCAAATCTCTTTTATTGGTTAACTCATCCTGGCCTTTGACTATCCCTAGTCTGTCTACAAGGCAACAGGTGGTTTGGAATCTTCCTCCATCTAGATCAGCTGCTTTTCTAGCTAGCGAGTCTTATCAACTGATGTAGTTTTTTGTTTTGTTTCTGACAATCAGTATATGCATGACAAGGGGATTAATAGCTTTCCTTCTCCTAGACGAGCTGCTTTCCCAGGCAGGCAAGTCTCATCTACCCAAAGCACCTATCTGATTTATGGGCTCTAGATGCATGCACATTGCTAATCCTTCTGCTAGTATAAACAATCCAGGAGTTGGACATTGCTGTCAGAGGCTATATGAGACACATACCAGGGAAGTTATATATCTTGACTTCCAATCCCAGCCTGACAGGATTTATGACTCATCACTTTACATGATAAGGTTGCTTTGTATGACATGCAAAGTATAATGCAGTAGTCCTGTTTCTTATTCCCCAAGTAAGGAAGCTCAGTATTTGCACTTGTGGTTACTTAGTCTGCTAAGTGGTCAAATATTTTTGTCCACAAAATGAAACCGTTTCAGTACAATGGTCCTTGTACCACATTAAAGTTTCTGTTACCGAAGATAATATTGAAAAAATTATAGTTTGGCTCGGCTTGGCTTGGCTTCGTTCGTTCTCAATCTCCCGCTACCAAACCCTGAAAGGGCTTAAATAGCAAAATGTAGTCCAGAGAAAGGAATGCATTGTGTCGTAGTTTACAACTTGACTGCGATATTTGCACCTTTCGGTCTAACACATCCGACTTCAGCAAGCATTTTTTAAATACTGGGTTAGCATTCCCTCTTTGATCCCTTCTCCTTAGCCAGTCTGCCCTGCTGCAGTCTGTTATCCAGGATCACCGCGTGGAGGTGTAGAAGGGTCTTGGCAGCTCTGGTTCGCTGGCCCTGACGCTAGCAGTCAGCTATGGGTCGCTGACCACTGCAGCTCATGCGCTGCTCAGCATCTTGATCCCAAATTATAGTTTGATTTTGTTTATGTACTTTTTTTTTGATGTGCACAGGATTAATGAAATCTAACAGATGATCTGTTTTGTCAGGGTGATCCAGTGAGAGAGCTGGTGTTGCGATACATGGGAGAACAGGAGGCAATAAAGCGATCAGTATTGACAGCGGACAGCGTTACACAAGATGTTGATGGGCTGAAAAAGCTTATTGTAAGATTGATAGATAATTACATATGTTCATTTTTTCTTATTTGTGGCATGCGTTTTTCAACATTGCTTTTGGTTTACTTCTATTTCAGATAACTTCACTAAGTTATCACCATTATGTGCTATGCTGGTATGAATCTGTTCTTTTCTATTAAGAATCAATATCATTGCACTTCAGATAGACCCATAGGTGCTGTCCCTCTCAGTAAATGGTAAAGAGTGTAGATACTTGAGGGTTCCTGTTGCTCACTAGTTGAATATACTCTTGCTCTGTCCTCTCAGACACCCCTTTCTGCTGGACCTGCATATACTTGCAAAGTTTGTGCATCACTGGTTTGTTGAGTGTCTTCATCCAAAAGGTGGTTATTGATCAATTTAAAAATGCCACCTCTATCCATTACCAATATCCTCACTGCAGGTGTTTCTGAAGCTAGGATGTCAAATCATCCATTTCCACAAACTCAATCATGGCCAGAACAGTAGATCCACACAATTTCGCAGAGATTTAAGGCCTCTATTTTCACTATCCACAACCAGCCCTTCTGCACCTCCTGAAGCAAGGGTTGAGAGTCAGAGAAGCCCTCATTAAAGAAGTTCCAGATAGCCACTTCAGAGCCAAAGTCACTGTTTTGATCTCCATTTTGAAACTGGACATTGTTGTCAAGTATGCGGTGCTCCTCTAAGCAATGACCCTGCCTCTGACTCTAGCAACTTTTTTACAGTATGGTACAGATACATTGGTATATATGATGGCATCAGAATCCTGGAATTTTCACTTATTAATTTATATTATTATTAACAAATTAGACTTTTGATGTGAGTCATCACAACTTACTATTTCTAGTGGTGTTTGTCAGTTTTATACTTGTTTGTCAGTTTTATACTTTTATACTTGTTTGTCAGTTTTATACTTTTATACTTGTTTGTCAGTTTTATACTAGGGCTTTCGAGCCCTACATTTTCTGATTTGAGGCTCTTTGCACAAACTGTTTATCGCTATAGGAAACACATCCTGGAATTTGAAACTCTTGAATTTCACATGAACGCACATTGTCCATCGAAGTTTGCGCAAGGCATGTCGCCATGTTGATCACTGGAAGTTTTGTCTTATGGGACTACTTCTATCAATTAATCAATCAGTTAAAATCTTTCAGCTCCAAGTAGAGCACAGGTCTTCAACAAATCCTACGTCCATTCTGGCTATGTCCAGTTCTTCTCTGTTTCCAAATCTGGTGTATTCATAGATGAAAAGTCAGCGATGCAGCTTCCTTGTGGCTTTCACTGCATAGAGCCATTACCCCCCTTAACAGGGGACCTTCTTACATCTTGAATGTTTGAATTGTATATTTAATTTTGGTTTACTTGTCTATATTTGTTGAAGTGTTTGTGAATTAAAATTTACACAGCATGAGGTAGCCAGCCCAAGTCCAACACTCCATCTCTGCCTCTTATGACATGATTAACACAAGTTTACAGTATTACTATTTTTTGGGCCTTGGAAGCCCTCTGGCAGACTACTTTTATCTTTGACATTAAAGTCAGATTTAAAAAATATGAATAATTAGCAGTAACATGTCAGTAATGGCGGATATTTGTAGACATCATTCAAAATAAAGAAAATTGAAAAGATTTTTAGCAAATCAAGTTGAATGTTTTTGCAACCTGGTTTGCAAACTTGGATACTTCTTCTTCTTCGTTCTCAATCTCCCACTACCAAACCCTGAAAGGGTAAGTAGCAGAATGTAGTCCAGAGAGCGGAATACGTTGTGTTGTAGTTTACAGCTTGGCTGCGATATTTGCACTTTTCGGTCCAACACATCCGACTTCAGCAAGCATTTTTTGAGTACCGGGTTAGCATTCCCTCTTTGATCCCTTCTCCTTAGCCAGTCTGCCCTGCTGCAGCCTGTTATCCAGGATCACCGCGTGGAGGTGTAGAAGGGTCTTGGCAGCTATGGTTCGCTGGCCCTGACGCTAGCAGTCAGCTATGGGTCACTGACCACTGCAGCTCATGTACTGCTCAGCATCTTGATCCCGCAAACTTGGATACAATAGCCATGGCATCATGACACATGCGCCTGAAGATGTTAGCTTTCAATGGGAGCTAACAATGAAATATTTAACTTTGCTGGGGGGGGGGGGGGGGGGGGGAGGGATTAATTTATTTTCGTTGTTATAACATATTTAGCACAAAATCCTTTATTTGGTTTCTGTTTTTGGTTCTTTGACTGACAAAAGATATTTAGGTTTTTATTTTATTAATTGTTTTTAGTTTCTGTTTTGACTGATTGAAAAACACTTAGACAAACACGAATCAAGAATTATGATATGAATATTTTGTTTCGCTCCTCAGGAGGCTGGCTGTCTTCACGCTGCTATTGATTTGACAAACTATTTACTTGAACAAGTTGGTCAAGGTTACGGGAAGTTTGGCCAAGTGACCATGCATACTCCACATTCCCTGCAGCTTTGGTTCTGTCGTCTGGCATTGATGATCAAGTTGAGGATGTATGAGCAGGCTGAGGCAGAGATGAGGGCCTTCCAAACTCTGGACACTCCCGATCTGTACTTCCAGTTCTATGCTAATACTTATCCAGGGCGGAGAGGTTTGTTAATGACATCTTATTGTGTGTAGCTTAGACAGAAAATCTTATTCACTTCTTCTAATCCTTGAGATAATGAATTGGTCTCATATTTATTTCTGTGTCATGTATATGGGACCCTGCTGAAGTTGGATGTGTCAGACCGAAAGGTGCAAATATTGCAGCCGAGCTGTAAACTACAACACATTTTGTTCTCCGGACTACATCCTGTTACTTGTAAAGTCCTTTTTAGGACTTGGGAGTGGGAAAATGAACGATGAAGAAAAAGAAAAAAAAATTATGGGAGTATTGTTTCTAGAACTATCTTGCAAACTCAGAAGACTACTTCACACTCAACAAACTTTTGAACTGGGTGCGCAGTACCATCAGTTGGAGAGTCTTCTAGCGTAAAAGTCTTCTTTTAGTTGCTCGGGTTCTTTCCCTGGGAATATAGAGGTCCTTTTTTAAATCTACTTGCAATCGAGTATACAAACAAACATGTGATTGGTTTGTTGTCTTTGTATGACAGAGGGGTTACTTTTGTTTTGGTCTTCATGCAGACCACTATTAGATATACATTATTTTAACTTTAGAATTTGTGCAGAGTGGTTCGCCAGTTTCTTTGTGTATGACAAGGACAAGAATAGGACCACTGCCCCACAGAGAGCATGTCATAAGAGACGACTAACTGTGTGACATGGCATAGCACCAGCTATGGTTAGGTGGTTTGTTAAGAGCTGCATAGATGGCAGCTAACAGGCTGTGGGTCTAGTTTGAGTTTATTGGCTTGGTATTGTTCGTTCTAAATCATTTGCTACCGAGCCCTAAAAAGGGCTTTGCAAGTAGCAGAATGTAGTCCAGAGAACGAAATGCGTTGTGTCGTAGTTTACAGCTTGACTGCGATATTTGCACCTTTCGGTCCAACACATTTTACTTCAGCAGGCAATTTTGAGTACCGGGCTGCCTTCCCTCTTCGATCCCTTCTACTTTGCCAGTCTGCTCTGTTGCAGTCTGTTATCCAGGATCACCCTATGGAGGTGTAGAACTGTCTTGGCAGCTCTGGTTCGCTGGCCCATATGCTAGCAGTCGACTATGGGTCTCTGACCGCTGCAGCTCATATGCTGCTCAGCGTCTTGATCGTTGCAGTCGTGACAAAATTTTGTTTTAGTCTATTAAGATGTACTCGCACATTGGTTAACCACTCTCCGCAGCACTTGTCCCAAAACAGCAGAGTTAAATGCTGCCTGAGCCTAGCCCGCTAAACAGGAATCCTCCTTCCGGCTACATCCAGCTAATGCCAGAACTGGGACCTGCCTTGGGACATTCTGCTGTTTTCAATTTTCAGCTGCCAAGGATTCTTTTATGTGCGCATGTGACATCTGAGTTTATCCTCTACCTCTGATAGGGAAAAGTACTGATATCACCTCCCTTCGGACCAGAATAGGATGCTTGAAACATGTGAGATTCGAATACCTATCATTTTATGCTCTAATTAGTTCATTTCTTGAGAAATTGGCGCTTTAGATCTCAGCTATAGTGACCCCTCCCTTACGAATCACATATACGGTTGTTGTTTGCGAATGCCCACAATGAATAGTGTACGTTTTTGTGCGCCTTGAAATGTTGAAACGTGTTGGTCAGAATAGCACAGACAATAGCGACACTTGCACAGCTTAACAAAATCGGGCAAGATAAACGGTTAGCATTATGCACGAAAATCAGATTAATGTGTACACTGGTCCTGTCAATATTCCTCTATGCTTTTGAGACATGGACAGTTACAGCTGACCTTCAGCGAAGGATACAGGCCTTGGAGATGAGATGTTTCCGAAGACTTTTAAACATCACGTACAAAGATCGAGATACAAATGAGGAAATACGAGATAGAATTACAACAGCAATAGGGCTTTTTGAAGACCTCTTGGCAACTGTCAAAAGAAGAAAACTCGCTTGGTACGGTCACATATCGAGATCAAATGGTCTTGCAAATACCATCCTCCATGGAAAGGTACAAGACAGACGACGAAGAGGCCGTGCCAAAAAGAGGTGGGAGGACAACATAGAAGAATGGACCAATCTCCGACCAGAAGAGGCGCAGGCAGCGGCCGCTGGCAGAGAAGGGTGGCGTGGGGTTGTGAGGATGTCTTCGTGTGTGCCCCAACGACTTCACCGGTTACGGGATGACCTGATCTGAAAAGGATGTTAAGTGGCGGGTTGCAGTAGCTCTCCTCACATCCCGAGCATGCTGATGAAGGTGGACCAGGGTCCTCTAGGCGGTTGTGCTATGCTTGGCTTCATCTTAGTGCCGTTCACTACTATGGGGATCATATAGATCCCTCACCCTGATAGCCAGGCTGCCAGGAAAAGAGCCCGTTTCCAGGCTCAACAGGCCTTTTTAATCTGAATGAAGGGTTAGGTGCATAATACCATGAGGTGGGGGCGTCTTCTATTAAAGAAAGATTAACCTGATTCACTTAATCTTGCTAGACAGTTTGTCAGAAAAACTTACAGATTCCAAGTTTAAAATTCGACAAAGTAAAAATACAGTATACTGCAAGATGCATAGAAAGGTAGTTAACGAGATGACAGCAGCCAGTAACTCATAGATGGCTTCTAGCGTATGGGTCAGCAAACCAGAGGTGCCTAAGACTCTATTCTGTCTCCCAAGTGCTGTCCCTGAGAGAATACGGATCGAAGAGAGAAGGCAAACCTCGTTCCAAAAATTTTGAAATTGAGAACGAACGCAGAAGAAGAAGAACATATTTTAAAAAGAGATTGATATTGTCATCTTGTGTGTTGACTTTGTCTGGTTTCACATTGTGTCTTCATTAGGATCAATGGTATCATTTTTCATGAGGCTGTTACATGCAGAGCTGCCATTGCTGTGTGGCAGAAGTCAGGAGAGCTTAGATAGACTCTATTATATGCTAGCTGTGTGCAATAGGGTAAGACTTTATGTGCATTGTTTGCTTCAGTTTTAACTATTAACTTGTTTCAATGTCATTGAGAAGGAAGCTACACACTTTACATGCATCACAAGGGTGAGTCAGTAAGTAGGTCACACATTGATATGGGAAAGCTGAAAAATGTAGTTGGTAGTTTCTAAAGGTGTCATTAGGTGGCAGTAAGATCGAGCTTTATGATTTCTGTCACGTCGCATGCTCAGATACAAAATTAATTTGTGCTCACGGAGTATTAAAAGAAACTTGTGAGGCTGTTTGTTTTTTTATTCAGCAAAAGGACTTTCTGCAAATGATATTCATAAGGAAATATTATCTGTTTATGGTGAGAAGTGAAAGGGTTCATAACTAGGTACCAAACTGGGTCAATAAATTTTCTCAAAGATGCAAAAAAATTGCAGATGTAGCCTGATCTGGTCATTCTGTTCAGAAGCATCAGTGCGGCAGGTGGGGTGAGATGATTTGAGCTTGCAGGCGAGTAACGATAGACAGTAGCAACTGCAATAGGGTGTTCACATGGTTTAGCCTACAGCATAGTGCATGATCCCACCTTGGCGGAAGACGTTACGTGAATGACAAAGAAATTGAACATGAAGAGCAAATGTGGCTGAGACAACAGATCAAAGACTTCAATGCTGCAGGTTTTAGTTCACCGATAAGGTGATGGGATAAGTGTATCAATGTTGGTGGAAATTCTGTGGTGAAATAAAGGAAAATGTAAGTGCAATAAAGGCAATAATGCAAGCCGCCACTGAAACCATCCCAAGAGGAGCTAGGAAAAACTATAAGCCCTACTGGAATGATGAGTTACAGAAAGTGGAAGATGCAGTAACAAATGCTAGGAACATGGCAGAACGAGAAAAATCCATGGAGGCAAACATCGCCCTCAAAGCCGCCGCGGCGAAGTACAAACACACTCTCAAGCAAACAGCAAGAGAAAGTTGGAAAAATAAAACGGAAAGTCTAAACCTGGACAAAGAAGGGAACAAGCTATGGAAGCTAGTCAGAGCCATGAATGACGAAACCCCGTCAAATAAACAAATTACTATCAAGCAGGGCGAGAACTTGATCACAGGTAAGAAAGCCGCAAACGCCTTTGTCGATCACTATACCAGAGCAAACCACATCGAGGTCCCTGCAGATAAGCATACAGACATTAGCGAAGAGCTAAAGGGACACGAAAACATAAATACGGCTCCTGAAGAGCACATGATGGCCAAACTAACAATGCGCGAAATGGAAGAGGCTATGAGAACACTAAAGAAAAGGAAATCTCCCGGAAAAGACGGGATAACAAACGAAATGCTGATGGGGCTGGGCCAAACAGCGAAGAAGAAACTACTATCAGTCCTGAACCAAAGCTGGAAAAGGGGTATTGTACCCCAGGCATGGAAAGATGCAATACTGGTACCAGTACCAAAAACAGGAAAGGACAAAACAGATCCAAATGGATACAGGCCCATAAGCCTACTGAGCTGTGTCGGCAAGCTGATGGAACGGATGATAAACACCAGACTGATGTGGCATCTGGAAGAAAAACGAATACTAATTCCACAGCAAGCCGGCTTTAGACAGCACAGATCCACTGAGGACCAGGTCATCCTCATAGCCCAGGAGATAGAAGATGCCTACCAGGCACAGAAACACACAGTAGCTGTTTGGGTGGATCTGGAAAAGGCATTTGACAAAGTCTGGAAGGATGGACTTAGAGTCAAGCTAAGAAGAAGTGATGTCTGTGGGAAGATGTACAAGTGGATCAACCACTACCTCAAACAAAGAACGGCCAGAGTCCAAGTACAAGGGCAGATGAGCAAAAAGGTGACACTCGAGCAGGGAGTACCCCAAGGGGGAGTATTGTCACCCACACTCTTCCTGGTATATATAAACGATATTACAGAGAATATACCAAGAAGAGTCCATAGCTCAATGTTTGCAGACGATCTGGCTATGTGGACCTCTGAAAAGAATCTCACCATAGCAAGAAATCGGATGCAGACGGCCCTAACATCGCTGGAAGAGTGGGCGAACTCATGGCTGGTCAAAATAAACGAGGAGAAAACCACGTGCACAATATTCTCGCTCTCATTAAAACCCCAAAGTACCAATGAAGCCTAAATGGCAAAATCCTGCAGCCAAACGACAACCCAACCTATCTGGGAGTCACATTTGATCGGCGCATGACATGGAAAAGTCAGATTGAGAGAAACCGAATGAAAGCCAGAGAAAGAATGGCGATCATGAGGAAACTTGCTGGCACAAGCTGGGGAGCAGACGAAGGCATACTAAAGAAACTGTACACTGGAAGAGTGAGACCAGTTCTCGAGTATGGCATTGCGGCATGGACAACAGCAGCGAAGGCGAACTTCGATAAAGTTAACAAACTTCAAAACCAAGCCATGAGAATTATAACAGGTGGCATGAAGTCAACGCCAATTGTAGAACTTGAAAAGATTACAAAACTGCAATCCATGACCGATAGAAGAGACTGCAGAGCCCAGCTGCAGTCAGAGAAGCTCCGAAGACTGACGGACCATCCAATGTACCAGAGACTAAACAATTTGGGAAATGGGAAACTAAAGCGGAGAAACTTTGCAGAAATAGCCAAAGCAAAGATGCACGAAGATCCCATAAACGCACTAACAACACCAAAACCCATCACTACTGTACGAAAACCTACTTGGAGGCAGGATATATTTCCAGAGGTGGTAGAAAATATACCAGGTATTGCAAACAAAAACTGCCAGACTGAAAAAGAAAGGAGAGACACTACCCTAAGCTTCATAACGAAAAGCTACCCAAGCATGGACTGGACCCATGCATACACCGACGGATCTGTAACAAACACTACACAGAACGGAGGGGCAGGAGCATTCCTGAACCTACCAAATGGCAGAACAATAACACTGTCATTCGCTACTGGTAAGTACACAAGCAATTTCAGAGCAGAGGCAGAGGCACTGAGGGCGGCAGTGGAAGAAATGGTAACACACAGTGAAAATGAGAGCCATATAGTCCTGCTGACAGATGCTCTCGAAGTAGTCACATCGCTAAAAAGCCAGAAAAACACTGAGCTAAATGACTTAAGAGCAGCACTCTGCAAACTGTGCCAGCAGTCCGCACCAAAAAGGGTAGTGGTACAGTGGGTTCCGTCACACTGCAACATCCAAGGCAACGAGGAGGCAGACAGACTGGCAAAAGAAGGTGCAAGGCTACCACAAACAGATAGCAGTATGACGTACGAAGAGTCAAAACGGCTTATCAAAGCCAGATACATGACCAAATGGGAAACCGAACATACTGGTTACACCAAAAACGATGCCTATTACCAGTTGAACCGAAGAGAGCAGTGGCCACAACAGACTGAGGTACCACCTATTCAACAAATTGAAGATAGGGTGTACCGATGAATGCCCGTGCGGTACTGGTAAAATGACCACTGAACATCTGCTGCAGAACTGCCCGACATACGAGGATCAGAGAGAGCAGATGTGGCCATTGCCAGTGGAACTGCAAGACAAGCTCTATGGTAGTGGCGAGAGTCTCAGGATGACCGCCGCTTTTTTCGAGAAAATAATGGTTACTGTCTGACTGTGTACGCAGAAGAAGAAGAAGTAAGTGCAATAATAAATGGCTTTCAAATTCGTATTTTCTTCTTCCTTTCTCCTTCGCCTTATTTCTCTAATCCCCATGGCGTTGTGCGCTGCGCTGTGGCTTTTATTTTGCACCTGTCGGCCCAGTGCATCCAACTTTAGCATGCATTTTATGTCAGGTTCTGCTTCCTCCTGCATTTTCTAAGGGTTTGCTTCCCCGGGGTAACGGCCGGTGCTGTGATGGGGATCGAACCCAGCACCTTCTGGTTGTGAGCCGTTTCACTTAACCACTAGCCCACGCCATCCCCAAAAGTGTATCTCATTTATGCTTTTTTAATAGCCATTTACAACCTGGTTACTGACTTTGCCCTCGTATAAACATGGCTCCCATATTGAGCAGTAACTATAGAACCACTGCACCCTACCATGAAAGTAATAAGAGATAACTAAGAAATATTGGGTATGAGGCTGACAATATGTTCACACAAGAAAATAAAATGGTTTCGAAACCAGCATTGCAACAGTACATAATTACTTTGATACTATTGTAGTGGCCTCTTTGTTCTTATGAATGGAAAAGGAAACTTTTTTTTAATTGAACCTTTAGCACGCTTGGGTCCACAGCCACTGGACACACTCAACCTAAAAAATGGAAATTTAAAAAAAAATGTATTTTTCACATGGCCCATAGCCATTTAAAAAAATGCTGAATACGTCATCCATCTACACATGATATTTTGCCAGTAAAAGTATCATATGTTAGATTACAAATGGATTTTGAATGATTTGTGTTCTTATTACGCCGATTGGAGCAAGCCGACTTTTTGCGAAGTGTGAAGTAGGTTGTTGGGAAAGATCTTTATCGAATAGATCTGTTTATGTTATTTGTTTAGATGTAATAACTACGTTTGAATTGGAAACTAATAGTTGTGTCAATATTGTAAACACAGTATCGATACGTTGTTGTGGTTTCCATTGATTTGTATCGGAGCGACTAAGCCTAGCCATCGTGTTCAAATTTGTTTTGGTTTTCCATAAATTTTCACCTTCATCTTTTTGTATCTCAGAAACTAACAAACACACAAAAACAATAACACCCACAAGTTCTGTATTCAATTGTGTTTCTACACACAAGAAAATCATATTTATTGACAAATAAACAGAAAAGTTACAAATTTTGAACTACAATAGCGAGATATAAAGTTACCCAAATTTTCACAAATATAATGTGGCATGCTAAAGGTTAAAAGACCCATTCAAAGAATAAAAGTGTCTATATTTAATTCAGGATCATTTCAAACAAACCCCGAAACACCAAAATAAGTCTTAACGGCAAATATCTGCGGCCAAACGACAACCCAAACTACCTGGGAGTCACATTTGATCGGCGCATGACATGGAAAAGTCAGATCGAGAGAAACCGAATGAGAGCCAGAGAAAGTATGGCAATCATGAGGAAACTTGCTGGCACAAACTGGGGAGCAGACGAAAGTATACTAAAGAAACTGTACACTGGAAGAGTGAGACCAGTTCTCGAGTATGGCATTGCGACATGGACAACAGCAGCAATGGCGAACTTCGACAAAATTAGCAAACTCCAAAACCAAGCCATGAGAGTTATAACAGGGGGCATGAAGTCAACGCCAATTGTAGAACTTGAAAAGATTACAAAACTGCAACCCATGACTGACAGAAGAGACTGCAGAGCCCAGCTGCAGTCAGAGAAACTCAGAAGACTGACTGACCATCCAATGCACCAGAGACTAAATAATTTTGGAAATGGGAAACTAAAGCAGAGAAACTTTGCAGAAATAGCCAAAGCAAAGATGAACGAAGACCCTATGAACGCACTAACAACACCAAAGCCCATCCCTACTGTACGCAAACATACCTGAAAGCAGCATATATTTCCAGAGGTGGTAGAAAATATACTAGGTATTGGAAACAAGAACAGCCAGACTGAAAAAGAAGGAAGAGACATAACCCTGAGATACGTAACGAAAAACTACCCAAGCATTGACTGGATCCATGCATACACCGACGGCTCTGTAACAAACACAACACAGAACGGAGTGGCAGGGGTATTCCTGAGTCTACCAAATGGCAGAAAAACAACACTATCAGTGGCAACTGGAAAATGCTCAAGCAATTTCAGAGCGGAGGCAGAGGCACTGAGGGCTGCAGTAGAAGAAATGGTGACATGCAAAAGAAATGAAAGCCATATAGCCCTGTTTACAGATGCCCTGGCCGTAGTCACAGCACTAAAAAGCCAGAAAAATACTGAACTTAATGATTTAAGAGCAGTACTCTGTCAACTATGCCAGCAATCCGCACCAAAAAGAGTAGTGGTACAGTGGGCTCCATCCCACTGTAACATCCAAGGCAACGAGGAGGCAGACAGACTGGCAAAAGAAGGTGCAAGACTACCACAACCAGATACTAGTGTGACATACGAAGAGTCCAAAAGGCTTATTAGAGCTAGATACATGACCAAATGGGAAACAGAACATACTGGCTACACAAAAAAAGATGCCTATTACCAGTTGAACAGAAGAGAGCAGGTCGTGGTCTTCAGACTTCGCACTGTCCACAATAGACTGAGGTACCACCTATTCCATAAATTGAAGATAGGTGGCACTGACGAATGCACATGCGGTACTGGGAAAATGACCGCTGAACATCTGCTGCAAAACTGTCCGACATTTGAGGATCAGAGAAAGCACATGTGGCCATCACCAGTGGCAACACTAGACAAGCTCTATGGCAGTGTCGACAGCCTCAGGATGACCGCTGCTTTTTTCGAAAAAATAATGGTTGCTGTCTGACAGCGTACGAAGAAGAAGAAGAAGAATTCAGGATCATTGTTCAAATTTTCTACATCCTTGTGTATCTATTAACCCTTTTCCAGACTTTGAAAATTGTGCAGATTTATATCTTTCAGTTCAGGGAAAGTGCAGTAACTCTGTATATCAAATAATTTTATTAAAATGAATTAATATTAAAGATCTATTAGCTAAAATGATGAGCTTCTTCTGCATTTGTCCTGAAAAGGACTTTGTATCGTAGTTTACAGATAGGATGCAGCATCTGCGCCTTTCGACCAGACACATTCGGTTTCAGCTGGATTTTTTTGGTACTGGCTTTTCCTTCTCACTGTGATCCCTATCCTCTTACCCAGACTGCACTTGTGGAGCCTGTTTCCAGGGCTGCCACTCGGAAGTGGAATATGGTCTTAGTCATCTCTGATTCGCTGAACCTGTTGCAAGTAGTCAAGTATTCAACCTGGCTAAGAGATTAGGGATCCAAGAGGGAAAGCAAACCGATCCCAAAAATGCAGTGCTGAAATCTGAGTACCGAGCTGAAAATGCGCATATATTTCAGCCTCATTGTAAACTACAATACAGCATCACAAATGTCTTTTTCTGGATAAATGATGTAAAAAACAAATGACTAAAATTGGCCCTATCACTCATGAATACATGCGAAAAAGCAGCACAGACAGCCAAACATATCCTAAAAGACATATTATTAGGCAACAGCGTACTGAACACTGGCCCAAGGAGACAAACCTTCACACAAAACTATATTTGAGCCCTGAAGATCTCCCCACCACAACTTCCTTTATCCAGAGAATTGGGTTGCATCTATAGACATAATAAATAACATGGCGAACAAGAAGAGGAAGATGAAGAACAGTGGTTAAGTAAATATGTTATAGTTTACAGGGATCAAGATGCTGAGCAGCGCATGAGCTGCAGTGGTCAGCGATTCATAGCTGACTGCTAGCGTCAGGACTAGAGAACCAGAGCTGCCAAGACCCTTCTACACCTCCACGCAGTGATCCTGGATAACAGACTGGCTAAGGAGAAGGGATCGGAGAGGGAATGCTAACCCGGTACTCAAAAAATGTTTGCTGAAGTCGGATGTGTTGGACCGAAAGGTGCAAATATCGCAATCAAGCTGTAAACTACGACACAACGCATTCCGTTCTCTGGACTACATTCTGCTACTTAAGCTCTTTCAGTGTTTGGTAGTGGGAGATTGAGAATGAAGCGAGCCATAGTTTACAAATGAAGTATAATTGTACACGCAATAAAAAAACCTTGAGATGTTGAAAGTGTAATTCCATTTCATTGTAATTTGCAGATACAATCCAATCTGTCCGCAGACATAAGTGAAGATGGCAGTGCTACTCACATGACATACGAGGCAAGGAAAGGTTGGTCACACTGATGGCACTTACAATAATCTTGTCTTCTTATTCGTTCGTTCTCAATCTCTCGCAACTAAGCCCTGAATAGAGCTTTACAAGTAGCAAGATGTAGTCCAGAGAACTGAATGCGTTGTCGCTAGTTTACAGTTGACTGCGCTGTTTGCACCTTTTGGTCGACACATCCGTCTTCGGTAGACAACAATAATCATGTGGTCCTGAATGTGTTAAACAAACGTGTGGAATATTTAGGCTATTTGACCCAAGGGATGGAAAGAATACATCCACTGTCACCTTCCAAACATGTTGTACTGATGGATGCGGAAGGTTCCAGAACTGAGATTCAAGCTAGAACAGCCATGGCTGCTCTGACCAAACTGAGGCTGCTATGGAAGGACAAAAGCATCAACCTGAAATCCAGGTTGAGTTTAATGTTTGCACTTGTCACTTCCCCGTAACTTTATGCACGCAAAACTTGAACTCTGACAGCAGTTGTAGAGCAAAGAATTTGTGCAACGGAGATATGTCTGCGTCAAATTCTCGCCATTTTGTATCTAGACCACGCCACGAATAAGGCAGTTCGGGACACAGTTAAGAGAGAGGTCGGCCAATATAAAGACCTATTGACTGAGATAAAAGGATGCAAACTCACATGGTATGAGCATGTTTCAAGATCATCTGTGTTGACTAAGACAATTCTGCAAGGTACTGTGCCTGGGAAGCATAAGAGAGGGAGGCAGAAAAAGAGATGGGAAGACATCATCAGAGAGTGGACGGGAATGTCCATAGCTAGAACAAATATCCTGGCACAAAACCAAGGAGTGGTCAGAACTGGTCCAACAGTCTTCAGTATTCGTGCACCAACGACCTTTCAGGTTACGGAACTGATGATGATGATGAATACAGAAAACAATCAACGAACCGCTGTTATCAGAAATCAGAGCAGAACTAGGAAAACTCCAGAGATCCTCAACAATAGCGCTCCAATGGTTACCCTCTCACTGCGGAAACAGGGAACGAGAGAGCTGACACTCTAGCAAAAGATGGCAGTAAAAAGGCATAATTTAATCATTGAGTACCATATAGACAGATCAAGAACATCATCAAAAATCAGTATATACACCAATGGAGCAATGGAGAGAAGACAGAAACATAAGCAGTACACCAGACCCAATTCACAAACTCAAAAGAAACCAACAACCTACCTTATTTCGCCTGAGAACTGGTCAATACAGACTACTAGAACATCTTCTCCTTTTGTGTTTGTTCTCAATCTAGAACATCTATACCGACTGAAGATCTTACACACCGATGAATGCCCACGTGGAACAGGGAGTCACAATCCTGAACATATTCTGCAAGAATGCCCACTATATAGGGAAATGAGATACCAGATCTGGCCAGAGGGTGCGGAGCTGATACAAAAGCTGTGGGGCAGCCGCTCCGACCTAGTGAAGACTATAGACCTCATCATGGTGACTGGCCTGCATATATAGCATGACCAAAGATCATGAACGCAAAGAAGATAAAAAACTATTTGTTGTTCCCTAAACCAGTACTATTAAACAATTTTATATTATACTTGCATGTTTGTTTCACTTATATATCTTCAATTTCAATCTTCTATTTTAGTCTTTTTTTTAAGTAACACTATTAATACTTAGAATCCTGGTATTCAAACAGGCAGGTGTATGTCTGCTGCCAGGTAGCTGAAGGCTGTCTATAATAGGTTCTTGTTGCGATTTTACTTCTTACATCTTGCTAGGTCTGGGGGAAAGTAGGTGGTGTTGGGTATGAATTATTTAATTTTTAAAAATTTTTGTAGGACAGAAGCTAACAGTATGCTCTTTTCAAGTTTCAACGACGTAGGATTCTTTTGTGTGTACACAGGGCCTCCAAATTTATTGTCTGTCTCTGATATGACTAGGCACTAGATCTCACCTCCCATGAGACAAGAGGTCATTTGAACCATGCGGATTTTGGACATCCGTGGTTTCATGCTTTCATTCTTTTCTTGAAAGGCGAGCACTTTATCTCTTTGCTGTAGGGTCCCTAAACTGTTTATTAAAGTCAGGTCATCACATTACGTGTGAGGTCGTTGAGGCACACATGAAGACACACCCAAAACCGCACGCCACAACTTTTTGTCAATTACTGCTGCCTGTGCCTCTTTGATCAGAGATTGGTCCATTCTTTTATGTGGTACTACCACCTCATTTTGGGATGACCTCTTCTCTCGTCTGCCGTGCACTTTTCCATGCAGGATTGTATTTGCAAGACGGATTGATCTCAATATGTGGCTGTACCATGCGAGTTTCCGTCATTGGCCCGTTTCCAAGAGATCTTCAAAAGGTCCTATTGCTGTTGTAATTCTTTCTCATATTTCCTCATTTGTAACTCGGTTTTTGTACGTGACATTTAGATGTCTTCGGAAACAACTCATCTCCAAGGCCTGTATCCTCTGCTGCAGGTCAGCTTTAATTGTCCAAGTATAGAGGAATATTGACAGGACCAATGTGTACAATAATCTGATCTTCATGCATATGGCTAACCGTTTTTCTTGCCAGATTTTGTTAAACCGTGCAAGCACTGCTATTGTCTGTGCTATTCTGGTCAACACGTCACATATACTATACATACCATTATGAAATAATTGTTTACTCCACAAGCTACCAACCTTCCACAATGTTTCTCCCTGTGTGACATTGGGATTAAAAAGTAATGACCTCCTCCAAGCTAGACAGTTTGAGTAACTCTACCTTACACCATAGTGCATTGCCAGTATTGCTTTCACTTTGAAATATAGTTTTAAACTATTTGGTTGTATGTTCTTTTTGGACAGTGTCCTTAGAGCTCTGGAGTAAGAGAGAAACTGAAATCATGTACAAGATAGGATCAACCATGCTAAGTGTGAAGGTAGGGTTGTATAAATGATGTACGTACATTGTTCTTGAGACAATAAACCTCATGTCTTTCGAATAAACTATACACCAGCACTCATGATGATAGTTTTATTGAAAGGAAAACCCAATGCATGTTTAAATAGAGCAGTAACTCGTGAGGGAGAGTTTGTACAGCTAAAAATTAGACTTCAACTCTGCTCTCAGCTAGTGATGCTCTGTTAGTGATGCTCTGCTTTCAGTTAGTGATACTCTGCTCTCAATTAGTGATACTCTGATCTCTGTTAGTGATGCTCTGCTCTCAGTTAGTGATGCTCTGTTCTCAGTTAGTGATGCTCTGATCTCTGTTAGTGATGCTCTACTCTCTGTTAGTGATGCTCTGTTCTCAGTTAGTGATGCTCTGAACTCTATTAGGGATGCTCTGATCTCTGTTAGTGATGCTCTGCTCTCTGTTAGTGATGCTCTGTTCTCAGTTAGTGATGCTCTTAACTCTGTTAGGGATGCTCTGATTTCTGTTAGGGATACTCTGCTCGCAGTTAGGGGACGCACTGCAAGTGAGGATGGGAACAAGTCATCATACTGGAAGGCGGCGTGGGCTAGTGGTTAAGTGACATGGCACATAACCAGAAGGTGCTGGGTTCGATCCCCATCACAGCACCGGCCGTTACCCCGGGGAAGCAAACCCTTAGAAAATGCAGGAGGAAGCAGACCCTTACATAAAATTCATGCTAACGTCAGATGCACTGGGCCGACAGGCGCAATATAAAAACCACAGTGCAACGCACACCACCTTGGGGAAAAGATAAATAAGGCGAACGCAAAAAAAAACAACCCCTTAACACTGAATATCTAGCAAAGTAACAACTCTACTAGTTGATTCCATTGAGTATTATAGTATTTGCTATGGAGCTTTAGATATTTTTATCTGTTAGGTGATGTATGTTAAGTGTTGATTTGTTAGCTGCATTACTTATAAATCGATACAAATAAAAAAGGTCCATCTCAGTTACCAATCCAGAACAAAAACAAAACTTAGTTTTACTTGATTTTATCACTGGATTTTTTCCCAGCAACATTTAAAGTATTATCTGTGAAAATATATAAATTGTAGATACTTACTTACTATGTCCTGGGCACAATGTCAGATATCATGATCCCAATGCTAAGTCACATGGATTGCCTTGTCATTCCCTCTCAACGTGTCATCCATATTGCATGTTTCCAGATGGTTTGAACAGATCATCAATTGGTTCACAATTGTGTTGCTCCTCAGTCACATGTCTCATCCTACCGAAGACGGATGTGTCGAACCGAAAGATGCAAATATTGCAGTCAAGCTGTAAACTAGCTACACAATGCGTTCTGTTCTCCGGACTACATCCTGCTACTTGCAAAGCTCTGTTCAGGGCTAGGTAACAGAAGATTGAGGATAAATGCTGAAGAAGAAGAAGAAGAACTTGTTTCATTATCCCTGTATCCCCCACCCCTTTAAGTTCTTCCTGCTTCATGACACACGGGTGATAAACACCAATTCGAAGTCTATTTAGTGACTTCCATGTTATGTAAGGCAAGTGGTGTCCAGGAGCAGGTTCCTCCTGCAGTTCAGTCTAGATAACCTGTGTCAGTTCATTTCAGTTTTTGATGCAGCATTCGCTGGGACTAGTCTGTAGGAACTGTGATGACTGTAAAAAGGTTTTGTCTAGATTTCAGTTTCATGCAATGCACTGGTGTCCAAACATAGAATGCCTGAGTCGTAGATGAAAGTAAGTAGCAAAATACTTCTTAGATGTCGGTGGTAGAAATCAATGGCAAATCTGAAATGAAGGGAAGGGATCAAGATGCTGAGCAGAACATGAGCTGCAGTGGTCAGTGATCCATAGCTGACTGCTAGCATCAGGGCCAGCGAACTAGAGCTGCCAAGACCCTTCTACACCTCCACACGGTGATCCTGGATAACAGGCTGCAACAGAGCAGACTGGCTAAGTAGAAGGGATCGAAGAGGGAATGCTAACCCGGTACTCAAAAAATGCTTGCTGAAGTCGGATGTGTTGGACCGAAAGGTGCAAATATCGCAGTCAATCTTTAAACTACGACACAACGCATTCCGTTCTCTGTACTACATTCTGCTACTTAAGCCCTTTCAGGGTTTGGTAGCGGGAGAATGAAAACGAACAAAGCCAAGCCAAATGAAGGGATGACAAGGAATTTTTTTTTGCATTCGTCTTTTTTCTCTTATCCTCAAGGCTGTGTGTGTTGTACTATATTTTTATTTTGGAGCTACTTCCTCCTGCATTTTTAAAGTGTTTGCTTCCCCAGGGTAACGGTCGTTGGTGTGATTGAGGAGCGAACCCAGCACTTTTGGATTGTGACCCGTTTCACTTAACCACTAACCTAGGACGTCCCCTCGACCGGGATTTAGATGTAGAGAAAAAAAATAGAATACTATATATATACCATAGGTACAAATTGATGAATTAAAAATGTTCTTGTAGGTGCCTTCGTTGCACGCCAGGTTACACAACCATGCATAACGAACAAAATAGGGATAATAGGAGAAGAATAGATCATATAGTGTGTAAGTAACTGAGGAATTGATATCTGATTAAATATAACCTTTGTCAAACAGGACTATGAAGGGGCTCTGGCTATCTACAACACCTTGCTGGACAAGGATCTGAACACACGCCTTGAACTGTTAGCAGGTATTGGTAGGATACATTTGCAGGTATGCTACACTCGAAACAAATAAATTATAATAAGGCACATGTGCACAATTTGATCAAATTGTATAATATACTTGATGCACCATTGTGTCCTTCTAGATCATTCCATTACGTGATTCCCTAGGTTTGTCTATATGTTTTGTCGTGCTTATCTGAAAATATAAACATTTCGAGCACCATCAGAGACTTCATGAGAATATGGTGTGTTTGATTTCTGGTAATCATCCGAAGAAGAAGGGTCACGCTTTCGGTTTGCGTAATTATAATGATACGACTTACACTTGTATTCACGGATATGTGGAGTTTGTTTTCCGTCTGGACTTGTTATTTCGTTCTTTTTTGTGATTTCTTCCATCCGTTTATCCTGGTCTGAACGCCGGCTGAATGGCGCTACGCTTAAACTAGTTATACCTGTGTGGTATCTCAAGGGTTAGTTCTGCCGGTTCACCTTCACGAATATGGCGTGTGGGAATTTTAGATGCTACTATGATGAACTGAATACTGCTGGGGAGAGATGCCAGACTCACTCACACGCTGAGTGTTGTCCATACGACCTCTTGTGGTTATCGAAAAAGGCACGACAAACTGCGTTAGATGCCTTCCCACCGTTCTACCCTGCGGGTTACATGTTTACGGAAAGGCTTCGGTGGAAACCCTGAGGCAAAATCGGCATCCTATGCTATCTCCAGTCGTCTCGATGAATGTCTTGCCACTGGAAAAAGGTCGCTTAGGCTCTGTGAGTGAGGTTGACAAAAGGCGCAGTTTCTTCCTCACTTTAATCCAAATCTCCGCGCAAGTCACCCATTTCAGCGGACACAGCAAGAGATACGACTGTCCACACGGCTGAACAAAGAGAGTGGTCTTGATCACTTGTGATAGACAAAACAAAAACTATCAGGGAGCTGCGTAGCGCAGTGTTTAGCACGCTGGCTTTGCATCTGAGTGGTCCTGGGTTTATTCCCCAGTTAAGGGGGTAATGTTTGTTTCAGACCGCAATGGCTCCCTGGTCTACCCAGTCTTAAATGAGTACTGGTTCAGTCCGGGAAGTAAAAGCGGCGAGGGAGAGGAGATGGCTACCGCCCTCATATAGCCGAGCCTTTGAAATGTGAGATCGCTAACACCTCGCACCCCTACAGCAGTAATGCTATGGGTTACTACTGATACTTCTGTCGTTCTTTTCAATTATAGAGAAGTAGGAATTGTTTGTGACAATGTTTATGTTGTTGTTGGAGTATGCAAGTGGGTAAACGTGGTGAGAAGGAAACAAAATGTCAACTACCATTGAAAGCTAGAACCTTTGGGAGGGTAGGAAGCTATGGGAAAGGTGATAGGACAGTTGAAGGAGGAAGAGATGGGTGGGTTGGAGGGAGTGGGATGGGAGGCAGGCAAGGGGTGCGGGTGGAGGAAGATTCTTTAAATTTGTTAAACTACAGTTGTTCCATTCATATTGTACAATTCATTGACAGGCAAATCATCTACAAGGGTATTGCTAGTTCTAAAAATAATCAACCAATGCACAACATTTATCAAGCACTAATTTAGCTTTGTGCCTACCTGATGCAACAACATGAACAACAACATGAACAACAACATGAACAAGGTGATCTCACCATATAAACTGCAAGATGTTTCCATGTTTTAACTATTACATACTCCACTAAAGTTCTTTGTTTCATTTCTTGCACACATATCCGTTTTGTTTTACAGTTTGCTAATGCTTCTTCTAATAATCAAATTGTTGAAGCTGTGAACCACTATCACTGTTATTTGTTATCAAGGTAATTAAAATGTAAAGCTAAGCTCCCGTTTATCCGCTATGTGGCGTATGGGGTTTGTGGTGTTATATTTGTTATGACCAATTGCACACTAGGGGTGATATGGTCAATATTATGCCGGCCGCCTTTATTTTTTCAGAACATTCTGAACATCCAATTTTGTAGGTTGGATTGACCCCGGAAACTGTTTTGCGGTCTGAAAAAAATCCTGCACCAACTGGGGACTGAACCTCAATCACTCGGCTGGAAAGTCAGTGCACTAACAACTGCACTAAAATCATTCACACACAAAATAACATTTTCTAAAGCCAGTGTGTTGTTTGCAGTGCATTGTAAGAAAAAGTAGACAGTTCTGGTGGTAAGGATTAGCCAAGCCTCACAGTGAAAAGCCATTATTGTAGAGGAAGTGCTTAGTGTAGGAAGTCTTCACATATAGTGTGTTTGGTGTGTATTCTTGTAAAGAAGTCCATATATAGTGTATATTCTTGTAAAGAAGTCCACATATAGTGTGTATTCTTGTAAAGAAGTCTGCAAATAGTATGTATTCTTGTAAGGAAGTTCACATATAGTGTGTATTCTTGTAATAAGTTCACATATAATGTGTATTCTTGTAAGGAAGTTCACATATAGTGTGTATTCTTGTAAAGAAGTTTATTGTGTGTATTCTTGTAAGGAAGTTCACATATAGTGTGTAATCTTGTAAAGAAGTTCACATATAGTGTGTATTCTTGTAAGGAAGTTCATGTATATTGTGTTTGGTGTGTATTCTTGTAAGTAAGTCCACATGTAGTGTATAGTTTGGCATTTTCTTGTTAGGAAGTCCTCGTTTAATGTGTTGTTTGATCTGTATTCTTGTCAGGAAGTCTACATATGGGGGGGGGGGGGGGAGATTCATCACAGTCGATGCGTTGACAAAAGCCAGTGACTCATAGCTGACTGCCTGCATCAAGGTCAGATTACCAGAGCTGACCAAGACCCTCCAAGCCTAAAAACAAGCTTCACTAGTTTGATCTAAGAGAATACGGTTTGCAGTTGGAAGGCGAACCCAGTACCCAAAAAAGCCAGCTGAAATCAGATGTATTGGATTTAAAGGCTCAGATATTGCAGCCTCGCTGTAAACTAGATGAGGAATATAGTGTTTTTTTCCTCTTTATTCTTGTAAGGATTGTTTGATATTTATCTTACCCATCTGTATGCTGTGGCAGTACTAAGAGAAGTCCCTTAGCAGAGAAGACTTCAGAAGACACAGGAAAGCTGGCTAAAGAATGAATACATAATCAACTGTGCTGGTCAAGCTATGGTTCCAGGCAATGAAAAATCTGACATAGTGGCTTCACAACCATCCGTTATGAGCACATTGGCTTGGCTTGGCTTGGCTTCGTTTGTTCTCAATCTCCCGCTACCAAACACTGAAAGGGCTTAAGTAGCAGAATGTAGTCCAGAGAGCGGAATGCGTTGTGTCGTTTACTGCTTGACTGCGATATTTGCACCTTTCGGTCCAACACATCCGACTTCAGCAAGCATTTTTTGAGTACCGGGTTAGCATTCCCTCTTCGATCCCTTCTCCTTAGCCAGTCTGCCCCGCTGCAGCCTGTTATCCAGGATCACCGCGTGGAGGTGTAAAAGGGTCTTGTCAGCTCATGCGCTGCTCAGCATCTTGATCTCTCGGAAGTCTATCAATAACCACCTGTTGGATTATGACACCGCAATAGATAAATCAGCAATTCATAGACTGTAGAACTTTGAAATTAAAGTGGGGTTGCTTGAACAGGAGTATTTACAAAAATGAGCTACAGGAACCATCAATATCCTCACCATTTGCTGAGAGACAGAGCGCCTATGAGTGCTCCCGGAGTATAATGAAGTCGATTCTTAGGAACAGAACAGAGAACAGCTTATGTTATTTTTGTTCTGTTGTTATAAAATATACAGATGGATCTGTGCTACTTGATAAGAAAGCTGGTCGGGGCGTCTCTGCTAGAGTGAGAGATAGTGTCATTGCTGAGACCAGCTGTGCATATTTGACAACAACGTCCAGTATCAGAATGGAGGTTGAGGCAGTGACTTCAGCTCTGAGGTAGTTATCTGGATCTCCTTAATGAAATTCACACTTGTCTCCGACTCTCAATCCTTGCTTCAGAAGAGCTGGTTGTGGATAGTGGACATAGAGGTCTCAAACCTCCAGGAACTTGTGAACTACTGTCCTGGCCATGCTGGGAATTGCGAGAATGAAAGAGCAGGCTACCTGGCCTAGGAGCACCCGCAATTGGGACATTGACAATGGATAGATGTGACATTTTGAAGATGATTAACATCAGCTTTTAGGATGAAAGATACTGCAGTCGGTGAACCAGCGATGCACAGATTGCAGCATTTTCAAATTATACATGTGTCCATCTGAGAGGATAGAGCAGGAGTGTGTGAAACCAGCAAGCTACAGGAACCATCAGTATCTACGCTCTTCACAATTTGCTGAGAGGGACTGAGCACCTATGCGTCTGCCCAGAGTGTTTGAAATCGATTCAGAACAGAACAGGTGTGATGGTTATGTTCCAAAAGTCTAGGGTGTTGTTTTATTGTGTATATAGTAACTAGGGTCTGAACTCTTGGCGTGTTAGTTATGAAAAATATCTCTTATAGTATTTGATGTGTGGTGTACCTGCTAATGAATGTTCTTTCCTATTTTGTTACAGATGGGCAACATAACAGAGGCAACACGAATTATGAAAGAAGTCGAAGCAGAGTCCTCAAAGACAGATGGGTCATTGACCTGTTATAACCTTATCAGCAGGTAGGGGCTATGATTTCCTAATGCTGCTATGTAATATATGTTGAGGTTTGTCTTCTTCGTTCTTCATCCTGAAAAGTATGTTTTCTTATGTTGTGCCGTAGATTACAGTAAGGCTGCGATATCTGAGCCTTTCAGCTAGACATTCAGTTCCAGCATGGTACATTTTTGGGACCAGGTTTGTCTTCCCTCTTCGATCCCTTTTCTCTCAGCCAGACTGCATGGGTGCAGCCTGTGTCCATGGCCTCACTTGGAGACGGAATTGGGTCTTGATCAGTAAACTAACATCTTTATACTGGTTTAGAAGACTGGTGAGTCTGTATACAACCAGTTTCTTGGACGGTGGTTAACCAAAGTCCATCTTAATAGACTCAAACACTAGAGCAAATTAGACCCACAGTCTGTTAGGCGCCATCTATGCTATTCTTAACAAACCACCTAACCATGGTCGGTGTTTTGTCGTGTCACACAGTTAGTCGCCTCTTACAACATACTCTCTGTGGGGCAGTGATGGTATTCTTGTTTTTCTTATACACAAAGACCCAGGCGGACAACTCAGGGCTCTGATTTGCTGATCCTGATGGAATTTTCTTGCTTACGTCATCTCGTTCACTGCATGTTCGGCCTCAAAATTTGTATGAGAGAGGTGAAATTATATCATCATAATAATACCCCAATCCTTGTGGCATTAATGAACAGTTCTCTCCACAACAATTTGTATTTCGAGAATTGCTTCATTGTTCTCTCCATCTGATCATGCCATCCATATGTATGCCTACTATGCCGAGGTTTGAGAGCTCGCACACCCCAACGATCCATGATCTAAGCTGACAGGACTATTTCTCCTGGCAGAATCATCCAAGACGGACAGAACCTTGGGGAGGAGCCAGACTAAGAGATTGGTGAGCAAGTTGGAGAACCTACTGGCAGGAGTATATAGATTCTGGGCTGCACCAATCCAGCCCCACTGCAATGCATTCTTGTGTCATGCTGTTTGTTCTCTTTCAATTATTCTTATGGATGATAAAGATATCCAGGTCATTACATCTCTGTCCCTTTGTAGATGTGCAGGCCTGACTGACAAATAAATGATATGGCTTACATATATGTGCTACGTCACTGGCAAGATGTGATGATCCTGGGACATCCAAAGTGTCATATCTGAACTCTAGAAAGGGAAAGAATAGCAGCAGAAGATAAAGCGGCAGGACCAGATGGAATAGCAGCAGAAGATAAATCAGCAGGACCAGATGGAATAGCAGCAGAAGATAAAGCGGCAGGACCAGATGGAATAGCAGCAGAAGATAAAGCGGCAGGACCAGATGGAATAGCAGCAGAAGATAAAGCGGCAGGACCAGATGGAATAGCAGCAGAAGCTAAAGCGGCAGGACCAGATGGAATAGCAGCAGAAGATAAAGCGGCAGATATAGATAATACCACAGATACACTGCAAAGATTATACAAGAAGATATGGGAAGAAGAGAGAGTTCCAACAGAATGGAAAGAAGAATTGATAGTGATGGAAGATTTTAACGGCAAAGTGGGGAGACACAGATACTTATTGTAGGAGCACCTAGGGCCCATAGGGATGCTAGGGCTTAATGTACTTATTATGGTGAACAGCACAGCAATGACTTTTTATCAGGAATATCTTCTTTCACCTCAGATACGGTCACACGCAGACGTGGTGCAAATGAGGCGACCTACATACGTCATCTTGATTAGACTACATTCTCACTATGGTGTGAGACAAACAACACATCACTGATTGCATACGTCATCTTGATTAGACTACATTCTCACTAGGGTGTGAGACATACAGCACATCACTGATTGTCACTAACGTGAGATTGAGACCTGGGAGATTAGACGGTGTGGGCTAGTGGCTAAGTGACACAGCTCACAAGCCAAAGGTGCTGGGTTCGATCCCCATCACAGCACCAGCCATTACTCCGGGGAAGCAAACCCTTAGAAAATGCTATCTGAGGAAGCAGACCCTAACATAAAATGCATGCCGAAGTCAGATGCGCTGGGCCAACAGGCGCAAAATAAAAACCGTAGTGCAACGCACACCACCTTGGGGGAAAAGAGAAATAAAGCAAACGCAAAAAAAAAAATACCTGGGAGATGCGATGTGTACGAAGCTCATCAGGAAAGACAATCGTGACAAAATTTGCCACAGCACGCTCAGGAACTATTTTGACACACAGAAAAGAAAGTCGTTTGGTCATCTAACAAGGATGCAGTATAATTAACCTGCAGCAAAATCATACTACATGGATGTTTCAGGACCAGGAGCAAGAGATAATAAAAGATACACTCCAGAAGTTTATCATGTTGGTAGCACAAGTCTCCTATGTAGTGCAAAACATAAGTCTATGCTTACCTCATCTCTGCGACTCCACAAGGCAAGAGCAGAAGGACAAAAGAAGAAAATGAATGCAATAGGCAATGAGACAGAACAACTGACAGGAAATAGATAGCATTTCTACAGTTGACTGAAAGATGACTGAAAACTGTCTGTACCTTTTCCCATGTTTAAACAGGGGCCTTGTGGCAATGTGTGGGTCAAATTTCTTTGATGCTTACCAGCATTTCAAGTCCGCTGTGCAGATGCAGCCACATAATACTTGTGTAAGTAAATGTGACAGTCATTTCTGTATATGTGCAATTACATTGTTGTTTCTAGTGCCCACAATTGGAAAGTTTACTCTTTTGTGCGTTCTGAAAAGGACGTTAAGTGGCGGGTTGTAGTAGCTTTTCAGACATCCCGAGCGTGGTGATGAAGGTGGACGGGGTCCTCCAGGCGGTTGTGCTATGCTTTGCTTCATCTAGGTGTCGCTCACTACTACTATGTGTTCACATCGATCTCTCACCTCGTTAGCTAGGCTGCCATGAAAACAGCCCTTTTCCAGGGAGAGCTACTAGGAAGCCGAGGTGAAGGTCTTGGCCAGTATGTTTTGCCTGACCCTGACTAACATCTCTGATTAGTATATTCTACCTGACCAGACGTTAGTCTTCCTCCCCAACATTATTTCTGCATTAAGTAACTGTGAAAATGAACGTCTAATAAGCATAGTGTTAGAGCATTTGCTTTTCATGGCAAAGTACCAGGCTCAACTCCTGTTACTTGCATTCTCTAGTCAACACAGGTGTAAATAAACACCTGGCTTACTGTTAGGCGAGGAGGACAACTGACCAGCCCTCCTCATAAACTAGCTCTGGCTTCGAAGAATGAAGTCTCTAACACTTCATTCCCAACAGCAGTATGTGCAACGAGACTACCATTACCTTTTTATTTGTGAACATAATTATGTGCTCATGCAGCAATGTAATAATTGTGGAAGTAAAATCTGAAAGTTAAGTACACAATACTGAACTATTTTCATTACATATGAGAAGTACTGCAGTAACACCACAGTAACTTAATGTCTTTATACGGGTTTAGAAGACTCCTGCAGAGTCTGTATATAACCAGTTACTTTCATATTTACTGGGGATGGCGTGGCCTAGTGGTTAAGTGGCACGGCTCACAATCCGAAGGTGCTGGGTTCAATCCCCATCACAGCACCGGCCGTTACCCCGGGGAAGCAAACCCTTAGAAATTGCAGGAGGAAGCAGATCCTTATATAAAAAGCATGCTGAAGTCGGATACACTGGGCCGACACGCGTAAAATAAAAACACCGCCTTGGGGATAGGAGAAAATAAGGCAAACGTAAAAAAAATAAAAAAATATTTACTTGGTCTAAAAATTATGTGCATTTAATCTATTCTTTAATATATCAATTGTCCCTGCCTCAACTAATTCCTGTGGCAATGCATTCCAAGCATGCACCACTCTCTGGCTAAAAATATATTTCCTAATATTTAATCTGGACCTTTCTTTAATTAATTTATAGCTGTGCCGTTCTGTTCTTGTAGGTGGTTGTATTAGGAAAAAAATTGTTAGTCTAATGGTAACTAAACAATATAAAAAATTGAGAACCAACTTGTTCTTTCATGTTTCTGAGGTACTTCATTTCAACAAAAAACATTACATTTTTGTAGGAAAATCGCCCGTGTGAATTACTGTACCCCTCATTGGGGATGAAATAACAGACCACTGCACTATGTTGTAATGACAACCTCGTCATGTCATTGAAAGATTCACAAAAAGTGCAGGTGCAAGAGCACATACATGCCTCGGGAAAGACTTTTATGAGGCCAATTGTAGTGTTGACTGCATGCGTGATCTATGTCCATATATATATGTGGTAGTTTTTTTATTCTCCATATCTCACAATAATGTAGCAACTCAAGTAGAATAACGATGTGGTAAAGTTGTGTAATATTTTATATATTCTTCTTCGTACGCTGTCAGATGTCAACTTGAATTTGTTTGAAGAAAGCAGCTGTCATCCTGAGGCTGTCGACGCTGCCATAAAGCTTGTCTAGTGTTGGCACTGGTGATGGTCACATGTGCTTTCTCTGGTCCTCGTATGTCAGGCAATTTTGCAGCAGATGTTCAGCGGTCATTTTCCCTGTACCAAAGATGCATTTGTCAGTGCCACCTATCTTCAGTTTATTGAATAGATGGTACTTCAGTCTGTTGTGGCCTGTACGGAGTCTGAAGACCACGACCTGCTCTCTTCTGTTCAACTGGTAATAGGCATCTTTTTTTGTGTAGCCAGTATGTTCTGTTTCCCATTTGGCCATGTATCTGGCCCTAATAAACCTTTTGGACTCTTCGTATGTCACACTAGAATCTGGTTGTGGTAGTCTTGCACCTTCTTTTGCCAGTCTGTCTGCCTCCTCGTTGCCTTGGACGTTACAGTGGGATGGAACCCACTGTACCACTACTCTGGCATAGTTGACAGAGTACTGCTCTTAAATCATTGTTCTGTATTTATCTGGCTTTTTAGTTCTGTAACCACGGCCAGGGCATCTGTAAACAGGACTATCTGGCTTTCATTGCTTTCGCCTGTCAGCATTGCTTTTACTGCAGCCTTCAGTGCCTCTGCCTCCGCTCTGAAATTGCTTGAGAATTTTCCAGTTGCCACTGACTGTTATTTTTCTACAATTTAACATTTTATATGAACACATTTACTTAGCTGCTCCTCTTCTACCCTGGGGTGTAAAGATTTACCAGAACAAGCAGCAGGTTGCACTTCTCGACGACGCATCTCTTTTATCCTGAGGTGTAAAGGTTTGCCAGAAAAAATAGGCAACTGTCCTCTTCTACCGTGGGGTGTAGAGGCTTGCATTAAAAATGGCAAGCTACGCTCCTCTTCTACTCTGAAGTGTAAAAGTTTGCCATAACAAATGACAGGCTGGTCTTATGTTGTCATCCCAGGGGGACTTTGGGGGGTTATATTAACGTGTGGGGACGGCATGGCCTAGTGGTTAAGTGGCACGGCTCACAACCAGAAGGTGCTGGGTTCGTTCCCCATCACAGCACCGGCCGTTACCCCGGGGAAGCAAACTCTTAGAAAATGCAGGAGGAAGCAGACTCTTACATAAAATGCATGCTGAAGTCGGATGCACTGGGCCGATAGGCGCAAAATAAAAACCACAGTGTAACGCACACTCGCCTTGGGGAATAGAGAAATGAGGCGAACGCCAAAAAAAAACAAAAAAAAAAAAAATATATATTAACGTGTAAGGAATAATTTTTATGTTCACAAAAATGAAAAATTAAATCGTAACCATTCAGGTCACCATTGGGGTAGAAAAAAATATATGTCTACAAATATATACAAAACAACTGTTGTACGACTTTATTTCAATTGCTGGGGCAGTCGAGGGGTTTCTAGACAGGACTACAGGCCGCTTCACCAATGCTGTCCCCACGTCTTGTACAGACTATGTTTGTTTATGCCGGCCTCAACAGAAAAACAACATATGCCTTACCAGGGATTCAATCCGCTGCCCTCCTTGTCAGCGGGCAGGCATTGAAACCATTTGACCACGTTTCCCCCTAGAAATATATATTTTAACAAAAAAATCAAGAATAAAGTGAACTCAATTGTGTCTTATGTGAATTAGAGGTATTTACATGTTGATATCATTCACTGTCTTTTATTTTACACACCTGTAGGAGCATGAAGCTACTACTGCGATTGGCCTCCTAGCAGGAAGCCTAGTCCAAAGCACTGCCTGTGGTCACTTCATAACATTTTTGTTGTTGCAAGTGGTTGCTAAAATCATTCTTCTTCTTCTTCATTCGTTCTCAATCTCCCACTACCAAACCCTGAAAGGGTAAGTAGCAGAATGTAGTCCAGAGAACAGAATGCGTTGTGTCGTAGTTTACATCTTGGCTGCGATATTTGCATCTTTCGGTCCAACACTCCGACTTCAGCAAGCATTTTTTGAATTCCGGGTTAGCATTCCCTCTTCCATCCCTTCTCCTTAGCCAGTCTGCCCTGCTGCAGCCTGTTATCCAGGATCACCGCGTGTAGGTGTAGACTGGTCCTGGCAGCTATGGTTCGCTAGCCCTGACACTAGCAGTCAACTATGGGTCACTGACCACTGCAGCTCATGTGCTGCTCGGCATCTTGATTCCGCTAAAATTATTCAAAACACTCCATTGGTCTTGTGTCCTTTGCATGTAACTTCTTCTTCGGCATTCATCCTGAAAAGGACTTTGTATTGTAGTTCACAGAGAGGCTGTGATATCTGTGCCTTTTGAACCGACACGTCCAATTTCAGCGGGCTTTTTTTGAGTACCGAGTTTACCTTCTCACTGTGATACCTATTCTCTTAGCCAGACTACACTAATGCAGCCTGTTTCCAGGGCTGTTGCTTGGATAGGGTCTAGGTCAGCTCATGTTTACTGACCTCGATACAAGCAGCCAGCTATAAGTTACTGGCCGCTGTCAGCTGATTCACTCTGCTGCATCTTTGGTTCCTGGCATGTAATTAACAAAGCAGTCTAAGGCCGTCATACTTAATCATGTCTTTCAGCCAGTAACAAACATCCTCCACTTTGCTCAGTCTGCAGTCATCCTTCGTATAGTGTCATCACTCAGGTTAGTAGTTTTGATGTTGCCTTCTATGATTCTGTGCAAGTTGATTGAGGTCTGTCTCCATTTCACCTACTTTCTGGGGTCCAAAGCATGGCTGTTCTTGTATCATGGTTCCTTCTTACAGACCCAATTTCAATGAGACCAGTTTTGATGCTGTGTACAGCTTCTTGGTCGTTCCGGGTAAGCAGTTCTTGGCTGATCACCTTTTATGTTTAGAATGATGTTCGTTCATTATGTGTGATGAAGACCACTCTTTCTGCTCATCTGTTTCGAATATGTTTTTACTAGTTGATGGTTTTAGAAGGTGGCTGGAAAGATCTTGGGCAATATGTGTATGGAATCTATGCCTGATGTGAAGGCTTCATTTTACTGGCTTTTCTAGCCTGTCTCCGTTGTTCAGCTACTACTTTTATGGATACCTCAAATGGCGCTGCACCTTGACAAAGAAATATGCACCAAATGGTTCAGTTTGAAAGTTTAAAATGAAAAAGTGCAGTAAGCCTATCCTTTCCTTCCAAGTACAGACCCGAGGATACACATGTGTGATATCATTAATACGAACAAGCAAATATTTTTGCCTCTTTATTCTTGTGACTCCATAAAACTGCGTCTAACATTTTGTGTTTTTTTTAAGTGTTTAGAAGATGGATGTTAATTTATGATATAAGTTTTTTTGTGGAAGTTAATTACTGGATAAAGTTGTTGTGGATGTTAATTACTGGATAAAGTTGTTGTGGATGTTAATTATTGTTTAAGTTTTGGGGGAAGTTCTTTTCCAGTTTAAGTTTTGTTCTTGAGGTTAATTTCTGGTTAAAGCTTTTTGTGGAAGTTTATTTCTTGTAAAATATTTTTGTGAAAATCTTCTTCGTCGTCACTTGTTTTCAAACTTTCACTGTCAAGTCCTGAAAAGGGTTTTGCAAGTAGCAGGGTGTAGTCCGAAGAACGGAATGCGCCGTGTCGTAGTTTACAGCTTGACTGTGATATTTGCGCCTTTCTGTCAAACACATCCGACTTCAGCATGGCATTTTTGGGTGCTGGGTTAACCTTCCATCTTCAGTCCCTTCTCCTTAGTCAGTCGTTTCTGTTGCAACCTATTATCCAGGATCGCCACATGAAGTTGGAGAATGGTCGTGGTACAGGGTCATTGGCTCTGATGCTAGGCAGTCAATTTTGGGTCCGTTTGTGGAAATAAATTTTTTGTCAAAGTTTAATTTGTTTCCTGCTGTTTGCTCCTGTTTATTTCCTCAGGCTGTGAACAACATGGCAGTGTGCTCCCTGTACCTTGGTCGACTGAAAGATGCGCTTAACACACTGGAACAGCTTGTACACGGTGACCCTGCCAACACATTGCATGAAGGTGTATTGTTTAACTTGTGTACATTGTATGAACTTGAAACCTCTCGAGCTTTACACAAAAAGCAAGCTATTCTGGACCTTGTCAGCAAACACAAAGGTGATGGTTTCCCTGTGGCTTGCCTGAAGATGACTTAACTCATTCACTCTTTAATATTCTGGCCCTCCGTGCGCAATCATTTTGGTTACGTAATCTTACTTCTACAATGTCAGAATATAAATTACTTTAGATACATTTATCTTCAGTTCATTGAAACATCACATATGAGGCATTCCATATACGATATTATTGTTTAGGCTTGTTTGAGGTTTTCAACACAGCAAGGCCCCACCGAAATGAAAATTAAAATGAATTTGTGTGAGCCAGCCTCAAAGCTACTCAAACATTTTTAACGCCAGGCTTTGTACTCATAGCAAACTAGCCTTTATCATATGGCAGGTTCTGTTTATATACCAAAACTGCTCATAATTAAATGCACAATAAAATATCAACATTTGATATCTGAGGGTGTATGTGTATGTGTGAATAGGAATTATTATGACATTTAACAAAAGTTATTGCTAATTAAAAAAATACACTTGCTCACCTCATCAATCAGTTCAGCTACTCATATGCTATGAGACGTGTTTAAATGAAACCGGACCAAACTGCAACAAGTGAACATACGTACGATGCACATGATGTCAAGTTTGCAAAATTTCATTATCTTCCGACTCATAGAAAACATGGCGGGTGTGATGCAGAATCCATCCAGAGTTGATCAGCTAGTGGTGATTCGGTTTCTAATAGCTGAAGGATATTGACCAGTTGACATTCATCGCAGAATGCAGGCAGTGTATGGTAACAAAAGTGTGTCGAAGACAACAGTGAAGAACTGGACAACGATGATTAAAGAAGGACGTGAGTTAACTAAATATTTTCCGAGACCAGGTCAGGTGCATATTGTTGCGTTAACTTATGTCCTTCTTTAAACATTGTTGTCCAGTTCTTCACTGTTGTCTTTGACACACTTTTGTCATCATACACTGCCTGCATTCTGCGATGAATATCAACTGGTCAACATCCTTCAGCTGTTAGATACTGAATTACCACTCGCTGATCAACTATGAGTCGGAGGATAATGAAATTATCCTGACGATTGGAATGTGCTGTTTACACCAGAAGTGACGCCATCATGCGCATCGTACGTATATTCACTTGTTGCAGTTTGGTCTGATTTCATTTGAACACGCCTCGTACAGTGGCCGATACACATGGGCTACATTGAGTTTTTTTTAAAAGGATAAACTCCATTTAGTAATATGTTATAGACATTTCGTCTAGTTAGGTGCATTCACTTTTACAATAAGCACGTTTTACTAGAGGCATATCAAAGTGAAAAACTGTAACCAAAAATAATGAAAACCAGACTGACAATCATAAACAGAATTGGTTTTCTTAGAACATTGGAAGCGCCATATTTTGTGTATGTTTCGAGGGAGTAACATTTGTAGACTCCATAGAACATGATATGACGAACATTGGGCATTTTAGCCTTAGGCACGCTACATAATTAGTGAAAAAATTTGACCTAATTAATTTTCTTAATTAGTCGCTGTGGTAGTTGTCTTTCAAAATTTGTAACTTTTATGTTTGTTTTTCAATAAATATGATTTTCTGGTGTGTAGATACACAATAGCATAACGAACATGTGGGTGTTATTGTTTTTGTTGTATGTTTGTTAGTTTTTGAGATTTAAAAAGATGAAGTTGAAAATTTATGAAAATCTCGGGAAAAATTTGGACTCGACCACTAGGCCTAGTCGCTTCGATAGAAAACCATGGAAACCACAACAACATATCGATACTGTGTTTACAATATCTACACAACTGTTAGTTTCCAATTCAAACGTAGTTCTTTCATTTAAACAAACAAAATAAACAGATCTACGCGATAAAAATCTTTCTCAACAACCTACTTCCCCTTTCGCAAAAAGTCGGCTTGCTCCAAACGGCGTATACAAAATTAAAACTGTTCAAAAGCCATTTGTAATCGAACACACGATACTTTAACCGGCAAAATATCGTGTATATATGGAGGGTGTAGTCAGCAGTAAAAAATGGCTGCCAGGAGTGACTCCGTTCAAAAAAAAAAATTTTTTTTCCGCACACCGTTTTTGCAGGCCGAGCTGGTTCAAAGAGAACGGACATTGGACTGCTAAAGGTTAGTATGAATTGTGCCAAGCTCACACATCAGCTTGACTGTTTTATAGAAAAAATAGAGAGCTAATATGATTCAGTTCTGTGAAGGATTTATTATTGTACTTGTTCTTTTTCAGTTACATTTTTTGCAGACAAAAGTGTTTGAACAAAATGTAATATTTATGCATTTATATTGAAGATGACATTGCTTGAAATTGTTAATGTTTAGCAGAACTGATATCACTACACTTTGTGCAGACTCATAGGTTAAAAAAAATAAATTCGAATTGCACAATTCTGCCTAAAATTATGCATATTTGAAAATGGCGAGTTAAAATATCAAGTGCTGAAACAGAATTTATAGTTGCAGTTTTAAATAATTTTCCGTGGTAGATTAGCCTGAAAGTTAAAATGCAATAGAGTTTGGAATAATTTTCCGTGATGGATTAGCCAGAAAGTTCAAATGCAATATAAAAAATGGAAACAGACAAACGTAAACTGTTTAAATATAGATTTATTCTATTAATTAAACACATTTTAATCTTTTGTTGTTAGGTCCCTCCGGTTTTACTGCAGTCCTTCCAAATTTGAATATTTATGGCAAGAAATATCATGTCAACATTTTTAATCAACTCAGAATTGAAGATGGTAACCATTTTGTAAGAATAACATTTGTTGTTTGCCGAAAAATAAGTGTATTGGCAGGTCATTTGACATCACTGAGTGCATGGTGGGATACATTCATCTATAGCTAATAGATGAGACTAGCTATAATCAAACATTTGTTAATTTTTTAAAATTTCTAATAACTGTAACTTAACTTAGCCACTCTCCTCTTCTGTTCTGGTGGTGTAGGGGTGTTTGAATATACTTATAATGAAGTGTGCAGACAAACAGGTGGTTGGACTGTATATATATTTATATAGACAAATCAATATATTTGATGAAAATCGTGCTGTTCTGCATTACATTAATTATTTTTAGGATCATCACAAGCCAGGGGATAAGATATTTAGTCTGGCTGGATATTTTTCGCTAGTGGGCCATAGGTTGCCGGCCCTTGGTCTAAGAAACCAAGAAGTACATTCCATTACGTCTAATTAAACATATCTACTTATAATTCATATAGCAATTCTTTTATTCAAACTCCTTTATACTCCATTGATTACTGTTAATGTTTGGGAAATGATTTGTTTCCCCCAACTGGTGGCATTCTACTCTAGCGGTGTGCAACATCTCTGAGATATTTTTTTTAAAGGCATTTTAAAATATTCATCAATATTAGTTACATTTAGCAATGTCAGAATGATTCTCTAGCTGGAAACAGCAGGTAGAGTATATTGAGGCATCAACAAAAACCACAGCTGAAATCTGAGCTCCAATATTTGGGATTATGCTCTCCGTTCTGGTATATGTATTTGAAATCGTCACTGTGGGATTATCTCCGTCACTGTGGAATTATCTTGATCCATTTTAGATGAATGTTTGTTACTTATATTGTACAGATGTGAAATGTTGACCACCACACAAACACTTAAGAAAAGGATTGAATCTTTTGAACTAAAATGCTACAGAAAGGTGCTCAAAATACCATGGATAGCGAAAAGGAAAAATGCAAATATCCTACAAGAACTGGATATAGAGGAAAATTGGTTAGTACACAATATCTTGTCCAGAAAGCTAAAATATTTTGGCCACATCAAACGTCATAATAGAAGATACTGGAGGCTATGGTGTCTGGCAAGCAGGACAGCGGCAGACTGAGGAGAAGATGGACACAAGACATCACAGAGGTCCTGAAGATGACAACAACAGAGGCAGGAGTTCTGGCTAGAGATCGAGAGTCTTACAGACTGGCTGTAGTGAGAGCGACGTTCTGCAAAGGACGTGCTACATGATTATGTTTGTTATTTGTTGTGGAGAGAGCAGAAAATGCAGTTTTCCTAAATATTTTGACGACCTTTTAATAATCTGTCAGAACCGCACTTGCTCACCACTGCTTTTCATGATCAATTTTGTTTTAAACTAAATTACGAATTTGACCATGGATAAAATAACTGACTCATAATCACACTGTTTGTGTGGAATACCAACAGTTGAATAAATTATTACATTTTCCATGTGAATAATAGTGTCTCGGCAAGAGGAGAAATAAATCAAATCTGCTGTGGTAAATGAAGGTCAAAAGTTAAAAACATAAATAGGTATGACTCAGTTACCGCAAATTCCTGGTCACTCTATGGCTAATGGCTGCTGCCTTAAGTCATATTGTATCCATTTTGAAGTTCGTTGTTATTGTGATAAATTAGATTTTATTTGATCTTTGCCTCTGATGAAGGCTTCATGGTCGAAATGTGGGTTATATTTCTGTCCTATTGCGGTAACTGCTGTGCCATACCTTCTTCTTCTGCATTTGTTCTCAATCTCCCGCTACTAAGCCCTGAACAGGACTTTGTAAATAGGATGTAGTCCAGAGAACAGAATGCATTGTGTCACTAGTTTACAGTTTGACTGCGATATTTGCACCTTTTGGTCGGACACATTTGTCTTCAGCAGCATGTGCCATATCTATTTATGCTCTATCGACTTGTCTTAGAAACAAGAGTGGCATTCACTTTTGTTCATGTCTACCAAGTTCATGAACATATTTCATGAAATTATTTTAGTTGATTCAATTTTACGGCATTATAATAGTTTGTGTTGTCATGTAGCTGTATAGCATCAATGCCCTTTGTGAATCCTAGGTTCTCGTTAAGAGGGAGAAGCAAATGAGATGTTATGCATGTAGTAAAAAGTGACACTACTGTTGAATCCCGAGGTACGAAGGTTGTTACCTCTGCAGTCTTGAAAGATGGTTGTAAAAGATGACTATGGAGGGTTGTTGTGGAAGTAGCACTTTAAGCGCACACAAAGTGCTTTGACACAGACTTCCATCAGGGGCCAACTGTAGCAGTGGCCCTTTGCTTCAAAGGAAGAGAAATGGAGACAAAATAATAAAGGGCGACTAAGGATGGTTGTGCATGGGGCTAGCAACCTCATCATGTAAAACAAAGTTCTGCAGAAACTAGTATTGTATAAGCAATACTTTGCAGTGGTGGCCCTGTGTTCCTATTGGAGCTAACGGTAAACGGTGATAATAATGTTAGCCTCCTTAGTCAGGAATACATTAAAAGCACATATATATAATTTTTGATTTTTTTTAGTCAAAGGGCAGTGGCATTAGCACTGACATAAATATATTATAATGTATTTTCTTCATTTAGGAGACAATAAATTGTCATTACTCAACATTTAACTGTCTCATAGTGAACTCATGTCTGTTTTCTTGTCTATTAAGTTAGTTTCTCTGATTTGTGAATATTGAGAGTGCCTCATTGTTTGTATATTATTTGGTTTCATTGTCTGCTAAATGTTCTAATGTGTTCCATGGGCATAAGTATATGTGTTCTTTATTCATGTCAATTCACCTTGATAATTTACATCTTTCTGGATAGTGTTATTTCTATTTAGAATAAGCTTTAAAAAGTCAAATCTTTTATGGAGCCTTTATTTAGAGCTCTCTCTTTTGCCTTCAATCACCCAGCGGTGCATAGGCCATTTACTAACTCTCGCCAAGCAGCTCTATCCTGTGCAATCTTTTCCACTTTCTTCCAGCTATTTCCTGTTTTCTTTACTTCTGCCTCCAGGTTTTAGGCATCCAGTAACTTTACGGCCTGTCTCATTTATTGCTGTATCTATATGTTTGACATGTGCAGAGTTCTTCCAGACTGGTGCGGCGTACTCAGCTACAGAGAAACACAGAGCGAGTGCTGATGTTCTGAAGACATCTGGATTTGCTCCCCATGTTGTTCTGTTCGACTTCTTCTAAACTTTTTCCCTGGGCAGCTTACTGCTGTATCATCATTTTGTCACTTCTGTATTCATATAGTACTTTACTCTGTAAAGTGTTTAGAAATAACAAGACTTAAATCAACAAATGCCTGGGAAAGATTCTTGCCCAGCAGTGGCTCGTCGAGGTTACAAAAAAAAAGCTTATAAGAGAAAACAGGAAAAAGATGGTGGAACATGAAACCATAGAAAGCAAATGCCAATTGATAGATCACGCATTGCAGAAACCCCAAGCAGTCTCTGTCATGAAACCCCCCCAGTGAAAGAAAAAAAGGCCAGGAAAGGCCAAAGATCAGATGGAGATGAGACATGGGTGAAGAAGTACAGAATTTATGTTATATTGCTCACTTAACCATTACCAGTTGTTTTTTTTAAACTTATTATTTTCAATATTCTTGAATGAAAATTCTTTTTTTAAAATGTTTTTGTTTGTATGTAAATGCACTTATCATGAGTAAGTCATGTAATGTAATTGAAAATGTGCAATATTTATTTGTATTAAACACAAACAATTTGAATGATGTATGAATGCTTCAGCATGTGAGCCTGTTTGCACTGAGCAGTTATAACGATGTTTACATAGAACATTCAGAATTTCCATTAAAGGCAGATGTAATTGCAAGCATGTGGTTTCTGATTATAAATCACTGGTGATGGTTTGCAGTTTGTTCTGTTATCTTCTCACTGTTTTTATCGATTACTTGGGTGCACCCATATCTTCTTCGCCGTTCGTTCTCAAACTCACACTACCAAGTCTTGAAGAGAGCTTTGCAAGTAGCAGGATGTTGTCCGTCCGGAGAACGGAATGTGTTGTGTCATAGTTTACCGCTTGACTATGATATTTGCACCTTTCGGTCTTGGCTTGGCGTCGTTCATTCTCAATCTCCCGCTACCAAACCCTGAAAGGGCTTAAGTAGCTGAATGTAGTCTAGAGAACGGAATGCGTTGTGTCATAGTTTACAGCTTGACTGCGATATTTGCACCTTTCAGTCTAACACATCCAACTTCAGCAAGCATTTTTTTGAGTACCGGGTTAGCATTCCCTCTTCGATCCCTTCTCCTTAGCCAGTCTGCCTGCTGCAGCCTGTTATCCAGGATCACCGCGTGGAGGTGTAGAAGGGTCTTGGCAGCTCTGGGTAGCTGGCCCTGACTCTAGCAGTCAGCATTAGGTCACTGTCCGCTGTAGCTCATGCCAGGCCCACCCATATGACAGATGGGAATAAAAATATTTAAAGGAGTGGAAAAAATGCTAGTGCTCAAATCATACATTTAACTGACAATAGTACATATTATTTATGTACAGATGACAAAATACCTTTTTATAGATGGACACAGTGCATATATTATATGGACAGACAAAAGTACATATTTTGTCATGAACAGGATATATTTTATATAGACAGCCATTAGGATGAACAAATCCAGAATAGTTGTTGCCACTTTAAAGTTTTTGCAGTACATAAACACAAAACTAAAGATATACAAAAATTGAGCACATTCTCTGTTTCTGAACAGTGGAGGGTAACTTAAAAAAAAAGTCATTTTTTTTGGATTTCCCATGATCTTTTGTTCATCCTGAAAAGAGTATTAGGAGGCGAGTTGCAGTTAGCTTTCCCCACATACCACGCATGCTGATGAAGGCGGACAGTTGTGCTATGCTTGGCTTCTTCTGCATGTCTCTCACTATTACGGGGATCACATCGATCATAACCTCGTTAAACTCATGAAAAAGCCTGTTTCCAGGTATAACTGCAGGGAAGTGAGATAAACCTCTTAACCAGAGCAACAAGAAGACATGCACTCTATGAAAACCATTTGGGACTAATTAAATTGGCCATGTCCTAAGAAGATACCCTGATTCCATCACCAGGACCATATTGCTATGGACCCCAGAGGGAAGGCAAAAGGATGACTGACTTAAGACAACTTAGAACTGTAGAAAACAAAATGAAAATCATGAACCTGAGCTTGAGCCCCCATACAATGGATGGCTACAGACAGAGTGAAGTGGAGGTAGTTTACCGCTAATTATAGACACCACCAGGAATGATGGTTACCAACGGCTTTGTCAGTCATAGAGAAAGGGGCTAAGAAGAATATGATTACAACTATTTTTATATTGGCAGACAACAGTACATGTTTTTTTATATTGACAGATAACAGTATGTGTTCTTTACCTTGACAGACAACAGTACATACTTTTTTACATTGACAGACAACAGTACATGTTTTTTACATTGACAGACAACAGTACATGTTTTTTATATTGATAAACAGTACATGTTTTTTACATTCACAGACAACAGTACACACTTTTTTATATTGATAGACAACAGTACATGTTCTTTACATTGACAGACAGCAGTACACACTTTTTTATATTGATAGACAACAGTACGAGTTGTTTACTTTGACAGACAACAGCACATGTTTTTTATATTGAAGACAACATAATTAATGAGAAGAAACTATGAGAATCAGTAGAACACCTGGGCCACCCAACATAAATGTAAATTATATTGCTCTTCAGCAGGCAGATCTGGTTACAGGGTAAGAGGGCGGCCGCGAGGCAGGTTGATAGATGACATCAGAGTGATTGTGTAGTGACACGGGCTCACATTGACTGATGCAATTCACTTGGCACAGGACATGCGACTTAAGCTCTCCACGACACAAGTGAAAAGAAAACTAACAGTACATACATTTTTATATTGACAGACAACAGTATATGTTTTATATGGTCAAAATATATATATTTATTTTTGAGAAGAAAAAATCATCATGTTTTAGACTTCAAATACCATGAGCAAAACTTGTTGTAAAACAGGTAAGAATGTGATAAATTAGGAACATCTGTATTTGATTCATGCCAGGATGTCCAGCTGCTACTTTCTAACTTGTCCTGAAAATGGGAAGAAAAATAATTTCAACAACTCATCTATTTTCTTAAAACTTCTGCCAAAGTAATGAGTGATTAAATTTGCCGGATGGGATTTTAAATACTTGGTGGTATCAAGATGCTGAGCAGTGCATGAGCTGCAGTGGTCAGCGACCCATAGCTGACTGCTAGCGTCAGGGCCAGCGAACCAGAGCTGCCAAGACCCGTCTACACCTCCACGCGGTGATCCTGGATAACAGGCTGCAGCAGGGCAGACTGGCTAAGGAGAAGGGATCAAAGAGGGAATACTAACCCGTTACTCAAAAAATGCTTGCTGAAGTTGGATGTGTTGGACCGAAAGGTGCAAATAACGCAGTCAAGCTGTAAACTACGACACAATGCATTCTGTTCTCTGGACTACATTCTGCTACTTAAGCTCTTTCAGGATTTGGTAGTACTTACTTTCCGTGTCCAAACACCATGTCACACAGCATCCGTCCAGTATTCAGCAACTTGAACTGCCTTGTCGTTCGCCTCCATCATGTCACAGGTATCAGGGAGGTTGGGGCAGGTCATCAGATGATCTTGGTCCTGAACTGCGCCGCATTCACATGTGTCGACATCTGAGTATCCCCATTTCTTCAAGTTCGCTCTGCATCTTGAGACACCAGTTCGAAGTCTGTTTATTGCCTTCCACACAACGTAGGGCAGGTGGTGTCCAGGCGCAGCCTCTTCCTTGAGCTCTATCCATGGATCCTGCATTGTTTCGCGCCACCTCTCGATGCGTTGACCTTTCGGGGCTTGTCTGGATGGTCTCTGTCGATTTTAAGAAACTGTCTTGATTTAAGTCTTGTGGCTTGTTCCTGTTGGCCAAACATCGGGTGTCTGGGGTCATTTTCCTGTTTCCCTCGTTCAATTTCCGCAGCTACACCTCTTCTTATATCCGGTGGTGCAATGCCAATTAAGGGATATATTTTGTTTGTGGGGGTGGGTTTAAGGCACCCCGACACTATCCTGCCCATCTCGTTCACTGCTGTATCAACTTGTTTTGCATGGGCGGAGTTTTTCCAGACTTTGGCTGCATATTCCGCTGCGGAAAGGCACAGGGCAATTGCTGATGTGCGTAAGACTGTTGACTGAGCACCCCATGTTGTTCCAGTCAATTGTTCCAGGGTTTGGTAGTAGGAGATTGAGAACAAACGAAGCCAAGCCAAATACTTGGTGGTAATGGTACTATTTACCAATTTTTTTGTAAATAAAAAGGATTTTTATACTAACTCTCTGCTACCAATGTGGGGCATGAACTCACACAAGAAAGAAAATCATGGTATGTGAAATGAGGTGTTTGATCAAAGAAATCAGAAAGAAGGTGGGTGCAATATCTTATATGGAAAGGCAGAAAATAAAGTAGTTTGGACATCTGACAAGAATGCAACCAAAGCTACCAGCTGTGTGGATCTACAATACCGACAAGAGGGTTACCAAAAAATGATGAATAGATGGTGTGAGATACTGAAGAAATACAAAATAACAACAGCAGTGGTGGCACACAAAATAAAATTGCTACCATGTCAAGCAGGAACCATTCAGTGTTCATACCCTGAATAAGACTGATCACTTCTTATTCTGCGTTTGTTCTCAATCTCCCGCTACTAAGCCCTGATCAGGGCTTTGCAAAGTGGCAGGATGTAGTCCAGAAAACAGAATGCGTTCAGTCGCTAGTTGAAAAAAAGGGGCGTGAAACATTCAAATATTTTCACTGCAACTGTTTAACCCATTCAATCCCAGCCCAGCCGCTATCGATTCACTCCCAGCCCGGCCGCCGTGGATATACTGATTTAAATTATTTTACCTGCGAATAGACACGCTAAATTTAGCCGTCACGTAACTACCGGAAATGGCGGCTCCCATTGTAGTTTACAGATTGTTTCTATCACGTATGATGTTCGAGCCGTGATTTTTTTAAAATGACAAATTTTCTTAAAACATGGTGCGGACTGAGTTTTTCTGATCAGCTGGGATTGAATGGGTTAAAAGGCTTATTTTCTTAATTGCGGCGCCTTGGAAAAATTTGGGTACACTTAGGGTGCAGTGGCCTAAAAAGTTTGGGGACCACTGGAAAAAGCTGAACGCATTATGTTTGGTTATACTACATATAAAAAAACCCAACTATTTGACAACATACCTCTGCATACTGTTCTTGGCTTTCAATTTCTCCCTGTATGTGCTGAAAGGTGATAATAAATATATATAAGGGACCCAGATACCATCAATACATCTGGTATGCTATGGATCCCAGAAGAAAGATGAAAAAGAGGTAGAAATTTGCTGGAGAACTATTGATGCCACATGAAAACCAGGAGCATTGTTCAACGAAGGATGGCAGCAGAATGAGTGAAGTAAAATAGAGGGATTTTGCTGCTACTCTGAAAGAAGCCACCGGAGTGATAGCAACATACTGCTTCATCAGTGATTGGACGAAGAAGTAGACACAAGTTTAAGGCAAACCAACAAGAGTGATGTCATTACAAGTAGACATGAACTACATTAAGAGATGGACTGAGGTATCCAGTCAAGTGGGTCTATACAAATACACTGAAAAGACACATGAGATTAAATGCTCCTAGCATCAGACTAATTATGTTGGGAAATGCATCCTTACAGGATGCTGACACCTTCATATGCCATGGTTACTGACTAGGACGTTGCGTCAGGGACAATATATTGATCAACCAAAATCACCATCTCTCTTCCGTGTAGCGCTCCCTGGAAACAGGCTGGCTGACGAGATGTGGATCGACATGATCCCTGTAGTAGTGAGCATCACATAGATGAAGCCAAGCATAGCACAACCGCCTGGAGGACTGTGGTCCACCTTCATCAGCACACTCTGGATGTGAGGAAACCTATTACAACCTGCCACTTAACGCTCTATACAGGGCACACAAAAGAGTCAACTTACTCATTGTGAGCATTAAACAACAACATCATATACCTTTCTAGTTATAAAGATAGATTTGGTGGTATGGAATTATGTATCCAAAAGCAGGGGGTGTTTTCATTGCGTTGAGGAACTAGCGGAAATTAAGCCATTAATGAAAACATGAATCTCTGACCCAATGTCAAATCCATCCTCTTGTATGACTCTTTGATCTAGGGTACAATGAAATCTTCTATGAGAAAAGTTCAAACTTTCATCAATTGATTTCCACTCTGAATATATTTGAAATGGTATGACAAGGTTACTGATGTGGACCTATGGCGGAGAACCAGACAGAATTCAGTGTCACTTGATGTTTGACACACATTACAGAAACATGCTGATAGTATTACCAGATAGTACATGTTCTGGAATCCACAGGGCAGACTAAGGCACACCTGGAGAAATGAGCTTGTGGCAAATTTGAAAGAAAGTAGGTCATGGCCAGAGTTTGAACTGTTACACAAATACAGCAGATGTGAATATTTTGTTTAAAAACCTATGTTCCTCATGGAGTTTAAAAGGTTTGATTGATTGATGAGATAGATAATAAGCAGTATGTCAGAGAGCACCACATGGCATAAAGTGTAGAAGATACTTTATTTCACATCTACTTACAATTTAAATGATAAAATCATTCATCCTTTTTCGCTTAGAATACCACTTCATAAGCACTCTTCTGATAGGATGCTAGCCCAATGCACAACCCTTCTTAGTTGTCTTTTACATGGTTGGTTAATTGGTTATTGATCCAGCGGCTTATGGGTTTCTGCCCTTTGCATGGCATTGTCGGGTTGGTGAGTCTGTGGATTTTCTTTCCACCCCAGGCAGAAAAAAGAAATGTACTGTCCTGACATTAAGTAATTGAGGGGGTGCATTAGCAACGCTCCAAGTTACCGAAGCCACAGTAGGGTTCACTGTGCCCATTCCCCGCCACCAATTGTCTACTGGTTAGGCTGAGTTCTCCTAGGCTCTAGAGCTGTAACCAAAATTTCCACACAATTGGATCGTCACTTCCTGGGTCATTGTACCTTTATGATTGGCCTCGATTGTCATGGTGCGGCGAATGCAGGTTCTCTGTTCCCACGTCTGTTCAGCATGGTGCTGGTTCCTTCCTAACCACAGAGGGTGCATGCATATTGTCCAATAGGAGATCCATTTGTACAGATGTGTTATTGGCAAGGGTTTAAGAATAAAACCCTCATTATATAGTACCTCATCTACTAAGTTATACTGTAGCATAGTATTAGTTCTGATAGATCATGGGAGAGGCCTTCAGAGTTGACTCATTCGGGTCTTTTACATCAGAGGAGTGCAAAGGTATTATTCTTTCTTAGCATGACATCTTTATACTGGTTTAGAAGACTGCGGAATCTGTATACAACCAGTTTCTTTTAATTCACTTGATCTAAAAATGATGCGCATCCAATCTATTCGTGTATGCATTAATTTACCCTGCCTCCACTATTTTCTCTGGTAATGCATTCCAAGCATTCATCACTCTCTGAAAAAAAAAATATTTCCTAGTATCTAATCTGGACCTCTCTTTAATAAATTTGTAGCTGTGCCCTATTGTTCTTGTAGGCAGCTGTACTTTAAAACACTTGTTCTAGTCTAATTTATCCTTTCCCTTCATTATCTTATAAACCTGTATTAAATCACCTTGAATTCTTCTCTTTTCTAGACACTGTAGGCCGGTTTTTCATAGTCTTTCCTCCTAACTATAATTCAGGAATCTCACTTTCAGTTCTGCTGCTCTTCTTTGTACTAATTCCAGCATGTTTATATCCCCTCTACGATAAGCGCTCCACACTTGAACATATTACTCCAATCTAGGTCTAACTAATGCAGTTTGACTATCACTTCCATGCTCCTATTTTTAATATTTCTTTTCATCATATCTAACATTGCATTTGCCTTTTTCACTGTTACCTGGACGTGCTCACTCACCTTACCTGTATGATCTATTAAAACCCCTAGGACCTTTTTCTTTTCTTCTTCTTCTGTGTTCATTCTCAATCTCTCGCTACTAAGCCCTGAACAGAGCTTTACAAGTAGCAGGACGTAGTCCGGAGAATAGAATGCGTTGTGTCGTTAGTTTACAATTTGACTGCGATATTTGCACCTTTTGGTCCAACATATCCGTCTTCAGCAGAAATAGCTTTTCTATCTTTCTAATATTGTTCTCTTCCATTCTGTAATTATGTTCCATATTGGATCTACCCATGTGGATGATTGTACATTTATCTACATTAAACTCCATTTACCACCTCTCAGACCATTTCAAATTTTATCTAAATCTGACCTCAATTTGTGTCATCCACAAATTTTGCAATCACGGATACCATATTCATTGTCCATATCGTTTACATATATCAAGAACAAAATTGGTCTTAACACTGTGCTCTATGGCATCCCACCGCTCAGAGTACACTGTATTTATGCCCACTATTTACATTCTTTCCATTAACCAATTTTCTATCCATTTGGCAACTTTGTCACCTTTTCTATATCATTTTAACTTCCTAAACACAATTTTATGAGGTACTTTATAAAAGACCGTTGCAAAATCTAGATAAATGACATTCACTGGCTCTCTATCTATCATTTTGGTAACCTCCCCCATGAATTCTAAAAGATTTGTTAAGCCAATCCTTTCCTTCCCAACAAGAAGCTTGGGGATGACATAGACATGAACTAGTAAAGATATGTTTAAATTACACAAATTTAACAGTTCTCCAAATGTTAAAAGGAATATGGACAATAACAAAAATAGAATAAATCTAGAAGCAAAACATATATGCAAATAATTTATACCTGAAAGGCGAAAGCTTTCTCTGCATCAGAAAATTGCAAGTTGTCTATTTTCTTTGAGATCTGAAACAAAATTTTGTGAAAGAGCTATAAAGTGGCAATATACAGGTTTTTTTGTTTGTTTAAAAAAAATTTGGGTCATGTGTTATTCAGTTGCTGAGAGGTTAGGATGTCTGCCCAGTAGAACACACTGGTGTGTACCCCAAAGGAAGCCTTGTTTTTTTTTTCTGTTGGGAGTGTAAAATAAATGCTGTGCCTGCTGAAGACAGATGTGTCGGACCGAAAAGTGCAAATATCGCAGTCAAGCTGTAAACTAGCAACACAACACATTCTGTTCTCTGAGCTACATCCTGCTATTTACAAAGCCTTGTTCAGGACTTGGTAGAGGGAGATTGAGAACGAACGCAGAAGAAGAAGAAAACGCTATGGACTCAGCCTTATAATTCCTCAGTTTTGCAGAACGTTGCTCGCATCACAGCCCATCTGAAAAAAAAATTGCTCCAGAATACTGCCCAAGCATTGCTTGACATCTTGGTGCCATCATCTTTTTGGTCTGCTTCTTCTTCATTACCGTTCTCTCAAGACTGTTGTGTCTTATGATGTGGCCAAAGTATTTAATTTTTCTGTTCAAGATGTAATTTATGAACCAATTCTCCTCTATGCCCAACTTCTGCATTCTTCTTTTTTTGGGCCATGGTATGCTGAGGACATTTCTATAACATTTCGACTTGAAGGACTCGATTCTCTTCCTTGAGGTTTGGATAACTGTCCATGTTTTGCGGCCGTGTGCTGCCACAGGGAAAACACACGTTCACAACATTTTCACCTTTGTTGGTTTACTGGTATTCTGCCATACTTTCCTCAGGTTGTGTAGCTTCTGCATTGCCAATCTCTTTCTGATTTCCTTTGAGCAGTCGCCTTTGTTGTCAATTCTGGAGCCCAGATACTCAAAATTACAATCATGCCATAACAAAACCTACATTACAACCCAAAAGTTGTTTTTCACAAAAAAAAAAGAACAAAACAAAAGAAAACCCCTAAAAAAGTATATTGAATATAGATTGGAGATGTACCTATCTGAACACATGTCCAGAATGTATATCCAATTAAACTTTCTGACATATCTTAAAATTATATCTTGCTTAAAGGGGAACTGAAACACTAGTCCAGTCAGGCACAAAATACTGACCAGGACGTCGCGTCAGGGTCAATAAACTGACCAAGACCACAATCTCTCTTCCATGAAGTGTTCCCTGGAAACAGGCTGTTTTCAAGGCAGCCTGGTCTATGAGATGTGATCCCCGTAGTAGTGAGCACAACGCAGATTAAGCCAGGCATAGCACAACCGCCTGGAGGACTGCGGTCCACCGTCATCAGCATGCTCAGAATGTGAGGAAAGCTACTACAACCCACCACTTAATGGCCTTTTCAGGGTGCAAAAAAGAGTAAACTTACTAATTGTGGGCATTAAACAACAATCTTGCATAAAGTGTTTCTACATTTAAGATTTATATTTGGATAATAATTTCTAAAACATTATAGAAAATACTTCCATTCACTTACAAAACTCAAGGAATGGCTGCAAATGTAAAATAATGAAAATTATAAATATACTTGAATTATCTGACCAAACAGGAACAGTTCCTAAACAATTTCAAATGTGTGTACCTTTGCTATCAGAGCTTCATTTTTGGTTCTGATGAGGCTGCTAGCTGTGCCCATCACAGCCTGACACAGGAGGCTGGATAATAGAAATTACAACCGAGTTGACAAAGCATTGAAAATACACATATTGTTCAAACTATCTAAAAACAGCAAACAGCAGCCACCAATACAACTTTAGTGAGAAAATAGAGATGGATAAACACACCATCAGGAGGACCAACATTTATGACATGATATCTGTTTGGTCATACTTATGGATGTGAAACATGGATAATTACAAAAGCAATAAGAGCGAAGATCGGTGCTTTTGAAACACAGTGCTACAGAGTCCTGAAAATCCAGTGGACAAAGAAAGAAACAAACAAATCCATCCGGCAAGACCTGAAACGTAGAGGAGAATTGGCTCATAAATGACGTAATGACCTGAAAACTTAGATTTTTTTGGACACATCAAACAACACAACGAACTGGAGAGAGTGGTTATGGAAGGCATGGTCACTGATAAGAGAGGCAGGGGCCGACCAAGAAGACGATGGACTCAGGACATCAAGGAGACGCTGGATTTGATATTGGGGCAGGCCGGAAGACTGGCGAAAGATAGTTTCCTACAGACATGCTGTCATGAGAGCGATGTTCTGCAAAGGACATGCTACATGATGATGATGATCTGTTTGGTTGGGACCCATAGGCAAAGAAGAGTGGGAAGACCAAAGAACTCGAAGTGGAAGACAGAGCAACTGGAGTCTAAGTAGTGGAGTTCAAGTTTGTGGACAGCTGCAATGTGTCAAATTCTTTCTAGTGAAAATAAATCAGACAAAAAGAAGGCTTTTGGACAATTTTGGCTTTTCTACTGATGTCTTAATCCTAAAGCACTGCATATTGTTGTCACATAAACAAGCATACATATCTACATAGAATTAATTTCCTGTACTTGTTTAAATTAATTTATCCAAACTAAAATTTATTTTGTACATTGTCTATTATTTCACTCGAATTTAACCATAATCCAAACCCCTATTAAAGAATCGGATGATTCACAATTTTTAAGTGTAAAATTTTATGCACCATTATTTTGTTATAAATTTTAATTTGGGTGAATTATTTGACAAGTACTGAATAAGTTTCTTCTTCTTCATGATTGCCATCAGAAATCCCATCAATGGCTCTGACAGTCATATTTTATATGACAGCACGCTGGGTTGCACTGTGTTCTGCAACTGGAAACCCAGTGTGTCTGTCTTCAGAATGCATTTGTTTGGGCCAGCTTTTGACTGTTCCCAGTCTGCCTATTAGACAGCAGTTATTTGTTGTCAGCGTTATCTCTCATAACCTCTACACCTCACGGTAGAAGAGGAGCGACTAAGTAAGTAAGTTATCTCTCATAGGAAAACTGTCTAACTGAACTTTCCAGTATGTCTACCTGATCATTAGATCTGTATACAATGGAATCTTACTCTCGCTGTGATAGCATTGTGGTTAGTACCAGCTTCTCATGGTATATTTGATGTGACCTGGCAAATTCCATTATTATTGTACAAAATGTCTTGTAATTCAATACTTACTTACTTTTCGTGTCCAAGCACCACGTCATGGTACATTTGATGTGACCTGGCAAATTCCATTATTATTGTACAAAATGTCTTGTAATTCAATACTTACTTATTTTTCGTGTCGAAGCACGTCATGGTACATTTGATGTGACCTGGCAAATTCCATTATTATTGTACAAAATGTCTTGTAATTCAATACTTACTTACTTTTCGTGTCCAAGCACCACATCCTGGTGTACGTATTCAACGACATGGATTGCTCTGTCATTTGCCTGCAGCATGTCACACCTATTGCATGTTTCCTAGAGGTTGGGGCAGGCCATCAGGTGGTCTGGGCCCTGTATTGCGGCACAGTCACATGTGTCATCATCTGTGTATCCCTATCTCTTCACATTCCTCTTGTATTGTGATACACCAGTTCAAAGTCTGTTTAGTGACTTCCATGTTGTGTATGATAGATAATGTCTGGGAGCATGTTTCCCCGAAGTTCGATTTCTGCATCAATTCGTGTGCAATTCAATGGTCGCCTTGGCATTTCTTCTAATGCCAAGAAGTACTTCAACACAAGTGAATTTTTAAATTTTTTTTGTACGTTCACCTTACTTCTCTATCCTTTAATGTGGTGTGCGTTGCACTATGTTTTTATTTTGCAGCGGTCGGTCCAGTGCATCCGACTTCATCATGCATTTTATGTAAGGGTCTGCTTCCTCCTGCATTTTCGAAGAGTTTAAGGGTTTGGTCCCCCGGAGTAACGGCCAGTACTGTGATTGGGGAGCAAACACAGCACCTTCGGATTACGAGCTGTGACACTTAAACATTTATAACTTAGCCCACGTCGTACCCACACAAGTGAATGATTATGAATGCACGCTCTCACAAGATGAAACTCTTTCCTACCTAGGTATGAATTGATCAAAAATTCTAGGTACATGGTGACCCAGAAAAAACAAACATAACCTAAAGTTAAAATATATAAATCTGGTAATGGAATTGATGGATTAACACAGATATACACACAAAGTGGAAAGTACAAAAATATGTTTCCCTCTCCAATCTGCATTAATGTATTTTAATGCTTTGTAGTAATATATAATCTTTATTATGTAATGGATAGTTTAATTATGTGTATTTTGATTTTTAGATCACAATTTGAGCTCAATTTGTTTACTATTAATTAATTTTGTTGTTGAATAAAACTATTTGACATATCCAGAGTTGCAAAACTTGTCCATGACTAAAAGACAAAATCTGAAAAATTATCCAGGACTGGAAAGGGTTAAGCTTATCATGATGCTTGCCAGCACAAATGGATGCACAAATGAAATGATGAAATGCTGTCAATGTTAATTTATAATATAAATAACCTTATAAACATCAAAAACACACAAGTACAATATTATCAATGTACAAATTACCTGGCTCTAATGTAGCATGTTAGTGGTTTGACAAGACATGTATCGGAGTCATGGTTTTCTTCTCCATTACTTCTGTCTGATTCTTCTTTGTTGTGGGTATCTTCTGTTAGTGGACTGATAAAGAGCTTCATGTAGGCATCGCCTAGCTGATTCCAGCACTGCGCAAAATATGCCTGTTTTGTGCACAGCTTTTCCAAGCATTCCACACATTCTGTAGAACAGAAATCAATCAATAAAATACATTAATATTAATTCAAATCATTGATGAACCTACATCCATGCTTTCAAGACTTCAAAAGAGAACAAAGTTCAGAGAACAGTGAAGTTGATCCTTCAGAACAGAACGTATTACAAAAATGTTAAATTTTATCTGTAATTTTGCTAACCATCACCATAAATGTCATCATCATGACTCGCTTGAGCAGTTCCCAGACAAACTGGACCACTGTATCCTTCCTTACATATCATAAGAGGTGACTAAAGAAGGGTGTGCATGGGACTGGCAATCTCATCATGTAGAGAACGAAGCTACAAAACCGCACTGCAAATAACTGGAATGAGGTTTCCCTAAAAACTGGTATAGTATACACCCATGCTTCAACAAATAGAGTGAAGGGGCTGCCGAAGACGGATGTGTCGGACCAAAAGATGCAAATGGCAGTCAAGCTGTAAACTAGCGACACAACGCATTATGTTCTCCGGACTACATCCTGCTACTTGCAAAGAAATGTTCAGGGCTTGGTAGCGGGAGATTAACCTTTAGCACGCTACATCTTTTTTTACGAAAAATTTGCATCTCGCTATGGAAGTCGACTTTTAAAATTTGTAACTTTACTGTTTGTTTGTCAATAAATATGATTTTCTTGTGTGTAGAGACACAATTGAATAACAAAAATGTGGGTGTTATTGTTTTTGTTGTGTGTTTGTTAGTTTCTGAGATACAAAAAGATGAAGTTGAAAATTTATGAAAATCTCTGAAAAACTTTGGACTCGACCGCTAGGCCCAGTTGCTCCGATAGAAAATCATGGAAACCACTAACAATGTATCGATACAGTGTTTACAATATCGACATAACTGTTAGTTTCCAATTCAAACGTAGTTCTTTCATTTAAACAAACAAAATAAACAGATCTACTCGATAAAAATCTTTCCCAACAACCTACTTCACCTTTCGCAAAAAGTCGGCTTGCTCCAAACGGCGTATACAACATTAAAACTGTTCAAAAGCCATTTGTAATCAAACATACGATACTTTAACCGGCAAAATATCGTTTATATATGGGTAACGTATTCAGCAGCAAAAAATGGCTGTCGTGAGTGGCTCCGTTAAAAAAAAAATTATATTTTTTCCGCACACCGTTTTTGTAGGCCGAGTTGGTCCGCTAGGGTGTTACAAGGGCGTGCTAAAGGATAAGAGGTGACTAAAGAAGGGTGTGCATGGAACTGGTAACCTCATAATGTAGAAAACGATGCTACAAAACCGCACTGCAAATGACTGGAATGAGGCTTCCCTAAAAACTGGTATAGTGTACACCCATGCTTCAACAAATAGAGTGAAGGGGCTGCCGAAGACGGATGTGTCGGACCGAAAGATGCAAATGGCGCAGTTAAGCTGTAAACTAGCGATACAATGCATTATGTTCTCCGGACTACATCCTGCTACTTGCAAAGCAATGTTCAGGGCTTGGTAACGGGAGATTAAGAATGGACGTAGAAGAAGAGGACAATAATGTTTTTGTTAATGTTCATATTAAGTCAGGCTCACATAATTTTATTAAATTCTTAACCTTTAGCACGCTACAAGTTTTTAACAAAAAATTTGCATCTCGCTATGGTAGTCGACTTTCAAAATTTTTAACTTTACTGTTTGTTTGTCAATAAATATGATTTTCTTGTGTGTAGAGACACAATTGAATAAAGAACTTGTGGGTGTTATTGTTTTTGTTGTGTGTTTGTTAGTTTCTGAGATTCAAAAAGATAAAGTTGAAAATTTTTGAAAATCTCTGGAAAAATTTGGACTCGACCGCTAGGCATAGTCGCTCCGATAGAAAACCATGGAAACCACAACAATGTATCGATACTATGTTTACAATATCGACACAACTGTTAGTTTCCAATTCAAATGTAGCTCTTTCATCTAAACAAACAAAATAAACAGATCTACTCGATAAAGACCTTTCCCAACAACCTACTTCACCTTTCGCAAAAAGTCGGCTTGCTCCAAACGACGTATACTAAATTAAAATTGTTCAAAAGCCATTTGTAATCGAATATACGATACTTTAACCGGCAAAATATTGTGTATATATGGGTAACATATTCAGCAGTAAAAAATGGCTGTCGGGAGTGTCTCCGTTAAAAAGAAAAATATTTTCCGGAATGGAGCGTGAGTCTAGACATTCTTGACCAATGCGTGCTAAAGGTTAATATAATGAACAAAATTAAATATTACACAACAAAAAGACAACCAAATGAACACATATATTTCTTCATTTTTTTTTCAAATTAAGAAGACACAGTGAGCAACCCCTGTGTCAGAACCAGCAAACCTGAGCTGTCCAAGATTCTATTCCACCTCCAAGTGACAGCCCTGGAAACAGTCTGCATCTGTGTAACCAGATTGAGAGAATAGGAATAGTTGAGAGCAGGTAAACAATAGGGTCTTGGACAGATCAGGTTTGCTGGTCCTGGCACAAGTAGTCAAATATGAGCTGCTCTATGCGCCTTTTTTATTGAAAGAGAATGAAGAAGTATATATGTTTAATTTGGTCCCAATAATGCGCCTTGCTGAAACCAGATATGCCGGGCCAATAGATGCAAATATCACAGCCTCGCTGTAAACTACGCCACAATGTAACAAAATGTCGTTTTTAGGACGAACAACAAAGATGAAGAAGAAACACATCATTTAAGCACAATTCTCAAGAACATAACACACATAGTATTGAATTAAAATTATGTTGTGACTTCGTTACGAAAAACTACTGCAAACACTATGCCTTGCCTGCCCATCTTCCAGCCTTTTCACAAACAGAAGACAAGAGAATCAATGACTGCCTTTGATGGGCCTCGTCTTCATTGGACATTTCTGATACCTGAAAAGAGAAGATATATTAATGGCAAACAACAACACATATTCTGAAAAAGTTATATAACATATTCTTGGCCTAGAGATGCAAATATTTACTACTGACAAAGTCTGACTCCTATGATGCACATGTCATCATAAACCAGCGCACAATGTACATTTTCATACAATGAAATATTGTCCAGCTCATGCTAGGGTTCAGGGCAATGAAAGAGCTGACATCATGGCTTCACAAGCTCTCATCATGGGTATATTAGTGATGGATAGAAGTGACATTTTCTTCTTCTTCTGCGTACACAGTCAGACAGTAACCATTATTTTCTCGAAAAAAGCGGCGGTCATCCTGAGACTCTCGCCACTACCATAGAGCTTGTCTTGCAGTTCCACTGGCAATGGCCACATCTGCTCTCTCTGATCCTCGTATGTCGGGCAGTTCTGCAGCAGATGTTCAGTGGTCATTTTACCAGTACCGCACGGGCATTCGTCGGTACACCCTATCTTCAATTTGTTGAAAAGGTGGTACCTCAGTCTGTTGTGGCCAGTGCGAAGTCTGAAGACAACGACCTGCTCTCTTCGGTTCAACTGGTAATAGGCATCGTTTTTGGTGTAACCAGTATGTTCGGTTTCCCATTTGGACATGTACCTGGCTTTGATAAGCCGTTTTGACTCTTCGTACGTCATACTGGTATCTATTTGTGGTAGCCTTGCACCTTCTTTTGCCAGTCTGTCTGCCTCCTCGTTGCCTTGGATGTTGCAGTGTGACGGAACCCACTGTACCACTACCCTTTTTGGTGCGGATTGTTGGCACAGTTTGCAGAGTGCTGCTCTTAAGTCATTAAGCTCAGTGTTTTTCTGGCTTTTTAGCGCTGTGACTACTTCGAGAGCATCTGTCAGCAGGACTATATGGCTCTCATTTTCACTGTGTGTTACCATTTCTTCCACTGCCGCCCTCAGTGCCTCTGCCTCTGCTCTGAAATTGCTCGTGTACTTACCAGTAGCGAATGACAGTGTTATTTTTCTGCCATTTGGTAGGTTCAGGAATGCTCCTGCCCCTCCGTTCTGTGTAGTGTTTGTTACAGAACCGTCGGTGTATGCATGGGTCCAGTTCATGCTTGGGTAGCTTTTCGTTATGAAGCTTAGGGTAGTGTCTCTCCTTTCTTTTTCACTCTGGCAGTTTTTGTTTGCAATACCTGGTATATTTTCTACCACCTCTGGAAATATATCCTGCCTCCAAGTAGGTTTTCGTACAGTAGTGATGGGTTTTGGTGTTGTTAGTGCGTTTATGGGATCTTCGTGCATCTTTGCTTTGGCTATTTCTGCAAAGTTTCTCCGCTTTAGTTTCCCGTTTCCCAAATTGTTTAGTCTCTGGTACATTGGATGGTCCGTCAGTCTTCGGAGTTTCTCTGACTGCAGCTGGGCTCTGCAGTCTCTTCTATCGGTCATGGATTGCAGTTTTGTAATCTTTTCAAGTTCTACAATTGGCGTTGACTTCATGCCACCTGTTATAATTCTCATGGCTTGGTTTTGAAGTTTGTTAACTTTATCGAAGTTCGCCTTCGCTGCTGTTGTCCATGCCGCAATGCCATACTCGAGAACTGGTCTCACTCTTCCAGTGTACAGTTTCTTTAGTATGCCTTCGTCTGCTCCCCAGCTTGTGCCAGCAAGCTTCCTCATGATCGCCATTCTTTCTCTGGCTTTCATTCGGTTTCTCTCAATCTGACTTTTCCATGTCATGCGCCGATCAAATGTGACTCCCAGATAGGTTGGGTTGTCGTTTGGCTGCAGGATTTTGCCATTTAGGCTTAATTTGGTACTTTGGGGTTTTAATGAGAGCGAGAATATTGTGCACGTGGTTTTCTCCTCGTTTATTTTGACCAGCCATGAGTTCGCCCACTCTTCCAGCGATGTTAGGGCCGTTTGCATCTGATTTCTTGCTATGGTGAGATTCTTTTCAGAGGTCCACATAGCCAGATCGTCTGCAAACATTGAGCTATGGACTCTTCTTGGTATATTCTCTGTAATATCGTTTATATATACCAGGAAGAGTGTGGGTGACAATACTCCCCCTTGGGGTACTCCCTGCTCGAGTGTCACCTTTTTGCTCATCTGCCCTTGTACTTGGACTCTGGCCGTTCTTTGTTTGAGGTAGTGGTTGATCCACTTGTACATCTTCCCACAGACATCACTTCTTCTTAGCTTGACTCTAAGTCCATCCTTCCAGACTTTGTCAAATGCCTTTTCCAGATCCACCCAAACAGCTACTGTGTGTTTCTGTGCCTGGTAGGCATCTTCTATTTCCTGGGCTATGAGGATGACCTGGTCCTCAGTGGATCTGTGCTGTCTAAAGCCGGCTTGCTGTGGAATTAGTATTCGTTTTTCTTCCAGATGCCACATCAGTCTGGTGTTTATCATCCGTTCCATCAGCTTGCCGACACAGCTCAGTAGGCTTATGGGCCTGTATCCATTTGGATCTGTTTTATCCTTTCCTGTTTTTGGTACTGGTACCAGTATTGCATCTTTCCATGCCTGGGGTACAATACCCCTTTTCCAGCTTTGGTTCAGGACTGATAGTAGTTTTTTCTTCGCTGTTTGGCCCAGCCCCATCAGCATTTCGTTTGTTATCCCGTCTTTTCCGGGAGATTTCCTTTTCTTTAGTGTTCTCATAGCCTCTTCCATTTCGCGCATTGTTAGTTTGGCCATCATGTGCTCTTCAGGAGCCGTATTTATGTTTTCGTGTCCCTTTAGCTCTTCGCTAATGTCTGTATGCTTATCTGCAGGGACCTCGATGTGGTTTGCTCTGGCATAGTGGTCGACAAAGGCGTTTGCGGCTTTCTTACCTGTGATCAAGTTCTCGCCCTGCTTGATAGTAATTTGTTTATTTGACGGGGTTTCGTCGTTCATGGCTCTGACTAGCTTCCATAGCTTGTTCCCTTCTTTGTCCAGGTTTAAACTTTCCGTTTTTTTTTTCCAACTTTCTCTTGCTGTTTGCTTGAGAGTGTGTTTGTACTTCGCCGCGGCGGCTTTGAGGGCGATGTTTGCCTCCATGGATTTTTCTCGTTCTGCCATGTTCCTAGCATTTGTTACCGCATCTTCCACTTTCTGCAACTCATCATTCCAGTAGGGCTTATAGTTTTTCCTAGCTCCTCTTGGGATGGTTTCAGTGGCGGCTTGCATTATTGCCTTGCTTAGGCTCTCTACCATGGGCTTCATTTTGGTGTTTCGTGTGTTGATGGTTTCACACAGCCCATCTGTCAGGATTGCAAATCTGTCCCAGTCGGCTCGTTTGTAATTCCAACGTGGGAGCGGTTTTGTTTCCTGTGGGCCAACTTCCATGTCAATGGTTAGCCTGATCGGCCTGTGGTCGCTACCTGCCAGTTGGTTTAGCACCTGGCGGTCTATTTTATAGTGTATGTCCTGTGTGGAGAAGGCCAAATCTGGAGTCGAGGTGGTATGCCATGTTCTTGAATAGAAGCTAGGGCTATCCTCCGGCCTATTGATTAGGGAGAGATTTGCATCTATCTCCCAATCTTCCACTTCGTCACCTCTGCTGTCTGTGTCAGAGTATCCCCATCTCTCCGATTGGCTGTTGAAATCTCCAACTATTATGCAGTTGGAGTCTCTGACCTCCATACTCGAGAGCGATAGGTCTCTGTTTGGTGGTCCGTACAGATTGAAAATGCGGAGCTTCGTCTCTTGAGCCATTATGTCAACTCCTACAATTTCTGCTTGTCCGGTGTGATTGACAGGTACCGCGCTACTCGGTATGCTGTTTCTGGTCAGTATCAGGACCCCTCCTTTGTGGCCTTCTCTATCTAGACGGAAGGTCTGGTATCCTCTGATTGAGAATTTATGGTTATTGTTGAGGTGCGTTTCCTGGATACATGCCACGTCAATCTTACCTTCATGCAGGTGGTGTGTTAGGGAAAGTTTTTTGTTAATGACTCCCTCCGCATTCCACTGTAGTATTTTGAGGGTCTTGAGGTTTTGGCCAATAGACGTTACCCCATAGCCATGTGCCTTGACTCCACGACACATGGGTGGGTGACCACCAGTAGTCAAGGGTGGGCCCCTTCGAGGCGTGGGGCCCGGCGCTATCGCTGCCTGGCGGGTCTCCTCAGGATGAGCGCCATACGTTTTTCGAATAGGTTGTGCTGCCATCATACTGTGATTTACGTTGCACTGTTTTGTTAGGCTTGCGGCCCCGTGCATCCGATTTCAACAGGCGTTTCTGTAGGGATGCCCTCCTTAGCCTTTGGCTGTCCCCAGCCTATCTGCAAGGCAGCAGTTGTTTACGATCAGAGAAGTGACATTTTGAAATCAATCAATGACCGCCTGCTGGATGAAGACACCGCAATAGATGAAGCAGCAATCCACAGACTGCAAAGTTTTGACATAAAACGAGGTTCGAGCGGAGTATGGCGCATGAGAGGACGGAGCTGGAGAGTGTACAACCAGTGAGCTACAGCGACCATCAGCATCCATACCTTACGCCATTTGATGAGAGAGACTGAGCACCTATGGGTATCCCTGGAGTGCAGTGATGTCGATTCTTAGAAACATAAATTTTCCTAATTATAAAGTCTCTGTTGGAGATCAATATAATCCTTGGCAGTTGGAAATCGAAAAGAGAAGGCTTAACTATCAGGACAAAATTAAAAATCTACCTAGTTATTTGTACATTTCCCCAGGTGGTTTATTAAGAGCAGCTATAGATGGCACTTAACTGGCTGGAGGTCTACTTAGCTCTAGTGTTTGAGTCTATTAAGATGGACCCACACATCGATAAAAACCACCCTTCAAGAAACTGGTTGAATACAGACTCTGTAGAGTCTTCTAAACCAGTATAAAGATGTTAAGTTAAGTTAATCCAAAAATAAAACTTGTATTTTTTTCACAGGAAACTAAGAATAGTGCCACGGTCAAGTGAAATATACTGATCAAGATCCTCACCTTGGTTCCCAGAAACAGGCTGACACTGTGATCCCCATAGTGGTGAGCTTACTGAGGAGCCTCGCACTGTAACCCACCAGCAAAGAAATGTTAAAAGTTAACTCAACTCAACATGTCGCTTCAAACAACAGCATAGGACTGAAGATGCAGCACAGTGTATGAGCTGACAGCAGCCAGCAACTCACTGTTTGCATCAGGGTTAGCAAACCAGGAGCTGCCCGTGACCCTATTCCTCCCCCAAGCAGCGGCCCTGGAAACAGGTTGCAATAGTGTGGTCTGGCTAAAAGACTAGAGATTGCAATGGAAAGGCAAACCTGATACCCAAACAAGGCAGCCAAACTCGGGTGTGCCAGACCGAAAGGAACAGATATCACAGCCTTGTTGTAAACTACAACACCGCATTATTTTCAGTACGAATGCAGAAGAAACAACATTTCTTTCACATGTGTGTTGCTAATCATGCATAGCACAGTCCTTTGCAGAAGTGGCTTGGCTTCGTTCGCTCTCAATCTTCCACTACTAAACACTGAAAGGGCTTAAGTAGCAGAATGTAATCCAGAGAAAGGAATGCGCTGTGTCGTAGTTTACAACTTGACTGCGATATTTGCACCTTTCAGTCTAACACATCCAACTTCAGCAAGCATTTTTTTAGTACCGAATTAGCATTCCCTCTTCGATCTCTTCTCCTTAGCCAGTCTGCCCTGCTGAAGCCTATCATCCAGGATCACCACGTGGAGGTGTAGAAGGGTCTTGGCAGCTTTGGTTCGCTGGCCCTGACAGTAGCAGTCAGCTATGGGTCGCTGACCACTGCAGCTCATGCGCTGCTTAGCATCTTGATCCCCTTTGCAGAAGTGAATCTTGCACATTGCGAAGTTAAAATCAGTCTCAATAACATATCAACTAGCAGTTTTTTACTAGTTCCTTGAGCAAACAAAAGTTTCCTAGCATTTGGACCAGATCATGCTCGATGCTGCTTTTTAATGAATGACAATTATTTGTAGTCCTCTTTCTATGAGACATTTCAGTCAAACCATCAAGAACCCCAAGACAAAACTGCAGATGACTGGGTGTCTCACTTCTGTGATGTGACGTGTTAGGTGACTTCATGAGGATGAAGGAGTTATCAGTTGCCCACCAGAAACCATGGATAATAGCGCCTACCATTTCCTAAATTTTCAACCAACGACCAACATTGATCTGCTAGGTCAACACCACCCACATGTTGGTTATAGGAATGGATTGGTAGGGGTGTATTGTGGTCTTTTCTACTGTACTTTGCATAATGTGAAACAGCGGACATTTCTGCACAACAAATGGTTGACAAAACAGACACTTTGCACTTGTCATGTCATAACAACCAAATTTCCTCTCTGAAGTACCTTAGCTTCCCCCTTTCTGATTTTTGGCTTAAACTTTGAATGGCCACCCTTTTCAACTTGCTCGAATAGTGGCACATGAATACGTTTGTTGGTGTTCCGAAAGCATTGTTGATAACTGGGCACTGGAAAACCATTGTCAAAATAAAAATGAACTTACTTTTCCAATATATGGGCTGACAACACCTAGCTCCACATGATGGCCAACCTCATAATGAATAGAAGCATCAATTTTATCCGTACAAAAGTCAAAATTGCAAATACAGCCATTTCGTGGATCTGCGTAGCATCAAACGTGTATGCTCGATGACCAGTAAAGGTCTATCTCAGGCAGTGTGACTATATCATAGCCAAGGGACGATGAGGCTAACATCTGGTCAGTCAAAACACACTGATCAGAGAATATTAGCCAGGCCCAGTAGAAATATACTGGACAAGACCCTCACCTGACCTCCTCGTTGGTCATCCTTAAAAACGGGCTGTTGCAGAGGACAACAGCCTGGTTAACAAGACGAGGTTCGACGTGATCTCCATAGTAGTGAGCGACACGTAGATGAAGCCAAGCATAGCACAGCTGCCTGGAGGACCCCAGTCCACCTTCATCAGCACGCTCGAGATGTGAGGAAAGCTACTGCAACCCATCACTTAACACCCTATCAGGATGAACAAAAGAGTAACCTACTCATTGTGGGCATTCGAAACAACAACAACATGTCATAACTAAAAATTTACATAGAAGAAAGTGTTGATAGAAAGACACAAATTTAAATACACTTACCATATCTCTAGCCATTTGCAGACTTTCATGTACTCGCCCACAATACATATAACATCTACACAGTGACTCCTGTACATCTTGTCTCACTGAAACATTATTCTCAGGCAACAGATCTGCGAAACGCAAAATTGAATACAAATGATAAAGCAAAGCATCTGGACAATATGGTCCCAAATGTTAATGTAGCTGGGAGTGGAACTAAGGACAAACTCTCAATTCTAACTAAATGCTCCCAAAATATGCCCAACACAAAGCAGTCTCTGACAGCAAAACCAAGCACCTGGTCTTCTCATGGCAGAACAGTTCCTACCAACATAAGAATGGTCAAATTCTGCCACTCTGGTCCCCTAACACCAGAATACTCTGAGTAGGTGAAGCCTAGCCATAGTTATCTCATCTAGGTCAAGGTAGACTTAACTTAACTTAACGTCTTTATACTGGTTTAGAAGACTCTGCAGAGTCTGTATACAACCAGTTCCATTTACATCACCTTCCTCTAGAAGCTGTACGCATCCAATCTGTTCTTAAATGCATTGACCGTCCCAGCCTCCACCACCTCACTTGGCAATGCATTCCAAGCATTCACTACTCTCTGGCTAAAGAAATACTTCCTAATATCTAATCTGGACCTCTCCTTAGTCAACTTGTAGCTGTGCCCTCTTGTCCTTGTTGGTGGTTGTACTTTAAAAAACTTGTTATAGTCTACTTTATCCATTCCTCTGATCATCTTATACACCTGTATTAAATCACCACGAATTCTTCTCTCTTCTAGACACTGAAGGCCAGTTCTTTTTAATCTTTCTTCACAACTGTAATTCTGGAATCCCACTATCAGCTTTGTCGCTCTTTTTTGTATTCTCTCCAGCATGTCTATATCCCCTCTCTGATAAGGAATCCACACCTGTACACAGTACTCCAATCTAGGTCTAACTAATGCTTTATACAGTTTGACTATCACTTCCTTGCTCCTATGCTTAATATTTCTTTTTATCATACCTAACATTGCATTTGCCTTTTTTACTGCTACCTGAACTTACTCTCTCACCTTACATGTATGATCTATTATAACCCCTAGGTCCCTTTCTTTATCTATCTTTCTAATATTGTTCTCTCCCATTCTGTAATTATGTTCCATATTGGATCTACCCATGTGGATGACTGTACATTTATCTACATTAAACTCCATTTGCCAGATTACAGACCATTCTCGAATTTTATCTAAATCCGACCTCAATATATACACTTCTGCTTTAGATGAGACACTACTGCATAGTTTTGAGTCATCAGCAAATTTTGCAATAATGGATCCCATACCTATGTCCAAATCATTTATATATATCAAGAATAAAATTGGTCCCAAAACCGAGCCCTGTGGCACTCCACTTTTCACTTCACACCACTCAGAGTACTCCTTATTTATACCCACCCTTTGCATTCTTCCCGTTAACCAATTTTCTATCCATTTGGCAACTTCCCCACCTATTCCATGTGATTTTAATTTTCGAAATAATCTTTGATGAGGTACTCTATCAAAGGCCTTTGCAAAATCCAGATAAATAACATCCACTGGCTCCCCTTTATCTAACATTTTGGTAACCTCCTCCATGAATTCTAATAGATTTGTTAAGCATGATCTCCCTCTGGTAAACCCATGCTGACTATTTCTAATTAGATTAAATTTGTCTAAATGCATTTCAATGTTTTCTTTGATTATCGACTCTAACAATTTACAGACTATGCTCGTTAAGCTCACAGATCTATAGTTTGCTGGATCTGCCTTTTTGAATAAGGGGATCACTCCCGCATCTTTCCAATCCCGTGGAACAATCCCTTGTGCAAGTGATTGAGAACATAATATAGCCAATGGTTTTGCTAATTGGTCTCTAATTTCAAACAGCAATTTTGGATGAATACCATCTTGACCTGGACATTTATCCACTTTCAACCCCTCCAATTTTGTAAAAGACTCCAACTAGAGCCACAGGCCTGGTTCCAGCACTCCTAGGCAATTATATATCTGACCCACCAATTATACAAAAAAATGTCAGTCCCTGCACAAAAATACTAAACAGATCACGAAAACAAAACGATGGGTATTTGAAGTCCACAAGTTTCAAAGAACCCATGATATCAAGGGAGATGAGACAAAGTGCCTAGTAATATTGAAGATAGATGATAAACTCATAGGTCCTGTACACACACTATGACATAAAAGAACCACTGCCAGTTAAGAATTGAAAAGAGCAGGCTCTTTGCAGCTGTCTAAGAAACATGTTTTATAAAAATTATGAAATGACTTCTCTATAAGCCACCTTCCTTACCCCTATTATAGTAAGTCAAAGAGAGAACAATTTTGAAAAAGAACCTACTATAACCCTGTCTGTTTGAATACCTTAATACCAAATATTCTACCAGTTTTGTAATGTTGGTATTGTGCCTTGAATGTGATAATGGGATCAAGATGCTGAGCAGCGCATGAGCTGCAATGGTCAGTGACCCATAGCTGACTGCTAGCGTCAGGGCCAGCGAACCATAGCTGCCAAGACCCTTCTACACCTCCACGTGGTGATCCTGGATAACAGGCTGCAGTAAGGCAGACTGGCTAAGGAGAAGGGATCGAAGAGGGAATGCTAACCCGGTACTCAAAAAATGCTTGCTGAAGTCGGATGTGTTGGACCGAAAGGTGCAAATATCGCAGCCAAGCTGTAAACAACGACACAACGCATTCCGTTCTCTGGACTACATTCTGCTACTTACCCTTTCAGGGTTTGGTAGCGGAAGATTGAGAACGAAAGAAGAAGAAGAAGAAGAATGTGATAATGATAATTAGCAAACTATAAAAAATATACTGACTGGGTTTTGTATCCTGCTCTAGTAGTAGAGGTACTGAAGATTGTCAATTCCTTGAAACTGAAATGACTTTTTGGTACTTGTACATTAAATTTGTCTTTTTCATTACACAACATTACAGCTTAGGAAAATGTTTCAACAATGAAAGAACAGTAAAAAGAGTGTATGTACACAATACAGTAACTGAAAAAACATACACTAAGAGATAAATCAGCCTACAGTGTCTAGTAAAGAGATGAATTCAAGGTGACAATACGGGTTTATAAAATAATCAAAGGAACGGATAAATTAAACTATTAAACATTTTTCAAAATACAACTACCTACAAGAATAAGAGGGCATACTACAAATTAACTAAAGAAATGTACAGATTAGATATTAGGAAATATTATCATTTTTTAGTCAGAGAGTGGTGAATGCTTGGAATGCATTGCCACAGGAAGTAGTGGAGGCAGGAACAATTAATGCATTTAAGAAAAGATTATATGCGCATAGCTTTTAGAGCAAGGTAATGTAAATTAAACTGGTTGTATACAGACTCTGCAGAGTCTTCTTAACCAGTATAAAGATGTTAAGTTAAAGTTAAAACCACTATAGTTATCAGACACTTAGTATTATACAGTTTGAGAAATTTGGTAATCCTGGAACAAGATGAATCACTAATTCAAGTAAATAATTTTGTTTACATTTATAAATTCATTATTGTTATTTTATGTCCTGGGGGAGGCACCTACCTCCTACCAGGCGCGTCAGCAGGGTTGCGGATTGCTGAAAGGCCTCCTAATTTGGAGGTTAGCTGCGAATAAATAAGCAGCCGTGGACAAAAACGGGTTTGCAGGCATGGAGGCTGTAAGGAGGCAGCCCCTCCACCATGTAAAGACACAACAGGCTAATCACCTGTTTGTCTTAAAACAACGATTACAAGTCAAAACACAGAGAAAACCGGACTGACCTCAACGGCGACGAACAGGCGAGAAATAAGGACCACGATTTACGGAACATGGAATGTACGAAGTATAAACGGAAAAGAACAAGAACTAATAGAGGAGATGAAAAGATCAAAATTGACAGTCCTGGCACTTACAGAAACAAAGAAAAAAGGGACAGGGCATTCTGGACCATGATGGCAACATGCTATACTACAGCGGAGTTCCCATGAGTGAACGAGCCAGGGCAGGGGTTGGTTGTATTGTGAATGGTAACAGCAAAGCAAACATTAAAGGATGGAAGTTCATTTCAGAACGACGGATGGTTCTAAGTCTACAAGAGGAGGATAGTCAAATGGATATCGTCACTGTGTATGCACCAAACGAAGATGAGAGCACTGACATAAAAGATGAATTTTATGAGCTCCTTCAAAGGACCATTGACGATTGCCATAATGAAATGCTTCTCCTTGGAGACTTCAACGCAAGGGTTGGAAACGACTATTCTAGATGGGATGGAGTGATCGGTAGGTATGGAGAAGATGTCTTAAATGACAATGGAAAACGACTGCTCAGATTCTGCAGAGAACAAAACCTTGTTATTACAAATTCAAGGTTTCCACACAAGCGTATCCATGCCTACACAAGATGTGAGCCGGCAAGAAATTAAAGATCCATAATTGACTATGCAATAGTGAGGAAAACTGATTTCAAGTATGTAAAGGATGCTAGAGTGTTCAGAGGACCAGAGATAGGAAGCGACCACTACCTAGTTAAAATAAAGAGAGAAATTAAAAAACACTATCCAGCTAGGCAACACCCATCAGCAAGCATGAAACATAATACACAAGGAGAAAATAAAATTAAGGCTTACAAACTACGAGAACCAGATGTTAAAAGGAGATACCAAGGGCTCATAACAACAGCAATAGAAAGGATAGAGGAATCTGAAGAAGATATGGAAATGCTTTGGGTAAAATTCAAAGACATCCTCAAAGAGGCTGCAGCAGAGGCATGCGGTCAAACCAAAGAAGGGTGTAAGAGAAAAAGTACACCATGGTGGACAGAAGATGTGAAAACAATAATACGAGAAAAGAAAAAGGCATGGAAGCAATACCTAGGGGCTAGGAATACAGAAGAACAAACAAAGAAATATAAAGAATATGTCAATTTTAGAACAGAAGCAAAGAAGACTGTGCTCAAGGCCAAACAGAAATCCTGGGAAGAATTTGGAGAGAAACTGGAAAATAATGCTGGAAAAAACCAGAAACTGTTCTACAAGACCTTAAAGAACACGAGGAAGGAAAAGGAATGCCCCCTGAAATTTGTTAAAGATAAACAAGGTGCGCTGTTGACTGCCCCAGAAGAGGTAATGAACAGATGGAAAGAATATTTCTCAGATCTCCTTGGAGTGGAGGAAAACTAAGCTCTGGAAGTAACAGTCCCAATTCAAGAAGAGGGAGCCATGGAGGGAAATGATAATATCACAATAGAAGAACTAAAGGCAGCATTGGAGAAAATTAAGATTGGTAAAGCAGCAGGACATGATGGTATAACACAAAAAAATGGTTAAATACATGGGAGCGGCAGGAGAGATGCTATTCATGAAGATTCTCAAAGCAGCTTGGCGCCACAAGAAGATACCAAGAGACTGGGAGGTTGCAATAATAATACCAATATTTAAAAAGGGCGACAATCGACAATGTGAAAATCACAGAGGTATTTCCCTTCTTAGTGTCCCCGGGAAAGTCTACTCTAGGATTCTAGAACGGCGATTAAGAGGTCTAGCAGAGCCAAATATGGATGAAACTCAATGTGGGTTTAGGGCAAACAGAAGTACTCAAGACCTTATCTTTACACTCAGACAGCTAAGTGAAAAGGCTCTTGAATATGATAAAGAGATGCATCTCTGCTTTTTGGATTTGGAGAAAGCATTTGATAAAGTTCCTTGGGACAAACTCTGGGAAGAACAAGGAAGAACATCCCAGAACCCCTGATCTCTGCCATACAGAGTTTCTATAAAAAATGCAGAAATTATGTGCGAACATCAAATCAAAAGTCAGGAGAGTTCAAGACCACTAGCGGAGTAAGACAGGGGGACATTCTATCACCGTACCTTTTCATACTCCTCATGGATGAAGTCATCAAAGCCTGCAAGGAACGGACAAAAAATATTAAGTAGGGTACTGGAAGATGAGACCAAGCTACATATCGGAACTAGCATTTGCAGACGATGTGGCCCTGATCACGAAAACCGAAGCACATCTCCAGATCAACTTGCAGGTCTGGGAAGAAGAGTTGAAGAAGAGAGGAATGCACATCAGCAACTTCAAAACAAAAACCATGGTGATCACCAGAGATGAAAAGAGACATCAGATAACCCTGGGAACACGAGCACTAGAGCAACTTTAAATATCTAGGAGTGGTAATAGACAGCAGGGGAGGAATCAAAGAGGAGTTAACTGCACGAACGGCAGCACCAGGTAGACTGTTCCATGCAATAAACAAAGGTTTCCTCAGTAGAAGAGAAATAAGCAGGAAAACAAAGATGGATGTATACTGCTCGACCTATGTGCCTGTCCTGACATATGGATGTGAGTCATGGGCAATGACTACAGCCCAAGAAAGGCAATTACAAACTTCAGAAATGAGGTACCTAAGAAAGGTGGTTCAGGTGACGAAAAGAGACAAGATCCGTAACCAGACAATACGTAGCAATCTTGAAGTTCAACCCTTGAAGACACGAGTGGAGCAGTCCCAACTACAGTGGTTTGGCCATGTCTGTAGAATGGAAGAAGATCGGATACCAAAGCGGTCATGGGGGATCAAAAGTCAAGATCGCAGACCCCGAGGACGTCCCAAAGTACGTTGGGAAGACAACATACGACAGTCCCTAAGTGATTGAGGGCTGGATTGGAAAGAGGCCAGGAAAAAGACGGCGGATAGAGCAGTGTGGCGTTCTCTTTGGCAAACCTCTACACCTCACGGTAGAAGAGGAGCGACTAAGTAAGTAAGTTATTTTATGTAGGTTATGGCTATAAATAAATTGCATATTTCAAACAGCAATATTGTACTATTCTAAATTTATTAATCTTATACTGTGTCAGCACTGTATTCTTCTTCTGTCCAGGAAAGATAATGAACTCACCTAATGCACGTTTATACCTTGCTCCGGCCATCTCATATTTCTTCTGATGGTAATGAAAATCGCCACTGAATTTAAACATATGTGGAATCTGTTCTGGGTCCAATTCTGTTGTGTCGGGGCAATCATTTTGGTATGATGACACAGCTGATTCAAACCACTGACAAAAGATAAGATAGTCTTGATCAAATTATGCCACAATGACATCTGCAATAAATCTTTATACTGTAAATAACTAGCATTAACCCTTTACACCCTAACATGTCCAATATTTTGTGTGAGGATATCACAAATTTTATTTTCTTCAATGTAATTTCCACTTTCATATTATACTGAAATAGCCTTTAGAGAACAAAGTGGACTAGTGTAACACGGTTCACAACATGAAGGTTCTAGGTTTGCTACCCTATCACAGCACCAGGCGTTACTCAGGGGAAGAAAACCCTTAAAAAATTCAGTTGGAAACAGACCCTAACATAAAATGTATGCCGAAGTTGGATGCACTGAGCCGAGAGGCACAAAATAAAAACTTAGTGCAACGCAAGACCGCCTTGGGAAACAAAGAAATAAGGCGAAAGCAAAAAAAAACAAAATTGCACTTCAATTTCATTTGTTAACACATAGTATAGGAATGAATAGATATTTCCTATTTAAAGGTTAGGATGTAAAGGGTTAAGTAGTGACAGTGAGGTATAATGATCCGTAAATATGGGAAATACAAAAGATCATAGATCATTAACTTTCTAAAAGTACATGAAATTATGTAAATAATTATCCTGTTATTTATGATTAAGTACACGCATAATTAGTCTGCAAAATTCTGCTAAAGACGGAGGTATTGGAGCGAAAAATGCAAATCTCAGTCATACTGTACACTAGCAACACAACGCATTCCGTTCTCCAGATTACATCCTGCTACTTGGAAAGCACTGTTCAGGACTTGGTAGTGAGAGACTAAGAATGAATGCAGCAGAAGAAGAAATCTGCTCAGTAGCTATTGAGTCATCCCATTATAGAACGTCTACAGGTAATTTAAACAAGAAACTGGTGACTAGAAAAGCAGTGTCCCATTTAGTGATTGAACACATTCTACCTTATACCCTTGTTAGCTACAGGCTAATGAAGGAAATCTGAAACAATGGAAAATATTTGCATATAACATTTACAAAGGCTTCCAATTCAAGAAAGAAACAGTTGCTTTGGTCTTTGACCTGGAGGATGAACCGGAACATAATAGAGGGGGCTGTGATACCTTGATGCATTTCCTGATAGACTATATCTTCTTCTTATTCTGTGTTTTAATTTTTTTTATCATGCTAAATCTTCAATCCTGTCACCAGGTTGGTCCATAGTCCTTTCCAGGTCTGAGCAAAAGCCCCAAAGCTTTTGCCTCAGTTCTGCTCTCTCTGGCCAGGTCTGACATCTTAATTCTCCGTGGGCCGGTTATTCTTGAAGTACATGATCAGGGATCTGAGCTCCTGTTCTACATGGACATTCATTTGTTTGGGAGATTTTGATCCAATATAGGTGACCCAGTAATCTGCGGTGGCCCGTTCTCATGCGGAAAATTGCAGTTGTGCCTTTGGTCTGGACTGCTACTCTCTCCCATTTGATTTTATACTGGCTGCGAATGATAGTGTTAGCCTTCTTATATGGCACTTTATGTGTGTATTGTTCCATTTTTCCACCTGGTATGGATAGTGCATCGGCTATCTCGTTTCCCTTAATTCCACAATGAGAGAGAAACCACTGGAGTGCTATCTTTGAGATCTTTTGTAGCATTTAGCTATGTTTTAATTGTATGTGATATGTTCTCGTTTATTGTGTTCTTTACCGATTCGAGTTGTGCTTTACAGTCTGTGAAGATCTCTATACTGGCATGTGTGTGTGCTACCAATTTGGTGACAATTTTCAGTTCTTGGAGAAGTGCCATTGATTGTGCCCTAAGGCTTGAGGAAGTTTTCCCTATTGGAAAGGACATGGGTTATCTTTCCATTATTTTGTCTTATAAAGATGCCTTCTCCACCATTTTTTGCTGCCCCTTCTGCAGATCCATCTATGTACACATGTGTCCATTCTTTGGGGCCGTATTTGCCTTCAATCATCTCTTGAGCCACGGCTCATAGGTGGGGAGCAACCGTATAATATTTATTTTCTATTCCTGCACGTCTGTGTTGATTAAGACTGTGGTTTGGCTCCTCATAGCCCACCAGAATTTTCATTTCTGTGAAAAATTTGGGAAATATAATATCCCACAATCAATACTATTGTTGCCATCTATTAATCTATTTGAAAGTATTGACTATTGTCAGTTCTATCTACTTTTTTGCCACCAGTGTCAACTACAGCAGCCATTAATAGGCTAGGTATCCTCAGACTGTCACTTTGAAAGCTTGGAACTTAGGCTATGTCTCTGTAGAAGTACAGTACAGGTCAACTAAGACTAAGAATAGTTACAACAGTTTTATTTAGTTTTAAATGCAATTATCATTCATAGAGATCATCACCATTGTCTAGTAATAGTATCAGTATATACATATTGTCTTCATTCATTAATTCAACAATTACAAAAACAAAAGTCGTCAATAACTCAATAAGTAGGACTAGGAATCTCAGTAGTCTAGGTCTTATTGTCTTTAAACTAAAGTTAATATAATTAATTAATAATTTTATTAATAATAAATGCAATTATTGAATTAATTATTTAATTTAATTTAATTTTCATGTCATAATAAAAAATTAATAAATTAAATACCTGAGGCATGACCGTTTTTACACTGTAGGATAAAATAATATCATCTCTGCATTTTTCTCTTGCAGTGTTTAAGTCATCGTCATCAAATGCTAGTCCAAGATCCATATTAAAATGTACAACAATATCCTGCACCAGTCAGTCAGAAATAATTCGTTGAAGAAACGACAATTAGGTAAACTTTTACATATACCCTGCAGTATGGTAAACTGCAATTGACGTAAAATAAAACAAGGTGCATTAATACTTTATAATATATAACCAATTTATTCATGAAAAATAATATATATTAAAATATGTAAATGTAGCACTCATTTTATAATTAGATGTCCTATTTCATAAGGAATTTTCAACGTTTTATTTGTGCTTGAATACATTACGACATAGTCTTGAAACAAAAACGCACGTCAGATCTGCCAAAATAACAGCGCGAGGGCCAGAAGCTCATGGATTCGGACCAAATTCATTAAAACACTGAAGTATTTGTTGGATATTTTAGTATTTCAAAATGGTATGCCTACATCTGTAATTATTATTAGAATATATTATTTATTTGATAGCCACGTTGAACACTTTATTATGTACATAGATTTAACAATTACAATCAGCTGCAATGGTCAGTCATGGTTCTCTCAACCTCTGAAATTTGTGCATTTTCAACGTCATTATTTTGATTATTGACTTCGCCTTCTCATATTCATGCAGATATTGGATATCCTTTTTCTGATTCCCGTGAAAACGGTTAAAGGAGCTATTCTCTTTTTTATCTTTCATATACGAACAATTTTTTCAAGAGCTTTCTTGAAAACGAGAATTAGAAAGGCTAAGTTAAGTCTTAAGAAGTGTAATCCGAAAGTGAAATCGTCACTTCTTTAACGCTAACGACTTTTACTACAGTACATTACATACAGACTTTTGCCCTGTCTATGATATCATATGTGATTGGTTGGGTGTGCAATGTCACGATGAGGTGAAGAAAAGTCTTTTACCACATACATACAGGGTTAGGCCTCACTCACTTTTCAGTCACCTCTTAGAAGAAATAAGTCAAAGCTGCAGCCGCTGCAGCGGTACTGAAAGTGAAAGAAGTTAGTGAAAGGGAAAGAGTCACATCTTATAACATGGATGCTCCCTCCCAGTGTGACAGTAGACATATTCTCATCCCTCACACATATAGGCTACCAAAAACCCATCTGCATTTGACTAGACAACAGATTATCATAGACGTGTAAAAAAAAACATGTAGACTATCATTGTATGGGACTATGGTCAGATACCGCAGTAAAACAGAAACTAGACCTACATTTTGACCTAACAAGGCCTTCAAACAACTAAAATATGAAAAATATAAGCTAACATATCATAGGGAAAGACATAAGTATGTAAAATAGAGATATGAATACATCTAGACTTATACTACATGGTAGAAGTGGAAGTGCACTCATTAATGGTAGATCACAATTGAATGAATCAGGCAAGTGATAGAAATGGCACTTCTGTCCCAAGCCTGATTCATCTGCTTGTGACCTACCATTACGAGTCCAATCGTGTTTCTACCATTGACGAGTCCCCATATGGTATCCAGCAGCTCTCATGTATGTGTTCATATTGTAATTTTATGTATTCATCTCTTCCTTTATGATTTGTTAGCTCATATTTTTGCTGTTGTCCATGATGAAGGCCTTCAGATCATAACATAGGTTGCATTTGTTTTTGTCCCAGTGCGATATCTGGCCATGCATAATTATTTTTTGTTGCACTTCATTTTAATCCACAGTACCGTCACAGCCTCTGAAAACATGTATGGTCCATAACTAGACAATATAAAATAATTTATTTTTTTAGGGGACGGAGTGGTTAAGTGACACAGATCACAACCTGAAGGTGTTAGGTTCGCACCCTATCACAACACCGGCCATTACCCTTGGGGAAGCAAACCCTTAGAAAATACAGGAGGAAGCAGATCCTTACAGAAAAATATATAAAATATACTGGTCAACCGCAACAGAGGTAACAAACCATCAACATGTAATAATGATGATCTCAGTATTCTCAAAAATGAAGTAGAGAAAGCAATAACATATATGGGCAATGGAAAAGCAATTACCACGTACACAATAAACATAGAAGTGATTGGGACTCTAGAGGAATTTGGTGTAAATAACAATTATTTTTTTAAGCGTTTACCTCATTTCTCTTCCCCAAGGTGGTGTTCCTTGCACTGTGTTTTTATTTGGCGCATGTTTGTTGGCCCAGTTATCCGACTTTTCTAAGGGTTTGCTCCCCCGGGTAATGGCTAGTGCTGTGATTGGGGAGCGAACCCAACAACGTTGGGTTGTGAGCCGTGTCACTTAACCACTGGCCCACGCCATCCCCAATAAAATCATTGATCTGTGTTATGACATCTACAATAGAGGATCTGTACAGCTTGACTTGATATCATTCTCTATCACACTACCAAAGTAACCTCGTGCAGCTGAATGTTAAGACTATAACACAATTAAATAATTAGTTGCACAGTAGTCAATGAAGTTCCATGTGAACATTTTGGATTTTTACAGAACTGTGACACAAGCAAGAAAAAAAGCATGTATATTCACTTATGTAGACTACAAAAAGATCTGGCATAAGAAACTAATTACATGTCTGAAAAACAGAAGCATAGAAGAAAAGACAAGAGTATCCAGTAACCTAATAATAATAATAGCCATCCATGCGATATTGATGGCAGCAGTCAGACAAGTTGTGTTGCATCTCACCTGTGGGTCTGGAGGTAGCTGTATAGTCAAATTCTGACACAGTACTCCTTCCGCACATGCAGCATTTAAGGTCAGAGTTGGACATATGAGTGTCAGTTTTATCCGCGTCTCAGAGATTTGGTGGTTCAACGTCATAACTGGCGGTCCTATGCCAAGTACTCCCATGAGTTTGCATCGATGTTGAAGCTTATTAGAGATTTTAAGGGACTTCTTTTTGTTTACCGACCAGACGCAGGCCCTCTTTCAGCTCACCATACATTAGTTCTTTGTAGGTTGTGATTGTCTGGCATGCAGACGCTTTTATCGGTCCACCTAATCTGGATCTTCTGCAGCAGTGTATGGATGATCTGTATTTTGATCTTTGTGATGATCTCAGTGACTGGTGCGCTATCCTGCTACTGTATTCTTAACAATCTATGGATGCAGCTTGTATGGAAGTGGTTTATTTTTCTAGCATGCCTGCTGTACACACCATATCTCACTGGCATACAGAAGGGTGGTGAGCACTACGGCTAGGTAGCTTTTGTTTCATATCAAGGCTAAGATCCCTACGATCTCACACATTGTTGCGAGGCCTCCCAAAGGCAGCACTGGCCTTGCGAATTCTGTGGTACTATCAAGAAGTACAGAAGGGCTAGAGCAGCTACTTTTAGCCGTTAATGGACATAGTAAAGATCAAAATCTGTTCATAAACATAAATAAAACAGATAATGATCACAGACAAAACACAATGTCAGCATAAATTTACAGTGGGTGGTGAGGAACTAGATCAGGTCACACATTTTGAATATCTGGGCTCCAGAATTAATAAAAACGGCGACTGCTCGAAAGAAATCATAAGACTAGTTATGGCAATACAGAGACTGAACATCCTGATGAAATTATGGCAGATCACCAACAAAATGATAAAAGTAAAAGTCTTGAGAGCCTGTGTTTTTCCTGTGGCAGTTTATGGCTGTGAATCATGGATGATTACCAAAACTTCTAGACAAAGAATTGAATCCTTCAAGTCAAAATGTTACAGAAAGATCTTCAAAATACACTGGACAGAGAAAAAAAACAAATGTAGACATTCGGCAAGAGTTAAGCATAGCGGAGAACTGGTTTATTAATTCCATTTTGGCTAGAAAATGCAAATACTTTGGTCACATCAAGAGACACAACTGTCTTGGGAGAACTGTGATGGAAGATATGATGCCAGGCAAAAGAGGAAGGGGTAGACCAAGAAGATGATGGCACTAAGATATCCAGGAATGACTGTGGCTGAGGCTGGAGTTTTGGCAAGAGAACGAGTTTCTTTCAGACAGACTGATGGGAGCGACGTTCTACAAAGGACATGATAATGATGCAATTATGTGGATTGTCAGTTGTTCAATTGCAGTATCATCATCTAAATAAACAGTCATCGTATATAGATTGTCATTCTTATTATCTATCCTTATATCTATTATTAAAGTACCCACTATAGCAAATGTTTTTTTTTGGGGGGGGGGGGGGGGGGGGGGGGGTTTGTGTGCAAATAAATAAATGTTACTTTTTCTTTACAGTTACCATTATCACTGCTTCGTACTGCTGTCAACCACCCAATGGTGAGTTTGTTGTTATCAATTCATTTCTAATTCTTGACTCACAGTGATGATAATAAATGATCAAATAATATATTAGCGTGTTTCTTCATCTAGAAAACGCAGCAACGGAGGACATTTTGGTTATGCTAGCTAAAGAAGAAAACAATAATTTAGAACGCCTGAGTTAAAAAAATATCAGAGACATTAATATATATAGAAAATGGCTCATAAAACCAACTACATTACACCTGTGTGTTTGGTCCCTTTCATTGCTGAAAGTGACAGAGCATGAACTCGCTATACATTAATAATGTTAAGACTTGTCAATCCCTTGAGAAATTCAATGGATATCCTCCTTTTTACAAGCAATAAAACTAAAATAAATTATAGACGCAATGTTTGTGTTATTTTAAATAAGTTGCTTCCTTAATAAATATTATCTTCTACGCAGTGATGTAAAGGTATGCAAGAGAGATTGTTAGGCTATTTATATCTCAGGTCTTACACTTAGCCTTGTTCCATCCAGTCTTGTAAATTGTAGTCCTTAATTTGTGACTTCAATGTGTCATGGATAAAAGGCGAATGAAGGACATTGCGATTTTGATGTGTGACCTACGTGCTAAGGTTGGAAATGATATAGACTTTGAAGAGATCATGGTATCTGGATGAAAAATTATCATGGGGAATTACTAATGGTCTTCTGTGCTTTCAATCAACTGGTGATTGACAATACTATATTTCCACATAAAAGGAGCCACAAAGAACATTCCTATCTACAGACCACAACAGAAAACTAAATTGACCATATACATAAATAAGAAATTCAGATCATTAATACAAAATGTAAAAGTAAATAGAGGAGCAAATGTGGCATCAGATCACCATCTTCTAGTAGGCAAAATAAAGATGATTTTTAACAGTATACAACAATGAATAACCACATACAATAGTTCAATGTTGAATTCCTCGAAAACAAGATCATTCAAGCTCAGTTTAATCCAATAAGGACTGCAACAGCTGATAGACATAGACAATGTGGATGAAAATTGGCAGCAGATAAAAAAAAACCTGTGGAAACAAGACTTGTAGAAATCCAATGTAAAGTGGGAGATACAACACAAAATATGGATAACAGCAGATACTATAACGAAGATAAAGATAATGAAAATGAAGAAAGCATATCTAAACCGCAGCAAAACCTGAGGTAGAAGAGTGGAAAGCTACGGAAAGATGATAAATTCACTGACCTAAATCTTATCTCAGCAGAAGTAATCAAAAACACCTCAATAGAGTTGTTATAATTACTTGATAAAGTTTGGAATAGAGAAGAAGTACCAGTGACCTGAAAGGAATGTCATGTAGTCAAATTACTGAAGAAGGGGGATCTGCTAAGGTGCACAAATTACAGGGACATAATGTTATTATCAGTGCTTGGGAAGATATTGAATAGAATCATATTAGAAATATTGAAAGAGCCATGTATAAACAATTGAGGGACAAACTGGATTGTTTTCGACGAAATAGGTCCTGTGTTGATCAGATAGCTACACTGCAGATAATTGTTGAACAATGTGTAGAATGGAACACATCACTTTACATCGGATTTGGGGATTATGAGAAGACATTTCACAGTTTAAACAGGGAATCACTTTGGAAATTGCTTTGGCACTATGGAGTGCCCCTAAAATTCACTAACATAATTAAGAAAATATTAAGGGTCCAGTTTTACGTGATGGAGAGCTTCCGAAGCCCTTTAAGATTGGAGTTGGAGTGAGACAGAGCTGTCTTCTATCACAATTTCTCTTTCTGCTGGATTGTGAAGATCACAACTTTTACATACGAAAATGGAATTAAATAGGTTTTGATGATCTAGACTTTGCTGAATGACCTGGCTTTTCCGTCTCACAACCAAATGCTAAATAAAATAAATATACTTAATGAATTACAATTGGGGATCACGATGCTGAGCAGCGCAAGAGAAGTTGGGCTAAACCTGAACGGGTGGCTTTAAATGATGGCACATGACAGGAAGACTCTGCTAGTATATGCTGAGGGCCAGTGCTTCAAAGGGTTTGAAGGTTTTCATTTATTGTTAGTGCTGCTTCTTTAACATTTTGCTTGTTATGCCATTGCGTGGTGGAGGGCTGCTTCCATGATGACGAACCTGTTTTGGTCCATTATTAATTTTTACATATTTACAGCATGCCTTCAAATTTAGATGCCATTGAACACTAAATCACTTAGTTGATGAACCTGGTGGAAGTATCCTCTCAGGGCTTGAACTAAATGAAAATTTTGATTTCTACTTCGTTCATATCAAGTTACCAGTTTCTCTTACAAAGGCCACCATTATTTGTAAGGCTGTTTTATCTCCATACAGCTTTTGTCTCACATCTGTCTCTTGAGGCCAGTATTATGCTCTCTTTTCCAGCGTGAGAATGTATCTTTATAGGATGTGTTTGGCGGTCATGGTATGCTCCCCACATGAACACCTGTCATCTGTCCCAATCCTAATTTTGTTGTAAAGACTGTTATTTGAGTCTGTTATGCCCAATTCTCAGTCTGAAGATGATGACTTGCTGTTCTCTAGTTAAGTTAAAGTACCGCTAATTTACTTTAATATGGTCATGACCTTATAATATATGATGCTCAGATCTGTTTGTGGTGAAGCTCCTCAACACTTTGCTAGTTTGTCTGCAGCTTCATTGCCTTCAATTTCGCAGTGGGATGGGATCCACTGTATGATGATCTTCATCAGGGATACTATATTTTCTTGGTGGATATCTTTATCTTGGATTACAAGCTCAGCTGCGGAATTCAGTGCCATTCATATGCTGGTTGTGCATAATAGATAATTCAGCCCCATATATAACTACACTGCAAACGTATTTTACCAAATAGAGAGGAATAAAATTCAGCTGTTCCTTGGTATTATAGCCTCCAGAAATGCAGATATCTTTATTATAATTTGTACCATTCTTCAGCTTATAATTTAAAACATGCGTGTTTATGATACATTAGATTTTATTGGAGTGTCATGAAACTAACTTGGCATAGAAACACAATAAAGAAGTGCATAGTTAAAGTTGTTGTTATTATTGCATTTTTGTTATAATCTTATCATTGATAAAAACATAATTTGCTGTTCTGTCACTATGGATTAGTTTTATTTCTTTTCTAGTCTTCTCCTTTTATATGGAGTCACCACTATCATCTACTCCTTTTTGATCTCTTTCAGTTGGTGGAATTGAAGAATGGTGAAACATACAATGGTCACTTAGTTAGCTGTGATAACTGGATGAATGTCAATCTCAGAGAGGTTATTTGCACATCTCGGGTAAGTATATTATTATACATTAATATTGGAGGCAGAAAAATGAGTTGCTATGTTCACTGCTTTTCCAGATTTTGGAAACAGTCAGTTAATTATTTTTAATCTCAGGTACGTTGAAAATATTGCATCACTCACTTAATTAATAATAATAACAAATATTTAAATCTCAACCACATCACCTCCAAAAACGAGCTTGAATTTTTCAACCTCCTCAAACATTGCAGTCTTAATATATCAGATAGTGTGTTTAATTGTTAGTTTCAGTGTAGCTATTAATTTCATGTACCACAGTTTATAAGATAAACCCAAGTCATGTTATTACGCGATTATGCTTATAACACGATACAGGTGTGGCTACCAATGTGTGTACGATGAAATGTTTTTGGATCAATAAATATTCAGATGCTTTTTTTATTTTGAATATGTGATGTTATTTTTGCTCTATTACAAATACACAATGTTCGTTCTTGTTGGAGACAGTCGTTCAATACATATATTGTTAAACTAAAGTACCGTAGAGGAAGTGAGACGCTAGTCCATTCAGGCACAATATACTGACTCGGACCACTATCTCTCTTCCATGTAGCATTCCTGGGAAACATGCTGTTTTTTCGTTAAGACAGTCTGGTTGACGAGATGTGGATCGATGTGATCCCCTGTAGTAGTGAGTGTCACGCAGATGAAGCCAAGCATAGCACAATCGGTAGGAGAACAACAGTCCACCTTCATCACCACACTCAGGATGTGAGGAAAGTTACTACAACCCGCTATTTACGTCCTTTTCAGGACGCACAAAATAGTAAACTTACTCATTGTGGTCGTTAAACAACAACAATGGGACAGCGTGGGCTAGTGGTTAAGTGACACGGCTCACAATCCAACGTTTGCTGGGTTCGATCCCAATCACAGCACCATCCGTTACCCTCTGGAAGCAGACCCTTACATAAAATACATGCTGAAGTTGGATGCACTGGGCGCAAAATAAAAACATAGGGAAAAAAGGCGAACGCAAAAGAAAACCCCAAAAAACAATAGTGCCGTAATTATCACCAGCAAAAACAAGAGTCATGTGAAATTTATAGAATTTGGTAGCACAATTCACTTATATTGTGATGTTGGGTCTAGAACAGTGTTATGGCGGAATTGAGCTGTGTGGATGAGTGTGTGTGTGTGTGTATGTATATATATATATATATATATATATATACACACATGTTTATGTGAAGAAGAGGAAACTGAAATGTTAAATATTATTGTTGTTTACATTTTGTGTACGCATGTGACAAATTATTTATAATTATACAAACTTGGCAGAACAGTTCTTATCACTTGAGTTCATAATTTGGTCACTATGCTTCAGTTTAGCCAGTTGCAGAAGTAGGTCTGGGACGATGACGCGCGAAACCATGTTACTCGGGATACTAATAATAGGACCACTGTCATCTTAAAAGACGACTATTGGGGGTTTATAACCTAAACATGGGGAAAAAAAACATTGTTGTCACACACCGCAAAAGCTCAGATGCAAGCTTCTTGTGAAGGACTAACTGCAGTTGAAACCTATGCTTCACATTGGAGCGAAAAAGTGAATGATTGCAAATGCTTGGAAACAGGCTTTCTTTAAAAGGGGACAGCTGCATTGGTGGCCTAAGTTTCACATTGAAGCGAAATGGTGAAGGATGGATGAATATATAATATATGTATATATAATGTATGTATATATATATATATAATATATGTATATATAATGTATGTATATATATATATATATGTATCTTCGTAGAACGTCGCTCCTATCACAGTCTGTCTGAAAGAAACTCGTTCTCTAGCCAAAACTCCAGCCTCCGCCACAGTCATACTCAGGCATTCCTGGATATCTTGGTGCCATCATCTTCTTGGTCTACCCCTTCCTCTTTTGCCTGGCACCATACCTTCCATCGCCGTTGTGTCTCTTGATGTGACCAAAGTATTTGCATATATATATATATATATATATATTGATATTGAAATCATGTTCTCAATAGGATGGTGACAGATTTTGGAGAATGCCAGAGTGCTATATCCGGGGAAGCACAATCAAGTATTTACGTATCCCAGATGAAGTTATTGACATGGTAAAAGAAGAGGTTGTTCAAAAGTCAAAGGGCAGAGGAGACTTCAAAGGTCGGGGAGCAGGCCAGAGAGGCAGGGGCAGAGGTGAGTACATATGGCTACTTTGATGTTGTCGAGTCAATTAACTACATGGCTAAAGAGATTAGGGATTGAAAAGGGAAGGCGTACCTGATCTAAAAAATGCAATGCTGAAATCGGATGTGTCTGGATGAAAGGTGAAGATATTGCAGTCTTGCTGTAAACTATGAAACAACATCATTAATGCCGAAAAAGAATTAACTACATATGAGATCATTAGCTAAATTTGGCTTAGAACTGCCATTGTTTGTACCAATTTTGAGCTTATAGAATTTCTAGTGAACTATACATTACGTGCATTCCATCGTCATGAGCCTGTCGAAGAACATGGCAGCACGCAATACAACTGGAAAAAAACTGTAGAGAGTAAAACATCCTCAGGATCTCACTTTTTCTCTTGAGTTTATGGTGGCATCATTCAGCAATGGTCAATTTCTGCTTAACTCTTAAGGGCCATAAGAATGCTATCAGCGTTCTTCCTGGCGTCCACTTGATGCCAGAAAAATGCTCATATCGTTAACAGCACATTGAATTAAATTTGTTTCGTTTTTATTTTCAGTGTTTCTAAATTTTAATTGACAGTACACGGTAAGGGGAGTAACCATTATATTTACGTTTCAATTGTAAAAGCTTTGACGTGCGTTGTGATCTTTCAAGTCAGTTTATCACAAAAATGTGTAGTGAACTTAGCCATTCAAGATTGTCTAATAGTAGGTTGTTTTTATCTATAGAAAAGGCTAGGGAGTTGTGTACTCTAGATGAATTTAGTTTTTCTGGTGTTGAATCGGAGTCAGACATAGAATATAATATTATTCAACCTACTGAATCTGAAGATGAGGGGGCAATTGTCACAGCCAGGACTTAGTGCTGCTAAAAAGGCACAAATGTTTGACTGCACTATAAACAGAAAAACGAAGATGCAATATTTCTAAAGCAAATTCTAGGGATTATGATAGCGAAGGGGTTTCAATGCCAAATTCCATCACTGCTGCTGACTGACTGAGACCTAGAACTCATTCATATTGCTGCCAAAATGTGGTCAGCCATGTGGAGTGAATGGAGACCTGCAACTCAGTGACACATTAACTCCATTTGACTGCCACACAAAAATATTTTCTTGTAGATATTATTCATATGTGTATTACTGTTATTCTGAAGTACCGGTATCCTAGACCAATCTGGATTATGTTTCATCGGTTATTCATGGATTGGTGACATTTTTTGTGTGAAAAATAGTTTTTATTACAAAAATGACAATATAATTATTAACAATTACTTGTAATATTTAATTAAATTCTACAAGACCTTCATATTCTTACTGCATATTCATTTTCCTTTCATTTGATATATAACATGCTTGTCTTCCTTGTGAAATAATTAAGAAAAGTCAAGTTTTATGAAGAGACTTCTTTTAGGAAAAATAATTCTGGCAAAATTAGTTAAATAATTATGGCCTTTAAGAGTTAATATTGGTAGTTTTTACTGCAGCTTATATAACACTGTTTACTGAGCTGTGTAGGTAAACTGATGGAGCGCATGATAAACACCAGACACATATTAATTCCACAACAAGCAGGATTTAGACAACACAGATCCACTGAGGACTAGATCACTATCATAGCTCAGGAAATAGAGGATGCTTACCAAGAGAAAAAGCATACAGTAGCGGTTTGGGTGGATCTAGAGAAGGCATTTGACAAGGTGTGGAAAGAGGGACTTAAAGTCAAGCTACGAAGAAGTGAAGTATCTGGAAAAATGTACAGATGGATCAGCAACTACCTCAAAAACAGAACAGCCAGAGTCCAAGTACAAGGGCAGATGAGCAAAAAGGTGGCACTGGAGCGAGGAGTACCCAAAGGGGGAGTACTGTCACCCACACTTTTTCTGGTATATACATCATCATAAAGAATATACTAAGAAGAGTCCACAGCTCCATGTTTGCAGACGATCTGAAGAAAATCTCACCGTAGCAAACAAACCGATACAGCAGGCTCTAACATCGCTAGAGGAGTGGGCGAAATCATGGCTGGTCAAAATAAATGAAGAAAAAACAACATGTATGATATTCTCCCTTTCAAATAAACCGTAGAACACCAAAATAAGTCTTAAATGGCAAATATTTGCGGCTAAACGACAACCCAAACTACTTGGGCGTCACATTTGATCGGCGCATGGCATGGAAAATTCAGATCGAGAGAGGCCGAATGAGAGCAAGACAAAGAATGGCAATCAAGAGGAAACTTGCTGGCACAACCTGGAGAGCAGACGAAAGAATACTGAAGAAACTGTACACTGGAAGAGTGAGACCAGTTCTCGAGTATGGCATGGGCAACAGCAGCAAAGGCGAACTTTGATAAAATTAGCAAACTTCAAAACCAAGCCATGAGAGTTATAACAGGAGGCATGAAGTCAACGCCAATTGTAGAACTTGAAAAGATCACAAATCTGCAATCCATGACCGATAGAAGAGACAACAAAGTCCAGCAGCAAGCAGAGAAACTCAGAAGACTGACAGACCATCCAATGCAACTGAGACTAAATAGATTTGGAAATGGGAAACAAAAGCAGAGAAACTTTGCAGAAATAGCCAAAGCAAAGATGAGCGAAGACCCTATGAACACCATAACAACACCAAAGCCCTTCCCTACTGTACGCAAACCCACCTGGAAGCAGCATATCATTCTAGAGGTTGTAGAAAATATACCAGGTATTGGAAACAAGAACAGCCAGACTGAAAAAGAAAGAAGAGACATAACCCTGACGCACATAGCGAAAAACTACCCAAGCATGGACTGGACCCATGCGAACACAACACAGAATGGAGGGGGAGGGGTATTCCTGAGCCAAACAAATGGTAGAAAAATAACACTATCAGTGGCAACTGGAAAATTCTCAAGCAGTTTCAGAGCGGAGGCAGAGGCACAAAGGATTGCAGTAGAAGCAATGCTGACAAGCGAAAGCAAGGAAAGCCAGATATTCCTGTTTACAGATGCCCTGTCTGTGGTTACACCACTAAAAAGCCAGAAAAATACTGAACTTAACGATTTAAGAACAGTACTCAACTATGCCAGCAGTCTGCACCAAAAAGAGTAGTGGTACAGTGGGTTCCATCCCACTGTAACATTCAAGGCAACAAGGAGACAGGCAGACTGGCAAAAGAAGGTGCAAGATTACCACAACCAGATTCTAGTGTGAAGAGTCCAAAAGGTGTATTAGGGACAGATACATGGCCAAATGGGAATCAGAGCATACTGGCTACACAAAAAATGATGCCTATTACCAGTTGAACAGAAGAGAGCAGGTCGTGGTCTTCAGACTCCGCACAGGTCACAACAGACTGAGGTACCATCTATTCAATAAACTGAAGATAGGTGGCACTGACGAATGCCAATGTAGTACAGGGAAAATATCCGCTGAACATTTGCTGCAAAATTGCCCAACATACGAGGACCAGAGAAAGCATATGTGGCCATCGCCAGTGCCAACACTAGACAAGCTCTATGGCAGTGTCGACAGCCTCAGGATGACAGCTGCTTTCTTTGAACAAATTCAAGTTGACGTCTGACAGCGTACGAAGAAGAAGAAGAAGAATTTAACACTGTGAACCTGAACAAAAGATGCAGCACAGTGACTGATAGATGGCTGCTTGCATCAGGGTCAGCAAACCAGAATTAACAAACATCCGATTCCACTTCTAAGAGGCTGTCCTTGAAACAGGCTGCACTTCTGTAGTCTGGCTAATAGAATTGGGATAACAGTGGGAAGACAAACCCAGTACCCAAAAAAAAAAAGGGCGAGCTGAAACAAGATGTGTCATGCTAAAAGATGCAAAAATTGTAAGCTGTGACACAATGTCCTTTTTAAAAACTGACGCAGCGTCCTTTTTGCAGGCTGTGACACAATGTCCTTTTTGTAGGCTGTGACACAACGTCCTTTTCAGGGTGAATGCAGAAGAACCTGATGCACATATGTGCTCTCTTTGTCTAGTCTCTGTTACTCGTTGGTTGAACCTTTTATAAACACAAGACTCACAATGTCGTAGCTCATAGCATTGGCCAGATACAACAATCCATCCCACCATGTCAATGTGGCGCGTACTCTAGAACAAGAAAATACATTTAGAAACTAAATGAAGAGTGATGAGTCTAAAGAAAAGAGGAAGTGAAAACATCTACCATCTGGTCACAAGAACAGGACCCAATCTAAGAAATCAGTGAAGAGCAACGTTGCAGTTCCATGTTCTTGTGATATTAAAATGGAGAAATATGTATCTAGTTGTTCGATTTTAAGTGTAGAAATGCTGTTTAGATTTTGCAAGTTAGTTTTATTTTCATGAAAAATGATTTCCCGTTTATTTATTTCTTTGTAACAGGTGCATTTCAGCCTGGTGGTCGGGGTGGCGGAAGAGGAGGTGGCCGAGGTGGTGGTGCCGGAGGAGGAGGGAACAAACCTGGCCGAGGAAGAGGAAACTGAAATGTTGAATGTTTTTGTTGTTTACATTTTGTTCATGCACGTGACAAATTTTGATACATTAAAAAATGTTTTGTTTTTTAGCGTTAGATGTGTAGGTCGTCATTTTATCGCTACAATGTTGTTGATCAAAGCTACTGATGTTAGCTCTTGGCGTTCATTTGGTAGCGGATTACAGTTGCTCTTCTTACAGCCCAAGGCATACTTGAGAAGTTGGACCTGGGTTCACATTGTCGAGCTCCACCTCATTGGCCAACTACTGCTGTGACCCAGCCTGTTTCCAGGAGCTCGAACGAGGATGTCAGGTTCACTCCTGATCTGTATGTTTCACATGATCGGGTCCACTTTTTGCTCCATAAGAGCAATATGGGATCATCACTGGAGATGGCTTCCTTTTAGTAAACGCGTATAAAATTTTATAATGTTGTTCTCTTTGGCATTTTCTTTAACTCTTCCCAGTTCATGCTAATTTTTGCAGAATTGTGTCTTTCAGTCCACAGAATCCACACGGGAGGAGGATGTTAAGATATTGTGCATGATTCTCTTTCTACAAATTTCTCTCCATATTACTTTACAAATAAACTACCTTTAGCAGCGCACTGTGCCAGAGATGTTATCATTCATTTAGCTTGTTAAACAACATATTCAATTATCTTTGCAATGATTTTTTTTGTTCACCTTGTTTCCTGGTGGATCGTGTTGTACTGTTTTGCACCTGGTGGTCCAGTGCATATGACTTCACCAATGTTCTTTTATAAATAAACTACCCATTAGTGGTATGACCTTGATGGTTTATGAATCCGAACACAAGCAATTCTTTTGAACTGTCGAGGACCTTCAGATTTAGCATAGGCAATTAATCTGAGTGCAGAAGATTATGATCCATTTACTTCTGTATTATTGTCACCACTTTGTTGCAGTGTTGTCTTATAAAGGGTTATAAGATTTAGATTAGACCCTGTTATTATGTTATTGTTGCTAATTACTTCCCTGCTGTCTAACATTGTCCACAAGATTCATAACCTTGTCTTAATAGTGGGCCCATACTTAATGATATATGATTCATAAAAACCTGTTAACAATTAAGAAAACTATAGTTTAATTTTAACTCACCTCGGTGGAAAAGGGGAGAGAAAATGAATGATATACCGCAGCATGTTTTTTTAAATTCAGAGATTAATGTGATGTGTCCTAAAGACCAACTTTGATGATCATGTCTGTTCATAATTTCCTGTATTATGTGTTTTTTATGAATTTTATTACTTTTTCCATATCAATTTGTTGAAAATAGGACATCATTCAGAGACCTTTGAATGATAAAAATAGTTTTGACAGTGTGGTTTAATGTTCACTTTGTTGAAACAAATCGGCATGAAATGTTTTGTAGTCTTCATTGTTTAAAATTAGTTTTCTGTGAGAATTCGTCACTGTTCTCCCATTTTCGCTCTTCGGTTTCTTATTCTTTATTTAATATTTGGGATATACAGACGTATACCAAACCCAAAGACAGTATTAGCAACTTTGTCTTAAGTGAAATCTTTATGTTGCAAACAGGACATTTACACTTGAACAAACACCTATATACAGAGTGACAGCAGACCATTGATTATACTATTAGCACTGGAACAGACAAGTGGAGGTATCACTTTCTGGATTGCTCCTAATTTTTTAGAACTGAGGAAGCAGCTATTACCACGACGCTCTCCTTCGTTAATAATTGAAATGTGGACACAAAACAACTGAAAAAAGCATGCAGATTTCACTACGTGATAGCCCTTTATCTCTGGTATATGAAAAAGTTTCCTCTTTTCTTCTTAGGTGTTCATCCTAAAAAGGAAGTTATGTCATAATTCACAATGAGGCTGTTATATCTGCATCTTTTAGTCTGATACAGCCGATTTCATCTGACTTTTGTTGGGTACCAGGTTTGCCTTCCCACTGCAACCATATTCTCTCAGCCAGACTACACTAGTGCAGCCTATTTTCAGGGCCACTTCTTAGAGGTGGAATAGGGTCTTGGTCAGCTGTGGTTCATTGGCCCAAATGCAACCAGTCTGCTATGAGTTGTTGTCATCTCACTAACTGCTGCATCTTCAATTGCGTTTTGGAATAGAGTTTACTTATTTGCATCTATTCAAACAGGGCCAGATTAAGGCTTTTTGAACTAGGACCTCCCAACATAAGAGCTATAGATGTCTGCCTTGGCCATAGATATCAGCGTATCATTATAGGCAATGACGAAGCTGATGATGATATTATTAACTGTAGCCTGTGCCTATTTGGTATTCATGTAATGACTCATGTTTGGTACTATTTTATTCGTAAACATTTTGTGCATCTGCAACAGAAATAAACTAAATGAATTGAGTCTCTTTCAGTTTTAATCAAGTATGTGTTACCAATATGTATGGTCAAAGAATATAAAGTTCAGCTTAACATATTGTCATGATGATTGGTTACAAAATATTTCTTCCTGTCTTTTACTGTCTAATAACGTTTCCACTATGTCATGAAACTCATAGGCGTCTCAGTCTCTATAGACCATGCGTGTGGCGCCCTGCAAGTAACTCTTCTGGTCTCTGAAGATGAAGATCCTGGGCTACCCAAACTGCAGGATCTCCCTCTAGGCCTCACTGGTGTAATCCAAGAGAATGCTAAGCATGACAATTTGGCAGCTGCGGGAGCTGCCGGAATGATTTAGCAATTTTGATACCAATAGTCTTAGGTGCTACCACCTCGGATTTTATGTCTGGGTTTACTCCCGTCATCATCATCATGTAGCATGTCCTTTATAGAACGTCGCTCCCATCATAGTCTGTCTGAAAGAAACTCGGTCTCTTGCCAAAACACCAGCCTCCGCCACTGTCATACTCAGGCATTCCTGGATATCTTGGTGCCATCGTCTTCTTGGTCTACCCCTTCCTCTTTTGCCTGGCACCATACCTTCCATCACCGTTCTCTCAAGATCATTGTGTCTCTTGATGTGACCAAAGTATTTACATTTTCTAGCCAAAATGGAATTGATAAACCAGTTCTCCTCTATGCTCAACTCTTGCCGAATGTCTGCATTTGTTCTTTTCTCTGTCCAGGATATTCTTAGGATCTTTCTGTAACATTTTGACTCGAAGGATTCGATTCTTTGTCTAGAAGTTTTGGTAATCATCCATGCTTCACAACCATAAGCTGCCACAGGAAAAACACAGGCTCTCGAGACTTTTACTTTTATCGTTTTGTTGGTGCCCTGCCATAATTTCTTCAGGCTGTTCAGTCTCTGCATCGCCATAGCTAGTCTTCTTCTGATTTCTTTCAAGCAGTCACCATTTTTGTCAATTCTGGAGCCCAGATATTCAAAATGTGTGACCTGATCTATTTCCTACCACCCACTGTAAATTTATGCTGACATTGTGTTTTATCAGTGGTCATTATCTTTGTTTTGTTTATGTTTATGAACAGATTTTGATCTTTACTATGTCCATTAACGGCTGAAAGTAGCTGCTCTAGCCCTTCTGCACTTCTTGATAGTATCACTGTGTCATCTGCGTATCGTAACTCTAGAATCTCGTATCCCCCAATCATAAATGGGTCGAAACATTCAATGTTATCATCTTCTCGAACATTTCTCATTATACATTTCGCATATATGTTGTACAGATAAGGTGAGAGTATACATCCCTGTCGGACTCCCTTTTGTACTGCAAACCAATCTGATGTTTGGCCTGATACTCAGACATCGGCTTGTTGATCTTGGTAGAATGTTTCAATGAGATGGACTATATGCAAAGGAAACCCCATTTCCTTCATGATTCTCCACAGATTTTGATGTTTTACCGTGTCGAAGGCCTTAGTGTAATCAATGAAACATGTGTACAGGTCTACATTAAACTCTCTACATTTTTCATAGATATTTCTTAAATTGAATATGTGGTCCCTGGTCCCTCTGTCTTTCCTAAAACCTGCCTGGACTACGTGAATTTCAGATTCAAACCTTTTCTCTATCCTTCTTAATAGGATTCGCAAGAGTATCTTGCTAGCGTGGCTGATCAGCGCGATAGTTCGGTAGTTCGTGCACAGCTTCAGGTTGCCTTTTTTGGGGAATATAAGTTGATTTCTTCCATGCTTCTGGCCACTCTGCACTGTGCCATATCTGTTTACACAGCTTGTGATAGACTCGAGCACATGCCTCTCCTCCTGCTTGTATTAGCTCTGCTGGTATATCATCACATCCTGGGGACTTTCCCTTTTTCAGGCTTTTAATTGCAGAGCGTACTTCTTCCAATGTTGGTTCAGGTTCTTTCTCATCCTTTGGTAGGGTTGTAACTGAGCGCTTTGTGCTATCTCCATACATGGTTCTGCAGTACTCTCTCCATCTATTCAGTATGTCTTTGGTTTCCATTAATGTGTTATCCTCTTTGTCATTGATGACATGTGGAACCGGACGGAATTCCCCTGTCAGTGTTCTTATTGCCTTGAATGCATCTCTTTCTCTGCCTTGTAGGTTTTCTATATCCTTACACGTTTCTACTGTGTATCTTCTTTTATCTTTTCTTATTTCTCTTTTCTTGCGCAGTTTTTAATATGCTGCGTTGGTCCCCTTACTTCCCATTTGTTTTAATTGTTGCCTTTCTGCAATGAGTTTCTGTGTTTCCTCTGTTATATGTGTCTTGTGCAATATCTTTGGAATCATTTCTTTTGCTGTCGAGATCAAAATATACCTTGCGTACGATGTCAACTCCTCAGATGTCATCTCTTCCTGTACAGCAAGCAACGCCTCAAATTTGTTTTCCACTTTAATGTTGTATTCAGTAGGTATTGCTGATACATCGAAGCGTATTGGCTGGCAACCTTTGTTGATCCTATGTAGTCTTGTTTGGAAAACTGCAAACAGTAATTCATGGTCCGTATCACAGTCTACTCCTGATCAGCGTTTTTGTTGCCAGCACATTTGATCTCCATCTTTGTTGCACTAGGATGTAATCTATTTGGTTTCTGCTGTTGCTATCAGGGGAGGTCCACATGTACAGTCTTCGTGGATGTTGTTTGAAGAAGGTATTGGCAATGGAGAGGTTGTTTTCTGTGCAGAATTCAACCAGTTTTTCTCCTCGCTCATTTCTGTGTCCCAAACCAAAAGGTCCTCGAACACTTCTCTCCTCTTCGGCTCTTTCCTCTCCGACTTTCGCATTAAAATTGCCAATGATGACCAAGATGTCTCTTTTTTCAACTTTTTTCCATCGCTTCTTGCAAGGTGTTATAAAAATCATTCATTTCACAATCGTCTGCTGCTGATGTTGGTACATACACTTGGATTATTGTTAGATTTCTAGTCTTTTTCTTTAGTCTGATTACAATTATTCGGTCGTTGACTGGATTGTAACCGAGTAGTGAAGGTGCTGTCTTCTTTGACAGAATAAAGCCGACCCCGCTTTTTCCACCCTTGTCCGTCCCAGAGTATATAAATGTTTCTCCTGAGGAGCTGGTACAGTGCCCTTGACCGGCCCATCTATGCTCAGAGACTCCAAGAATCTCTATCTTGGTTCTCTCCATTTCTCTTCCGATCATGAACAACTTGCCCTGGCATAGGCTCCTGACGTTCCAGGTGCCTATTCTTAGTTTTGTTTTTAGTCCCATTTCAGAGTTGTCCACTGTAATGCAGTCAGGCTTTAGGCCGTCATCTCTATTACTTGTACTGACTCTGAAATCGGCCTCTTCCCCAGTTGGCGTCGATGATCTGCCTGGCCTGAGGGCCTCGCCATCAGATCTTTGAGTTTCGTTTCTCTCGACTGTCATAAGTTTCTTGGCATTTTACCTCCAGTAGTTTGCCATTGCTTTCTGGACATTGTTCTGGCCACTTACCAACTATGGTCTCTGGTGTGCCCTTAGCCCGATACCAGGCGTTTCCAGCTACCGCTTTCAGAGTCGTTGTCGCACAGGTCGATCTTCCGCCTCGTCCACCAGCAGCTGTGTGTACTTGTCAGGGGTGGACTCCCCTTCTTGTCATTTCACCCACGTAGCTAAAGCCGTTGCCCGGGGGGTGGCGCTGCCGTACACAGGCAGACTCTAGGAGCCATACGTGAGCTAGACAGAAGTGGGGGAACCAAATAGGATCCTGGCCATCAAGGATGTGGCTGCCTCTCACTGTGAGGTGCTATCCCTTACACACTTCTGCCCTACACCCTACTCCCGAAGGCCCCCATAAATGTCAAGAACAAAAGCTACACAAATTCTACATTTCAATATTTACACTAAATATTATCCTTAACTATGTCACTGTACATTGACTGGTGATCGTATTTCGAAATGTTAGAATTGCTGAAATTTGTAGTACTAGAATCTCTGGCATATAGGCAGTCATTAAAAACGGAAGCTGAAAAACTAAATCACCACCAATATCCTGCAAGTGTTTAGATGAAAGTTTATGTGAATATTTTGGACACTTTTTGTTTGACATGTTTGTAGTAATAGCCCTTTTCAGTCATGACTGACTATAAGATGATACGACCTAGGAGTGGTATAACAAAATATATAGATTTAGCTTTTTTGTTTTTTTTCTCCTTGCGGCGTTGTCTTTTCATTTCTAGGTGTTGCAAGAGCTTTATTTCACCATGCGTGAGGTGGCCCTACAGGTTATATCTTCGCTTGGGTTGGTCTGCAGCTTCATATTCCCAGGATGATGGATTCATATTCCGGATCTTGATATCATGCTTCTAAACGTCACATACAACGATCGAGTTACAAGTGAGAAAATGTGAGAAAGAATTATAACAGCAATAGGGCCTTTTGAAGACCTCTTGGCAAGTGTCAAAAGAAAGAAACTCGCTTGGTATGGGCACATATCTAGATCAAATAGTCTTGCAAATACGATCCTGCACGGAAAGGCAGATGACGAAGAGGTCAACGCTAAAAGATATGGGAGGACAACATAAAAGAGTGGACCAATCTCCGATCAGAGGAGGTTTATAGATTGACTGCTATATTTGCACCTTTCGGTTCGACGTATCTGACTTCAGCGGGCATTTTTTGGGTACCTGGTTAGCGTTTTCTCTTCGATCCCTTCTCCTTAGCCAGCTTGCTCTGTTGCAGCCTGTTATCCAGGTTCACCCCCTGGAGTTGTAGACGGGTCTTGGCATCTCTTGTTTGCTGGTACTGACGCTAGCAGTCAGCTATAGGTCGCTGACCGCTGCTGCTCAGTATCGTGATCCCTATTATGATAATGATGCAAAAGTCACGCAGTTACAGTTGATGAAATTATTTATTTTGTGATGATTCTTCAAGATGAAGAGAATACAGTTCCCCCTGATCCTAAAGATGCTCTGGGGTGTTACTACAGCTTGAAAGGGATGTCTTACCAACGATTGTGTGTTGCACACAGATTACTACTTACCATCGCATGTTCAATCTCAAGTTGTCAAAAATTGAAATGAATAAAAAATATATCCAAGGTCTTCCATGTCACAAGAGCCACTGACCAGTTCAATTCAAGTTCCATCTATGTTCGACTGCAATGGATCACCAGTGTACTCTCTTGTCGTAATTGTGCAATCTGAGAGGCTTTTCCCAGTCCATCTCCTGATGTTATCCTCCCACTTATAACGTTGACTGTCCCTTGTTCGTCTGCCTTTCACCCTACCCTCTCTCTATTTGTGGTGTTTAAGCTTTCAAATGCAGATCCATCAGTATATACATGTATCTATTCATCGGGATATGCATCAATAGTTCTTTGAGCTGTTAGAATGAGAGTACTTGAATCTGAATTTTTGGTTCCATCATCTATTAATTTTGCCTGTATTTCTGGTGTTTTAAGGAAAGCTTGTGGAGGTATGTCTTTTACTACTCTCTGTAACTTTTGTCTTTCTTTTTGGTAGATGGTATCTGTCTTTGATTTCACTAACCCTCGGAAGACAGGTCAGTTTTACCCTACTAATGACAGGGCTTTGCTACGGTAATCATGCTAAGCCCGAGAGGAGCCGCAGACATTTGGTTCACGTACTAGGCGGATAAGCCAACGGTGCAAGGTGAGGGATTACGGCCGAACGCCTCTAAGCCAAAAATCCTGCCCAAAAGCAGCTCAGCACGAATGCAAAGGGAGGCTTCGACATGGTGGGGGCCCACGCTCCAGCCCCGCCCGGTCAAGCCGCAGAACGAGGTCTCTGCCGTCCGCTGATAAAAGCGGGCGGGAAGCTGCTCGATATTCACCCCATACGGCGATGAGGTATGAAATCATTTGTAGAAGACTTAGTTCTCGGTCGGGGTGCCCTAAGCAGTAGATCAGCTACCTCACTGCGAACTGCTGAGACTCAACCCTTGACCATGAGATATGTCCGCTCCCTAGGCGGACGACATCTCCGTGCAAGACTAGGCTTGTCACCTGGTCAAATGCACTATTTTGAGAGGAATCACAGGTCGCTGACATTTGGTCCACGTGCTTGGCTGATAAGCTACCATCTGAGGGATTACGGCCGAACGCCTCTAAGCCAGAATCACGCCTAAAATCCCAGCACCGCTGAGATGGGAGGCTACGATATGGCTGGGGCTTGCGTCCCGGCCCGATCGAGCCGCAGGAAAAGCACCTGGTAAAATGCACTCCTTCCTCGCTCTTTGCATCTGTCTGCTATCAGTCATTCCAATGGACGCAGAAGAGATGCAGTCCAGCGGACATTGCACCTCCTGCCCTATGGTGACAAGCTCCCGGGTGGCGGGGAATGCTAGGCGTACCATCACTGCAGATGAGCCGAGAAAATGAAGCGAGCAAAAAGATACCCCACCCATATGCATATGCTACGTTTCTGGCAGGACGTGACGATCCTGGGAAAAAGTCACACTGGACTGCCTCTCTTCCGGGATAGTACAAACTAGTACATAGTCCATCATATCATTGCCAAACGCTATAGACACGATTAGGGAAGACTCGATAGTCCTGCAAGACAACTCTGACCAAAAACAACTGCTGCCTTGCAGTTAGGCTGGAGACAGCCAAAGGCTAAGGAGGGCAACCCTACAGAAATGCCTGTTGAAATCGGATGCACTGAGCCACTGGCTAACAAATTAAATCAGCGTAACGTAAATATCGCTGTAAACAGCGTATGATGAAGAATATTTCACTAACAGAGTGAAGTACAGACTTTTGTTTAATTCTGCTTTTTGGCTGCCAGTTTTTCACAAGGAATCTGTTGGGTTGATCCCGTTTCATTCTGCTACTTCGCCCATAAACTTCCATAACTCCTTTATCCCTTCGCATCGCAAAAGGTTCCACTTGTGTATGGATTTTGTAAGCTGCAGTTGGTATAAGCCTCTCAAAGTATCCTTGTCTGATCCACACAATGTACTAGTAAGCCTCTTTTAGAGCTGTAGACAGACGCTTTATTCTTCACATTCTAGAAATGCTTGAGGTTGAGTTGTCGGTCAAGCGTGACTCAAAGATATGTCGGGTGTTCTTCTCTAATCAATTGGTGTTCTTTTAATCTCAAAATTATATTTTGTTTGACAACTTTGTGGCTCTTGGTGAAGATGGTAAACACTGGCTTTTCACAGTTGATTTTTAGTTTTCCTGCTTGGAAGTAGTCATGCAATCTATTCAGGTCTCCATTTAGCCTTCGTGCCCCACTATCAATGTCTTCATGGCTCAACCATATTGCCAGGTCATCAGCATACAAAGCTTTTCAACTTCGATCTGGGCAGCCAAGTCTTTGAAATAGATCAGGAAAAGAGTACAAATTAGGGATGAACCTTGTGGTAATCCTTCTAAAACTTCTTTAGAAGAGATCGCATCCTTCACCTTCGTCTGGATTGTTTGCTCAGTCTTGAAGTACTTCATCCAATTGTAGAGCTTGTAATGAATTCCCATGCTAAACATCTTTATCAGAAGACCTTGCCTCCAAACACGATCGTAAGTCTGTTGTAGGTTACCCCAAAAAAAAAGATGGGCACTGTATGCTTGTTGTTCTGGAAGCCATAATTGATTCTTTGGGTTAGCCTAAATAGCTGTTTTTTTGGGCTGAACACTGTATGTGCCTGGCATAAGATGTTGGATTTCACCAGGAATCAACAGAGACATGTGTTTATCATTATCTCTGATAATTTGCACAGGCACGATGTTAGGTAGATGGTTCATTCTGAGGTTTTTTTTTGTTTTTCAATATTGGCACTATATGTGGATTCCTCCATGTTTTGGGGAGCTTGCCATTTCCCTGTGGCATGTTGATCAATCTGAGGATAGCTTCTTTACCTCGAGTCCCCAGATAAAGAAGCATTTCATTGTGGATCTTGTGCGGTCCTGTAGCCTTTCTAGGTTCGAGTTTCTTCAGGGTCTGCTGTAGCTCTTGCATACTTCAAATATGGAGTCATTGGCTTGTGGTGCTTTCTCTTTGCACTTCAGGCAGCGCAAATGGTTCCTATCCTGCTCTGGAAGTTTTTGTGCTCTGTTCACAAATGTGAAGTAGCGATTAAAGTGCTCTGCTTTCTTTTGATCTTCAGTGATTGTTCTCTCTCCATCTATCACTGGCTTCAGGTTCACTCTCCTGTTTCCCCCGCACAGATTATCGACCAATGACCACGCTCTATTTCCATTATGCCTGTGAGATCTAATTTGGAGCATGTCTCAGCCCATTTTTAACTTTTTGATTTCTTGACTGTCAGCTTTACTTTGGCACACGCTTTGTTCTGCTGCATTTTTGCTTCTAATGATGGCATTGTTTCAAGGGTTGTTCTTGCATTATTTCAATCATGTAGGGCACTCCTGTATTTGTCTGTTCCAGAATGGTCTATATGATTTACAACAGCTCCTTGGGATGCACTGTGATGCTGCTTCTAAGATTGCCTTTGTAATTTCTTTTTTGATCATTTCAACACTGTTGGTTGTGTTTATAAGGATACAGTCTGATGTTTCTTGAAATAACTGCCAGTTTGCTTTTCTAAAGTTGCAGCGCATTTTCTGTTTAAAATATGTTCTTTAGGGCATTCTTATTGTTGTAAAGAGTGGCTTGTGATCACTTCCAATGTCATGAGGAACTTGCAGGTTGCAGGAGTTTATCAAATCAGAGGAACAGGTCGACTGAGAGACAGGTGGGCTCTGTGCAGCAGCGTTGGGGTAGAGTCTGCATTCTGCAATACAGACAAGTTGGTTGCATCGCAGAGCTCCTCAATACATGTTTCTGTACTGTTGTGGTCAGGTGTAATCTCATGATTGTATAGTTCCGAGCAGTATTTCGTCCAGCGTGTCAATACCTCTTGGTCTTCTGTAATGCAATTTCCATTCCTATCCAGTATTCTCGTTCTGTGGCCTTGTATAGACCTTTTTAGAACTTTGACAACCCTGTATGTTCCTTTGACATCATTTCTGCTAAATATCTTTACACCACTCAGTGATCCACGTCTCTTTCATCTTGAACCATATGTCTCCATTTATCAGCCTATCCCTACTGGGCCCTTCTGTAGTGTTCTTTGAGCCTTTCAATTCCATTCTCTTGTCGCACATATTAAGTACTTCCTTTGTAATCTAGCGCTTCTCTTTTGTATGTTTCTTTCCTATGATCTCTGCTAATGTGTCTATTATTAAAACTTTATGTTAACATATCAATATATAGGTCTTCGTGGGACAGTGTGAGGTGCAAATCTTTATCCTATCACACGGCACCGAGAGTTTCTATTATTTTCTGGTGCTTCAATTTGTCACGGTCGAATCTTATTATACTTGAATCCTTCCTTATAAGGTGCAAGACTACCACAAACAGATACTAGTATGACGTACGAAGAGTCAAAACGGCTTATCAAAGCCAGATACATGACCAAATGGGAAACCGAACATACTGGTTACACCAAAAACGATGCCTATTACCAGTTGAACAGAAGAGAGCAGGTCGTTGTCTTCAGACTTCGCACTGGCCACAATAGACTGAGGTACCACCTATTTAACAAATTAAAGATAGGTGGTACCGACGAATGCCCGTGCGGTACCGGTAAAATGACCGCTGAACATCTGCTGCAGAACTGCCCGACATATGAGGATCAGAGAGAGCAGATGTGGCCATCACCAGTGGAACTGCAAGACAAGCTCTATGGCAGTGTCGACAGCCTCAGGATGACCTCCGCTTTTTTCGAAAAAATAATGGTTACTGTCTGACTGCGTACGAAGAAGAAGAAGAATCCTTCCCTATGACTTAGGCGTAGACGCAATATCGTTATCAGTAACCATGGTCGTTTCATATATGTGCCATGGTGAAGCTTCTTGTCCGAGCAATGTTAATGTTGGACCTGAATCATTTCTAGACTAATATGTAGTATATTTGGATATGTATCTCTCCAGAAGGGCTGTACCATATCCAACGTCTAGATGGTTTATTAGGCCCCATTGTATATGTCAATAATATGGTTGTTGTATCGCGCAAATTCCAGGAGTCTCAGTCCTCGGTCATTTGTCTCCATGTTCCCATATGGTCCACAGGTTACTCGCCAATCTCTCACTGTCTCTTCTCCAATTGTGGCGTTCCAGTATACTTGTTTACTTGTTCAACCAGTATGCCTTCCTATGGTGTTTAATTTACCTGTTCCTGAAGCTTCTCGTAGAATCTATCTATTTTTCTTCTTCTTCGTTTGTTCTCAATCTCCCGCTACCAAACCCTGAAAGGGCTTAAGTAGCAGAATGTAGTCCAGAGAACGGAATGCGTCATGTCGTAGTTTACAGCTTGACTGCGATATTTGCACCTTTCGGTCCAACACATCCGACTTCAGCAAGCATTTTTTGAGTACCGAGTTAGCATTCCTTCTTCGATCCCTTCTCCTTAGCCAGTCTACCCTGCTGCAGCCTGTTATCAAGGATCACCGCGTGGAGGTGTAGAAGGGTCTTTGCAGCTCTGGTTCGCTGGCCCTGACGCTAGCAGTCAGCTATGGGTCGCTGACCACTGCAGCTCATCTACCTATTTCACACTCATCATAATCTGATGTGGGTGCGTAATACTGTAGCAGTTAGTTAATTAGTTAGTGAGTCACCCATCGCAAGCGAAGATGGCGACAGCGTCAGACATGTTTATTCAGATGTTACCGCATATGACTACAGTCCAATCGGAGCGTGACAAACTCTACCGCACGTAGGATACACAGGAACAGCACTTGTCGTTGAGCAGGCTTGAATTTTTTCCTTTCGTACAACTCGCTTTTTCTGCCCCTCCTGCAAGCACAATTAGTGACGGCAGTACGCCAGGCTGAGCGGTTCGGAGCAAGCAGCTCCGAGTCAGCAACATCAATGGAGACACTTTTCAAAGAAATGTTTAGAGTGTCTTTGTATCGTGTCTTTTGTCCCCCAATGCGGGCGCTGTCCTGTCATGAGCTCACTGTACAACAGTTGTTTAGGGAGGCGCTCATCTGACATGCGAACAACATACACTATCAATCTGATATGGTCTCTCTGTAGCAGCGTATAGGTGCCAGAGAGTCTAGCTCTGTTGATGACTTCAGAGTTGGGCACTGTGTCCTGCCAATCGATCCTGAGACAGTTTACATGGAAATGATTAAGTTTACAGACATGTCCATGTTTCGCATGTATACAGAAAGGTGGTTACCACAACAGCACAATACACACTAATCTTGGTGGTAACACTGATTCCCTGCCGGTCCCAAATATTTTCTCGCAGTCTTCAGAAAGCAGCACTCGCCTTGGAAATCATGTTGTTGATCTCAGTCAATATTTCCTTCTCTGGTGAGGGTACTGCCAAGGTAGATAAAGCTATCAACTGCTTTTAGGCGTTGTCCCTTACAGTGACGTTTGGTTCGTGGTAGGGCTTCCCGGGCGCAGGAGGAAACATTACCTCCGTTTTCTAGATGTTTACATTAAGACCACAATTAGTGCACGCAGTTGAGATCTCATTCGTGATTGCCTGCATGTCCTGTTCTGAACATGTGTTAATTATGCAGTCGTCGGCAAAGAGGAGATCTAAGATAGTTGCTTCTTTCAACTTTGTGAGGGTCTTTAGGCGCCTCAGAGTGAATAGCTGCGCATTCGTCCGGTATCTGATCTGTATGCAAGTGTCACAGTCACGTGTTGTATCAGAAAGTATGGCTGAAAAAACCATGCTAAAAAGTGTTGGGGCCAGCACACAACCCTGCTTGACCCCATTTATGACTGGGAATGCTGCAGGAAGTGCCTGTTGACGGTGTCAAAGGCCTTTGTCAGGTCAAGAAAACTCGTGTACAGATCAAGATGCTGTTCCTGACATTTAGCTTAGATTTGACGAGTTGCAAAAATCTTGTCAACCATCCCACGACCAGCTCGGAAACTACATTGACTCTCTGGGAGTAGCTTCTGCTCAACATGCGTTGTTAAGCGGTTGAGCAAAACTCGGGCTTAAATGTTTCCAGCCATCGACAGGAGGGAGATCCCCCTGTGGTTATCACAAGATTGACGATTGCCCTTGTGCTTGTACATGTGGACAAATGTGGCATCTTTCAATTCCTGCGGCATATGACATGTATCCCAAATTGAGCAAAAGAGCTTTGTTAGCTTGTGTAGCAGCACAGGACCTCCGGCCTTTTAGAGCTCAGCAGGAATAGCATCTGACCCGGGTGCTTTGCCACTGGACATTAAGCTGATTGCTTTCTCAACCTCATCTGTACAGGGCGGAATGCCCAACCTGAATTGACTTCAATTTGAGGCATATATGTTAGGGCTAAATCACTGATAGGGGGTGGACAATTTAGGATAGTACTGAAGTGCTCTGTCCATCGCTCCAGAATGTCGACATTGTTGGTCATGATTGCCAGGTTATCAGCATTAAGGACAGGAGATGAATGATAAGACATGGGACCATAGATCGTCTTCAGGGCATTTGCGTCTGTGTACCGCCGGATAGCATCTGCTTTGCTATTAAGTCAGGCATCCTGCATAGTTCTAAGCTGGTTCTGGACAGTCCTGCGAATATTGGTGAACTCGAACTTTTTGGAAGATGAAGAGGGATTGTCTTGGTGAAGTCTTTATAAACGGTGTTTTTCTTCCAGCAAAGTCTTAATAGCCTCATCGTTGTCATCAAACTAGTCTTGGTTTTTGCGAGCTGCATGACCCAAATACATAGAAGTGGTAGAGTAGACAGCATCCTCCAGAAATGCCCATTTGTCTTCGACTGTCTCCGCACGTGGCTGTGTGTCAGTCAGTCGGCTGTCCAGAGCCCTGGAAAAGCGTACCGCATGGGTCCCACTGGAAATGTTAAGTCTCTTCTCAGGTTTTCGACCCTTGTGACGTCGCCTAGGTTTTATGTGGAGGTTAAACTTTGACACAATTAGTCTGTGGTCTGTCCAATACTCGGCACCGCACATAGCCTTTATCACTCGCAAATCTTTCCCTCTTTCTAATGAGGACATAGTCAATAAGATGTCACTGCTTAGAGCGGGAATGCATCCACGACGTCTTGTTGCGAGTGGACAGCCGATACATTGTGTTGGTGATGGAGAGATCATGGATGGCACAGAGGCCCAGCAGTAGCAACCCGTTGCTGTTGCACTTGCCCGTGCCATGTACCACAAAACACTTTCCCAGAACTGATGGTCGACCCTTCTCTGGCATTGAAGTCACCAAGGATAACAAGCTTCTCGAACTTTGGAACCGACAAGATGAGGGAGTTCAGCTCCTCATAGAATGCATCCTTGATATCCCCAGGATTAGTCATTGTTGGGGCATAGGCGATGATCACTGTAATACTCCTTCTGTGTCCCAGTGAGAGTTGGACAGGCATTAGCGGATCATTGATACCCTTTGGTGGCCGTGTCCCAGTGAGAGTTGGACAGTCATTAGCCGATCATTGATACTCTGTGGTGGTCGTGTCCCAGTGAGAGTTGGACATACATTAGCGGATCATTGATACCCTGTGGTGGTCGTGTCCCAGTGAGAGTTGGACAGGCATTAGCGGATCATTGATACCCTGTGGTGATCGTGTCCCAGTGTGAGTTGGACAGTTATTAGCCGATCATTGATACCCTGTGGGGGTCGAACAATTGCGCGGACTAGATGGAACCTGATGATGAATCGGACTCCAGTCTCTCATCTTTCTGTTATGCCGTGCCCACTCCAGAAGAACGAGTATCCGCTCACAACTTCTGTGATCGGACATTCTCCTGGTAATCTGGTTTCGCTAAGAGCAACCACATCCACCTTGTGACGCGCCAGTTCTCTTAAAACTAGTGCCGTCCTCCTTTCGAGTACATCGGCCTTGGGGCTGTCAAGTAATCTGTGCATGTTGCACGTGCCGAAGTTAAGAGCCTTCATTTCGTATCAATCACGCTGTACATTTAAATATGTATGGCGTTGTAACTTGCGCTTAAATAAATTTAAGTCAGTTGCGCTGTCGTCAGCCTCACTCTCTCGTCCTGAGTTACCCTGGCCCAGTGGCAAAACGTAATCAAGACGAGTGTAGATAGCACATGATGCAGAACACTGTATCACTGTGATGTTAAATGGCGTTGCTTTGAGTCGTAGATCTTTGTCGGCAGCCCAACACATATCTAGCAGTATTTTTATGAACTAGCATCTTCAATCTATGTAAATGTTGGGCTTCCCTGCCACTGTAATAGAATTTGTAACTTTCCTCTGGGTTATACTCCCCGAAGTTGTTTTTTTCCAACGAGCCTCACATATTCCGAGGACATTTTATCGGTTTTTGTCCATGTCGTGTCTCAGCTCTATAATTTTCCAGCACGGATTCAATGTTCTGACATTCCATGTTCCTAAGACAAAGTTTTCCTTTCTGAGTTTAATATTATCACCAGTTGCACACTTGTCACCTCCGCCCTAGTGTAGGCGCGATCATTATTTAGCCGGGATTCGACAGAGTGGGTATGGTGGATTCTGCTTATGTCTTGGACCGCTGTCGCTTGGCGGGGCACATCTCCTGTCCAAGCCGTGGGCCTAAATCTGACCTGAGAAAGATCATCCCTCCAGGCGAGTCAGAGCTTCGTTAGCCTATGACCTCATGGTCATAGCTGCCCAGTTTGCACCCAGTGAAAGTAAGATTGACTGCCGTTACCACGCCAATTGGTACGCCATTATCCACCTATATATGTATGCAAATATGTATGTATATATGTATGCGTGTATGTTCTCGGACATCAGAGCCAATGCGGATATGTCCAGGATTGCCCCAAGGATCGCCACTTTCACCGGTGCTGTTCAACATTTACACATTAAAAGTGGCCAACATGTAACCTACACAGCCGGGGCGGACGTTAACATTCGCAGATGATATTCCAATCTACAGGAGTGGTTCTGATAGGCATGAAATGGTTAGTGATATTCAAGACACCTTGCAGGCAATCTCAAAGTGGTATGGAGACTCCAGTGCACAGATTAATCCAAACAAGGCCGGTGTGATGTGGTGTTCATTGAACAACTGCATCGTGAAAGACAACCACCCTAGCATCACATTTGATGGCTGTGTCATAGACAGAAGCGACAGGTTGAAATATCTTGGAATAGCATTTGACCGCAGCTTGACCGAGGAGGGAGTTGGGGAGGAGAGAAATGGTTGGGTTGAAGAGTGGGGGAAGACTGCAATGGAGATGTATGGAAAAGGTGCGGGAAGGGACAGCCTTTAATTGTTAAACTCCTGTTGTATCTTTCATGTTGCACTGATCAGAGGATGTTTTACACGGGTTTGTTAATCTTTCGTATCCTCTAGATCTATATGGGGCCACAGGGCGAGGGTACAGGTTCTGTTGAATTCTGTCAACAGTATGGCTAGGCTTGGCTTGGCTTCATTCATTCTCAATCTCTCGCTACCAAACACTGAAAGGGCTTAAGTAGCAGAATGTAGTCCAGAGAACGGAATGCGTCGTGTCGTAGTTTACAGCTTGACTGTGATATTTGCACCTTTCGGTCCAACACATCCGACTTCAGCAAGCATTTTTTTAGTACCGGATTAGCATTCGCTCTTCGATCCCTTCTCCTTAGTTAGTCTGCCCTGCTGCAGCATGTTATCCAGGATCACCGCGTGGAGGTGTAGAAGGGTTTTGGCAGCTCTGATTCGCTGGCCCTGACGCTAGCAGTCAGCTATGGGTCACTGACCACTGCAGCTCATGTGCTCTGTCAACAGTATCCCCACATTGAAATGTTTCTTTGCTTTTTTGTGTGTCTCACTCAGCGTTTGGTTAAGTGACTGTGAGCTTCGCTTTCAAACCCAAGGTGGTTCAAATCGCATCTTGTCCGGTTATCTGTAACCGGACATGTGGGTTTTTTTATCATGAAATTGCCGTTTAACCTGTGCAACCCAGTACTAAATGCGTTGTTATGAAATCAAGGGACAATTTGGAGCTGCCATAGGATCTACGGGGTTGGTGCTCTGTCGTGGGCACTTTCTGCAATGAACGGAACTGTGCATAATTCGGGCTACCAGGTGCAAGGACGTTCGGTTCTGTGAGCCATTTTTCATTATTTTCTTTTCTCCGCAATTTGAGATAGTCAACAATTTCAAGATATAGGCGAAAATTATTTAGGTTACCACCGGGGACCCTGATGAATAAAGAATAATCCCACTGCAACGTTTCAAGCTTGAACTCAGACCAGGCAGACGTTCATTTGAACATAAGAAACGTTACGGAGACTCCTCGAAAGTGTCTCTGAAAAGCTCCAACATTGGTGTCACATCACGGGAACTGCTTGCACAGAATGGTTACACTAAAGGTGCTCAGATAGCAGAGCAAACCTCCATCACGGAGGTTCAGAGTAATCATGCCGCCTAAAGAACAGACTCTCGACGACTCTACAACCGACTCCTCGCATGAGCGGCAAAGTCTATCGTGTCAGGATTGGTCTCCTATAGCCATATGGCTTGGCTTCGTTCGTTCTCAATCTCCCTCTACCAAACCCTGACACAGGCCTAAGTAGCAAAATATAGTCCGGAGAACGGAGTGCGTTGTGTCGTGGTTTACAGCTTGACTGCGATTTTTGCACCTTTCATTCCAACACATCCGACTTCAGCAATAATTTATTTAGTACCGGGTTAGCATTCCCTGTTCGATCCCTTCTTCTTAGCCAGTCTGCTCTGTTGCAGCCTATCATCCAGGATCACCGCGTGGAGGTATAGAAGGGTCTTGGTAGCTCTGGTTCGCTGCCTCTGACGCTAGCAGTCAGCTATGGGTCGCTGACCGCTGCAGCTCAGCATCTTGATCCCCTATAGCCACATGAGAACACATCTTGCAGCGCAAGTATGATGCTATCGCCATCTTCTCTTGCGATAGGCAACTATTCTATAAAAGGCGACTATAGAGGGTTGTGTAACCACGATGTTGACGCTAGGATTAACAAGTTCAGATTTGCCCTAAACTCCCTTCGCCTAGTATATAACTTGACGGCATTCTCTGGAGAGATTACGATCAGGACGTTTAAAAAAATGTAACATCAGTCCTGCTATATGCATCTGAGACATGGCAAGTGACTGAGAGCATCTTCTTCTTCTTTTTCTTCTTCTTCTTCTTCTTCTTCTTCTTCTCCTTCTTCTTCTTCTTTTTCTTCTTCTCCTTCTTCTTCTTCTTCTCCTTCTTCTTCTCCTTCTTCTTCTTCTCCTTCTCCTTCTTCTTCTTCTTCTTCTTCTTCTTCTTCTTCTTCTTCTCCTTCTTCTTCTTCTTCTTCTTCTTCTTCTTCTTCTTCTTCTCCTTCTCCTTCTTCTTTTTCTTCTTCTTCTTCTTCTTCTTCTTCTTCTTCTTCTTCTCCTTCTTCTCCTTCTTCTTCTTCTTCTTCTTCTCCTTCTTCTCCTTCTTCTCCTTCTTCTTCTTCTTCTTCTCCTTCTCCTTCTTCTCCTTCTTCTCCTTCTTCTTCTCCTTCTCCTTCTTCTTCTTCTTCTTCTTCTTCTTCTTCTCCGTGCGCTTTCGGGCGTTAACTTGAGTATATTTAAAGAAAGCAGTGGTTAGACTTAACTGACTTAACCTATCGGCATCGCTATACAGCCGTTCCAATATTGATATCGATGATGGTCACATGTGGTTCCTCGTATGTTGGACACCTTTGTAGCAGATATTCAGTAGTCGGTTTGTCAGTGCCACATACACATTCATCTGTGTGTCCTATTCTTCGTTTGTTGAACAAATTGTATCTCAGTCTGTTGTGGCCTGTGTGATATCTCAGTCTGTTGTGGCCTGTTTGGTATCTCAGTCTGGTGTGGCATGTGGGGTATCTCAGTCTGGCGTGGCCTGTGTGGTATCTCAGTCTGTTGTGGTCTGTGTGGTATCTAAGTCTGATGTGGCATCTCAGTCTGGTGTGGTCTGTGTGGTATCTTAGTCTGTTGTGGCCTGTGTGATATCTCAGTCTGTTGTGACCTGTGTGGTATCTCAATCTGTTGTGGCATTTCAGTCTGTTATGGCATGTGGGGTATCTTAGTCTGGTGTGCCTGTGTGGTATCTCAGTCTGGTGTGCCTGTGTGATATCTCAGTCTGTTGTGGCATTTGAGTCTGTTGTGGCATGGGGGGTATCTCAGTCTGCTTTGGGATTTCAGTCTATTGTGGCATGTGAGGTATCTTAGTCTGTTGTGGGATTTCAGTCTGTTGTGGCATGTGGGGTATCTCAGTCTGTTGTGGGATTTCAGTCTGTTGTATCATGTGAGGTATCTTAGTCTGTTGTGGGATTTCAGTCTGTTGTGGCATGTGGGATATCTCAGTCTGTTGTGGGATTTCAGTCTGTTGTGGCATGTGGGGTATCTTAGTCTGTTGTGGTCTGTGTGGTATCTCAGTCTGTTGTGGCCTGCGTGGTATCTCAGTCTGTTGTGGCATTTCAGTCTGTTATGGCATGTGGGGTATCTTAGTCTGGTGTGCCCCCTGCGTGGTATCTTAGTCTGGTGTGCCTGTGTGGTATCTCAGTCTGTTGTGACCTGTGTGGTATATCAGTCTGTTGTGGCCTGTGTGGTATCACAGTCTGTTGTGGCATGTGTGGTATCCCAGTCTGTTGTGGCATATGTGGTATCTCAGTCTGTTGTGGCCTGTGTGGTATCTCAGTCTGTTGTGGCCTGTGTGGTATCTCAGTCTATTGTGACCTGTGTGGTATCTCAGTCTGGTGGACCTGTGTGGTATCTCAGTCTGTTTTGACCTGTGTGGTATCTCAGTCTGGTAGACCTGTGTGATATCTCAGTCTGTTGTGGCCTGTGTGGTATCACAGTCTGTTGTGGCATGTGTGGTATCTTAGTCTGTTGTGACATGTGTGTTATATCAGTCTGTTGTGACATGTGTGGTATCTCAGTCTGTTTTGACCTGTGTGATATCTCAATCTGTTGTGGTATTTCCGTCTGTTGTGGCCTCTGTGGTATCTCAGTCTGTTGTGGCCTCTGTGGTATCTCAGTCTGTTGTGACATGTGCGGAGTCTAAATATTACTACCTAATCACCTGTTGAGTTGGTAATATGCATTTTTTAAAATGACCTCTATGCTCAGCTTTCCACTTGTTCCTGTATCTAAACCTGGCAAATCGTCTCTTCTCAAGTTATACTTGTATCAGGTTGAGATAGCTTTCTATCTTCTCTTGTCAGTATGACAGTCTATTCGTTGTCAAAAATATTGCAATGATATGGAATCCACCGTATCACCAAATTTCTTGAACCAATGCTACAGTTTATAAAGTATCACTCATTAGTTCTTTTGGATTTTTATTTTTCGGGCCAATGTGCCGCAACCATTGACAGTGCGTCTGTGAAGAACACAATTTGTGATTTCATCTGTCAGAGTTTCTGCTGCTGTTTTCAAGGCCTCTGTCTGATCTGAAGTTACTTGAAAATTGCCCAGTCGCTACAAGTAGCTGTCGGTGAGTAATGTTTTTTAGGCTTAGAAAGATTCCCCCCCCCCCCCCCGTCACTGCCATTCTCTGTTTCATTTGATGCCGATCCATCTGTATATACAACTTAGGGTATCACATCCACACTGCAGCCTTCCGTTAATAGATCTGTAGGAATGAAAACAACAACAAACAATACACGCAGGAAATTGAAATTGGAAAGAAAAGGTAAGTATGGAAGGACACACTCTCAAATAGAAGCCGGACAACACAACATGACATGTGCTGGATTGGAACATAGGTGAAAGAGATGAGTGGTTAGGTCAATGAAAATATGTCAGAGAACGTCCGAGAAGGAAGTCATTTCAGTAGGTGTATCGTGGGCAGAACTCAAGAACACGACACAGAATAGAAAAGCATATGTTATGACCATATCTCCCAGGGAGAACTAGGCGTATAAATGATGATGAGGGGTTGGGTGCACGGTGTTAGTAACTGTTTCATATAAAACAAATGGCTACAAAAACCATCAACGCAAGAACACACAAAGTGATATGAGGAGTGAAACGGGACAAGAAGAAAGTATGTTTCGACAATAATATAATTGTTTGGATTATCTTTCTTTCTAATTCAGACTTTGTACCTATAACCTTCCTTTACTTTGCGTAGGAAAACTTCAGCAGATCTGCGCAAATTTACTCGTTTATAGTGTCAGTATAAGGAAAGAACATGTCAAAAGAAGGGCTAAAAAACAACGTGTTATTACATAGTTAAAAATAGAGAATACGAGAAACCATTCAATATTTCCATTTTCTTCCCATCAATTTTTAAAAAAAGAAAATAATTCGAAACTAGCACTAGAAATCAACAACAAATACTAATGACGTCATGTCGCCATGTTCGGAAAGAAAGTCTAGGCTAAGGTTGTGGCGGATTCAGGAAAAGCCATCGGGAAATAAGTGAAGATTGTTTTATTTTCAATAAGTGCTATCGCTAAACTTCATTTCATCGAGGTGCAGACAGTTGGATAATGAGAATGTGAAGAAATCGATGATATGGTCTTAAAGAAACCTCTCCGAAATTGAGTATTTTGGGGTGAGTGAGTCCGGTGAGTTAAACAAAGTTGAAAGTTGTATTTATACGGAAAATGACATAAGAAGGTTTAAACGATATGATACGATTATCCAGATTGCTCTAGTTACAACTTCAAATAAGCAATGGCTGGTGAAATTTGCAGAATGAGTAGACCATTTTATTATTTAGCTAAATCAAAGCCATGATATATTGTTAAATAGCCTTAAATGCAGTTGGATGCCCTGGGGCCTGGCCTTTTCGTGGAAAACCTGAGATGGATAGGCCTGTGTCAGTGTGTGTGTGAGCAATATTGACACTGCATAAAAAAGCATCGCAAGGAGCAGTGGAGGTGTTACTTATGTGACACTAATAAAAAAAAACTACTTAATAATTTACAAACAATTTTCCATGACAAAGTTGACGTCATAGGCGAATAACTACAAATTAAAAAACTCATACAATTGGAATTTCATATTCAATATGAATATATTGAATATTCGTGTGATTCACTTGACACTTGTTTGTTTAGGTCTATTTTAGCTCAGCTCTAGCAATTTTACATTCGTTCAAGCAGTACCCAGGGAGGAGCCTATAGAATAACTATACCTTTCTAAGCATGTTGTAAAAAAGGTGACACTGATTAAAGTGACTGAAGACTACTAAATAGGTTTATCAATAGAGTAGGACTAGAAGGCCAGCATTACTGATTACTCTTAGTACTAGCAACCTCATGTAAAATATTTTGTACAGAAACCACCAGCAGAATAACAATCATACTTATTTTATGTACTTAACTGCAGACTTCCTGAAAGGAGGATAGCTCGTATGAAGTCAAACGGAGACTATAACATTTTTCTTTTGGCTATTTGTTATTTGTACATGACCAGTTACAAACTTAATGTGTGTCCAGTCTCCACATTATTTCATCAATTTATATTGTCATTGCTTTTGCTTTCACGTTTAAGTGATTTATATGATCTATTCAGAAACTATTAGTTTCTTCTCCAACATAATTCTGTCATCTATGCATTTTCTCCGTTTATTTGTTGAAGTTTTAATTTCAATGTAGCTTTAAACACACCAGCATAGCAACAGAGGGTGTCAGTCATTATTGTTTGTTACATAAATGTATGAATCTGATATTTGTGTGCACGAAACAAACAAAAAATCTCCTTTTCCAGAAAACTCGCAACCACTGAGCCGTATATGTGTTCAGGATCTGTACATCCAATATGGTGATGTCTGATCCTGATTATCGCCGGCGCCTTGCCGAGTTAGAGGAGGGACTGAAAAATCCTAACTCTGCGATAAATGTGGATGGTTTATTGGTAAGTAAAATATAATTCCTTTATGTGAAGTTTATTAATACATACTATCTATTGAGGAACACAGTGGTCTCGAGGTAAGGTGTTCGCCTCAGGTGCTGGAGGACGCGGGTTCAAATTCCGGTGGAGACCGAGATTTTTTCACGTAGATCATCCGTTAAATATTTCACCTGATCTCTGAGTAGTGAAATTAGACACAGGAAATTGAAAAAAATAGGCCTAATGGCTGCTGCTTGGACAACATTCAAAGTTGAAAGTACTCAAATTATTCTAGGGATTCTCTCCACAGGGAATATATCGCAAAAAGGGGACTGAGTGCCTATAACATCAGGTCTTGGTTATGTGGTTAGCGGAGTGGCATAGATGATGCCTAACAGGCAGCGGGTCTACCTAGCTCTAATTTACGCTTCCATCACCACCAGTCTCAAAAATAGGTGATTGTATATTCCAGGAGCTATCAGATGCTGGGATTGACCTGGCAAGTCACTAGCGGATATTCGTTTGCCAAAAAATATTGAACAAAGGAGGTCACACCTCCCCATGATGTCTAATGACATAAGTGGACTGTAGATTAGATAGATAGATAGACAGACAGACAATCTATTAAAAAGTATAGCAGACTGAAATGTGATATTGGGATGTAACTATATATATATATATATATATATAGACTATGTAATTAATATAAACTGTCAAGTAGAAACCTTCAATATAATAAAGCCTGTATTGTATTGGCGCCTACAGGGAAAGAAGAGGGAAGAGGCACACGAACACATCTACTCAAGAGAAGCCAGTCTCTTGTAGGTCCGTAGAGTTTCTTACTAGGTACAGAAAAATGTTACTGATGCGTGGTGTAATGAGTGACTGAAGAGATTGTGCATTAGGCTAGCAGCTTCATCACGTAAAAACAAATTGCTGCAGAAACCACCACTGCAAGAGCACACACTGCTTTGGCAGAGGTTTTCTGTAAATGCTCATCTACAGTGGTGGATCTATTCTTAATAAAGAACAAAATGAAGAGGAAAAAAGAGACAAAAGAAGGAAGCCAAGACACCTGGAATCTCATTTAAGGAACAAAATAAGATGAATTTGTTTGTTTGTTTATTTTTTTTTCATTTCTCAAATCTTCAAGGCGGCATGTATTGCACTGTGGTTTTATTTTGCGTCTGTCGGCCGAGTGCATTCGACTTCAGCATGCATTTTTATGTAAGGGTCTGCTTCCTCCTGCATTTTCTAAGGGTTTGCTTCCCAGGGGTAATGGCCGGTGCTGTGATGGGGATTGAACCCAGCACCTTCTGGTTGTGAGCTGTGTAACTTAACCACTAGCCCACGTCATCCCCATTAAGATGTATGAAACTGAACATCTATGGGGTATGTCTACTGGTAGCGCATGAAAAGCATAATAACTTGATCAAGGAGTGACAGGTTGCTATTTGAATGTAGCATGTCATGCTGCATTCCTTAAGGATTGAAATAGGAAATTGCAGTGCAAATAATAACTACATAAAATATATAACGATATACAGCTTTCTCTTTGCTGCTAGCCATTCTCATCATTGCAGTCAGACGTGATTGGTTATATTTTATCATAAATAGTTTTAGAAATTTAATTTATGAACTCTGAAGATAAAATACCTGTCATCAAAACCTTTGACACCACGGCAAGTGCATACACTTTTAATTCCCTGGTTATTCCAGCAATAATTTACGAATGTGAAGTGTGGAACTTGTGCAAAACAGATGCTGAGAAACTCAGAGAGCAATGGAACGACTAAAAATTTCTTTATGGGAAAAGATCAGAAACGAAGAAATTCAACATCAAAGCAGCAATATCATGCAAACATCGCTGGGCTGGACATATAGTACACATGCCTAGACAACAGATGGACACATAGAATAACGTTTTGGGGGCCATGTACCGGTACAAGTCCATGGGGCATTCTGACATTCAGACACTAGTAATGGAGTTGTAAGATTATTTGCAACAAATCTAGCAACAAAGGAAAAAAATAAAGCCGTAAAAGTTCAGAGATATCGTTGACACTAGTTAGATAGTACTTCAACAGAGACGATTTAAGCAAATAACACCTTGACAGAGATATTATACAACTTACTTGGTAAAATGTGGGAAAGAAAGGAAATACAAGTAGACTGGAAGAAAGGATAGGTTATCAAGTTTCAGAAAGAGAGTCATTTTTATATACAATGCAAAATTTAACGGGCGGGGAATAATATAATCAGTGCCAGGGATAATATTGAATAGGATCATACTAGAGAGATAAAATGAGGCTACAGACAAACGGTTGAGATGTTTTTGTTCGAAGCTACTCAAACTGGGTTAAAATTTAACTTTGTTTCTTTGATAGTCGGTTACATTGGCTCTTCCCACATTCCAAGGCGTACTTGAGAAAGTGGACTTGGATCATCCTGTCTGTAGTGCAGTGAGAGGTTTCTGAGTAAGCTTATCACAGTGTTGATATCCACCTGTTACAAGGCTGCTATGACACAACCTGTTTTCAGGAACGTGACATGGACCTTTGGTGCGGGTCTTGATCAGTATGTCTCACCTGACCCTGATGTTATTCTTCACAGCCAAGATAAGATTAAGCAGGCTTTCTACAAATAGATACTGTACAGATAAGATATACACTCTAAGAACAATAGCTGAATCAAGTACGTGGAATTGAACACACTACTTTATTTAGGATTTCTATTCTAAAATAAGTATCCTTCGTACGACGATGTTAGACGTCGAGTTGAATTTGTTCAAAGAAAGCAGATGTCAACACTGCCATACAGCTTGTCTAGTGTTGGCACTGGTGATAGGCCACATGTGCTTTCTCAGGTCCTCGTATGTCGGCAATTTTGCAGATGTTCAGGGGTCATTTTCCCAGTACCACAGATGCATTTGTCAGTAGCACCTATCTTCATTTAATTGAATAGATGATACATAAGTCTATTGTGGCCTGTGCGGAGTCTGAAGACCACCAGCTGTTCTCTCATAATTTTTGTTTTTGTTTTTTGGTGTGGATGATATATTTGGGAATGACTAAGGAGAAGGGAGAATGTCTGTTCTGTCTTTCTGAAAAGATCGGAAGAACACAAAATCAACACCTGACCACGCTTGGCTGGGTGCTTGGGCGGAGAATGGATCACTTATGGGAATGTCACTTGTGTGATCATGTTGATTCCTAGAATCGAGAATAATTTTTTGTGTAGCCAGTATGCTCTGTTTTCCAATTGTCCCTATATTTGGCCCTAATAAACCTTTTTTGGACTCGTCGTAGCTCACACTAGAATCTGGTTGTTGTAACCTTCCACCTTCTTTTGCCAGTCTGTCTGCCTCCTTATTGCCTTCAATATTACAGTGGAATGAGACCCACTGTACCACGACTCTTTTCGGTGTGGACTGCTGGCATTATAAGGCATCGGACAGCGTAGATATTTTAAATTGAGGCCATATGGTGTGCCCATAAAGTTTTGTTATTAGATTACAATTTATTTTACAGTATCCTGGGCGTCAGTATAGCAAATATACCCTATGGTAGGAAGCCAACAATACTCTGTATGCATCCCGACCTTTAATATAGCTTGCTTATATTTTCTTTATAGTTTATTTGTGCATTTGTATCGGGTTTTCAAATTTTCTTTTGCTGCAGCTTCTTCTGTCTCTCTTGCCAACTTTCTCTTTTATTTTTTTTTCTGATATTCTTTCTACTTCTTTGTTGACGTTTGTGTGTGACCAGAGCCTGAAAGGGGAGCACCAAATAGTAACACTGACCTGTCAGGCATGTCATAATAGGTAACTAAGGAGGATGGGACATGAGGCTGGCTGCCTCTTGCTATTGAAACTATGTCACAAAATCTGTAACAGGTATAGATATGTTAACTTTTAATGACTTTTCAAGTAGTTGTTGAAGACCTATGCTCTATAGAGAGATGAAAAGATTTATTAATTAATTGAACTATATTTATTTTCAGGATGGAATCACAGCCTTTGTCACTGATTTGGACCACCCTGCTATAAAAAGAATTAAGAATGTGGAGCATTTTTTAGAGAGATGTGAGTAAAAATGATACTATAGTATTATTGAAACAAAAAAGGTTTGCCAGTTCATAGAATCTGAAACAACATATACAGGTGTACCCCACACTTATGCCCCCTTTGGTTCCAAAGCGATAATTGCTAGCACCATGCTGAACCTTCCTTAGTCTCATTTTGCCACATGCATAGTGTATAGTGTAACATGGAAATGGACATAAGTCTGACATTTGCATCGGTTTCACTTTTTGATGAATCTACTGCAATTGCCATAGTCGTGCTGACAAATTTGTAGCTAAAAGAAACACTAGGCCTTACTCTTTGTATGATGATAAGCATACTAAGCTCTGGAAACTGTTAGCTTGAGTAAGCATACTGATTAATGTACAGCGCTGTATAAATCCACTATGTAGTTAAAATAATTTAGAATTAATTTTCTTACTTGGGCTGGCAGGTGCAAAATGCAGAAAAGAAATGACAGGAGAGAGTATATCTTCAATTTCATAAGTTGGCGATTTAACTTTTATCACACCTCATTAAAAATTGAACGCAACATCATCTGTGATGGCATTATTTTTAGCACATCACGTTTTACTATGGTTGTTGACTTTGAGAACCTGTGGTCGTTTTGCTTGCTGGTCTATAATAATATAATACTAATAATGTTCGCTTAGGCGTCTGAGGCCCGTTGAGTCGGTCGGCCACATGTATGACCTACTGCTGTGGCGTGGGTCCAGGGCGGGGGAGGAAGTTGATATCTTCTGGAGTCATACTCTGCAGGGACAGCCTCTTCTGCGCCTCCAGCCATACAACATGACTGAACAAACAAACTGGCGTCAGTCAAGTGTTTCTGAGATTGGGTGAAGGCCTCTTTAGCAGAGACCTTCATGTTGTTAATGTAGTCGTGTCATAGAATGCCCAGGATACGTCCCTGATTGCGCATGTGGAAGTCCTCCAGTCTTGACATGTTATGTTTCAGCAATTTCCAGGTTTCGGTGCTGTAAAGTAGAGCTCGGACCATGCAGGTCTACTAGATGAAAATTTTTGTCATAATGGAGATCTTGCCATTACTCCACACATGTGGTCTATAGATATCTTCTTCTTCGTTTATCCTCATTACAAGGGCCACCGTTGTTTGTAAGGTTGTTTTATCTCCGTCCAGCTTGTGTCTAATATTGCCAGTATTGTTCTCTCTTTTCCTTCGTGATCATGCAGCTTTGTTGGATGTGTTCATGGTCATGGTATGATCCCCACATGGACACTTGTCATCTGTCCCAATCCTCATTTTGTTGTAAAGATGACCCTTGAGTCTGTTATGCCCAGTTCTCAATCTGAAGATGATGAATTGCTCTTCTCTAGTTAAGTTAAAGTATTTACTTACTTAGTCGCTCCTCTTCTACCGCGAGGTGTAGAGGTTTGCCAGAGAGAACGCCACACTGCTCTATCCACCCTCTTTTTCTTGGCCTTTTTCCAATCCAGCCCTCTATCACTTAGGGACTTTTGTATGTTGTTTTTCCCAACATACTTTGGGATGTCCCGGGAGTCTGCATCCTTGACTTTTGATCTACCATGACCGCTTTGGTATCCGATCATCTTCTATTCTACAGACATGGCCAAACCACCGTAGTTGGGACTGCTCCACTCGTGTCTACAGGGGTTGAACTTAGAGATTACTACGTATTGTCTGGTTATGTTTCTTGTCCCTTTTCGTCACCTGAACCGCCTTTCTTAGATACCTCATTTCTGAAGTTTGCAGTTGCCTTTCTTGTGCTGTAGTCATTGCCCATGGCTCACATCCATGTCAGGACAGGCACATAGGTCGAGCGGTATACATCCATCTTTGTTTTCCTGCTTATTTCTCTTTTACAGAGGAATCCTCTGTTTATTGCATGGAAAAGTCTACCACTGCTGCCCTTCATGCAGTTAACTCTTCTTTGATTCCTCTCCTGCTGTCTATTACCACTCCTAGATATTTAAAGTTGCTGACCTGCTCCAGTGCTCATGTTCCCAGGGTTATCTGATGTCTCTTCTCATCTCTGGCAATCACCATGGTTTTTCTTTTGGAGTTGTTGATGTGCATTCCTCTCTTCTTCCCAGACATGCAAGTTGATCTAGAGATGTGCCTCGGATTTCATGATCAGAGCCACGTCATCTGCAACTGCAAACGCTAGTTCCGATATGTAGCTTGGTCTCATCTTCCAGTACCCTACTTAATATTTTTTGTCCGTTCCTTGCAGGCTTTGATGACTTCATCTATGAGGAGTAGGAAAAGGTACGGTGATAGAATGTCACCCTGTCTTACTCCGCTAGTGGTTTTGAACTCTCCTGACTTTTGATTTGATGTCCGCACATAATTTCTGCATGTTTTATAGAAACTCTGTATAGCAGAGATAAGGGGTCATAGGATGTTCTTCCTTGTCTGGCACTCCCAGAGTTTGTCCCAAGGAACTTTATCAAATGCTTTCTCCAAATCCCAAAAGCAGAGATGCATCTCTTTATCATATTCAAGATCCTTTTCACTTAGCTGTTTGAGTGTAAAGATAAGGTCTTGAGTACTTCTGTTTGCCCTAAACCCACATTGAGTTTTGTCCATATTTGGCTCTGCTAGACCTCTTAATCGTCGTTCTAGAATCCTAGGGTAGACTTTCCCAGGGACACTTAGAAGGGAAATACCTCTGTAATTTTCACATTGTCGATTGTCACCCTTTTTAAATATTGGTATTATTATTGCAACCTCCCAATCTCTTGATATTTTTTTGTGGCGCCAAGCTGCCTTGAGAATCTTCATGAATAGTATCTCCTGCCGCTCCCATGTATTTATCCATTTCTAGTGTTATACCATCATGTTCTGCTGCTTTACCAATCTTAATTTTCTCCAATGCTACCTTCAGTTCTTCCATTGGGATATTATCGTTCCACTCCATGGCGCCCTCTTCTTGAATTGGGACTTACTTCCAGAGCTTGATTTTCCTCCACTCCAAGAAGATCTGAGAAATATTCTTTCCATCTGCTCATTACCTCTTCTGGGCTGTCAACAGGGCACCTTGTTTATCTTTAACAAATTTTAGGGGGAATCCTTTTTCCTTCCACATGTTCTTTAAGGTCCTGTAGAACAGTTTCTGGTATTCTCCAGCTAATACTGATGCGGCATCAGTCAGAAATACTATGTTTTCTTGGTGGATATCTTTATCTTTGATTTCAAGCTCAGCTGCGGCCTTCAGTGCCTCTGCACGGAATTTAATGGAGTATGTTCCCGTTGTTAACATTCAAGTTTTTTTTTCTCCATTCCTTAGTCTGTAATAGACCCCTCCACCTTCATTGGATGTGGCTTTGTTAGGTGAGTCATCTGTATATACGTGTATCCATATTTCTGGTGGGTATACTCTCCTAAGATATTCTTCTGTAATAAATTTCCTTCCTAAACCTGTCTGAGGTCCATTTTTTCCTATTCCCACTATGGTTTCTAATAAAAAAACTTGTTGGTTTGATTGTTTTTGTTGTGTGTATGTTAGTTTCTGAGATACAAGAAGATGAAGGTGATAGTGTTGAAAAACAACACAAAACATATGGACTCACCTGTTTTTGGAGTTGCCAGTGTGTAGACAATTTTTTCAAAGTGTAACAGGATGGTTAATCAATGTTCACAAGATATGCATAAGATCTGTTAGTTTCCATTACAAATGTATTTATTACATCTACATAAACAAACTAAACAGATCTACCTCAGGAAATCCACTGCACAAACTTTACTTCCATATTTTCAATAAGGGATGAATCTTCAAATCCAAGTGAAAAACAGAAGAAATAATTCCCAAATGTCTAAAACAAATTTCAAAATCATAATTGAATTGAACAGGACAGGACGAAGTTGAACTCTCTTCAATCAAAAGAGCAGTATTTTCAACCTTTTTCTATGGTAGCCAGGTTGTCTATATGTGATTATATTAGGTGTATATTCGGTCGCCGCTTTGACTCGACTTTGGTTGTGAAACACTATGGGGTGCACCTTAAAGATTACTGAATTTTTAAAGATTTTGACCATATGTTGATGCATTGGTGTTTTTGGCACACCATAATTGTTATGCGTTTGTGTTTTTGACACACCATAATTGCTATGCATTGGTGTTTTTGGCACACCTATTGCTTTGGATTCAAGCAGATTGGGCGACAGCATGCTTGAGGATGTTAGATTGTACATAACACAGAGCAAGCGGACATAGCTCTGATAAATGATGCCATAAAGAAATTGTCTGACGTAAGTTATGGTTTACCTGTGCAGTGGTTGACATAAAATGTACACATGCTATCAAAAGTTAGTTTTGTTAACTGACTAGATAATATCACTGCTTACATTAGAGAAGCATATCAATTTAATAATTCCCAGATATTCACACATTTCTGTATCAGTCTCTTGGAATTAATTTTAGATATGTGTTATTACTCATTTGCTGCATGAACAATGATGATCAGGGCTAGACAAAACTGCTCTTCTGTGATGAGTTAAAATGTTTGCTTGATGAGTAAAAAAAAATGTTTTAATCGTTAATTACGTTTTAAATCCTTACTACATAATGACTCTCGCGATTATTAATAATATTACGGTTCAAATAGATTGTACATAAGCTAGTTTATTATGGTGAATCTAAATGGACCTCCACTGTCACAATTTAAACTTACTAAATCCATCGATAAATGGTACTGCAGTGCTAAAACTACCAAGAATGTTAAGGACACACATGCCATGCCTGACAGTAGTGCATTTTTTCTTAAGAAGAAATAGACTAATACTGTGTAAGTAATACAATATTTTTTGGTTTGGTATGGATTGTTATGTAGAAATAAAAAGGTTGGATTAGTGCCTAGTTTTAATTTTTTAACATAAATTGCATGATTGTAGTCCGACCATGCTGACTATTTTTGCTGACTGACTGGTAAGCCACCCTTTTCTTCTTTGCGTTCAGGATCTTCTGGTCATGCTATATCTGCAGGCCAGTCGCCATGATGAAGTCTGCAGTCTTCACCAGCTCAGAGCGGCTGCCCCACAGCTTTTGTCTCAGCTCCGCACCCTCTGGCCATGTTTGGCATCTCATTTCCCTATAGATTGGGCATTCCTGTAGAATATGCTCAGGGTTCTGGCATCCTGTTCCACATGGGCACTCATCAGTGTGTGAGATCTTCAGTCGGTAAAGATGTTCTAGTAGTCTGCAGTGTCCAGTTGTCAGGCGATATAAGGTAGCTTGTTGATTTCTTTTGAGTTGGTGAATTGGGTCTGGTGTACTGCTTATGTTTCTGTCTTCTCTCCATTGGTGTATATACTGATTTCTGATGATGTTCTTGATTTCTCTGTATGGTACTCGATGATTAAATTGTGCCTTTTTGCTGCCCTCTTTTGCCAGAGCATCAGCTCTCTTGTTTCCCGTGATTTCGCAATGGGAAGGTAGCCACTGGAGCGCTATTGTTGAGGATCTCTGGAGTTTTCCAAGTTCTGATATGATCTCTGATAACAGTGGTTTGTTTTTTGTATTGTCTCTAATAGTTCTCTGCATTCTGTGAATACAGCTATTTTTGTTGGAGGTTGCCTTTCTGTTTGAAGTATATTCAGTGCTCGCAGGAGGGCCATCGATTTTGATCTAAGGTTTGTGGACAACTTTCCTGTTGTGTAAGTCCTCTTCTGTTATATTTCCTCTTTTGTGTCTTATGAATAGGCCTCCTCCCCTGTTTCGGCCTGCCTCCTCTTCTGAACCATCTGTGTACACCTGTGACCATTCCTTGGTATTATATTTCTCCTCAATCATTGTTTGTGCTAAAATTTTCAGCTCGTGGACACTGTGTTGGTTCTTTCTTCTTATTCCTGGCATCTCTGTACTTATTTCGATGTAGTTTATGTTGCAGTTTGTCTCTTCATAGTTAATAAGCATTTCTATTTCTGTAAGTTGGTTGGGAATTAGTTCTCCATATTTTTGGTGTAGGTGGTTTGATATATGGATGAAGCTGGTTCTCTTGAGCCTATTTTTAACTGGGTGTTTTAGTTTGATATGTATGGGATGATCAGGCATGCGTAGCATCTTTTCACTATGTGTCTGTACTCTTTCCTCTCGTCCAGTATTTAGGGGTCTTATATTTGTGTATGTTTCCATTTTCTGGATTGGTGTAGTCTTCATTCCTCCTGTTATTATCCTTTAGCCTGAATTTTAAATTTTGGTTAGGCGTTCCGTGTTTGTTTTTGATACTGTGGTCCAGGCTGTCATGCCGTATTCAAGTACTGGCCTGACTGTGCCAGTGTATACATTTTTGAGGATATTGCTATTTGCACCCCAGCTTGTTCCGGCCAACTTCTTCATGAGGGATAGTTTTCTGGTTGCTTTTTGTTCTATCTCCTGTATGTGTTCCTTCCATGTTAGTCTCTTGGTAAGCCACCCTAAAATTTGTCAAGCCCTGATGATGATGTTAACCATCTTTCTTTCTTCTTTAAAGTCTAGTACCATAATGCGCACAGAGACACATTTCCATCCCTTGATGTTGTCACTTTGACTCCTGGGGTACAATATATCCCACTCCCCCTTTAACTTTGTAGGTAGTGGGAATTCCGCTGCAGAGAAGCACTCAAGATCAATGACATTCTGCCCGTTTTTCGTAGTTCATAAGTATTTAAAGTTAGAATTTAAAAAAATCTTCAATGAGCTCATTTTACTTTCCATTTATACTTCAAATATTTAGTGGTTTAAAAATTGTAGTCTGTAATTTATGCCAGTTTGTCATCTTTAAGGTCGGTTTTTTTGTTTTTGGGACCTTAATTGTGTGGGTAGACAAACAGGTGATTGAATTGTTGTGCCTTGCAAGATGGAATGACTGCAACAATGCAGGCCACTGTTTCTGTTCTGGTGTAGGCTAGCAAACATAGCAGCCAAGACCCTTCTACACCTTCAATCGATGCTCCTGGATAATAGGCTATAACAGAGCAGACTAAGGAGAAGGGATCTAAGAGGGAATCATCCTTTTACTTGCAAAGCCATTTTCAGAACTCGGTAGCAGGAGATTGAGAACGAACAAAAAATAAGAAAATATTGTATCTTCCTCTTCTTTGTTCAATCTCCTTCCCCAGGCTTTTATTTTCATGGATATTTTTTTGTTATCGTTCACAGCTGTCATTATACGCTCATTCTTTCTTTTATTTGTTCCAAGAATTCTGAAAGTAAGCTGTTCTATTTTTGGTAATACTTTAAATAAATTAATGTTTCAGATGCAAGGAGTGTGGAACTTATAAAAAACAACCGCATGAAGTCATCTGACTTTGATGTAGTCAAAGTCATTGGCAGAGGAGCTTTTGGTGAAGTCCAACTGGTAAGCTTGTTTTTGTCCTAAAGATTTTGCTAGTGAGCTTAATACAGACAGAAGCAGGAAATGAAATAAAGTTGGCAAATGCTGCATGCAGTTGGTGAATGTTGGAACAGGAGATCTGTATATTATTTATAAAGATACACAGACGATACTGTGATATTATCAAACAGTGCAGAGGGTTAGAGCAGCTAATTGCAGCCGTAAGCAGGTTCAGCAAAGATAAAAACATCTTTGTAAACATGAAGAAAACAAAAATAATGACCACCAACAAAACATAAATTCAAATTAGTGAGTGTGGAAATGGAACAGGTCACGAACTTCAAGTATCTGGGATACAGAATTGACATCAATGGCGACTGATCAAAGGAAATCAGAAGTAGAATGGCAATGCAGAGGATACACAACCTGAGAAAACTGGCAGAATACCAACAAACCAACGAAAGTTAACATTTTGAGAACCTGTGTTTTCCTGTGGCAGCAAATGGCTGTGAAACATGGACAGTTACCCAAACCTCAGGAAAAGAATCGAGTCAAAATGTTATAGAAAGGTCCTCAGAAAATCATGGACATAAATAAAGAAGAATGTAGACATTCGATAAGAGTTTGGGCATAGAGGAAAACTAGTTCATAAATTTCATCATGAACAGAAAATTTAAATACTTTGGCCACATCTAAAGACGTAACTGTCTTGAAAGAATGGTAATGGAAAGCATGGTGCCGAACAAGAGAAGCAGACCAAGAAGTTGATGACACCAAGATGTCTTGGAATCCTTGGACATGACTCTGGAGCATGCTGAAGATTTGACAGGAGATTGAGTTTCTTTCAGGCGATCTGGTATGAGCTAGTGGTGGATGGGTGGGCTTCTTTCTCTCTCCATGTTGCTCATTATGAAGCATAGTGCCACTGATCTTTTCCACATCACTTCTCTACTAGTATTTGTCTGTTTTTTTTTACCTTCATTAAAATTTATGATAGTTGATATGTCCTCATTCTTAAATCTAGTAATCTGAAAGACCAGAGTGGTACCTGGGAAGGAAACAATAAGGCTATTTTAAATCTTCTAAACATGCAATAAATGGTGTCTTCGTTTTGCTCTTCTTTTTAAGCCTTAGAAAAATGAGTAGGGGTAATTTTTGTTGTCTTTTTAGTTTACCTTATTTTCTAGGGCAGTCACTTGGCTGCTGAATAGAGTCTTGGTCAGCTCTGGTTGCTGAGCCTGATGCAAACAGCAGCTGTGAGTCGCCGACTGCTGTCAGCTCATTCATTGTGCTACATATTCAACCCATTGTCGTTGATCTTACTCTTTTCTCTGTCACTCACAGAACCGTACTGGAAACAACTCAGGCAAAATGGTAACTAAAGTAGGCTGTACATGGGCTAGCAACCTCATAATTGCTAAGATGATGAAAAATGTTTCATATTGCAGCAAAATATGGACAAGTAAAAAAAAACCACCATTCACCACCAGCAGCTTATATGTGATTTATGTATAAAATATTCAAATCCTTTGATTGTTCCGACATCTATTTGTGAAATCAGACCAGAAATGTCTGGTACAGGTTTTGTACTCTACACCGATGCTCATTATCAGACGTTACACTGATGCTCATTATCAGACGTTACACTGATGCTCATTATCAGACGTTTCTAATTTTGTTTAAACAAAATTTGTTCACAAAGATTTGCAATAGGACTCAATTTATATTTGAGCAAAATGCAAATATACAAAATTCATGGAAAACAATCCTTTGACTGCTTTTCTACGTTTTCTTGTATGGCAAACTGACAAAGCATGTGTCATCCTTCCAGCTATAAGATGACTTATGTTTTCACAGAAATGTGTTACTTAATGTTGCCAATTCTCTATAGCTTCCACAGTCAAGGATGCATTGTACATTCTCACTGGTGGATTGGCATTAGCAATTTGAAAGTGTGAGGTTGACATTGTCACAATAAACATATTACTTGATATGCCTCAATACTAGGGTAGTGTGTATACATTGCTTGCTGTTTTTCTTTCTTTCTGTTCTCTTTCCAGATCTGCTCAATTGTTCCTAGAAGTTTTGCATTAATATTGTTAATAAATACATAGTAATAGGATTGCACTGAATAGGCTTTTACTTTTTGACCGAATATGGAGGTCTTTAACTATTCTGCTGGACCTGAATACAAATAGTGAGTTAGCGTTTGGCATAAAAAGTTGTGTGCATCTCCTAACATTTCCTATAATTGTAAAGTAATCAACAAAAAACATACATTTTAAAGTGTTGAATGGTTAGAAAAATGGGGCAAATGTCTTACAACTTTTTATCAATTAATAAATAACTAATCATTCTTTAAAATTCAGTTCAAAAGTAAGGAATTGTTACTGATAGTAATTGTAATGTTTTGTTTCCAAAATGATCATGCTGCTCAATAAGACCTTTTCTTATATGATTACAGAGTGTTATTTAGCTGAATATTAATAGTTCATTGAAGTACTTTTCATCACCGAATTGAATACAAATTAAATAATAGAAAATACATTTTTGTGCACATGCACATAATTTTTTTTAAAGACCATCTTTGTTTCTTTAAATCTTTGGTTAAAGCCAGTCTCTATTTTCTCTGGTAGGTGCGGCACAAAGCTACAAAGACTGTATTTGCAATGAAGCTCCTTAGCAAGTATGAAATGGTGAGTACTCTGCTTTTCATCTCTGTATTTTTGAAGCCCCATTGTTACATGGTTAGGTGGATAGTTATAAGTATTTGTGATACTTATAGTTGCACGTTTTGTTCTTCCTTGCATTTACATCTTAAAGTGTTGTAAAAGGATCATGTGTACACATAATCATGGGGCATATTGGGAAGTATGGTGATGACCCATATTTTTCTTTGACCAACGGCACACTATGATGTGGTCAGCATCATGCCAGCTTCATTGTTGTTGTGTGATGCGATTTATGTTTTTGTCATTGCTGATGGCAATCATTGTCGTGTCAAAATCCTGCATTTTCAAGATTTGAGCAAGTAGTATATTTTTTTTCTCTACTCAGAAGTGATATCTTGCTGTGAAAGCTATTAATAATATCAAATAATGTTCAGTATGTGAGGTAATTGTCAGACATAAAAAATAAACATGAATATATCTGCACATGTCTGTGGCAGAGTGTGGTTATTGGTATCTCATCAGATCTTATTCATTAGTGTCACAGTTACACTTATTAGTAGTTCTTATTTTTAGTTAGTTGAATAAACAGTATCTGCATATGCTTGTGGTCTGTACAGAGTCTGGTTACTTCTCTCGAGATGGTATTGTGGATTCTACCTGCTTGTTTCTGTATCAACTTCTGAAAAACTATTGATTGAAATTAGATCCCGTGATTTGATAAAGGTGTGCACAGATCTTAGTTACACTTATTAGTATTTCTTATTTTTAGTTAGTTGAATAAACAGTATCTGCATATGCTTGTGGTCTGTTCAGAGTCTGGTTACTTCTCTCGAGATGGTATTGTGGATTCTACCTGCTTGTTTCTGTGTCAACTTCTGAAAAACTATTCATTGAAATTAGATCCCGTGATTTGATAAAGGTGTGCACAGATCTTAGTTACACTTATTAGTAGTTCTTATTTTTAGTTAGTTGAATAAACAGTATCTGCATATGCTTGTGGTCTGTTCAGAGTCTGGTTACTTCTCTCGAGATGGTATTGTGGATTCTACCTGCTTGTTTCTGTGTCAACTTCTGAAAAACTATTCATTGAAATTAGATCCCGTGATTTGATAAAGGTGTGCACAGATCTTAGTTACACTTATTAGTAGTTCTTATTTTTAGTTAGTTGAATAAACAGTATCTCCATATGCTTGTGGTCTGTACAGAGTGGTTACTTCTCTCGAGATGGTATTGTGGATTCTACCTGCTTGTTTCTGTGTCAACTTCTGAAAAACTATTGATTGAAATTAGATCCCGTGATTTGATAAAGGTGTGCACAGATCTTAGTTACACTTATTAGTAGTTCTTATTTTTAGTTAGTTGAATAAACAGTATCTGCATATGCTTGTGGTCTGTTCAGAGTCTGGTTACTTCTCTCGAGATGGTATTGTGGATTCTACCTGCTTGTTTCTGTGTCAACTTCTGAAAAACTATTCATTGAAATTAGATCCCGTGATTTGATAAAGGTGTGCACAGATCTTAGTTACACTTATTAGTAGTTCTTATTTTTAGTTAGTTGAATAAACAGTATCTCCATATGCTTGTGGTCTGTACAGAGTGGTTACTTCTCTCGAGATGGTATTGTGGATTCTACCTGCTTGTTTCTGTGTCAACTTCTGAAAAACTATTGATTGAAATTAGATCCCGTGATTTGATAAAGGTGTGCACAGATCTTAGTTACACTTATTAGTAGTTCTTATTTTTAGTTAGTTGAATAAACAGTATCTCCATATGCTTGTGGTCTGTACAGAGTGGTTACTTCTCTCGAGATGGTATTGTGGATTCTACCTGCTTGTTTCTGTGTCAACTTCTGAAAAACTATTGATTGAAATTAGATCCCGTGATTTGATAAAGGTGTGTACAGATCTTAGTTACACTTATTAGTATTTCTTATTTTTAGTTAGTTGAATAAACAGTATCTGCATATGCTTGTGGTCTGTTCAGAGTCTGGTTACTTCTCTCGAGATGGTATTGTGGATTCTACCTGCTTGTTTCTGTGTCAACTTCTGAAAAACTATTCATTGAAATTAGATCCCGTGATTTGATAAAGGTGTGCACAGATCTTAGTTACACTTATTAGTAGTTCTTATTTTTAGTTAGTTGAATAAACAGTATCTGCATATGCTTGTGGTCTGTTCAGAGTCTGGTTACTTCTCTCGAGATGGTATTGTGGATTCTACCTGCTTGTTTCTGTGTCAACTTCTGAAAAACTATTCATTGAAATTAGATCCCGTGATTTGATAAAGGTGTGCACAGATCTTAGTTACACTTATTAGTAGTTCTTATTTTTAGTTAGTTGAATAAACAGTATCTCCATATGCTTGTGGTCTGTACAGAGTGGTTACTTCTCTCGAGATGGTATTGTGGATTCTACCTGCTTGTTTCTGTGTCAACTTCTGAAAAACTATTCATTGAAATTAGATCCCGTGATTTGATAAAGGTGTGCACAGATCTTAGTTACACTTATTAGTAGTTCTTATTTTTAGTTAGTTGAATAAACAGTATCTCCATATGCTTGTGGTCTGTACAGAGTGGTTACTTCTCTCGAGATGGTATTGTGGATTCTACCTGCTTGTTTCTGTGTCAACTTCTGAAAAACTATTGATTGAAATTAGATCCCGTGATTTGATAAAGGTGTGCACAGATCTTAGTTACACTTATTAGTAGTTCTTATTTTTAGTTAGTTGAATAAACAGTATCTGCATATGCTTGTGGTCTGTTCAGAGTCTGGTTACTTCTCTCGAGATGGTATTGTGGATTCTACCTGCTTGTTTCTGTGTCAACTTCTGAAAAACTATTCATTGAAATTAGATCCCGTGATTTGATAAAGGTGTGCACAGATCTTAGTTACACTTATTAGTAGTTCTTATTTTTAGTTAGTTGAATAAACAGTATCTCCATATGCTTGTGGTCTGTACAGAGTGGTTACTTCTCTCGAGATGGTATTGTGGATTCTACCTGCTTGTTTCTGTGTCAACTTCTGAAAAACTATTCATTGAAATTAGATCCCGTGATTTGATAAAGGTGTGCACAGATCTTAGTTACACTTATTAGTAGTTCTTATTTTTAGTTAGTTGAATAAACAGTATCTCCATATGCTTGTGGTCTGTACAGAGTGGTTACTTCTCTCGAGATGGTATTGTGGATTCTACCTGCTTGTTTCTGTGTCAACTTCTGAAAAACTATTGATTGAAATTAGATCCCGTGATTTGATAAAGGTGTGCACAGATCTTAGTTACACTTATTGGTAGTTCTTATTTTTAGTTAGTTGAATAAACAGTATCTCCATATGCTTGTGGTCTGTACAGAGTGGTTACTTCTCTCGAGATGGTATTGTGGATTCTACCTGCTTGTTTCTGTGTCAACTTCTGAAAAACTATTGATTGAAATTAGATCCCGTGATTTGATAAAGGTGTGCACAGATCTTAGTTACACTTATTAGTATTTCTTATTTTTAGTTAGTTGAATAAACAGTATCTCCATATGCTTGTGGTCTGTTCAGAGTCTGGTTACTTCTCTCGAGATGGTATTGTGGATTCTACCTGCTTGTTTCTGTGTCAACTTCTGAAAAACTATTCATTGAAATTAGATCCCGTGATTTGATAAAGGTGTGCACAGATCTTAGTTACACTTATTAGTAGTTCTTATTTTTAGTTAGTTGAATAAACAGTATCTCCATATGCTTGTGGTCTGTACAGAGTGATTACTTCTCTCGAGATGGTATTGTGGATTCTACCTGCTTGTTTCTGTGTCAACTTCTGAAAAACTATTGATTGAAATTAGATCCCGTGATTTGATAAAGGTGTGCACAGATCTTAGTTACACTTATTAGTAGTTCTTATTTTTAGTTAGTTGAATAAACAGTATCTCCATATGCTTGTGGTCTGTACAGAGTGGTTACTTCTCTCGAGATGGTATTGTGGATTCTACCTGCTTGTTTCTGTGTCAACTTCTGAAAAACTATTGATTGAAATTAGATCCCGTGATTTGATAAAGGTGTGCACAGATCTTAGTTACACTTATTGGTAGTTCTTATTTTTAGTTAGTTGAATAAACAGTATCTCCATATGCTTGTGGTCTGTACAGAGTGGTTACTTCTCTCGAGATGGTATTGTGGATTCTACCTGCTTGTTTCTGTGTCAACTTCTGAAAAACTATTGATTGAAATTAGATCCCGTGATTTGATAAAGGTGTGCACAGATCTTAGTTACACTTATTAGTATTTCTTATTTTTAGTTAGTTGAATAAACAGTATCTCCATATGCTTGTGGTCTGTTCAGAGTCTGGTTACTTCTCTCGAGATGGTATTGTGGATTCTACCTGCTTGTTTCTGTGTCAACTTCTGAAAAACTATTCATTGAAATTAGATCCCGTGATTTGATAAAGGTGTGCACAGATCTTAGTTACACTTATTAGTAGTTCTTATTTTTAGTTAGTTGAATAAACAGTATCTCCATATGCTTGTGGTCTGTACAGAGTGATTACTTCTCTCGAGATGGTATTGTGGATTCTACCTGCTTGTTTCTGTGTCAACTTCTGAAAAACTATTGATTGAAATTAGATCCCGTGATTTGATAAAGGTGTGCACAGATCTTTAATGTATTTTTGTTGATACAGCAGCTGTATTACAATAATTTCCGGTTAGATAGACCCCAAGCAACAGCTGCTCTCATGCTTTGCGATTTTCGTGTGGTTTGTTCATTCCGATTAATGTATGGAGCGCAGTGTTGCGTGGTGATAATTCTTTAGCACGTCCTACACTATTCGCAGGAAGCCTATGTATGTAATTTTCCTCGGAATTTGGAGAAAACATGATCTGGTCTTCGTGTGTTATAGAATACACATTGTTGGATAGGACGTCACTACCGATTGCGCACCGTCCATGGTTGGTGTGTACGAACTACAGACCTACAGATGTAGGCGCTGGTCAGCAGCAGCATCTTCTATACTACGCGTGGGGGCTGCTGCTGTTGAGAGGTACGACATTCGTCTCTCAAATTGTCAAGGAAATGGTTTCAAACACAAGTTTCAAGCCACCCTTAGTCTCACGAATTACATCTGAATGTCTGCATCTTGAGCTACTTCCAGTCGTCTTGATTGTATGTCTTGCCACTGGTTCCCGGTAACTGATAACAAGAGAGTGAGGTTGATGTCCAGCGCAGCTTCTTTCTCACTATAATCCAAATTCAGCGCAAATTACGTCTTCGGGGCGAGGACAGTTGCGACTGGCAACTTTCAACTTACATACTTATTACAATAAATCCTGACAGGAAGCAGATCGTAGAAAAGCCATTCTACTTCTTGTTTGTGAAATTTTGCAGGAAAGCAAACCAACAAACTCTGCCTTCAATCTAATAAAAAAACAAAGACTTCTGGAGAATCTTATGATCCTCCTCAGCCAGAATCTTTTGTCCATTAAATGAACTTCTCTAGCATTCTTCAACTGGTGCCAGTTGAATTCCCCCAATTCTATTAATTAAAAAAAGAATTATGACTATGGCTGCCTGAGTGTTGCAAAGGGAAGCATAGAATAGTAACTCCGTAAACCTACCAAGCATGTTGTAAAAGACAATTAAGAAGAGTTGGACATGGAGCTGGCTACCTCATCCTGTATATATTTTAAACCACTTAAAATTGAGCAAATATGGACAAATCAACTAAAAAGAAGTACGTAACTCAACCACCCAAGAGAAAGAAAGGTCCTTTGTCAAGACAGCTAATGATTCGATACATGGTGTACAGAAAACCACAAGAAATCTACATACCTGATTTCATTTATGAAAACACTCACATTTTGGTAGCTTGAATGTTGTTACATTGTGCAAATAGGAAAAGGCTGCACAAGTAGCAGAGAAAAAGGAAAACTACAAAATGATATTCTGGGACTGACTGAAACATGGTAGAAAGAAGTTGAGCTTGGATAATATGTTGCTGTCCTCGGGGCACACTGAAGAAGGCACACACCATATGGATGGTTTGACTCTAATGCTATATCAAAAGAGACATAAAAGATACATTGAATTGTCAGTAGGACCCAGAATAATATTAGCTACTTTCAAAACTGCCAGAAAGAAGGTGAAAATATTCATTATCCAATGCTATGCACCAACCAATGACAAAGAAGATTCAGTGAAAGAATAATTTAACCAGACTTCAAAATATTGATAAAAGGAGAAAGAAACATTACAATTTTATCACGAGATCTAAATACTGAAGTTGGGAATGACAATATCGGTTTTGAGGAGATGGAATCTGGACAAAATATGAAAATAGAGTTACTTATGGAATTATGTGCTCTAAATCAACTGGTGATTGGTGGCAGCATGTTTCCACAAACAAGAATACACAAGGTAACATGAATGTCACTAGACCAGAAGATAGAAAACCAGATTAGGTATATGTATAAATAAGAAGTTCACAATATCAGTATATGATGTAAAAGTATGTAGAGAAGCAGACCACCATCTTTTGTTAACCAAAATAAAGAAGAAACTTAAAAGGTATGCAACAACATATAACCACATGTATTTCAATATGAGATTCCTTAGGAACATGAAAATACAAGATTAATTTAAAGTCATGATATCATAAATGAACCTTGAGTCACAACAAACTCAGCCATGGCTGGTCTCTAGCCCGAATAAGAAAGGAGGAATGTTAGGCATGGAGTCTACTCTCCCATCCCATTAACCCATCTTGCTACAAAAACCATCAACTATCATATCTAACACGTTGAGCATGAAGGAGAAAGGTCCTTCAACAAGGTCTTCAACTGATTTGCCTCCTATCTGTTGACAAGGAAGACCTCTGGACTCTGCAACTGGCATGTGAGAACCATATGGTGGACGAGGGAAAACAACTCAAATGCAATAGATAGGGAAAAATATAACATCAGCACCCTTGGTCTCATCGAGCGTAGAAGACATAAGTGTCATTCTACTTTCAACATTGTGAAATTCTGCAGGAAAGCAAACCAACCAACTCTGCTTTCCTTCTAATAGAAAAGCAAAAGGCTTCTGTAGAAATATAAATAAGATGGACACAAGCAGGTAACATACATAAGATCAGATGAAACAATTATATCCAGTCCATGAAGAAAAGAATGCATCACACGGTGAAGAGGTAGCACTTAAACTAATACCAGAAGCCAAATGTGCTCTTATTGGGTGGCATGCAGCTGGATCAAGACCGATTATGGTATCCTTAGGACAACAAATAAATAGATAAAAATAAACATACAATGTCCAACTAATGAAAAAGAAAAACTAATTAAAGATAATTTCTACAACAAACTGCAAAAGTCAATTATATATGAAATTCAAGAAGTATAACAATTGTGGTGGGGAACTTCAATGCCAACAAAATAGATGGCAATGAAAGCTACAAAGAGATTATGGTCAAAAATGGTCTTGGAGCAACGAATGAAAATCGTCAGATAAATTTGCAGATTTTTTAGCAAGACACTAACTGGTCATTGAAGAAAGCACGTTCCCACACAAGAATATTCATACTGCGACATTGAGATCCCCAGATTATGTAACTCAGGGCACAACAAATTCTGGGTACCATGGACCCTAGTAATGTTGCTATATAAATATCAATTATGTTAAAGAAACAACAAACTTTGTGGTACGAAACTCTTATCTTCATTACTGTCCTCTTTTTACTGTGTACTAACCTCTATTACAACCTCTGTAGTTTGTTTTGTCATGCCATATTGATTGAATTCATAACATCTTGCAACACTCTGCAATATGTAAACTGACATCACTTTATCTACTGCTTACTGAATAGTTCATAATTTATTATAGTCTTTAGCTTCACTGTTCCCCTGTGTGAACCCAGGGTCCCTTACCATGGTGAACAGAATAGGATGAGACATAGCATCATACTAAGTATTTTGTATGTAGGATTATGCATAGGACTTGCAACCTCAACATGTGAACCATAGTGCCAAAGAAACCACCTCTTCGTCCGCACATATGTGTTCTGATACAGACAAGGGGCAAACTGGTGTGGCTGCGTTATTCTCCTTATTGGATAAAGGCACATGTTGTGATATGAAGATTTAAAATCTTAGCTTGTAATGTCTATATTGATATCAAGTTTAAGCTGCGATGTCCTTATTTATATAATGTTTAAGCCGTGAAGTCCTCATTTATATAGTTTTTAACCGGGGGGGGGGGGGGGGGGGGGGGGGGGGGGTTTAACATCTGATCAGGCAAACTATACTAATGTTAGTCAGGGTCAGACAAAACATACTGGCCAAGACCTTCACTTCGGCTTCCTAGTAGCCCTCCCTGAAAACAGATTTTTCATGGCAGGGTAGCCTGGCTAATGAGGTGAGGGATTGGAGTGATCCCCGTAGTAGTGAGTGACACACAGATGAAGCCAAGCATAGTACAACTGCCTGGAGGACCCCGGTCCAACTTCATCAGCATGCTCAGGATGTGAGGAAAGCTACTGCGACCCGCCAATTAATGTCCTTTTCAGGGTGCACAAAAGAATAACCTACTCATTGTGGGCATTCGCAAACAACAACCACCTGTAGTAACTAAGTTTATAGTCTTTAAACTGTGATGTCCTCATTTCTGTAATGACAGTTGCCCATCGAAAGGAAAACGACAGCATCATCAGATATATGCAATCAGATTTAATTGAGTATAACTAGAGTCCTATCTTAGCATGACAAACTTTACTGCATGTGAGGTGGACCTTGTTGGTAGTTGGGATGTCTTGTGTTCTGTCCTTTCGGGCAGCTCAATTTACTTTGAGCCACAGCGAAGATTCACTGATGTTCGATCACCTTGTGTGACGATGGTGCGCCAGACTGAGCAGTATGGAACAAGCATCTTCCAAGATTCAACATCGTGGGGACACTGTTCAAAGACACTTTCAATAAGACTTTTCATCTTTCTTCAGGTTCCTTTGATAACTAACATCTGATTGAAAGTGATAACATTTTTAGTTCTCTTGATAACTATTTCTAACATCTGATTTATAGTTATACAATTCTTAGTTCTCTTGATAACTATTTCTAACATCTGATTTATAGTTATACAATTCTTAGTTCTCTTGATAACTATTTCTAATATCTGATTTATAGTGATGAAATTTTTAGTTCTCTTGATATTTATTTATAAAATCTTATTTTAAAGTTTTATGAGGCTTAGTTGTCTAACATTTTATATGTAAGTGGAATGTTATTTTAATATTTGAATTTATTACCGCCATTTTACGATTTAAAATTAAAACATTATCACTGTATTGTCTGTCGTGGCAAATGAATATACATAGAAAAATGTGTTTGCGGTGGCGTAGATCATGTTCGTAATGAAAATGTCAGACATAGGGAAGGAAAACAAGATGAGAAATGTTACAGATGGGGGAAGATACTTAACTATACTGAATCCTTATAGTTTCCTTTGGAGCATAGGGATACACCTGACAGACAATCTTCATCCATTATTATTATATTTATTGGTCGTCTTCTTGAACTCTGAACGAGAGACTCCTGCTGCACTAGTTTCTGCTGTCACTGTTCCTAAGCAGGTGTTTTTTTCCCTTTCCACATTTATCTTGCACTGTTGGTTCCAATCCAGTGTGGGTCAGGTTATTTCGTTAGATTTCTTTCAGAGTGTGTGATCTATCCACCTTGCCAAATCTCCAGCTGTATTAGTTGTGTTCATTAATATATCTGAATTTAACACTCAATTGTGTATTTATGTGACTGTGACATCTCATGATGAAGGTCTGAAATCTGGATGTATTGCATTTAGTTAAACGCCATGCTTCCAAGGGATCTAGTAAGACTTCTTCTGCATTCATTCTCAATCTCCCGCTACCAAGTCCTGGACAGGGCTTTGTGAGTAGCAGGATGTAGTCCGGAGAACGGAATGAGCTGTGTCGCTAGTTTACAGCTTTACTGCGATATTTGCACCTTTTGGTCTGACACACCTGTCTTTGGCAGTATCTATAAAGACTGATTTTACATTAGTGCTGTTGACTAGCCTAGTGTTATTTTCTTTAAAGAATGCTGCTGAGTTACATTTTGGACACAGAGCGTCATTTGTTTCTTTGCCAAGATTACTGTGGGATGATAGGAAAGGTATGCATTAGTTTTAACAGTATATAAGTTGCAAATAACAGATTTGAAAGGGGAAAATGTATCTTCGTTGCCTTTCTAGATATAAAACATAATTATGGTTCAGTTATTTGAAAATATGCATTAAAAAACATGTTAAGCTGGTATGTGTGTTTTCTAATATCCATTAAAGAGAAATTATGATATGGCAGTTGTATTTTCTAACACCTATTAACCTAATTTCAACATTTAAAAAATTATATCACAAACATTTGAACTTGTTCATTATTTAGTGCACCAGTTGTTTTGTAAATCCATGAAATTGTTACAAAGCACTGATAGTGTTCCTAACCAGATCGGCATATCTTACAGTTGGCAATATGTCCATGAAACAGAAATTTCTTTGTGCATTGACTGATGTAGCTTGCGATATAAAAAAAATGTGATATACTTGATTGTTGTTTACTCTTGTGGTGATTCTAGTAATATAGTTTGAAACAAAGAGACCCTATAAAGATTTATGGTCAGGTAACAAATTTAGACTTTTGATGTGTATCTGATTGTTTGTTGCTTGTAATGCCTTTCTGGATCATCTCTCACAAGGGTCCAACAATAGTCTTATTAGCATTGCTGCATTCCATTTCCCTTGGTGCCTTTTTCAGAGTGTAGTAATGTCCAGAGGAAATAGTTTTCCATGCTCGTCACTGAAGGCCTCGCAGTTAACAGAGAAGAAATTCACATGAGAGTGTAAAAAGTATAATTTCAAGGACATGTTGCACCTTAGTCTGTCATGCAACACTTTTTCTACATGCTCCTGGTAATTGTCAGACTTGTTTCCTAGAAAGTTTGTGGCCACTTGTTGGAAAGCATTCGAAGCTAACTTTCTATCATCTGTGAGGATATCATCAAATCGCTCATCTCAGAAGAGTTAATGTATCTGGATTGCCAAATACGCCTTCCTTGATTTTGGCTTCATTAGGGTTTAAAAAACCTGACACATTTCAATCCATGGCCATTACAAAATTCTTCATTAGTCCAAGTTTGATCAGAAGGGAGAAAGATCATATGGGAATCTACAAGTGATTCGTTAAGTGTACATTATTATTCCCTGCTTCAAGTGATTGTCATTAGGGGTTCAAGTCATTGTCATTGGAGACCAATCCTTTGTCTTGTAGTGGAAAGTTCTGGCGTGGATGTCCTATAGATAGATCAAACAGCAAAACTTTGTGTAACCATGCTGTACCTCCATCAAGATGGCAATGACGTTCAGGTCTTCACAGATCTGCCACTTATATTTGCCTTAATTTATCGTTCGTTGTTGTACATTTCTTTCATGTGGATTGCATGCCCGATTGAAACCGAATATCAACTTTCAACATTATGGAGCAGCACAGCTTTTAAGCTCAACTTGGACGAATCAATGAACAGCCTCCAATCATTATCTCTAAAGTGCTGACATCAGACCCACTATATCAATGTAAGCAATGCCATTTTCAAATATGGTAGCAGATTCTTTTGCTGATCATGGAAATATGCACATACTCTTCTAGAAGATTCAGTTGCTGCAGTCTTCAACCAGCAGCACATAATTGACAAGTGTGTAGGACCCGATACTGGCCAGTTCATCACTTACAACCAAAGTACAAACTGTAAGCCTTCTTTATCATCAGCTTAATGGGTCTCTTTTCGGATAGCAAAATTATTTGTCTGCAAATGTAACAAAAATAAGTTGCGCTGTTCACACATTCACCAGGCATCTTGCACGACATCTGCACTCACACAATTCATAATGCAGATGATAAGGGAGAGATGTGGTTGCAATGACTGCTACAGATTGCGGCATTGAATTGATGCTCACCTCTCTTTCTCTTTCTTTGTTTGCGTTCAGGATCTTTTGGTCATGCTATATCTGCATGTCAGTCGCCACGATGAAGTTATTAGTCTTCACCAGGTTAGAGCGGCTGCCCCACAGCTTTTGTCTCAGCTCCTGGCCAGGTCTGGTATCTCATTTCCCTATAGATTGGGCATTCCTGTAGAATATCCTCATGGTTCTGGCATCCTGTTCCACATGGGCACTCATCGGTGTGTGAGATCTTCAGTCGGTATAGATGTTCTAGTAGTCTGCAGTGTCCAGTTCTCAGGCGAAATAAGGTAGTTTGTTGATTTCTTTTGAGATAGTGAATTGGGTCTGGTGTACTGCTTATGTTTCTGTCTTCTCTCCATTGGTGTATATACTGATTTCTGATGATGTTCTTGATTTCTCTGTATGGTACTCGATGATTAAATTGTGCCTTTTTGCTGCTGTGTTTTGCCAGAGCATCAGGTCTCTCGTTTCCCGTGATTCCGCAATGGGAGGGTAGCCACTGGAGCGCTATTGTTGAGGATCTCTGGAGTTTTCCCAGTTCTGATCTTATCTCTGATAACAGGATGCTAACCTCTATCTGCCTGGTGGAAAATCTGGAGCCCGAGCTATAAGAAAAAGGAGGACTGAGTCACTTGCATTAGGAAGATGAAGTCACCAGCTTAACCCTCCCACCCATTTCAGTGTATTTGTGTGTCACTTGATATTTTTATTTTTTTGTGCATGATCATATTTTTCTGTTTGTTTTTTTGTGGTCAGTTTACATATAATCATATTCACCATTTCTTATTTGGCTCACTCTTTTTCATAACTGGCAAGCCAAGACACTTGTTCCTTGCCATTTCCAGTCGTGGCTGCTAGGCTAAACCACTCTTTTTACATCATATTTTGTTTTTTTTGTTGTGATTTATTAGTTGTTTTTTTTCTTTGCACTTGGGGCTGTAACGTAGGTTTAGTATTTTGTCCTGATGACTGCCACTAAGCTATATATGGGTTTTTTTAAACTGCAGCTGAACAAAGGACTCATGGTGTTTCTTTGTTTAATGCCAAGAAAGTATGCTAGAATGAATCTGAAATGGAGCAACAGTTTATCATGCTGTGTCTCATGGTGTCAATACTTGTTTCTTATTTGGCTCACTCTTTTTCATAACTGGCAGGCCAAGACACTTGTTCCTTGCCACTTCCAGATGTGGCTGCTAGGCTAAACCACTCTTTTTACATCATATTTTGTTTTTTTTGTTGTGATTTATTAGTTGTTTTTGTTCTTTGCACTTGGGGCTGTAACGTAGGTTTCGAATTTTGTCCTGATGACTGCCACTAAGCTATATATGGGTTTTTTAAAACTGCAGCTGAACAAAGGACTCATGGTGTTTCTTTGTTTAATGCCAAGAAAGTATGCTAGAATGAACCTGAAATGGAGCAACAGTTTATCATGCTGTGTCTCATGGTGTCAATACTTGTTTCTTATTTGGCTCACTCTTTTTCATAACTGGCAGGCCAAGACACTTGTTCCTTGCCACTTCCAGATGTGGCTGCTAGGCTAAACCACTCTTTTTACATCATATTTTGTTTTTTTTGTTGTGATTTATTAGTTGTTTTTGTTCTTTGCACTTGGGGCTGTAACGTAGGTTTCGAATTTTGTCCTGATGACTGCCACTAAGCTATATATGGGTTTTTTTAAACTGCAGCTGAACAAAGGACTCATGGTGTTTCTTTGTTTAATGCCAAGAAAGTATGCTAGAATGAACCTGAAATGGAGCAACAGTTTATCATGCTGTGTCTCATGGTGTCAATACTTGTTTGAAATTCATAAGTTCATTGTTTAGCCCGTCTGGATTTAGTTGTCAGTTTATCTTGTAATATATTCTTTTTTTTTTTTGCGTACATCCCTATAAGGACATTGTGTTTGCAGTGAGGCTGCGATATTCTGCACTTTTGACTTGGCACATCCTGTTACAGTTGGCTTTTTTTTTTGAGTACCGGTTTTGACTTTCCACTGCGATACCTATTTTCTTATTTAAACTAGACTAGCGCAGCCTGTTTCCAGGTCTGCCACATGAAGGGGAATGGCATCTTGGTCAGCTGTGAGTCGCTGGCTGTTGTCAGCTCATTCATAGTGTTGCATCTTCAGCCCCTAATATAAAGTGGCATTCTGTGTTTTGTTCTTGAAGCGAGGGCTGAGGGTATATGTACACAGCATATTTTTTTTTACACCAAAACACATTGTATATTTTTGCAGTAGTGGTTTCGGTCAATCTCGTTTTGCTCGATGAGGTTGGTGGAGTCATACATAATCCTCTTTAGTCGCTTATTACCGGTATGCTTGAAACCCTGCAGTTATTCTTTGCTCCACAAGATCAACACGGATGACACACCAACATGCAGTCTATACTAGGCCTGTTCAAAAAGTCCCAGAACTTTGTTGCACAACTTAATGCCACTTACCTGAAATCTAGTCATCTTTGTCTCCTTCGAAATACTCTCATCATCTAATCGCTTGAAACGTCGCTTTCCATATTTTGGTGGCAGTTATGGTAAGTATTTTTGTGTGATTCTGCATACATCCATCTGCAAATTGCAGTTGATGTCTTCAGTTGTCGTCCAAATACTGGATTTAAGTTAGGAAATAGAAAATAGAAGTATGCTTGGGGTCAAGTGAGTGGGTGACTACAGCAGTACACTTGTCTTTGTTTTTATTTAAAATTCCCGAACTAGCAGTTGCTTGCACATTGTCATGGTGGAGGAACCAGAAGTTGTTTCTCCGCACCTGGTGCTCAGCATTTTTGGAATTTTTCTATTAGAATGTCATGAGACGACCTTATGGAGATCTTACATTCTTCTGCTGTCATTTGACATCGAAATGCACCGTCTCTCCAATCTGTTCAACATGTGTGTCGTCAGATGATGATGTGGGTCGTCAGATGAGGATGTAGGTCGTCCCGAATGAAAATCGTCGTCTGCTGATTGTCGACCATTCTTACGCCATTCATAATGACGCCTATGGCTTGTGTACTGATCAACATGAACTATTTTTGAGGTTGAAGATGCAGGATATTGGATGGGCTGATAGTAGCCACAACTGACCAAGACCCTATTCCGGCTCTAAACTACAGATCTTGGAAACAGTGGGCACTAGTGTGCCTGGCTAAAACAATCTGGTTTGCAGTGGGAAGGAACAAAAATAAAGCCGGCGGAAATTAGATGTGTTGGCCCGAAAGGCGCAGGTATAGAAGCCTCGCTGTAAACTACAACACAACGTCCTTTTCAGGACGAACGCCGAAGAAGAAGATCAACTTATTTTAACATTTCACGATTCTCAGTGAACGTCTTCCCGAGCTTGAAGCAAAACACGATATTGTTTCACTGCTCATCAAATTCAGACATCTTGAGAACCACCGACGCAATTTGCATGCACATAAACACTCAGCTACAAGACGATAAACAATCCGAACAGATAAACGTGGAAAATGGTAGGTTACTATGACATCACATTGACGCGCAATTTCAAGTTCAGGAACTTTTTGAACAGTTTTAGTATATCGCACTTGCTGTGTTGACAGTTATACAAAACGTTTACTTTTTCCATTTACAACAGGCCGTAGTCAAAGGAACCGTTTCAGCATTCTTTCAGTGTCTTTCCTCATTATAGGATGAATGCCGTTGTCTTGTGTCAGACATTCTGAAATAGTTGATGTGCCACTCTCCAAGGCTTACTTTGGATAATTGTTGTCTGTGTTACCACAGGAAGCTGTAATACAAGTGAGATACACGTATTTGGTGGGAGTGGGTAAAGGTTTGGCTACCTTTTTAACATCTGGTCAGACAATATTAGTCAGGGTCAGGCAAAACATGCTCATCAGACAATGTTAGTCAGGGTCAGGCAAAACATACTGATCAGATAATGTTAGTCAGGGTCAGGCAAAACATACTGATCAGACAATGTTAGTCAGGGTCAGGCAAAACATACTGATCAGACAATGTTAGTCAGGGTCAGGCAAAACATACTGATCAGATAATCTTAGTCAGGGTCAGGCAAAACATACTGATCAGACAATGTTAGTCAGGGTCAGGCAAAACATACTGATCAGACAATGTTAGTCAGGGTCAGGCAAAACATACTGACCAGACAATGTTAGTCAGGGTCAGACAAAACATACTGATCAGATAATGTTAGTCAGGGTCAGGCAAAACATACTGATCAGACAATGTTAGTCAGGGTCAGGCAAAACGTACTGATCAGACAATGTTAGTCAGGGTCAGGCAAAACATACTGATCAGACAATGTTAGTCAGGGTCAGGCAAAACATACTGATCAGGCAATGTTAGTCAGGGTCAGGCAAAACATGCTAGCCAAGATCCCCACCTCACTTCCACGCAGTTCTCCATGGAAATACTGTTTCATGGCAGTCTGGCTAACGAGGTGGGGGATCGACATGATCCCCGCAGTAGTGAGCGACACGCAGAAGAAACCAAGCATATCACAGCCACATGGAGGACCCCGGTCCACCTTCATCAGCACGCTCGGGATGTCAGAAAAGCTACCGCAACCAGCCACCTAATGTCCTTTTCTGGGCGCACAAACGAGGTAACATACTGATTGTGAACATTGACAATAACAATCATTTCTCCGCTGCTCGTTTCTGCTAACATCTTTATGCTCCACATGTAACGTTAATGAGAGGAGACAGTGTCACACTTCTTGTTTTTCCACTGGAACTTCCTTGCATAAGGAGGTAGCTAGCCCCTCTCTAGTGTTAGTGGTGGTTTCAGTAGCAGGTTGTTTTACATGATGAGGTAGCTAGCCCCTCTCTAGTGTTAGTGGGGGTTTCAGTAGCAGGTTGTTTTACATGATGAGGTAGCTAGCCCCTCTCTAGTGTTAGTGGTGGTTTCAGTAGCAGGTTGTTATACATGATGAGGTAGCTAGCCCCTCTCTAGTGTTAGTGGTGGTTTCAGTAGCAGGTTGTTTTACATAATGAGGTAGCTAGCCCCTCTCTAGTGTTAGGGGTGGTTTCAGTAGCAGGTTGTTTTACATGATGAGGTAGCTAGCCCCTCTCTAGTGTTGGTGGTTTCAGTAGCAGGTTGTTTTACATGATGAGGTAGCTAGCCCCTCTCTAGTGTTAGTGGTGGTTTCAGTAGCAGGTTGTTTTACATGATGAGGTAGCTAGCCCCTCTCTAGTGTTAGTGGTGGTTTCAGTAGCATGTTGTTTTACATGATGAGGTAGCTAGCCCCTCTCTAGTGTTAGTGGTGGTTTCAGTAGCAGGTTGTTTTACATGATGAGGTAGCTAGCCCCTCTCTAGTGTTAGTGGTGGTTTCAGTAGCAGGTTGTTTTACATGATGAGGTAGCTAGCCCCTCTCTAGTGTTAGTGGTGGTTTCAGTAGCAGGTTGTTTTACATGATGAGGTAGCTAGCCCCTCTCTAGTGTTAGTGGTGGTTTCAGTAGCAGGTTGTTTTAGATGATGAGGTAGCTAGCCCCTCTCTAGTGTTAGTGGTGGTTTCAGTAGCAGGTTGTTTTACATGATGAGGTAGCTAGCCCCTCTCTAGTGTTAGTGGTGGTTTCAGTAGCAGGTTGTTTTACATGATGAGGTAGCTAGCCCCTATCTAGTGTTAGTGTTGGTTTCAATAGTAGGTTGTTTTACGTGATGAGGTAGCTAGCCACTCCCTAGTGTTAGTGTTGGTTTCAATAACAGGTTGTTTTACATTATGAGGTAGCTAGCCTCTCTCTAGTGTTAGTGGTGGTTTCAGTAGCAGGTTGTTTTACATGATGATGTAGTTAGGACTCCCCAGCTCTCTATTGCAATGATGTGCAGTGACCTATTCTTTCCTCCCTAGCGAGGACCTCCGGGATTCACTCGGGGGAGAGTGTGAAATACTACGCCAGATTTAGGATAGCCTGTCGTACGCGCTGCTATAGGCAGGCGATTAGCATTCGTAACAAACATTCCTTTCAACCGACGAGCCATTTATCCTCTAAAAGTGCATTGTGTCAAGGAGTGGAGATTAAAAAAAATGGAGGGAGTGTTGAATTGGGAACCTTTTGAAGGCTTGCGTAGATGTAGCAGTAAAGTATTGTTGCTGGAACAAAAATATGTTTGAAGCTGCGCCGACATTTCTTCCTCTCTGGCTAGAAATAACTTGGCTAGTTTTCAGCAGTTAATGTATGTTACACCGTACGTACTGTATGTACTTTGTTAATGAAGCGTGAAGCATGCTGGGCATATCTAGCCGCTCAGAGTAGTGTGTCTGTGTAGAACAGGGTTCTCACACAAGCATCTGTGGTCTGCAACACCATGAATGCCACCACAGTGTGGAGTTAGAGATAGCACTAGCAACATGGTGCTATCGACTTCTAAATCTCAATATGTCCAAGGGCGAGAAAAATGGAGATTTAAAAAGATAACATTAATTAAATCTTCTTCTTCTTCTGAGTTCGTCATGAAAAGGACGTTTGTAAAGATGTGTCATAGTTTATAGCAAGGCTGCGGTATCTAGACCAGAAACAACCGATTTCAGCAAGACATTTTTGGGACCAAGTTTGTCTTTCCTTTTCGATCCCTAACCTCTTAGCCAGACTGCAATGTTGTAATCTGTTTCCAGTGCCGTCACTTGAAGGCTATAAGTCGCTGGCTGCTGTCAGCACATTCTCTGCTGCAGTTTCTGCCCCCTTTACAATTAAATGAGAGAATCACACGAGTGGCTCCCGGCTCAAACAGAATAGAATTACTATTTCCTTCATTGCATATCGTAAGAAACGAATGAAGAAGGTTGTACGTGGCTCTGGTAATCTCATAATCCAAAATCCATTGCTATAAAACCGCACTACAAATGTTTTGATTAATATAAATCCAAGAATACGGTAGAAGCAAATATTGAAAAAAGTGATAAATCGCAGTGCTTAATGATGCATAAAAAAGTTGTATACGCAAACAAGTAAATGTCAAGAAAATATTTTTTAGTACAAAGTTTTATTTATACAAAGACGTTTTTTTTTATATTTTGGGACTACATGAGTGAAATTTTAAAAATTGTTGGTGTTTCTTTTGTGAATTTACGTTTTTTTGGTGGTTATTCTGATTTATTCTTTGCCACGAAAAGGGCTTTACAAGTAGCAGAATATAGTACAGAGAACGGAATTCGTTGTGTCGTAGTTTACATCTTGACTGCGAAATTTCCACCTTTCGGTCCGACACATCTGACTTCAGCAGACATTTTTGAGTACGGGTAAGCCTTTCCTCTTCGATCCCTTCTCGTTAGCCAGTCTGCCCTGCTGCAGCCTGTTATCCAGGATCATTTCGTGGAGATGTAGAAGGGTCTTGGCAGCTCTTGCTCGCTGGCCCTGACGCTAACAGTCAGGTATGGGTTGCTGACCTCTGCAGCTCGTGAGCTGCTCAGCATCTTGACCCCACTATCTTTTGGCAGCAGAATATAAAATGTTTACACACACAAAAAATTACCCTTGCTCTAGGTCATGGGGAAGTTAGTTAAAATAGGAGAAATAGAAGTCCACGCAAACGGACAACGGTCATGTCAGGTTACATAAAAGTTTGTAAAAGGGGTACTTTATAAGTATGTATGCACGTTTTTACTGTAGCCAAATGGGTTTGCTACAACACGTACGCCTTGGTCATATTTTCTTGATTTCATTGCTAGCCATAGTGCATTACTATACCTTATGGGCGGGCGCCCCCCCCCCCACCCCACCAGTGCTGTAATGTGTTTGAGACCATTGGTTTAAAAGAATTGAGTGCTGGGATGCTGGTAGGATAACTAACAAAAATGTGGAGTAGTTTTACGCACCCGGCAATACACAACAGATAGCATATTGGCATTCCAATGTGTTTGACAGAAATAGACATGTTGAAAAGGGGTTGCGGGGAAGAAGCAAATATCATTGTAACAAGTGTACAAGTCTTCTGGTATTGTGTGTTTTAATAATAGAGTTATTACTGCACCGTAAGATCAGTACGTCGGAGTGGTTAAATATCTTTTCTGTAGCAGCCAAGGAGCTGCGTTCCTGCCACCGTCGCAGCCCTTGTTCCAGCAGCGTACTATGTGGGGCGGGACGGTGATGAGGTCAGCCCCCACGGGAAAGTGAAGGGTGAATGTCCGCGCGGAAGGATTTATTGTTGTGTAATGGCCAGGATGAGTATGTTTACATTTCGTGTGCCCTGAAAGGGGCGTTATCTGGCGTGTTGCAGTAACCTTTCTCACACCCCGAGCGTGCTGATGAAGGTGGATCGGAGTCCTGCAGGCTGTTGTGCTATGCTTGGCTTCATCTGCGTGTCGCTGACTACTACCGGGATAACCTGGTTTGCCTTCCCCTCTTCGATGCCTGATCTCTTAGCCAGGCTGCATGATTGCAGTTTGTAATCAGTGCCACCACTTGGATGTCGAATTGGGTCTTGGTCAGTTCTAAGTCACTGACTCTGATGTAAGCATTCAGATATGTGTCGCTGACGCTGATGTAAGTAGCCAGATGAGTCGCTGACACTGATGTAAGCAGCCAGATGAGTTGTTGATGCTGATGTAAGAAGCCAGATGAGTCGCTGACGCTGATGTAAGCAGCCAGATGAGTAGTTGACCCTGATGTAAGCAACCAGCTGAGTCTCTGACCCTGGTGTAAGCAGCCAGATGAGTCACTGACCCTGATGTAAGCAACCAGATGAGTCGCTGTCCTTAATGTAAGCAGCCAGATGAGTTGCTGACCCTGATGTAAGCAAACAGCTGAGTCTCTGACCCTGGTGTAAGCAGCCAGATGAATTGCTGACCCTGATGTAAACAACTAGATGAGTCGCTGCCCTTAATGTAGGCAGACAGATGAGTTGCTGACTCTGATGTAAGCAGCCATCTCATTCACTGCCTCATCTTCGATCCTCACAAGCGTCTGAGTGTTGTCCGAGCACTAAGCTAAGAAACCTGATTCGCGTACCAGTAGTCACATGCTCCAGTCTACCCAGTTGTAAATGAGTACATGACTTAGTGCCAGGGAAGTCACTGCAACAAAAAAAAAATGTCCTGTGTCGCCCCGCCCCAGAATAAGTGAACTGGCTATTACTTCACTTTCTTTTCTGTTGCCCGTTGTATATGTTTTCCCAGTGCAGATAAATACTTGTCTACGTGATCGTTGTCACTAACAAACATTCTTTGCTTACGTCTCACTGTCAGGAAGTTTCCACATTTCTCTTCCCTGACTACGTTTCTTCATGTGAAACTATCGCTGATCATTGTTTGTCTCCAACACACGTGTTGAGGTTGTGCTTGGTCTTCTTCTGCGTTCGTTCTCAATCTCTCGCTACCAAGTCTTTAACAGGGCTTTGCAAGCAGCAGGATATAGTCTGGAGAACGGAGTGCGTTGTGTCGCTAGTTTACAGCTTGGCTGCGATATTTGCACCTTTATGTCCGACACATCCGTCTTCGGCAGCAATTCTTGGTCTATGCTTGATGATAGTGAAGTTACGATGTAATTGAGTCTATAAAAATGTCAGGATCGAACTCGATCTATGTTCTTTATGCGCATATAATTAATGACGGAAGACATAAAAAAAAAAAATAGAGATTCCCTTAACTCTCCTCTATCTTATGGCAGTGCGCGTTTGTCATCTGGAGGTCCGTGGTTCGAATCCGAGCTGCCCGTTTACTTTCTTTACTTTTGTTCCGGTGTACTAGGACAAATAAAAAAAAGTAATCGTTATATTTTTGTATCGCGTATGTGCTGTGGTCTTTTTGTTTTATGTTTGTTGTAGTGTGTGTGCCGTGTTGTGAGTTTGCGATGCGTATGTGTGTGTGTGTGTGCGCGCGCCAATAGAAATACAATTCACGTCTGGTGCTATATACTTTAGATACGCCGGCCGCTCTAATTGACCCAGCTGTAACAAAAAAAAAACAACCTTGATGTTACTGTACTTAGGAAAGAATGCAGCAAAGATAGACACGGATCAGGCCATCACATAAACGTGAATGAGTTGCACAATGAAGTTTCTACACTTCATCCTCTCCGATAATGCAGTAATGACATTGGAGCTGCCTTGACTTTTATTACACTCACTTCATCATTAAAACTGTGACTCCCAAATTGGCGATCTGTCAGTCCTGAGCTGCCGAACGGCAAAGGGTGTCATGCACGATAAAGACCGTTACAATGTGTGTTCTTCAGTTTTCGTCCTAAAAAATGATGTCTCCGAGGCCGTGTCGTATTTTACAGCGAGGTTGCGATATCTGCGGCTTGCGTACAGACATCCAATTTCAGCATGGCATTTCTGGGATCGGGGTTGTCTCCCCTTTTTGATCCCTAATCTCTTAGTCAGGATGCATGGTTGCAGTCTGTTTCCAGGGACGCCACTTGGAGGTGGAATAGGGGCCAGGTCAGTTATGGGTCTGACCCTGATGCAATCAGCTAGTTATGAGTCGCTGACTGCTTCTCAGGTCATTGGATGCTGCACGTTCGACTTCACAATATGTATGAGTCGTAACATTAAATGGTAACGGTTAGTTGTATCATTCGATAACCATGCATTTCAACACATTTTAATACCAATTTAAGATGATCGAAAAATAGCATTAAATGAATTAAACACCCCTCCCCGTTGCAATGGATAAATCCTTGTTGGTCCGTCCATATGGACTTTCATAGCCGTGAGACGCTATTGGAGAAAGGTTCCACAGTGGCCAAATGCTTCTAAGGCAGTCTAGTGCCTACCGGCTGGATCTACTAGGTATGTGGAGATTGGGAATATGCTGCACGGGCAACAGCTTGGTCTCCACATGCTTGGGTAATGGAGAGACCTTCAGGGTGCATCATCACAGTCAGTATTGACTGAAGGAGGCTATTGGCTCCGTCACACTGATACATTTGGGAAGCACTGCATTAAAAGACGCGGGAACCCGGAAAACCTCGTTGTGCAGACATCTGTAGTGCCAATTGGCTGACACTTTTACTGACGCACGCGGAAACAAAAGAATGGATTGTTATCTGTGTTTATTTATAAATCTCTCTAGACATAGAAGAGTCTCCAACTTATGACATTGTACGCCTTGCCACCGTATACTTTCTTTGTTAGAATGTTGTCTCCTTCTGACGAGACGCTACACTGCAGCTAACTGTATACATTTTCTTGGCTCATATCAAGGCGGCCTGATATACACGTCGGCCAACAGGGGAAACAATCACAACACACCGGGTTCGATATCACTTCGTGTTCAGTTTGTCTGTGCATGTCCGAGATTTTTCTTTGTATACCACTTCTTCACGTACTGACATGATTGTTAAAACTGCTGTACTGCAAAACTGTCTTAGTGTAACACATTACAAACAGATACACACATGCATCCAATGATCACTACGTCTACACTACAGATACACGAGCGCATCCATACACTGGCCAATGCGTACTGATATAACCACAAAAGACTATAGTCTAGGGTTGAAAGTGACGTGTCTTCGCCAGTAGACCCAAGAAATACAAAACGTTACAAACGCCAACCAAAAATGTCTGAGTGTTGATAATCAATCTGCAAAAGAAAGCTCAAGATAGAAGAAATAATACACGAAGTATGGCTTGGCTTGGCTTGGCTTCGTTCATTCTCAATCTCCCACTACCAAACGCTGAAAGGGCTTAAGTAGCAGAATGTAGTCCAGAGAACGGAATGAGTTGTGTCGTAGTTTACAGCTTGACTGCGATATTTGCACCTTTTGGTCCAACACATCCGACTTCAGCAAGCATTTTTTGAGTACCGGGTTAGCATTCCCTCTTCGATCCCTTCTCCTTAGCCAGTCTGCCCTGCTGCAGCTTGTTATCCAGGCTCACCACGTGGAGGTGTAGAAGGGTCTTGGCAGCTTTGGTTCGCTGACCCTGACGCTAGCAGTCAGCTACGAGTCGCTGACCACTGCAGCTCATGCGTTGCTCATCATCTTGATCCCATACACGAAGTATGATACGGATAATAGAATAGCTTAGAACGTGTGTGCTCGGGAATAGGACGACAAAGGCGAATATTTCCCCTCTTCTACGTCGTGTCGTCTTCAGACTTCCACTTCAATGACTAACAAAGGCAGCAGTCAGCTTGAGACTTGTCAATTTCCGTTCAGTTTCTTTCTTGGTTGTTGCCCCGCGCTACTCCCTTCATTGGTCTGTGATGGGCACGACTGCAATAGGTGTCAGACTGTCATGGAAGCTGTGCGCAGATGACTTTATTTAGTCATCAGTTCATTACTCGGTTATGTTACTGAGTTGTGTCCCATTTCACTGGGGCAGATTATAATCGAATACTTGTTGATCGCTTGTCTTTTCTTGGTGCGTGCTGTCCTAACTGGATTCTCTATTCTACTTCTCTTCCTCACTCACTTTATTATATGTTAGCTGCCCATCGCAAGCGATGATGGCGACATCATCAGACGGGGTTGTCGTGATTCATGTAACTTTTTCTGTACTTGGATTATAGTGGGGAAGTAACTGCGCTGGTCATCAACCTCACTCTCTGGTCTCGAGCTACCGTGGGCCACAGTGATCAGAGCCACGTGACACACGTGAAAAAAACACTCTAATAACTCTCTTATGAAGTGTCTATAGTGGCATGCCACTGAAACGTGAGGCATGCGCACGCCAGACAGTAAAATGGCAGCCTACATGGAAATACGGTTGAACCAACGTACTGTGATTGAATCCCTGGCGTCGAAAGGTTGTGTGCCCATAGACACGTAACGAAGAATGACTGCGGTATATATGCTGTCGGTGTTGAAGAACTGTAAAAGGCAACAATCTAACCACGACGAACCTGCATAATAAGGTTCGCAGCGGACGACCGATCACAGCTGTGGATGCACACAGCAGCAAACACGCGTAGACGAACCGATTCGTGCTAATTGCCTTGTCAAGCAGAAAGATAATCGCCGCATTGCTTATGATTTCGATTGAGCGATTCCAACACATTATCCACGCCCTGCGTAGGTATAGGAAAGTGTGTGCGTTACGCTTCTGACGAGGATGTGCGAGCAGCTGTGCGTGTCTGGTTTCGGGAGAAGACTTCTGATTCTCTCCTTGAATGGATGCAACAACTTGTCCGACGTTGGCTTTTGAGTGTGGACTGGGATGGTGACTACGGTGACAAATAATGACACATCACCCAGACGACATTCCAAGCTTCAAGAAAATGTACAGTGCCTGTGTAGATCTAGCACATTAACGAGATTATCTCATCAAAAACAAAACTTATCAAATCGCCATCGTATTTTAGACTCCAATTAAAACTCGTATGTGTCGTTCTGACGGTGACCCGACCATTCGGTGATGTCTCCTGGTCGAGCGTGTTCCTCTATGGTAAAGGCAATGTATCTTTATTTCATCATTGCTCGTCTTCATCATCATTTCAATCCGTTGTGATTGTTTTCCGCAGCTACAAACCGTTATGACTCTAGGTTACTCTCTTCACTCTACAGTTCCTCTCTCTCTCTCTCTATCTCGCGGCCCCCCCCCCCTCCCCATTTCCCGTGTTGTGCGCCAATATCGCCAATAAACACCCAATTGTATCAATATTTTGGTTGTTCTAATACTCACCCCATTATAATACATCCATTATCAACATTGAATATTGTAATGTTCTCGTTACGATATCAATGAAGCGTGCCGTGGAAGACTCCTATTCACATGGGTATGTTCCAAAATGGTAGTGTTTATGAATCCTTGTATTAAAGCCTTGCTTGCTTTTCTCCTATATCCGAGTTATTGGATATTGTTAGCATCGTTTATATACACAGACATTATTCATCGTTTATATAAACAGACATTCATCGTTTATATACACATGTATTATTCATCGTGTATATCCATTGGCATTATTCATCGTTTATATATACTGACATTATTCATCGTTCATATCCACTGACATTCATCGTTTATATACACAGGTATTATTCATAGTTTATATCCATTGGCATAATTCATCGTTTATATTCACTGACATTAATCATCGTTTATATACACTGAAATTATCAATCGTTTATATCCACTGGCATTATTCATCGTTTATATGCACTAATATTATTCATCGTTAATATATACAGGTATTATTCATAGTTTATATACACTGATATTATTCATAGTTTATATGCACTGAAATTGTCGTTTATATCCACTAGTATTATTCATCGTTTATATGCACTGGCATTATTCATCGTTTATGTCCACTAGTATTATTTATAGTTTATATGCACTGAAATTGTCGTTTATATCCAATGGCATTATTCATCGTTTATATGCACTGGCATTATTCATCGTTTATGTCCACTAGTATTATTCATAGTTTATATACACTGAAATTGTCGTTTATATCCACTGGCATTATTCATCGTTTATGTCCACTGGTATTATTCATCGTTTATATACACATCATCTCGTTGCATGTTATTTGGTGATGTGTGCCAGAACCTCCCGTAGTTTAATAGCATTGTAAGATTTTGCTGGCACGTGCCCTGGTTTGCCTCTCGCATTGCAGTCTGGTTTGTTTATTTTCCGTACAATGTATTTTGTTCCATTTAAACTTACTTAAACTTAAAATGCTGTCAGGAGTCACGGTGAATTTCTTATTTGATATTGACCTTCAAGTTTAATCTCGCGCAAGCCTGTTTAATTGGTTAACCCTTCTGGTATAATAATAATAATAATAATTGTTTGCCCTGGTCGATGAGGACCACCATCGTCCTTGAGACTGAGTTCGCGGGTCAGGTTAATGCGAGCGCGAAACGTTCTATGGCAGGGATGTGATACCTAGGGCCCGCGGACTAGAACCGGCCCGCGAGGTTGATTGAAAACTACTATACACTACGACCCCTGAGCTTAAACAAATAATTTTCAAATGCATACATGCACCAAACAAAATAACATGATATACATGTGTTGCTAAACTATGCTATCAAAAAAAGGATTAGTCGAAGTTTTTGATAACAAACTGAGACGACGATAATTGTTTTTTTATACGATCGACATGTCTCTTAGATCAAAAACGCGATGTAGCTTTATCTAAGGATATAGGGGGGGGGGGGGGGGGTTGTGTTTGTGTGTTGGGAGGTGGATGGAAAGTACAGTTTAGTAACGAATGCAATGAACGTTAATAATAAGTTGTCACAAGTTATATCAAGCAAAACACTGCAAGTTATAAAGTGTCAAAACGTTTAAGATTGCTGACATCATGCCTTAGTAGTATCATGCGCCAACTTCATACAATCAAGTGGATTCGACCATCTCGAAGTACACAAAAGAAATAAGTTGAGACCTCGATTCCGAGTATGGAAATCTGCTTTACTGCCGTGAGGTACGCTGACTGTCAAGGGAAAATGCTGAAGCGTTTTTATGACATAGACTGAAATCGAACTTTTCATGCAAAAGATGGGTATTCCGGCCGAAGATTATCAGACACAGTGGATCGGCCAGCTTGCTTTTTAGTTGACATGACTCCGCATGTGAAGGATTTCTCAAGCTACAGACACAAAGATAGCTTTTAGTTCATGAACTTTACGGGAACGTCGTTTTCCAGAAAAAAGCCGAGTCTATCTACAGGGAGAGTAACCTGGGTGAAAGATATACTAATTTCATTGTCAGACTCTGAGAACAGAAGACATACTTGTTCATTTCCGATGCTATGACGACTCCCTTAATGATAATCACAACCAGTTCGCGGCGCGTTTAAATGCTTTTCCATCGGAACAAAGTTAAATGTTTCTCAACACATCTTGATGTCGACAACATGCACACGAAAACAATCTTATTTACATCTTATGTTCCCAACAAAGAAGATCAAATGAAATGCCCCAAAAGTGGACTAAATCCCAAACAAGAAGTCCATTAACATCTGGTAAACAGACTGCGCATTGTAATTAGCCAACGACCAGCAGATTTGGACAGGCTTGTTCTGAAAGTGTAAGCGAAACCATCTCATTAAATCTGTAAGCTGTCATTTCTCTCTGTCCCTGCCCCCCCCCCCCCCCCCTTATTCCCCTCAGTAACATAATTTCTACATTAAACTAGCTTGTGCAATGCAAATTAAGTCATTTATAAAATTGCTTCAGTGGATGAGTGTATCCATCGCTCTGCATCATCAGAACGGTCAGGTCTGGTCTTTAGTAAATGAAATGTTTCTCACCCCTGTTCTATGGCATGACTAGCAAGCCTGGTATACCGCTGCACTGTTGCTCTTCACCGATGCCTATCTCGGACCATCTTGTTCAGCTCCACCCACGTCTCGTCTTGCTCTGACATGTACTGTTCGTCGCCAGGTGATCTTCGGCTTCATCACTTCATCTCTTGTCTACTCAAACCAGCGCATCTGGCTGTTACGTTGTTCAGTTCTTCACGAGGGTGTCATATCCAGTGGCGTAGCTAGAGTCTGTGTCGCTCGGGGCGGTCGCTGAGTTTATACATCATACACACTTAGACAAAAAGTAAAAATGATGTACAGGGAAAAGGACACTAAGACACCATGCTTATTTCTGAAGAGAAAAATATAAATTTCAACATTCTACAGTGATATTTTTCTTGCTTTTCTGTTAGCAAAATTGTCGATGCTATTGTTGCAGTCTATATCATTTGTCAGTTATTGTTCTATAGTTGGTATGGCAAGTTTTCTTAACCGCAAGGTACTCATTGAATATCTTAAGTAATTCTTGATCATTTTAATTTATACAAACTCACAATTAGCAATACTAACAGTAATTGTGATGAAAATTCATAGCAGTATTACACTATTTTGAACTTACTTTCCGTGTCCAAGACATCACGTTTCCAATGTTCGTCCACGTGGATTGCCTTGTCATTTTCTCTCAACATCTCATCCATATTACATGTTCATCCATATTACATGTTTTCAAAAAATGTGGGCAGCTTATCAGGTGGTCTGGGCATTGTGTTGCTCCAGTCGCTTGCCTCATTCTCCTTTATCCCCGTCTCTTTAAGCTCTTCCTGCATCGTGATACACTAGTTTGGAGTTTATTCAGTGACCTCCAGGTAGCGTCAGGCAAGTGGTGTTTAGGTAGCGTCAGGCACGTGGTGTCCAGGTAGCGTCAGGCAAATGGTGTCCATGTAGCGTCAGGCAAGTGGTGTCCAGGTAACTTCAGGCAAGTGGTGTTCAGGTAGCTTCAGGCAAGTGGTGTCCATGTAGCGTCAGGCAAGGGGTGTCCAGGTAGCGGCAGGCAAGTGGTGTCCAGGTAGCGGCAGGCAAGTGGTGTCCATGTAGCGGCAGGCAAGTGGTGTCCAGGTAGCGGCAGGCAAGTGGTGTCGATGTAGCGTCAGGCAAGTGGTGTCCATGTAGCGGCAGGCAAGTGGTGTCCAGGTAGCGTCAGGCAAGTGGTGTCCAGGAGCAGGTTTCTCCCGCATCCCGATCCAGGAAACGTGCGTCAGTTCTCGTTGCGGCGTTTTCTGGGACTAGTCTGTAGGGTCTGTGTTAACTGTAAGAAACTTTGTCTAGGTTGAAGTCTTGTGCACTGCATCTGGTATCTAACCATGGGGTGTCTCGAGTCGTTTGCCTGTAACTCTCTACTGTCCAGGTTGATCTCTTCACGTCTACCTTGTTTAATGTATGTTGGTCTCAAGCTCCCCTCGTGTCACTAGTCCTCTTGAATGAGAACCGTCTTTTCTCTTGGATGGTTGAGTTGTATATTTGTTTACTGTTGACTTGTCGAGATTTGTTGGCGTTTTTGTTGTTTAAAATCTGTACAGGTTGAGGTGGCCAGTCCTATGCCCAAACCGCCTTAGCCGCGTCATATAGCTTGGCAGGTCTACCGTGTTACTATTATTTGCTTCCCTTTCAGACCCCATAGACGTCATCTTTTTGAGTGCTAGACCGTTAGTGATTTTTGGAAGATGCTGCTTCTTCCGATGCCAGATAAATGGAGAACGTTGTCTGACACTCAGCAAGACCAAATATGTGCATATACCATCACGTGGCATTTGACCAAAGGGCGAGAGCCCGAATGCTGCTGGATACTAAACAACATACTAACGTGACACTTGGCTTGACTTAGTCGCCCGTCTTCTATCCTGTAGTATATGTAGGTCTTTCTTTTCTTACGGTTTGTGTTTTCAAGGCAAACGTACAGGGCTCAACTGCCGCTATCGTCACGCTTCAGTCGACCCAGCTGGATTCATTTATAAATAGGTACCTCTCATACGGTTGGGGAACAGAAAAGGAACGATGAAGGGAACTAGCTTCCCCACCTCACAAACTATGACTTAGTCTATAACGCTTCATCCCCGACGACATGTTCTGCTATTGTTCTTATTTTAAAACATATATTTTCTACACGATGACCAGCCCTATGTCAAATCCTCCTAGTCGCCTTTCCCAACATGCCTGGCAGCAGGTCACAGTGTTAGCTCCGCGTTCTGGCTCCGGTAGCACACAGGCGCTCTCCTCAAGCTCCAGTTGTATTAGTTGTCTGCTCTCCCACAGCTCGGATCTGTGTCAATACACATCCGACCTCAGTTATTTGAAGAAGAAGAAAAGGTAGCTCCCGACCCGGCTACCGTTGTCGCTAGCGGGACAAACATCTACGATCTGACACAGTCTCGCACATTCCAACGGGGTTCTCCGACAAACTGGAGCAGAGGCTGCATGCCTGGCCTAACTACGTACAATGATGACCTACATTCCGCTGCATGGTTGTCTTTCAGTATTTGTCTTTACGCTGCGTGGAGGCTCCTGGGTACTTTGTCTGATCCCAGGGATAAGGAGGTACAGAGTGACCCAAAAAGGTCATTTTAAACCGAGCTTGTAACTTTAAAAGCACCAAATGACTGGTCCACAAACATTGTCATGTTCTATACTTATTATCTATGTTTGATCAACATTATTCCAAAGTTTCAGTGTTTTCGTAAACATTTATAAAGTTGTATCTTGTTTACTTTTCTCTAGTTTGTTTGTTTCTGGTCACCCTGTATTCAATCTGTTACTCATCGGATCATAATTCTTCTATGAGTGGCAGTGTGGTAAGATTATCGTATAGTTTTTCTCTTTCGGAGCAATCACTGCACGACAATTCTCTAACATTTCGCACATATAAACTTGTATTCATTTAAATTATAGAATGTTCTGTTTCTGTCTGTTTGTCAATGCCAAAGCATGGCATTTGGGCAACTGATACAAGAAGATATCGATTTCCCGTTTCTAGTGCCCAATATCGTCAAATTATAACTTCTGTTAAAACTGTGTTAAATAATTGCACACGTAGTATTGTCGGATGTTAAAATATAGTGCCAGTTAGTACTATTGATGTTAAAAAATATGGCGCTCTATTATGCCATTGACGTTAAATTATCGTGTCCATTAATACTGTTGATATTCAATTACGGTGTTTGTGGCGCTGTTGATGCCAAATTGTGCCGCCCATTTCTGCTGCTGATATCACAGTATGGCGTCCAATGAGTTTTGCTGATACCGTCAAATTACTGCAGTTGTTTCTGCTGTTGGTCTATGGATGACACGTCCGTTTCACAATCTCAACGCAACAGGTACGAATCCCGCCATGTTCAGTTTGGCAGACACGGTATTTTTTGTTGGTACGATCGCTTCTCCGCGTACGAAAAGAAATGGCAACCTGCCGTACTGCACACCTGCCAAAAAACATATAACATCCAAGTAGATTGGCTTGTAGTAAGAAGTGACGTTCTGCAAAGGAAATACTAATTACATAATCAGAAAATGACATCCGTTTATAGAAATTGTGGCGTTCCTTCTGTTCTGCTCATTTGACCAAACTACCTATTCTATTCTTAGCATAATTGGCACCGGATAAACAACATATCCAGTCACTTTCCACACATCAATTGTGTTAATTAGGACGGTTTAAGGACTTGGCCTCTCTTTGTTTGCGTGTCGCTCCGCGAACCAACACTAATACCAACCATATGTAACAGTGGCAATAGTTTCATGGCAGGGCCACTTCGTTTTCATAGCTTGCAGAGAACAAAAATACATACAGCTGTGTTAGTTGTAAAGATGTCTTAGGGGGGATGTGCATGGTAATGGCAACAAAACCATGTAAAATGAAGTTATACAGAAATCACCATTACAGTTGTTGTTGCTGGTGCAACAAGTAGTTGAGTTAAGTACTGTTGGTGACTTTCTTTGGGGGTGTGTTACAGTGGCTCTCTTCATATTCTAACGTGTACTTGAGAAAAGGACCGGGGTCCTTCTGGCTGTAGTGCAATGTGAGGTTATTAAGTAAGATCATCACTATGGGGATCACAGTGGCGATCCCCACCTCGTTAGCAAAACTGCCATGCAACGGCCTGTATCAAGGGAGAACTGCCTGGAGATGTATGTTTCACATAGCCATTGTTATGAACCCAACAGCAACCGGTCTCTCACTTTTCCGCCCAATGTAATACTATCTGCACGTTGTTAGCCGTTATTCAATGCCATTCAAAGTGTCACATCTGTCTGGCCTAGCCGGTTATCCTATACATTATCATAACACCGTTGAGCAACCAGCACCCAAAGAGATAATGATCCCAAAGAGATAATGATCCCAAAGAGATAATGATCAATGGTTTCGCGTGTGTGTGTGTATATATATATGTGAGTATACTGCCTGAACCATGGATTGTATTGTGGTTGGACTGTTCTGGTGCTTGTTGGGGGGGGGGGGGGAGGTGTGGTGTTGGGTTCTTAGCTGAACTATGGTGCTCTGATCCTTCATTGTGACATTGAAATTGTCATTTGGATGAGCTAACATAATCTGATCAGTATGTTTTGCCCGATCAAACATTGGTCTCCTCTTCTCCTCCACCATTACAGTTGCATATTTATTCTTTGGTGCAGGCTTCCTGCAGACGGACTAACTGAGGTGGTGTTTCTATTCCATGCTCTATTGTGAGAGAAAAGAAGACCACTGAGCTGCCTCTACTCGGTCACAAAGACACCACGCCATGACCCAAAATGGTGGGCTGGTTATTGCCCGTACATGCAGCAGCCATCAGCACTAAACGTGTCATGCCTGGAGCGTAGATTACTGTCTCTGGTTTTTACATTCTCGAAAGCTGTGAGGAATATTCACAACGTAGTTGAGCATGCAGTGCGTTTTTGTTACTTTTGTGTTTTTCTCTGCACTTTTATTTCTGTCAGTCCGTGTTTTTTTTTTTTTGGGTTGCGCGGCACCTACTTTCAGCAAGCCTATGCCATAGCATGTGTACTAATCGTTTGTGGTACTAGTTCTTGTAGTATTAGTGTCCATGGAATGCTGAAACAAATCCCAGGGAAGGTTGAAACAAACGACGGGTAAGTTGAAACACATGACCAGGCAAGGTTGAAACAAGCGACCAGAGACAGTAGAAAGAATCAAGTGACAAGGAAAGGTTGAAACAAGCGACAAGGGAATGCCGAAACAAATGACCAGGAAAGGTTGAAACAAGCGACCAATGGGGTTTGAAACAAGCGACCAGGGAATGCCGAAACAAGCGACCAGGGAATGCCGAAACACGCGACCAGGGAATGCCGAAACACGCGACCAGGGAATGCCGAAACACGCGACCAGGGAATGCCGAAACAAGCGATAGGGAATGCCGAAACAAGCGACCAGGGAAGGTTGAAACAAGCGACCAGGGAATGCCGAAACAAGTGACCAGGGAATGCCGAAACAACCGTACAGGGAATGCCGAAACAAGCGACCAGGGAATGCCGAACCAAGTGACCAGGGAATGCCGAAACAAGCGACTAGGGAATGCCGAAACAAGCGACCAGGGAATGCCGAAACAAGCGACCAGGGAATGCCGAAACAAATGACCAGGAAAGGTTGAAACAAGCGACCAAGGGGGTTTGAAACAAGCGACCAGGGAATGCCGAAACAAGCGACCAGGGAAGGTTGAAACAAGCGACCAGGGGAGGTTGAAACAAGCGACCAGGGAAGGTTGAAACAAGCGACCAGGGGAGGTTGAAACAAGCGACCAGGGAAGGTTGAAACAAGCGACCAGAGAATGCCGAAACAAGCGACCAGGGAATGCCGAAACAAATGACCAGGAAAGGTTGAAACAAGCGACCAAGGGGGTTTGAAACAAGCGACCAGGGAATGCCGAAACAAGCGACCAGGGAAGGTTGAAACAAGCGACCAGGGGAGGTTGAAACAAGCGACCAGGGAAGGTTGAAACAAGCGAACAGAGAATGCCGAAACAAGCGACCAGGGAAGGTTGAAACAAGCGACCAGGGAAGGTTGAAACAAGCGACCAGGGAAGGTTGAAACAAGCGACCAGAGAATGCCGAAACAAGCGACCAGGGAAGGTTGAAACAAGCGACCAGGGAATGCCGAAACAAGCGACCAAGGGGGTTTGAAACAAGCGACCAGGGGATGCCGAAACAAGAGACCAGGGAATGCCGAAACAAGCGACCAAGGGGGTTTGAAACAAGCGACCAGGGAAGGTTGAAACAAGCGACGATAGATGGTTGTGATAGGGCTGGCAAACTCAATATATGAAAGACATTGTCTATGAAACCAAACCATTCTGAGAGTCCGAAGATGGACAATGAATGAGCTGACATCAGCCAGCGACTCATACTTGTCTGCTTGCATCATGACCAGCAAACCATAGCTGACAAAGTTTCTATTGTGCCTTTAAGTAGCGACCCTGGAAACAGGCTGCGCTCTTGTAGTCTGGGTTTGAGAATAGGGATTGCCAGAGAGGAGACAAAAATCGTCCAAAAAATGGCGTGCTGATTTGCTGCTGTTGAGACACTTGCTGCTGTTGAGACACTTGCTGCTGCTGAGACACTTGCTGCTGTTGAGACACTTGCTGCTGTTGAGACACTTGCTGCTGCTGAGACACTTGCTGCTGTTGAGACACTTGTTGCTGCGGAGACACTTGCTGCTGTTGAGACACTTGTTGCTGCGGAGACACTTGCTGCTGTTGAGACACTTGTTGCTGCGGAGACACTTGCTGCTGTTGAGACACTTGTTGCTGCGGAGACACTTGCTGCTGTTGAGACACTTGCTGCTGCTGAGACACTTGCTGCTGTTGAGACACTTGTTGCTGCGGAGACACTTGCTGCTGTTGAGACACTTGTTGCTGCGGAGACACTTGCTGCTGTTGAGACACTTGCTGCTGCTGAGACACTTGCTGCTGTTGAGACACTTGCTGCTGCTGAGACACTCGATGCCGCTACTAAGACACTCGATGCCGCTACTAAGACACTCGATGCCGCTACTAAGACACTCGATGCCGCTACTGAGACACTCGATGCCGCTACTGAGACACTCGATGCCGCTACTGAGACACTCGATGCCACTACTAAGACATTCGATGCCGCTAAGAAACTCGATGCCGCTACTAAGACACTCGATGCCGCTACTAAGACACTCGATGCCGCTACTAAGAAACTCGATGCCGCTACTGAGACACTCGATGCCGCTACTAAGACACTCGATGCCGCTACTAAGACACTCGATGCCGCTACTGAGACACTCGTTGCCGCTACTGAGACACTCGATGCCGCTACTGAGACACTAGTTTTCGCTACTGAGACACTCGATGCCGCTACTGAGACACTCGTTGCCGCTACTGAGACACTCGTTGCCGCTACTGACACTCGTTGCCGCTACTGAGACACTCGTTGCCGCTACTGAGACACTCGTTACCGCTACTGAGACACTCGTTGCCGCTACTGACACTCGATGACGCTACTGAGACACTCGATGCCGCTACTGACACTCGCCGCTACTGAGACACTCGATGCCGCTACTGAGACACTCGATGCCGCTACTAAGACACTCGATGCCGCTACTGAGACACTCGATGCCGCTACTGAGACACTCGATGCCGCTACTGAGACACTAGTTTTCGCTACTGAGACACTCGATGCCGCTACTGAGACACTCGATGCCGCTACTGAGACACTCGATGACGCTACTGAGACACTCGTTGCCGCTACTGACACTCGTTGACGCTACTGAGACACTCGTTGCCGCTACTGAGACACTCGTTGCCGCTACTGACACTCGTTGACGCTACTGAGACACTCGTTGCCGCTACTGAGACACTCGTTGCCGCTACTGAGACACTGGTTGACGCTACTGAGACACTCGTTGCCGCTACTGAGACACTCGTTGCTACTACTGACACTCGTTGCCGCTACTGACACTCGATGCCGCTACTGGGACACTCGTTGCCGCTACTGAGACACTCGTTGCCGCTACTGAGACACTCGTTGCCGCTACTGAGACACTCGTTGCCGCTACTGAGACACTCGTTGCCGCTACTGAGACACTCGTTGCCGCTACTGAGACACTCGATGCCGCTACTGAGACACTCGATGCCGCTACTGAGACACTCGATGCCGCTACTGAGACACTCGTTGCCGCTACTGAGACACTCGTTGCCGCTACTGAGACACTCGTTGCCGCTACTGAGACACTCGATGCCGCTACTGAGACACTCGATGCCGCTACTGAGACACTCGATGCCGCTACTGAGACACTCGTTGCCGCTACTGAGACACTCGTTGCCGCTTCTGAGACACTCGTTGCCGCTACTGACACTCGATGCCGCTACTGAGACACTCGATGCCGCTACTGAGACACTCGATGCCGCTACTGAGACACTCGATGCCGCTACTGAGACACTCGTTGCCGCTACTGACACTCGTTGCCGCTACTGACACTCGTTGCCGCTACTGACACTCGTTGCCGCTACTGACACTCGCCGCTACTGAGACACTCGATGCCGCTACTGAGACACTCGATGCCGCTACTAAGACACTCGATGCCGCTACTGAGACACTCGATGCCGCTACTGAGACACTAGTTTTCGCTACTGAGACACTCGATGCCGCTACTGAGACACTCGATGCCGCTACTGAGACACTCGATGACGCTACTGAGACACTCGTTGCCGCTACTGACACTCGTTGACGCTACTGAGACACTCGTTGCCGCTACTGAGACACTCGTTGCCGCTACTGAGACACTCGTTGACGCTACTGAGACACTCGTTGCCGCTACTGAGACACTCGTTGCCGCTACTGACACTCGATGCCGCTACTGAGACACTCGTTGCCGCTACTGAGACACTCGTTGCCGCTACTGACACTCGATGCCGCTACTGAGACACTCGATGCCGCTACTGAGACACTCGATGCCGCTACTGAGACACTCGATGCCGCTACTGAGACACTCGTTGCCGCTACTGAGACACTCGTTGCCGCTACTGAGACACTCGTTGCCGCTACTGAGACACTCGATGCCGCTACTGAGACACTCGATGCCGCTACTGAGACACTCGTTGCCGCTACTGAGACACTCGTTACCGCTACTGAGACACTCGTTGCCGCTACTGAGACACTCGATGCCGGTACTGAGACACTCGATGCCGGTACTGAGACACTCGTTGTCTGTACTACCTAACTTTTCTTGCATGTCTCACCAAAACATATACATTGACAATGTGATATAGTGTTTATCATCTTCCTCTTATGGCCCCATGCCCCAACTGAAAGAAAAGGACGATAAAGCACTGCCTATTTACAATATTGATTCCTGTGTGAAATTGACATTTATATCTGTATTTAGTATGTCTGGTTGTTACTTCTAGTATATAAATGTAACATATTCACCCATCATTTACTTCCCAAGTGTTATCTGGGTCTGAATTGAGAGAAATTAATCATAACACTGTAACATGCAAGGCATGGCATAAGTGGGGAATTATGAGGGTTCAGGCATAGGGGTGAGTACCCAATCCCGTAGAAACTTAAAGCCACACAACTTTAATTGTTTCTGTTTGCTGTGAATAAACCTACTATCATTCTTTACCAATACAAAAGTAACAACAAAATAATAATTTGCCAAGCAAACAAGCACATAAGTTTGCAAGAAAAAATAGTAAATTATGTTTCTAAATTAAGAACAAAGTAAATGCTGTGTCTGTCTGTCAGTACTTGGGCATTCAGCCCACATTTTTACCTGAGATGTTTGGGCGGGTTTTTATTTATTTCCATGTTCACAGATATGAGTATATTAAGTCTGTTTCATGACATGAGGACTATATCTAGTATGTTTACTAATTGAAGTAAAGTAAAAATGGAAGAAATTTGGATGCTGTTCCTCTAGAAGATGTGGCATTATTAATAATTTTCTCAGCAATATGTTTATTGAAGATCTTTATGGAGGGCTTAGCTTTTGTAATGTAATGAAGAATAAAAATCAGTGTTTTCTAGAATTCTTGTTTTTATTCAGGAAATAATGAACGAATCTATTCCGTTAGGAATTGGCATTACTGCATTCCTGATGGACCCATAGGTGCTTGGTTCTTGGTAAATGATGAAGGGTGTAGAAACTGATGGTTTCCGTAGCTTGCTTGACATTGATTGTACACACTCCTTTCTCATTCTCTCAGTTGCCTCTCTCCACTAGATCCATGTATAATCTCAGAACTATGATACAAAGCCACCCCATGCCTGTTGTCAGTTGCATTTCCCAAATCCTAGACCTAGCATTATAGTTGTCAGTTATAAGCCATTTCATGTAATTCATGCTCACTAGATTCCCCATCGTTCAGCCACAATGTTGGAAGGGAACAATAGAAATCTCATATATGCGATGGCAACAAAAGAGTGGTAGAAAAGCACATCCTTGAAATGAAGTGACGAATGAGAAAAGAACGTATGGCAACCAATTGCTTTAAAGCCTTAGCCATGAAATCAAAGAATGGGAAGTGAGAGTTAATAGGTAATGATTAAACCCTTCAGACATTTAAAGAATGCACAGGAAGATTACAGGCCAGCCTGTACCCCCAATCCTGACAACAGAAAGATAAAGAACACAGGCTTCTTAAATATGTTACTCGGACAGACAAAAGCGGCCGATATGCCTGTCAGGATATTCTGGAATTTTATCTTGATATGGCCATCAGGGACAAGTCTTGTAACTGAAGTCGAATATGGAATGAAGTAAAATTGTGGCTGTGGTCGCCACCACCCCTACACTCCCCCAGAGGCTTTTGTTGGCTTCTTTCCCATAGGTCTTCATTGGTGACCATGCCCTGCCACATTATGCCCATTATCCTTAGTAGGCATCTATTAACGAAGTACTGTAGTTTCGTTAGTACTGTCTTGGCTGTTCTCTAGGTTTCTGCTCCATACAGTGGCACTGGCTTGACACTGGCGTTAAATATTCTAACTTTTGTGTACTTCTTGATTTCTTTGGATCTCCATATATTATTTAGTTTCAAGAATGTCCCTCTTGTCTTTCCAATTCTGGTTCTTACATAGAAGCTAAATTTTCTTCATATTGACGTTCCGATTTGGCTGATTGTTGTTCTTTCACCCTATCAAGTTTCAAAGGCTATTATTGTGTGACAAAAGTACCATATCATCTGTGTAGTCCAGATTTACACAAGCGGTCATCACTCTCAAAACTATCACAGCAATATTTAAAACATTTTATCACTCATAAACTGGTGTACAACTCATATAATCCTCCTCATAGACTAACTTTAAGTATGTCGCAACATGTTTCGTCAAGTTTTTGACAAATCGTGATACAAATTAATTGATCATTTTTATTTTCATCATAAAAATATGACGAATACGGTTCACATTAGTAAGAAAAAAGCACTACTGCAAAAAAACCAGATGAGCAGGTACTCAGGCTAGATGTATATATTAGCTTCAAAGGCAACTTCCAGTTGTGTCCTGCGATTCCAGAATTATGATACTTATCTAGATACCTTTTGGGCATACCTTGTAATGCTGTCGGGAACCAAATGATGTCAACTTTATTGTACAATGTCCTTGTAAGGTGGATGACCAGGTTCCTTTTTCACTGCCTTCTTTTTCCGCAACTGTAAGTATGCCTTCCGACCTCTCTGCCACTTACAGATACTCATTTCTTATTCTTCTTCTGCGTTCGTCCTGAAAATGATGTTGTGTCATAGTTTACAGTGAGGCTGCGATATCTGCAACACTTCTTCATGTCTGGCCGACTCTGGCTTCCTGTTCTACTCCATCGTTCTCGTCTTTTTTCTTTTGTCTAACTCTAATTTTGTGTGTGTCTCTTTACGTATACTCTGATTGCCTTCCCACTGTGATAACTATTCTTTTAGTCAGCCTGTACTAGTACAGCCTGTTTCCAGGGCTGCTGCTTGGAGGCGTGTAAGCGTCTTGGTCAGCTCTGAGTCACTGACAATGATGCAAGCAGCCAGCTAAGAATTTATGACTACTGTCAGCTCATTCACTGTGCTGCATCTTTGACCCTCAAATGCTCATTTTTATATATATCAATTTGAAATGATACAGGAATAACAACAATCTGTATTTGCTGCATGCTACAGAAAGTTATCTCAACAATCTGTATTTGCTGCATGCTACAGAAAGTTATCTCACTAGCCACAATTGACTCCTTGGCTGGAGTTTTCATATCCCTGATCTAGATCAAAGATGCCTCGCTGAAGAAAGCAGGTGCAGGATAGACATTTCAAAAGGCTGCTGTATTGTCTGGCAAAGAGATTATAATGTAAGGATTATTGAAGTTTTGCGGGGTAGCCATACAGTTGTTTTCTGCAAAGATTGCCAAACTGTTATCTCTGAATACTGATGGATGTATATTACTGGCTGTGTGTGTGTGTGTGTTACAAGACTACTTTACCAGTTTGTGAAATTATTGATGCAGAGACCCAATAAAATGTTGATCAGGTAGACAGTTTTGTAGGGCTGCTTCTAAGACTAGTAGGAAAATCGTTTGAATTTAATGAGTAGTTTACAAATGCAGGACTTTCTCTCCCTCGCTCACTCAAATCTACATTTTGTCTCACATATTCATTTTATCTTGCACCACACACACATTTTCTCACCCATACTCACTACATGGCCTCCTTAACCACTCTCACGTACGCACGCACACCCTCACATACTCGGGGGAGGAAGACTAATATCTGGTCAGGCACAACATACTGATCAGACATGTTAGTCATAGTCTGGCAAAACATAATGGCCAAGACCCTCACCTCGGATTCCTAGTAGCTCTCCCTGAAACGGCAGCCTGGCTAATGAGGTGAGGGATCGACACGATCCCAGTAGTAGTGAGCGACATGCAGATGAAGCTAAGCGTAGCACAACCGCCTGGAGGACCTCGGTCCACCTTCATCAGCACGCTCAGGATGTGAGGAAAGCTACTGCAACCCGCACTTAACATCATTTTCAGAGCGCACAAAAAGAGTAACCTACTCATTGTGGGCATTTGCAAAAAACAACAACAACACACATACTTAATCTTATACCACACACATTCACAATCTACCTCACTTACACCACACACATTCATAATCTGCCTCTCTTACACCACACACATTCACAATCTACCTCACTTACACCACACACATTCACAATCTACCTCACTTACACCACACACATTCATAATCTACCTCACTTACACCACACACATTCACAATCTACCTCACTTACACCACACACATTCATAATCTGCCTCACTTACACTACACACATTCACAATCTACCTCACTTACACCACACACATTCACAATCTACCTCACTTACACCACACACATTCACAATCTACCTCACTTACACCACACACATTCATAATCTGCCTCACTTACACCACACACATTCACAATCTACCTCACTTACACCACACACATTCATAATCTGCCTCACTTACACCACACACATTCACAATCTGCCTCACTTACACCACACACATTCATAATCTGCCTCACACCACACACATTCACAATCTACCTCACTTGCACCACACACATTCACAATCTGCCTCACTTGCACCACACACATTCACAATCTGCCTCACTTACACCACACACATTCACAATCTACCTTACTTGCACCACACACATACACACTTTTTCTCGTATATTCCCACACTCTGTCGCACCATTTCTCGTTTACTTACTTTCTCTGTGAAACAGCATTCAGATGTCTGTGTTTTAACGTGTGTGTGAGTATTTGGCGTACTCTCTACCTATCTCCCTCATTTACTCTCCCCTCACTGACTCTCCTCTCACTGACTCTCCTCTCACTGACTCTCCTCTCACTGACTCTTTCCTCACTGACTCTCCCCTTATTGACTGTTGCCTCACTGGCTGTCATCTCACTGTCTCTCCACTCATTGACTGACTCTATCGCTCCACTCACTGATGCTATCACTATCCCTCCACTCACCGACACTCTTCTCTCACTGACTCTCTCGTCACTGGTTTTCCCCTTACTGACTGTCCCCTCACTGGCTTTCATCTCACTCTCTATCTACTCACTGGCGGACTCTCTCACTGACTCTCTCCCATCAATGACTCTCCCGTCACTGACACTCCCCTCACTGACTCTCTTCTCTCACTGACTCTTCTCTTACTGACTCTCCCCTTATGCTCTCCCCTCACTAACTTTCTCCCCTCACTGACTCTCCATTCACTGACTCTCTTCTCTCAGTCTCTTCTATCACTGACTCTCCTCTCATTGACTCTCCCTTCACTGACTCTTCTCTCACGGACTCTCCCCTTACTGACTGTCTCTCTTCACTGACTCTTTCTCTCACTGACTCTCTTCTCTTGTTGACTATCTACCCTCAATGACTCTCTCCTTACTGACTCTCCCCTCAATGACTCTCCTTACTGACTCTCTCCCTCACTGACTCTTTCCCTTACTGACTCTCTCTTCTATTGTTGACTCTACCCTCACTGAATCTCTTTTCTATCACAGACTCTCCCTTCACTGACTCTCTTCTCTCACTGACTCTCTTCTCTCACTGACTCTCCTCTCACTGACTCTCTCCTCTCACTGACTCTCTCCTCTCACTGACTCTTTCCATCATCGACTCTCTTCTCTTGTTGACTCTACCTTCACTGACTCTCTACATTCACTGACTCTCCCCTTACTGTCTCTCTCCCCTTACTGTCTCTCTCCCCTTACTGTCTCTCTCTCCTCAATGACTCCCCCTAATGACGCCCCCCTCAATGACTCCCCCCCTCAATGACTCCCCCCCTCAATGACTCCCCCTTCAATGACACTCTCTACTCACTGATACTCTCCCCTTACTGAGATCTCTCCTTCACTGGCTCTCCCCTCACTGGCTCTCCTCTTACTGACTCTTCCCTTACTGACTCTCTCCCCTTACTGACTGACTGCTCTTGCTGACTCTCCTCACTGACTCCTCACTGACTTATCTCACTATCCCCCCCACTCAATGACTCTCACTATCACTCCACTCTCTCTCATCCCACTGACTTCCCCTCATTGACTCTTCTCCACACTGACTCTTTCCCCTCACTGATTCTCTTCTCTGACTCACTCTCTCTTAATGTCACTCTGGTTAAATTGAAAGTATTGAGCTGAATGTATGTGATTGTTTTACATATTCTCTACCTCTCTACACAACTGACCCCCCACCCCACCACCACCACCACCCACGACTCATTCACTCTCGCTTTATTTGATGTCTCTGCGGTTAAAAGTATTGAGCTGTATATTTACGTTACGTATGACGATGCAATGAACTAGAGAGGAAATGATACCCAAAATGAAGTTTACGATAACCACCATCTGTCGCCATATGAGGTATTTTTGTATAGCTTGATCCTCTTTGCTGAGCTAAGTAGTATCGAGTTATTTTTGTGCTTGGAAAAGAACACATTAGTCAGCTTTGACCCTTAGCAGATTGCAGCTAAATAGCATTGCAATATATCTAGTGTTATTTGTGTGTGTTGTATTCTACCCTTGACTGTTGTGTTAGGAATGCATGAAACTGTAAACATCGTTCAGCGTAGCAGCAACATGTGTTCGACGGCGGCTGCTGCACATGGTTAGTTCAGTGTAATCTTTTATTCAAGCAATTGAGTCTGCTCTGCCTCAGGACATCCTGTTCATTTAAAAAAAAAAATAGGTTTGTAGATTTCTTACCAGGCACAAAGAAAGCTTATTACACATATCAGAATAAAACAATCCTTGTCGGGGGGGGGGGGGGGGGGGGGGGGGGGGGGGGGGGGATGGATGTTGTTCTTCTGGTTTATGGGAAAACGTTATTTGCTCTTGTGTGAATAAATGATACAGGGTATTGCAGGTTTTAGGCCTCTGAATGATGGAATGTTCATTGCCATGAGTTGGAGAGTCTTTTGTCCTTGATGGGTTTGACCACAGTGTTAACCGTCTCTTATCATGTCAGTAGTGCTATTTTATCTCCGTCATACAAAGATGTGTACAAGGAGGTCTGTCAACTGCAGTGGTGGCCTTGTATGTCTCATTTTGAAGTGAAAATGGAATGATGATGATGTGATTAAAAAAATAGGTCACATAGCAGAAACTGTCATCGGAGATGAAGTGTTAGAGACTTTATTTGTACTAAGCCACAGCTTGTGTTAGTTAAATTATTCTTTAGTTCCCCTGACTTAACTGTCATAAATAGCAGCAATCACATCCACTTCATAAAGTTATCCACAGATATCCCCTGACTTAACTGTCATAAATAGCAGCAATCACAACCACCTCATAAAGTTATCCACAGATATAAATAGATAAATATCACAAGCAGTAACAATATAAACCATCACACATCACACAGTTGTGACCACCATTTATTCTCTGTAGGTTCGCTGTTCACAAAATATTCCCTCTTGAATCATTCTTTATGCACCAAAACTGGGAGGGAACTTAAGGGTTTTATGTTAAAGAATGTTTAGCGAAGTGGCTGATGGCACGGCTCATTCACCTAGCTTGTGTGTTTGAATTCAAGAACCAGCAAAATAGAACATATGTGCAGTAAACCTATTTCTCAAATGCGTGCTGAAGTTGGATGCACTGTGCCATAAAGCTCAAAACACAGTACAGTGCACTCCAACCTTAGGATATTAAACGAACGACCAAAACATTTCTATAAATCTGAGATAACTATAGGACTCTCTTACTCATCTTGGGTTCAGGGCACCATTCTTTGTGTTTATTTATGTATAGTCATCAATCATTCTGTATATCTCATCATCATCAGTTAAAGACATCTGTCTAATCATTCATTCTGTGTGTTTCATCTGCAGTTAAAGAGATCTGTCAATCATTCATTCTGTGTTTCTCATCATCAGTTAATGATATCTGTTAATCATTCATACTGTGTATTTCATCTTCAGTTAATGAGATCTGTCAATTATTCATTCTGGGTATTTCATCTTCAGTTAAAGACATCTGTCTAATCATTCATTCTGTGTGTTTCATCTGCAGTTAAAGAGATCTGTCAATCATTAATTCTGTGTATCTCATCATCAGTTAAAGAGATCTGTCAATCAATCATTCATACTGTGTATTTCATCTTAAATTGAAGAGATCTTTAAATAATTAATTCTAGGTATTTCATCATCAGTTAAAGAGATATATCAATCATTCATTCTGTGTGTTTCATCTGCGATTAATGAGACCTGTCAAGCATTCATTCTGTGTATTTCATTTTCAGTTAAAGAGATCTGACTCAGCATATTACTGGGAAGAAAGAGAAATTATGGCCAATGCCAACAGTGAGTGGATAGTTCAGGTAATGATTTTAAATCAATATGAAAGTATACATAACATACTTAAAAGTGTAAATATTTGATATACTTCTTCTTCCTCTCCGTTTCCTTTTCTTCTGCTCCATAGTTGCATTAAAAAAATATCCGATCTGAATTTTTTAATTGGAATAAAATGAAACAAGTTTTGTCCTTCTGCAGGGAGGAATAGGGAACCATCTTGGGCTTGCGTAAATTTTTTTCCTGCCCACAGATTGCATCAGTCACCGGCAGTCAGCTTTTCAGTGCTGAGTGTAGTGAGCATCGTCTGGTTTTTATTCACCATGAAATGACGGAAAAAATTGAGCAACGGTGTTGCATCAAATTTTGCCAAAAGCTAGACGATACCCAAGTGGTGACGACCCAGAAACCAAGTTGCATTTGTGACAATGGCCGTAAAAAGTGAGTGCGCGGCAATGTCAAAGTCATTTTGATCATTTTCTTTGACTCCCGTGAAGTTGTGCATCTCGAGAACGCGCCACAAGGTCAAAACATCCACTGAAAGGGACCCAATTTGAGTCACGAGAAGACATGCGGAATGCGAAGATCCTTCTTCTTCTTACGCTGTCAGACGTCGACCTTTATTTTTTCGAAAAAAGCAGCGATCATCCTGAGGCTGTCGACACTGCCATAGAGCTTGTCTAGTGTTGCCACTGGTGATGGCCACATCTGCTCTCTCTGGTATGTCGGGCAGTTTTGCAGCAAATGCTCAGCGGTCATTTTCCCTGTACCACATGAGCATTCGTCAGTGCCACCTATCTTCAATTTGTTGAATAGGTGGTACCTCAGTCTATTGTGGCCAGTGCGAAGTCTGAAGACCACGACCTGCTCTCTTCTGTTCAACTGGTAATAGGCATCGTTTTTTGATGCGAAGATACACCTGTTTTCCATTCCCAAATAGGCCTTCCTAAAATGCTTCCAACATTGGCGTAACCACTGGGTGAAGTGTAGGGACTCCAAAGGAGAGTACTTTGAAGGGGATTAAGGTTTCAAATCTCCAGGTGAGTAATTGTATTTTTCCGACCCAAAGGTCAGATACTTTCTGAACACATCTCGCACCCCTCCCCCCACCAATCAGTTGTGCTATGCTTGGCTTCATCTGCATATCACTCACTACTACGGGGATCACATCGGTCCCTCACCTTGTTAGCCAGGTTGCCATGAAAACAGTCCATTTCGAGGGAGGGCTTCGAGAAAGCCGAGGTGAGGGTCTCAGCCAGTATATTTTGCCTGACCCTGGCTAACATGTCTGATCAGTATATTTTGCCTGACCAGACGTTAGTCTTCCTCCCCTTCAAGGAACTAAGAAGAGGAATAATTACGATAAAGTAATTAGAGGTTCCCATTCCTTGTGACGTACCTGACAAATGATTAGGGAAGGAAAAGACAGCGAGGAAAAGAACTGCTCGCCCCCACCTCTCAAGCTGAGGCTTAGTATACTGTATACTGGCCACCCCACCTCACAAGCTGAGGTTTGTATAGGGAAGTTTCTAACACCTCATTCCTGACAAGCAGTCAAGTCTGCTAAAGGACTTTCTTTAGTCTTGATTCCTTGTGAGAAAGAATTGGTATCGTCGAAGATTTTTAATGAATGTTGAATCCTACTGCAGAAAAAAGAATGTTTATGGGGACTAGCAACATTATCATGTTAAACCATTACTATTGCAAATGTAAATGCCTAGATACAAGAATCTTGTTAAGGGGTCAGCTGTAGTTGTGACCATGTTTTTTCACTTGGGGTGAGAAGGAGAATCAATCAGTTGGGCTGCTGTTGGAAGCTTCTCATGCTAAGCTGAGTCAACTGTTGGCAACATTTCTTTGGTAGTGGATTACAGTGCCTCTCCTTACATACCAAGGTGTACTTGAGATAGTGGACTGGTTCTCCTGGATGTAGTGCATTGTGAGGCTTCTCAATAAGCTCACCATAATGGGGATTACAGTGTCGATCCCCACCTCGTTGACAGACTGCTTTGGCACAGCCTTTTTCCATTAACATGAACTGAGACTTTTTCTTGTTCTGAAGTGGCCAATTCCCAATCTGAATATTGTCACTATATATATTTGTCCTTTCTCATAATCACCACTAACATCACTTTGTTGCAGCTATTGTTTACATTGTTGTGACTTGCTGTTGTATGTTTAGTTTTCTTTTTCACGCTAATCCTGTTGTGAACTTGAATGTCTAAATAAAACTATGATCAGACTGAGATCTTTGTCTAGGAAGGGAATGGTACTAATGCTGACCATATCTGCTTTCTTCATCTTCTTTATCTTCTTCAGCTTTTTGTCCTGAAATGGACGTTGTGTTGTAGTTAACATCAAGGTTGCGATGTCAGCGCCTTTCAGCCTGAACTTCTGGTTTCAAATGTCTTTTTTAGGTACTGGGTTTGCCTTCTCACTCGGATCATTATTCTCTTAACCAGACTACACTAGTGCAGCCTGTTTCCAGGGCCACCACTTGGTGGCAGATTAGGGTCTCAATCAGCTCTGGTTCGCTGATCCTGATGCAAGCAGCCAGCTATAAGTCGTTGTTTCCTGTCAGCAAAGCTCATTCACTAAGCTGCATCTTCAGCCCTACAAACAGGGACATGGGATTGGGTCTTGATATCCAGAGCTGCATCTTCAGCCCTACAAACAGGGACATGGGGTTGGGTCTTGATATCCAGAGCTGCATCTTCAGCCCTACAAACAGGGACATGGGGTTGGGTCTTGATATCCTGAGCTGCATCTTTAGCCCTACAAACAGGGACATGGGGTTGGGTCTTGATATCCCGAGCTGCATCTTCAGCCCTACAAACAGGGACATGGGGTTGGGTCTTGATATCCCGAGCTGCATCTTCAGCCCTACAAACAGGGACACGGGGTTGGGTCTTGATATCCTGACCCTGATTACTTTTCGCTCTTTCTTCTTCTTTCTTTGCGTTCAGGATCTTTTGGTCATGCTATATCTGCAGGCCAGTCGCCATGATGAAGTCTGTAGTCTTCACCAGGTTGGAGCGGCTACCCCACAGCTTTTGTCTCAGCTCCACACCCTCTGGCCAGGTCTGGCATCTCATTTCCCTATAGATTCGGCATTCCTGTAGAATATGCGCTTTTCGCTCTAATTGATCAGTCAGCATTGCGGTGTATTTGGCACCCCTTCCTGTTTGCTACAGTTGGCCTCCTTTCAAGAAGTCTGAACCAAACCATTTATGTGCTCTTGCGGTAGTTCCTGTAACACTTTGTTTTACACAATGAGGCTGCTAGCCCTATGCACAACCAACTTTAGCTGCCTTTTATGACACATATGTAAGTTTTGGATGTTCTGTTCTTTGCTCCCTTGTCCCCACGTAGGTTATGTAATGTATTCAATAAAATCAATCAAACATTTTCAGCTCCCTGCAGAGCACAGGTCTTCAAAGCAGCTACATGTAAAGTTATACAATTTTGAACTGTTTACATCTGCTAAAATCTTTGTTGCTTCAAGTTTCTACAGGATGAGGTAGCCAGCTGTATGCTAAACCATTATAGTTGTCTCTTAGTAGCTGTAGTTGTTCTTTATCGTGAATAAAAATGAAAACGGCATCAGGTTTGTGTGAGTACGAGGGGGCCACAAATGGGTCTGCATGTGCCTGTACATTCCTATCCTGGATCTGCACACCCAATCGCATGCAGTGCACACGTGGACACCTTTTGTCATCGGGGCATCATGCGTGGCAATCTTTTGGGCAGCTCGCTTCTCAGTTGCTGTATTTGAGATTTTCTGCCCAGTCATGCGATCACCTTGTGCGATTGCAGGTTGAGCTGTCCAACGCAAACGACTCCAAAGAGGCAACATCATTATGGACGCCCCTCAAAAAGGACTTTAACAAATCCTTGTATCTTTTCCTCTGCTGTCCGATGTACGCCCGACTGTCCTGAGTGCACTACAAAGAGTTACCCAAACACGCAGTGGCTGACCAGACACTGAGCTTGGACGCTCTGCAACACTGTGTAGATGATAGGGAGTTTTACTATTTGGAACACTTCAAGGTTGGGTACCCTTTCCTGCCATGTGATCTTGAGCAGCCGACGCAGACAGCCCATGTGGAAGTGATTGAGCCATCTGTAACAATGGAGTACCATGTAACGATATACTTGGACCATGGTGTCTACATTGATGCCATGCCAATTTCAAGCCCTTTTACGCAGGTGGCCAAATATATCATTGGCCCTGGCAAACATACTATTATGGCATGTCTGACAGGTTACAGTGTTACTATTCTTTCCTCACCTTTCAGGCCTTTGAAACACTCATACTACATCATCATTGTTAGTGATCTTTTTTCCCTACCAACTGACACTTTGAGTCATTGTTGACATATATTTTACCTGTGCTATTTGCATAATTTTATGTCTAATGTCTTCTGTCTTGGCAGTTACACTTTGCATTCCAAAACAGCAAGTTTCTATATATGGTCATGGACTACATGCCAGGTGGGGACCTGGTGAACCTCATGAGCAACTATGATGTGCCAGAGAAATGGGCCAAGTTTTATTGTGCTGAGGTAGTTTTGGCACTGGATGCCATCCACTCCATGGGCTTTGTACATAGGTAAAAATCATTGTTATATTAATTAAATAAAATGCATATTTTATTCTGTTAAATATCGTAAATATGGAAATAGAAGTTCTGTAATAACCGCTTGCTTTATGGACATTTTGTACACTAACTGAATTTCTTCAACAAACTAAACAAGATAATTAAAGTTCCATTACAAATACTATAAAAGTAAAAGGAAGTAAAGGTCCCGTCACGCTATAGGAAATATAGTGTTAGGCCCACATTATTTTGTAACCCACAGCACATAGTGGATGATGTGGTCAGTATCACGCTGGCCGTCATTACTTCCCAGATTTTTTCTGGTACCCAATTTCTGTGGCTGGGCTAACCACAGTAGCTGGTTTGTGATGGGGGGGAAAAAATCCCGCATCAACTGGGGACCGAACCCCGATCGCCTGTCTGGGAATTCAGTGCACTAACCACTGCGCTACCGCTACCCCCATTACAAATACTATAATTTAGAACAAAAGTTTTAGAGAAGGGATTGTCAAATTCTTACCGTAATATGGATTTCCAGTTACCTTACATCGTACGTTGTTTTGGTTTTGCACATCTGATAAGCATTGTTGTGGCACACTTGCTTTTAAGGTACCCGGTTATCTCCTATTATTGCCATACTACAGTCGACCCAGCTGTAAATAGGTACCTGGCTTACCGTTATGGAAGAAAAAAAAGCAAGGAAGGGAACTGGCCTCGTAAATAAGCTGTGGTCTTGTACAATGAAGTATCTAACACTTCATCCCTGACAACAGTATCTGCTATGGGGATACCTTGACCATTTATGGTGTTGACCTTTTTGCATAGTCAGAAGGCTTTCAACTATAGAGACATAATAATCTTGATAGTTTATCAGAACGTGGGAGTCTACAATCAGTCATAAAGTGCAGTTCTGCATTAAAATTGTTGAACATTAACCTGGAAAGGACTGTGGCCTGAATGACTTCCCTAACTTGCTAATTGCCGTACTTATTTACAGCCGGGTAATCTGAAGCACGCCACAGCTGAGGTGATTTTTCAGTTTTAACATGAGAGACAAGCGCTCTGGCCACTTTACCATTCAGACACTCACAAAATAAGCCTAGCTTATTTTACAGTGGGGCTGTAATATAGGTGCACAGATATATCATTGAATGAGATTTCAATTAAATGAATTCAGTTTTTAATCAATCTAGATTGATTTCCTTATGAGCATATTTTTTGCTGATTAAGTTAATACAACCTCTTACATAGCTCCTCCCTTTTGTGGGTCTTGCAAAGTGTTTCTGTTTCTTTTAAATGTTTATTGAAAAATAAATATTACATTAAATATTTAGGCAAAATATTTTTAAAATGTTTTTTAATTAGACGTTCAAGCTTAAACAAAAACTTGAAAGTGAAAGTTTAGTGTTCATTTGTTGATTTCCACGAATCTTGTTAATTCAACTAAAATCTAGAGGTTTGTTGGCAACCAGCTGAGAAGTATAAAAGTGAATTTTTCATAAATTTTCATCAATTACGCATTCTTAAATCTACACAGAAATTGCGCAGGCCATAGTTCTACATTTCATGCCTGTAGAAAAGTGCAAATCTGAGAGTGGTAGAGATCACATGTTTTAATGATGCTTGCTAACAACAAAAATCGAGATCATGTTTCCAGTTCTGTGTTTACTAATACAGCATCTTTGTTGCACGTATTTATAGTATATTTTCCACTAATAGCACAAACTTCGTTTCAGGGATGTCAAGCCAGACAATATGTTATTGGATGCCAGTGGCCACCTCAAGTTGACAGATTTCGGAACCTGTATGAGAATGGACAAGGTAGACCTTTTTACATTCAAGCCTAGACATTGTCTTCTTCTTCTCGTTTTCAGAAAACAAAAAATGTCCATACGTGAAGTACAGTTCTCTGAATAAAAGAGGCTGTGGTGGAGAGTTTTTTAAGGTTTCCAAACAGCGTGGGTGGAGGTTTGTCTCTGGGCCAGTGCTCAGGACGCAATTGGCAAAGAATATATAACAGTCTTGCAGGATATGTTACACTGTCTATGTTGCTTGTCTGCACATATTAACAATTTTAGCCAGTGTAAGTGGCTATTCAATTTATGTCCCATTCTCATGTGAAATAGGATCACTTGCTCCGATCAGTCAAGACAGTGATAGTTGTCTTTAGTTTGGTTGACTTTCCTTATCGCTTGGATAATGGGATAATGGTATTCTTTCATGGAAGGTGGTTGTTTGTTCTATTTGTTTTCCTGTTGCTAACTTGTTCGCTCTCTTGTTTCCTGGTCTGTCACAGTGTGATGGTATCCTCTGTAACACTACCCTTCTGTTGGCTTTTAGTTCATCTAAGGCCTTTTTAAACTCTTGCAATATCATCATTCTTGAAGGCTTGCAGAACTGATAATTGCATCTGTAAGGAATACAACCTGTTGACATTGTTTTGTTGTGCTGTTTATTATTTGTGCAGCAATATTTAGTGCCTAAATTCAGCCAAGTAGTTTAAACAAAATTTTCCAGTTGGTGAACAGCTGAGCATGTGTAGATATAGATTAACAGCTGAACCCTCTAGCTTTTGCAAGCATGTAGTCCTTGCCCTCGTAACTTGAGAATAATATTCAGGCACAGGAATAGATTTGCATCTTTATCCCTGTAAAATGTGTCTTTCTGTGTACTTTTCATGTATTTTTGGTTGGCGTATGAATATCACTTTGAGATATCCCAGTCATAGAAGAAATGACGTAATGACTGTTTTTCTTGACAGTATTTATTGTCTTATTAATAGTGTTTTTATATACTAATATTTGGCGTAGCAATGTAGTTGAGGGCACGGCTCACGTACCAAACTTGCATGTGTTTAGATTAATTAACAACCATGGGAACAATTGCCGTCGGGGAGGAAAATAACTCTTCGTGGACTAAGCCGCAGTCTTTATGAGGTGGGGTGACCAGTTCCCATCCTTGTTTTTATACCTTACCCAGCTCATATGTCAGGTACCCATTTACAGCTGGATGGACTGGATAAGCGGCTGAACCAGAAACGACACATGCAATTTTTTTTTCTGCCTGTCCGTGATTTCGAACCCTGGCGTGGTGTAATCCCAGTCTTAGCAAGCCAGCTCACTATCGACTAGGAATATAGCTAAAGTAAATGATAATGCATTTTTAAGGATGGAAAGACTCCAATGCTGGGGACAATTTACAGTGGCTGAGTTACGGTAGTCTCATAGCAGACACAGCTATCAGGAATACATTTCTCAAGATTTCATTGCACGGTTAAAACATACAAGTATAACTCATTTACTGCACTAGAGCAGAAACAAAATGTAACCCACGTTACGGTCACAAGGCCTTCATTGGGGACATAGAATGGACAAAGACATGAAACAAGTCATAAAATAAGATGATGTGAAGGTAACGAAACAACAAATAGTTGTTCTTCGATCAACTGATGCTTTGCTTCTAGTTTGGTGAGGTTCACGAAAGAGACTGCGTTTCAGGTCTTCGCCGATCCCCAACAGCTTGTCGAGTATAGTCGCTACCCCGAGCCAGACTGCCTTTCTTTGGTCTGTAAAAGTAGGGCAGCCCTGCGGGATATGTTCTGGTGTTTGCTTGGGTGCTCCGCAATCACATTCACACGTGGTGGTGTCTTTGAGACTTATTTTGTGGATGTTGACCTTGAGTCCGCAATGTCCCTTTCTGAGTCTGAAGATCTTTGTCTTCGCATCTCTGCCATGTTTTGTCTATGCTGTAATTTTCTGGCTTGTATTCTTTGTGCTGGTCTCTCCATTTCATCCTCATGGATTGTTTGATGAGTGTTTTTGCTTCTTTAAAGCTCTCTGGATGGTAAGTCTGCTTGCCGCCACTTCCGGCTTTTGCAAGCTCATCTGCTTTCTCGTTTCCAAGGATTCCACAGTGGATTAGAATCCACTGTAGGAGTTGATTTATTTTTTGATACAGCAATCCGATGTTGTATTTTATTTCATGTGAGTCCATCTTGTTTGGGACTTGGAGTATGCTCCTGGAGTCTGTTAGAATGACCATTTTCCTTGCTGTTGTGTTTTGGCTGATAAGGATTTGAGTAGGCATGCTTTAGCAATTAAAATTTATACAGATGCCATCTGCATGGAGACCGCATTCTTCTTGTATTGAAGTGGAAACCGAAGAATGGCAATGACATTTTCTGTTGTTTGATTCACAATCATTCACCATATCCATTTAGTGTTGATAATTACATAAATTCAGGGTGAGCACAGATTACAAAACAACAGCCTGTGTTATGACCAAAAGGTCTTCATGAGGGACGAACAACAATATAAATGAAAATAACTAACAAATAGTGTTAGATTGCTAAATGACAAGAGTGAATATGAATCTAAGAAAGGACTGATTTGCCACATCATCATCTCTACAACATCATCAGAATGGACAGAGCCAGAAGTGAACAGATTCAGTTCATGCTTTTTTGCATTCAATGTTGAAAAATGTGTACAGAAATTTCAGTTTGTATTTTCTAACATTCTTTGCTTTCTGTTTTTCTGCCAGGATGGATTAGTGCACTCGGATACAGCAGTAGGCACGCCTGACTACATATCTCCTGAAGTACTCAAGTCTCAGGGTGGTGAAGGTTGTTATGGCCGTGAGTGTGACTGGTGGTCAGTCGGAGTTTTCCTATATGAAATGCTTGTTGGTGAGTGGATTATCCTGACTTCCGCTTATTTTCTTGGTGGTTCATTTGAATAAAATAGTTGAGTAATTGTGGTTCCACACCAAATGTTACCAGGCTAAAAGGGAGCCAAAAATAGTAACACTAACATATTCGGCGTGTCATAAGAGGTGACTAGGGAAGATTGAGCATGGGGCTAGATCTCCAATCCTGTTTGAACCACACACAACAAGAAACAATAAAAGACCCATGCACATCATAAGATAAAGGTGTGACTAAGTCAAGTGAATTTATTGACGGTGTTTCGAATTTTATTCTATCTTATCAATAGGCCGGACGACAGCCCTTGCTTCTATTCTAGAACATGGCATACCACTTCCACCCCAGACTTGGTCTTCTCCACGGGGGATATTCACCACAAAATAGATCGTCAGGTGCTCGACCAATTGGCAGGTAGCGACCATAGGCCAATTAGGCTAATGGAAGTAGGCCCCCAGGAAATAAAACTGCTGCCACGTTGGAACTATAGACGAGCCGACTGGGACAGATTTGCAATGCTGACAGATGGACTGTGTGAATCTATCAACCCACGAAATAACAATATGAAACCTATGGTGGAAAGCCTAAGCAAAGCAATACTGCAAGCAGCCACCAAAACCATCCCAAGAGGGGCAAGGAAAAACTACAAGCCATATTGGAATCATGAACTGCAGAGAGCAGAGGATGAAGTCTCAAATGCAAGGAACATGGCAGAGAGAGAGCAATCTAAGGAGGCAAATATCGCCCTCAAGGCCATCACCGCGAAATACAAAAGAGCACTGAACAAAATAACAAGAGACAGTTGGAAAAACAAAACAGAAAGCCTCAATATAGATAAAGAAGGGAACAAACTATGGAATTTAGTCAGAACCATGAATGACGAAACACCATCAAATAAACAAATTACCATCAAGCAGGGCGACAACATGCTTACCGGAAAGAAAGCAGCAAATGCCTTTATAGAACACTATGCCAGAGCAAACCACATCGATGTCTCTACAGACAGGCATACAGACATAAGTGAAGAACAAAAGAGCCACGACAACATCAAGATGGCACCAGAGGAGCACATGATGGCAAAGTAACAATGAACGAAATGGATGAGGCCATGAGAACTCTAAAGAAAAAGAAATCGCCCGGAAAATATGGGGTAACAAATCAAATGCTGATGGGCTTGGGCCAAACAGCAAAGAGGAAGTTACTATCAGTCCTGAACCAAAGCTGGAAAAGGGGAATTGTACATCAGGCATGGAAAGATGCTGTAATTATACCAGTACCAAAGAAAGAAAAAGATAGAACAGATCCAAATGGATACAGGCGTATCAGTCTACTGAGCTGTGTAGGAAAACTGATGGAGCGTATGGTAAACACCAGACTGATGTGGCACCTGGAAGAAAAACACATACTAATTCCACAGCAAGCAGGTTTTAGACAGCACAGATTCACTGAGGACCAGATCACTCTCATAGATCAGGAAATAGAGGATGCTTACCAGGAGAAAAAGCACACAGTAGCGATTTGGGTGGATTTAGAGAAGGCATTTGACAAGGTGTGGAAAGAGGGACTTAAAGTCAAGCTATGAAGAAGTGAAGTTTGTGGGAAAATGTACAGATGGATCAGCCACTACCTCGAAAACAGAACAGCCAGAGTTCAAGTACAAGGGAAGATGAGCAAAAAGGTGACACTTGAGCAGGGAGCACCCCAAGGGAGAGTACTGTCACCCACACTCTTCCTGGTGTATATAAACAACATCACAGAGAATATACCAAGAAGAGTCCACAGCTCCATGTTTGCAGACGATCTGGCTATGTGGACCTCTGAAAAAAATCTCAACGTAGCAAACAATCGGATGCAGCAGGCCCTAACATCGTTGGAGGAGTGGGCGAACTCATGGCTGGTCAAAATAAATGAGGAAAAAACATGTACGATATTCTCGCTTTCAAATAAACCCCAGAACACCAAAATAAGTCTTAACGGCAAATATCTGCGGCCAAACGACAACTCAAACTACCTGGGAGTCACATTTGATCGGCGCATGACATGGAAAAGTCAGATCGAGAGAAACCGAATGGAGAGCCAGAGAAAGAATGGCAATCATGAGGAAACTTGCTGGCACAAGCTGGGGAGCAGTCGAAAGAATACTCAAGAAACTGTACACTGGAAGAGTGAGACCAGTTCTTGAGTATGGCACTGCGGCATGGACAACAGCAGCAAAGGCGAACTTTGATAAAATTAGCAAACTTCAAAACCAAGCCATGAGAGTTATAACAGGAGGCATGAAGTCAACGCCAATTGTAGAACTTTAAAAGATTACAAATCTGCAATCCATGACCGACAGAAGAGACTGCAGAGCCAAGCAGCAAGCAGAGAAACTCAGAAGACTGACAGACTACCCAATGCATCAGAGACTAAATAGATTTGGAAATGGGAAACTAAAGTGGAGAAACTTTGCAGAAATAGCCAAAGCAAAAATGATCGAAGACTCTATGAACACCGTAACAACACCAAAGCCCATCCCTACTGTACGCAAACCCACATCGAAGCAGCATATCATTCCGGAGGTGGTAGAAAATATACCAGGTATTGTAAACAAGAACAGCCAGACTGAAAAAGAAAGAAGAGACATAACACTGAGGTACAGAGCGGAAAACTACCCAAGCATGGACTGGATCCATGCATACACCTACGGTTCTGTAACAAACACAACACAGAATGGAGGGGCAGGGGTATTCCTGAGCCTACCAAATGGTAGAAAAATAACACTGTCAGTGGCAACTGGAAAATTCTCAAGCAATTTCAGAGCAGAGGCACTGAAGGCTGCAGTAGAAGCAATGCTCACAGGTGAAAGCAATGAAAGCCAGATAGTCCTGTTCACAGATGCCCTGGCTGTGGTTACAGCACTAAAAAGCCAGAAAAATACTGAACTTAATGATTTAAGAGCAGTACTCTGTCAACTATGCCAGCAGTCCGCACCAAAAAGAGTAGTGGTACAGTGGGTTTCATCCCACTGTAACATCCAAGGCAACAAGGAGGCAGACAGACTGGCAAAAGAAGGTGCAAGACTACCACAACCAGATTCTAGTGTGACCTACGAAGAGTCCAAAAGGCTTATTAGAGCCAGGTACATGGCCAAATGGGAAACAGAACACACTGGCTACACAAAAAACGATGCCTGCTACCAGCTGAACAGAAGAGAGCAGGTCGTGGTCTTCAGACTCCACACATACCACAACAGACTGAGGTACCATCTATTCAATAAATTGAAGATAGATGGCACTGACGAATGCTCATATGGCACAGGGAAAATGACCTCTGAACATCTGCTGCAAAATTACCCGACGTGCGAGGACCAGAGAAAGCACATGTGGCCATCACTAGTGCCAACACTAGACAAGCTCTATGTCACTATCGACAGCCTCAGGATGACAGCTGCTTTCTTCTAACAGTTTCAAGTTGACGTCTGACAGCGTACGAAGAAGAAGAAGAAGAAGAATTGTATTCTGGCGGCCAAAAGAGCAACAACCAGGAGATTTTTCATGCCATAAACTGAGGTTTACTCAGCAAAAAGGAAATTGTCAAAAAAAACTATGTCTCTTCCACTTATATGCCATTCCTGACTATGGAATTGAGTCATGGGCAATGTCCATGACCCACAGAAGCCAGTTTCAGGCTTCAGAAATGAGGTATTTAAGAAAGGTGGTCCAAGTGACAGGAAGGAACAATGTTCGCAACCAGACAATATACCATGTGGAACAGTATCAATTGAGATGGTTCATCCATGTTTTCAGAATTGGAGATGACTGGATGCTGCGAAAGTCATTGGAACCATAGATACAGACCTCCAGGGCAACCAAGAGATTACTGAAAGGATAATATTTGACAGTTGAGAAGGACCAAGGACTGTACTAGAACTATGTCAAAGGAAAGACTGCCTTAGAGCAGTCTAGTGTTCTCTCTGGCAAACTTCTACACCCCGAGGTAGGAGAGTATCGACTAAGTAAAGTGAATGGAATTGTATTTATTCAATGAGCTGCAGCAGTCAGCGACCCATAGCTGACTGCTAGCATCAGAGCCAGTGATTCAGAGCTTCTAAGACCCTTCTACGCCTCCACATGGTGATCCTGAATAACAGGCTAAAACAGAGCAGACTGGCTAAGTAGAAGGAATTGAAAAGGGAAGGCTCACCCGGCACTCAAAAATACCTACCGAAGTCGGATGTGTTGAACTGAAAGGTGCAAATATAGCAGTCAAGCTGTAAACTACGACACAGCGCATTCTGTTCTCTGCTACTTGCAAAGCCTTTTTCAGGGCTTGGTAGCTAGAGATTGAGAATGAATGGACGAAGAAGTATTCAGCCAAAACCTTTCAGCTTCCTGGGGAGTACAAGACTTCGAAAAATACACACAAAGCTCTTCTGTCCTGAGTCAACTACGTCAGATCTGTCTTATGTCTTCCCTGTTTCTTTCAGGCTTGTCTTGAGCTCTCTTCTCTGTGTGTATTTTGGTGTGCTCTACTTCTATTGACCTGGGGATTCGAGAAGAGTGACTGCTGTCTGCTAGCTTTCTTCATGTCTGTCATATCCAACAACAGTATCTTCTCACCTCATGTCACACCGGTAATAGTCTAGTTTTTTTCTGAAACATTTCCACTTTAGTGATCTTAATTTAAAAAAAAAAAGAATTTTCCTTCCTTTTTCCTGTTTGCCTTATTTCTCAATTCCCTGTGGCGGTGTGCATTGCATTATGTTTTTATTTTGCGCCTGTCAGCCAACTGTATCCAATTCCAGCATGCATTTTATGTTAGGGTCTGCTTCGTCCTGCATTTTCTAAGGGTTTGCTTCCCTGGGGTAACAGCCGGTGCTTAAATGGGGAGCAAACCCAGCACCTTCGAGTTGTGAGCCATGTCACTTAACCACTAGCCCATGCCGTACTCAGTGATCTTATCGATTTCAATCCTTCTATTCCGCACAGACACCTTTTTACGGGATCTGTATCTTTTTATTTTTGGCTATTTACGGGATCTGAATCTTTTTGTTTTTTGACTAACAACTTCATGTAACACAGATTGCTACAGATTTCACCACTGCAAGAGCACACAAAATTCTTTAGTACCAACGTCCTTTAAAGAGATATCTATAAGGAACTGAATAAGAAGAATACAGTGCACTAATATAACCAAAGAGATTCTTTCTATACATCAACCATATTACAAATTAATAAAAAACAAATAGGTTATATTTTTGGAAGTTGTAATCCTTGTAAAGTTTAAAAAAAAGAATTTAAAATACCTCTTTTTTCTCCAGGTGATACCCCATTTTATGCAGATTCCCTTGTGGGCACATACGGCAAGATTATGGACCACAAACGGTCGCTCAGTTTCCCACCAGATATAGAGATGTCAGATAAAGCCAAAAACCTTATATGTGCCTTTCTTACAGATAGGTAATACAAACTTTTATCATTTCTTTGTCTATGTGTATTGTCATATTATTTCCGTCATGATTTGCATGTTCCATTACCTGGCACAGGGAAGAGAAGAATGAAAACTCATTGAGTAGGAAAAGTCCAAATTTGTCATTAAACTATAGAAACTTTCAATTCCCCTCTCCTTCCCAACAGACACAACTTACACACACATAAACTGGGATCCACATCAAAAGACATGACATCTTCCTGAAAACAATACTGGAAGGAAATGGAAAGGGCAAATAAGGGTACAGGTTTCTTACTTAGTCACATCTCGCATTCATCTCGTCTTAAATTCATATGACTGGAATGGTAGCTCCTTCTTTCCTTCCTTCCTTCCTTCCTTCCTCCCTCCCTCCCTCCCTCCCTTCCTTCCTGATCCCCTCCCTCCCTCCCTCTTGATTAAATTGATGTTATTGCCAATGACTTGCACCCATAAGTCAAAACTTGTACATAGATGTATTGGTATACAGTCATCTGTTTTCTTACTTATTTCTTTTTTACTGAGCAACTCCTCATTTATGGCATTAACATTTTTTCCAGTTGCTACCATTTGCATAGCGAACCCTTCTTTAATGCCTAGGGAGAAGCGTGACAGATTGCACCATGATGGCAATAGACAGAAAGCATTGAAGATTCAATGTGGCCTATCTACGATGTGGGGAAGACTTTTACTGAACTAAATTAAAAAGGAACAAAAATAGAATCATTACTCCTAAATAGTTGTCGGGTCACTTGTGCTATGTTGGACATCGTAGGAAGCTTAAGTCGCCTCTTCTGGGCCAGATACATCGCTTCTGACATCATCAGTCTGTGTCACTGGGAAATCATCTTTACGTATTCTTCTTCTTCTTCTTCGTTCATTCTCAATCTCCCACTACCAAACCCTGAAAGGGCTTAAGTAGCAGAATGTAGTTCAGAGAACGGAATGCGTTGGGTCGTAGTTTACAGCTTGGCTGCGATATTTGCACCTTTCGGTCCAACACATCCGACTTCAGCAAGCATTTTTTGAGTACCGGGTTAGCATTCCCTCTTCTATCCCTTCTCCTTAGCCAGTCTGCCCTGCTGCAGCCTGTTATCCAGGATCACCACGTTGAGGTGTAGAAGGGTCTTGGCAGCTATGGTTCGCTGGCCATGACGCTAGCAGTCAGCTATGGGTCGCTGACCGCTGCAGCATCTTGATCCCCTTTACGTATTCTATCCACCTCCTCGGCCACCCTCTTACTTTTAAGCCAGACAGTCAGGCATTGTAAGCCCGCAGGGGAACACCAACCCCATTTCTAATGCCCTTGTTCCTCAATGCTGATCTCATTCACAGATATCTTATCTTGTAGGTGGAGATTTTATTCTCTTGTGTCTTAGACATAGCCCATGTTTGGCTCTGGTTGCACATGGTTGGTAGGAAGATGCTGTGGATGAGTTGCTGCTTTGTTGCCAGACTAATGTGAAGATGTTTGATTAGGTGCGCCAGTTGAAAAGTCACTCATGCTGCTGTCTGGCATCTGGTCTCAATCTCTCACCAGCTGTTTTTTGAGAAAATGTTGGCCAGGTACCTGACCTCCTGAGCTTGCTTTAGAACCATGTTCTGAATGCTCAAGTTAAGCAGCCTGTCTGAGTTCTGCCCACCTTCAGTCTTAAGTATGTTGAAACACATACCATACTTATCTCATTATCTCAGGTCGCCAAATGGCAAACGCGTGGTCCAGTATTTTACGCAATCACCGTGCTGGAAATTCAAGCCAAGTGAGCTGGGAAGGGGATTTCCTCCACCTAGCACAAGAAGAGCCTAACCGATGCTGTGACTGGCCTATCAAGTTGACGCCGAATTATCTGCTGCTATGAATTGAATGAATCGCAACACCTTACCATATATATGGTAGTGGGGCAACATTGACAAGTGATGGTTGATCTAACAGATATTTGTTTTTAAAAAAGAAAAGTATTGCAAAGGATAAATGGTTTGATTGTTTCTTTCTATGACAGCAGCTGCTGTGATGACATCATGCTCGTTATTGACCAAAAAGGGGAGGATATTATGTGAATAACAACAACAATCAAATGACATATTTACAATCTTTGAAAGTCTGAAACCTAAAGCACATGATTTCTGAAATCCACAATTTCTATGCATCTTTGCCTGACACACTTTTATTTGGCTTGTTTTCAGAACAGAGAGATTAGGAATGAACGGAGTTGATGAGATTAAAAAGCATCAATTTTTCAGAAATGACACGTGGACATGGGAAAACATTCGTCAGAGTGAGTGAGCTAATTAAATCCTTCTGGTTACTTTTTGGAACATAAGGGTGCATTGAAAGCCCTACTTCCATATTGGACTTGTTTTATTTTTTACCACTATCACCTTCTTCCACCGTCAATCAAGTTTTTTTTGGGTCTCCTAACTTTTCTCTTACTATGTGAATTTCAATCCAGCTAATGTTGTGTTCTACTCATCTCCACTTCCTCTTTCTAATTTTCTGTCATACTGGTTGTACGTTCTTTAAAACAGATCTGTGATTGATAATACGTCTGTCTGTAATCTGTGATCCTGGTATTCAATCAGGCAAAGGAAATGCCTGATGTCAGGTAGCCAAATGTTGTTTAAACTCAATGTGGTCCTTTGGCCTGGAGTATGATGTTGGACCAATGGTTTTAGTCAGGACATCTCTTCATTTCATTGGCGGATGCCCACGTGTGCGCTTGAAGTTTTAAGGCAGCCACAACGTAACCTCTGCAAAAGAGAAGTAAGAGAAAACTAAGATGGCTGTATACCACTTCACCTATGTAACAGTTTTATCTACAGGATGTGTTATGGGCAATGATAACAACCCAGAAAAGCCAGCTCCATGCGTTAGAAATGAGATATCTAAGGAAAGTGGTCCAAGTAACAAGAAGATAATTACTCCTTCTGTTTACCCACCCTTGGTTAAATTTCATTTTGACATTCAGAGCACTGGGCAGAAATCACATTGTTTTAGTTAGACAGGTGGATTGGCCTGGTATGTACTAGTTCTGAGTTGTCTCTTTAATCTCAGCAGATGTGGACAGTACCAGGGAAGGTGCAGATACATAGCTGAGTGGTCCACGAGAAGGTTGATGCCACATTTTGAGCTCTTGGCCCACTGACTAGTGATGGCAGTGGATTAACCCTACCCGACCGCTGTACCTATTTTTCGGTAATTTCCTAAACTGCCGCTAAACCGCTGTACCTAATTTTCGGTACTTTGGATAGTACGTCATAAAATGCGTCAGAATCTAAAAATAACCAACCAATCGGGGTCAATCCTCGTGATTAGTCATTTCAAATGGCTGCCCCCATGTTTGAATTGATTTTGTGGGATTTAACGTGAACAAATTTGGAAAATTTACAATGAAACGAACGGCTGATGAACCAAGCACTTCAACAGGAAAGCAAAGTAAGTCTAGCCTTATGACAGTCCAACAGGTGATCAATAATTTGGTTGATTCAGACTCTGTTCAAGTGAAACAGACAGTGAGAGCTCGAGTGATAAGATGAAGGCTTTTCTTGGACTGAGGATCTATATGGAATACTCATGTATAACGCCCAGCTATCAGGATTATTGGACAAATGAGGGATCTTTGTTGTGTTTACTCCCGGATTTCGAAATGTTTTATGACTCGAGACAGATTCTTTGCCTTTTGCTGGGTGGATTGGCACACAAAGGTGGAATATTGACGCTAGATGAAAGGTAAACCTATTTTCTACAATGTCTCCAAGTTACATCTTATTCTAACGACTTGTTTGCATGTAACTAACATTTTTCTATATCATGTTGGTTTTTTCTCTTTAATGCTCTGGAACCCAGGAATGGGGGACAGTTGGGTTCAGGGCCTTAGGTCTGGTAGGGTTAATGCTGGCATAACACTAAAAAAGAAAACCAAGCAAAAGTTTTTAATGACAGTGTGTTCATGGATTGAACAAAAGTACATTTATGTATCCTCAGCTGTACCGCCAGTAGTGCCTGAACTGACCAGTGACGTTGATACCAGTAATTTTGATGAGATTGAGAAAGATGAGACACCGGAGGAAACCTTCCAGCCGCCAAGAGCTTTTGCAGGCAACCACTTACCTTTCATTGGATTTACATACAGCAGAACCTGCGGGTAGGACTTTTAAGTTTGGGATATATACTTCTTCTTATTAGTTCATTCTCAATTTCCCGCTACCAAACCGTGAAAAGGGCTTTGCAAGTAGCAGGAAGTAGTCCGGAGAACGGAACGCGTTGTCATAGTTTACAGCTTGACTGCGATATTTGCATCTTCCGGTTTGACACATCCGACTTCAGCAGGCATTTTTTGATTACCTGACTAGCCTTCCCTCTTAAATCCCTTCTCCTTAGACAGTCTGCTCTGTTGCAGCCTGTTATCTAAGACCACCGTAGTGGAGGTGTAGAAGGGTCCTGGCAGCTCTGGTTTGCTTACTCTGACACTAGCTATCAGCTACGGGTCGCTGACCGCTGCAGCTAATGCAGTGCTCTGGGTCTTGACGGATATATACAATAGTTTTAGGAAGTGCAAGAATCTATAAACATTTGTCAGCACAGACCTGCATTGAGTCTAGTGGAGCATGAGACCTATACTATGGATGACTTCTTTGAAGTAATCTTGTGTCAAATCATTTATGTGGTTTTGTAGTGTTGATTTCTTTAGCATTTGTTTAACATGTTACGGCTGGTAGTCTCATCACTCAAAACCTTGAAGATCCATGTGGAACACAAGTCTTCAACAAATGCATGCCAAGATCTGGGCTATCCGTTTCAGCTCTGTCTATTTCTTCTCTGCTTCCTCTATGTTTGTCTCAAGTTCTCTTGTCCATGTGTTTTGGTCTAACTCTACTTCTCTTGCCTTTGGGATTCTGCTTCTTTGACCATTTTCTCTGAAAAGTATGTTGTGATGTAGTTTACAGCGAGGCTGTGATATCTCTGCCTTTTAGCACGTCAGGTTTCAGATGGCTTTTTGAGGTTTTGCATTCTCACTGTACTCCCTATTCTCTTATTCAGACTACAATAGTGCAGCCTGTTTCCAGAGTGAATAGGGTCTTGATCAGCTCTGGTTCGCTGATGCTGATGCAAGCAGCCACCTATGAGTTAGTGACTACTGTCAGCTCATTCACGATGCTGCATCATCGATCCCCTTTGGGATTCTAAAACAGAGACTGTTCTGAAATGCTAATAACTGGTTGCCTTAATCTGTGTTTTATCCAATGCCAGCGTTCTCCTCATGTCATGTTGCACTGAAATCTATTTGGTTCTTTCCAATAGTTCCGCATTCTTTTTCTCTGTCGTACATCCTGTACGGATGTTTTATTACATTGTACCCTAGCTTGTGGAGCGTGTAGCCTAGTCGACAGTGAGCTGGCTTGCTAAAACTAGGATTACAGCACACCAGGGTTTGAAATCACAGACGGACAGTAAAAAACATTTGGGTGTGGTTCCTTCCTGGTGCGACCGCTCCTCTAGTTGACCCAACTGTAAATGGGTACCTGATGTACGAGTGGGGGAAATATCAATTAAACAACATGGAAGACAACTGGCCACCCCACTTCACATAGGCTGCGGCTTAGTCCATGAAGAGGTAGGTATCTTCATCCCCGATGGCAATTGTTGCCATGGGACTGACCTTTACCCTAGTTGACATGAGGCATTGATATCTGCGCTTTTTGGATTGAAACATCTGGTCTTAGCACAACACATTTTTAGGACCAGGTTTGTCTTCCCTTTTTGATCCCACATATAAAGTTTTTATGGATGCCACTTGGAAGAGGAATAGAGATTTTGACAGCTCTGATTTGCTGACTCTGAAACAAGCATTCAGCTGTGAGTCAATGACGTCTGTCTTTTTGTCAATGTGTCTTTGGTCCCAGTTCTACATTGCTAATCTTATCTTGTGATTTCAGTTGATCTATTCTGCGCAAACATCCATTTATGAAAGTATAACTTTATTGTGGTTGTTTTTGATGTTCTTTATGTTTCAGTCATACAATAGAATTGTCTTTTGGAGTTGAACATTTCTGTATTTGTGTTATATAATTGTTTTTGGTTTTCCATAAGTTCCCTGGTGCAATGAAAGTTCCTCTCACCTTTTGTATTATCATTTTATTATTGTTATCCATACCTTTTACTTTGACTATATTGTTACTACATATATGAATGATTACACATCTAGCTGTAATGTGTGTCTTCTAACAATATCTGATTGCCATTAATTGAATTTATTGTCATATTTGTTATTTTCTCTGTGCATTTAGTCTCAATTTCTGTATCAATAAAATCTTGCATTTTAATACGCTCATGTATAAACTCATGTATAATAGGCATGCTTGATTTAACCAAAAATTTTCTGGTAAAAAGAAAATTTGTGTAAAATATGCAGCCTGATTTTTCCAGATTTTATTTTATGAAACATTTGTTAAAAACATGAAAGAATAATAAGAAAGAGAAATAACGCAACATCTAAATTTGAGATACTTTGGACTCTTTCATCATTACTCTCACTAGAAAGAGAGTCAATTTCATTAATGGTGTCATAAATATCCATGTCATGGAACAAACAAAACATTTTTTCCTATTTCAGAACAGCTTAGGGTGAGTAGAGGTATTATTAAACTAAAATTGAAAGTGAATGAAAACCAAACGGTGAAAATAGCACTCACGTAGGGAATAACAATCTCAGTTGCAATCAAGAAAGGGGAGAGATAGGGATGTCTGTTATCCCCTAGCCTATTTATTCTGTATTTTGGAAGTGATGATGGAAGAAACCACCAGAAATTGCAACACAGAGGTCAAGGTAAATGGAGAACAAACAAATACCATCAAGTTTGTGGATGATCAAGCCATCATAGGAGGAACAGAGAAATCATAACAGCAGCAACTCACCAAGATTAGCCAAGACATTTGGTATGAGGATAAATGCTAGTAAAATAAAAATGATGGTAATAGCCAAACAATCCCAAAGATTAAATCGAGGGATAGATTATTGAACAAATGCAGCCAGAAAACATGGCGTAACAAACGAAATACTGATGGGGCTGGGCCAAACAGCAAAGAGAAGGTTACTATCAGTCTTGAACCAAAGCTGGCAAAATGGAATTGTACCTCAGGCATGGAAAGATGCTGTAATTATACCAGTACCAAAGAAAGAAAAAGATAGAGCAGATCCAAATGGATACAGGCTTATCAGTCTACTGAGCTGTGTAGGAAAACTGATGGAGCGTATGATAAACACCAGACTGATGTGGCATTTGGAAGAAAAACACATACTAATTCCACAGCAAGCAGGCTTTAGACAGCACAGATCCATGAGGATCAGATCACTCTCATAGCACAGGAAATAGAGGATGCTTACCAGGAGAAAAAACACACAGTAGTGGTTTGGGTGGACTTAGAAAAGGCATTTGACAAGGTCTGGAAAGAGGGACTTGGTCAAGCTATGAAGAAGTGAAGTTTGTGGGAAAATGTACAGATGTATCAGCCACTACTTCATCCAACGCCAGGTTCAGTTCCACCTGCGGCATTCGCCGGACGGCCTCTTCATCTATGGACGATGGGTGGTTTAGTATTTTGCAGAAGTGGTCTGCCCATCTGTCTAGAATCTGAACCTTATCTGTTAGCAGCACCCCATCCGCACTGCGAACTGGAGTATTACTAGAGGGCTGCGGGCCTTAGAGAGCTTTCAGTGCCTCGTAAAACCGTTTGGTGTCATGGCGCTCGGCGAACATCTCAATTTCGCCAGCTCTCTCGCCGAGAGCTGATGCAGTACCAGCAGAGGTATATAAGACAGCTGGCCCATCCCTCACCAGAAGGATCGCTGGGCTCTTCTGTCGCATGTGGGCTGAGGGTGAAATTCCGCAGGAGCTAAAGGACGCCTCAATCGTTCACCTATACAAAAGAAAAGGCAATCGTCAGGAGTGCGACGATCATCTTAGAGTATCGCTGCTCTCCATAGCGGGCAAGATCCTAGTGCGCTTGCTGCTAGACAGGCTCGGCAGGCACCTTGAGCAAGGTCACCACCTCCCAGAGGGCCAATGTGGGTTCAGAGTCGGAGGGGGAACGGTGGACATGATTTTTGCCGCTCGCCGGGTGCAGGAGAGGTGTCGAGAGCAAAATCAGGCCTTGTGCACCACATTTGTTGATTTGACAGGGGCATTTGATGCGGTGGACAGAGGAGGGCTGTGGATGATGGTGTCTAGGTTTGGCTGCCCCAGCGGGTTCATGACGGTGGTGAAACGGCTGGACGAGGGCATGTGTGCTTGTGTGCTGGACAGCGGTGCAATCTCTGAAACGTTTCTAGTGTCAAACGGAGTAAAACAGGGATGTGTACTCGCCCCGACTTTGTTCAGCATGATGTTCGCGGCCAGGATGACAGACGCCTTCAGATCATTGGAGCTTGGAATACCCATAGAGTACCGCACAGAGGGCAAGTTGCTCGGTTCCAGAAGAGTGAGGGCCAAGGCCAAGGTGGCTGGCGACATGGTCGGGGAGCTTGTGTTTGCTGACGACTGCGCTCTGATGAGCGGCTCGGAGCTGAGCATGCGGGTTGGAGTGGGCCGGTTCTCTGCCGCATGCGAAAATTTTGGTCTGACCATGGGTGCCAAAAGGGCAGAGGTCATGTGCCGACCGGCGCCAGGCGTGCCGTACACGGGGCCAGAGACTGCGGTTGGCGGGCAGACGTTGAGTGCCGTTCACATGTCTTGGCGGCGCGCTGTCGAGATCTGTCGGCCTGGACGATGGGGTGGCAGGCAGAGTGGCAGAGGCCGGCGCGGCCTTTGGTGGAGTGCGCTCGGTGGTCTGGGCACGTCTTGGCATCAGCGTCGGGACCGGACTCAGGGTCTGCCGTGCAGCCATCATTCCGGCCCTACTATGCGCTTGCGAAAGCTGGACTGTATGCTCTGGACATGCAAGGAGGTTAAACCACTTCCACATAGGTTACCTGAGGCGAATATTCCACATCCGATAGCAAGATCGTGTCACTGACATCTCACCATAGCAAGTAATCGGATGCAGCAGGCCCTAACATCGCTGGAGGAGTGGGCAAACTCATGGCTGGTCAAAATAAATGAGTAAAAAACATGTACGATATTCTCGCTTTCAAACAAACCACAAAACACCAAAATAAGTCTTAACGGCAAATATCTGTGGCCAAGCGACAACCCAAACTACCTGGGAGTCACATTTGATTGGCGCATGACATGGAAAAGTCAGATCGAGAGAAACCAAATGAGAGCCAGAGATAGAATGGCAATCATGAGGAAACTTGCTGGCACAAGCTGGGGAGCAGACGAAAGTATACTAAAGAAACTGTACACTGGAAGAGTGAGACCAGTTCTCGAGTATGGCATTGCGGCATGGACAACAGCAGCAAAGGCGAACTTCGATAAAGTTAACAAACTCCAAAACCAAGCCATGAGAGTTATAACAGGAGGCATGAAGTCAACGCCAATTGTAGAACTTTAAAAGATTACAAATCTGCAATCCATGACCGACAGAAGAGACTGCAGAGCCAAGCAGCAAGCAGAGAAACTCAGAAGACTGACAGACTACCCAATGCATCAGAGACTAAATAATTTTGGAAATGGGAAACTAAAGTGGAGAAACTTTGCAGAAATAGCCAAAGCAAAGATGAACGAAGACCCTATGAACACATTAACAACACCAAAGGCTATCCCTACTGTACGCAAACCTACCTGGAGGCAGCATATATTTCCAGAGGTGGTAGAAAATATACCAGGTATTGGAAACAAGAACAGCCAGACTGAAAAAGAAAGAAGAGACATAACCCTGAGGTACATAAAGAAAAACTACCCAAGCATGGACTTGGACCCAGGCATACACCGACGGCTCTGTAACAAACACAACACAGAATGTAGCGGCAGGGGTATTACTGAGCCTACCAAATGGTAGAAAAAATAACACTGTCAGTGGCAACTGGAAAATACTCAAGCAATTTCAGAGCGGAGGCAGAGGCACTGAGGGCTGCAGTAGAAGAAATGGTGACATGCAAAAGAAATGAAAGCCATATAGTCCTGCTTACAGATGCCCTAGCCGTAGTCACAGCACTAAAAAGCCAGAAAAATACTGAACTTAATGATTTAAGAGCAGTACTCTGTCAACTATGCCAGCAGTCTGCACCAAAAAGAGTAGTGGTACAGTGGTTTCCATCCCACTGTAACATCCAAGGCAACGAGGAGGCAGACAGACTGGCAAGAGAAGGTGCAAGACTACCACAACCAGATACGAGTGTGACATACGAAGAGTCAAAAACGCTTATTAGAGCTAGATACATGACCAAATGGGTAACAGAACATACTGGCTACACAAAAAACGATGCCTATTACCAGTTGAACAGAAGAGAGCAGGTCGTGGTCTTCAGACTTGGCACTGGCCACAGCAGACTGAGGTACCACCTATTTAATAAATTGAATATAGGTGGCACTGACGAATGCATGTGCGGTACTGGGAAAATGACCGCTGAACATCTGCTGCAAAACTACCCGACATACAAGGATCAGAGAAAGCAGATGTGACCATCACCAGTGGCAACACTAGACAAGCTCTTTGGCAGTGTCGACAGCCTCAGGAAGACCGCTGCTTTTTTCGAAAAAATAAAGGTTGACGTCTGAGAGCGTACGAAGAAGAAGAAGAAGAAGAAAAAATGCAGAGGTTTTTATATTTGGGCCAAATTATTGCAGAGGATGCCATCTGTGAGGTTGAAATAAGAATTAGGATCACGGTAGCAAAATGGCATTCTGTGTGGAACAAAAACTTCTAACAACAAATAACATGAATATTGAGCTTCGGAAAAGAAGAAAAGAATAATTACTACACATATCTGGCCCAAACAAAAAGAATGAAAAACTGAAGTTTTTGAGATGTGCTTTCGCAGGATGCAAGAAATGAGCTGGACAGAAAAAAAGTCAAAGGAACAAGTTCTTAAAGATATAGGGTCACACAGACAACTATTGACGAGTGTACAGAAAGGTAGCTTGTCTTGGCTTGGTCATCACATGGAGGCCTCTTATTGAAAACACTAGAAGGCAAAAGTCAGAGGAAAAGAGTAAGGGAACATCCAAGAAACAATTACATGACACAGGCTTGCAAAAACATACGGTTGCAGACATAAACTGAGCTGAAGAGATTTACTAGGAACAGAGGACAGTGATATGACATGATCAGAACTCCCTCCTGTTCTGCAACCCTAATGTCTAGTGTTGTAGATCTGTGCAGCTGGTAACCCTGGTTGCATTCTTATCATTTTATTATTTGCCTTTCCATGTTTCCATGCACATTGTTGAACTTTCTATCTAGTTTCTTTGTTTCATACTATCTCCTTCCTTGTAACTATGACAACCATTTTTGAACACCTCATATCACGTACCATGAATAGTAGCATTAATGCATACATTTATTAAGAATACTAAATAAACATGAAAGTCAATTTTGTTGTCTTTCAGTTGGCTAGTGTCAGGTGGATCAAATCGGCAAGTAAGTTCTGTTATTACAGTTGATGTTGTTTGAAGCTACTGAATTAACTCTTGATGACATTTCTTTGGTAGCGGGTCACAGTGGCTCTTCTTACACCCCGAGGCTTACTTAAGGGGTCCTTCTGGCTGTAGTGCAATGCAATGCTCTTCTGTAATCTCTCCTAACTTGTTTAGACTACTGTGACACTGCTTGTTTGCAGGAACACGAACAGGGATTTGAGGTGAGAGTCTTGATCAGTATGTTTCACCTGATCCTGATTACCCATCCCTCCTCTTGTTACAGTTAAACATGTTATATGGAGGGGACAGCGTGGCCTAGTGGTAAGTGGCATGGCTCACAACCAGAAGTACCATCACAGCACCGGCCGTTTACCCCGGGGAAGCAAACCCTTAGAAAATGCAGGAGGAAGCAGACCCTTACATAAAATGCATGCTGAAGTCGGATGCACTAGACCGACAGGCGCAAAATAGAAACCACAGTGTAACGCACACCGCCTTGGGGAATAGAGAAATAAGGCGAACGCAAAAAAAAGGGGAAAAAAAACAAAACATGTTATAGATTTGGAAACTGTCTGCCTAGACACAAACTAATAATAAATACTCTGAACCCAGAGTTGAAACTTGAAAAATATGTGTAACGATTTTCAACTCAAATGTCAAATTGGTTTTGCTCTATGGTTTAGAGTCGTGCGGACAACACAAGAGTTAACAAGCATTGTCAGGGGTTTATGAACTGCAGTCTGAGCAGAATTTTGGGTCTGAAGTAGTATGATAAGGTGTAGTTCATGGAGTGCTGAGGAAACACACTAAAGAAATTATACACCAGCAGATTGAAACGAGTTTTGAAATACGGCATTGCAGCTTGGTCCATGGCATCTAAATCAAAGTTTGACAAAATAGGGTGCACCCAGAACCAAGCAGCCCGCATCATAACAGGAGCCCTGAAGTCCACCCAAATAAAAGACCCAGAAGCTATGACTGGGTTACAGCCAATGGAAGACCGTCGAGACTGCAGAATCCTACAGCAAGGGGGAAAATTCAAAAGAATCATGGACCACCCGATGGACTAAATGGGCTGGGACGCGGCAGGCTAAAAAGGAACAGTTTTACAGTCTAGGCAAAAGAAAAGATTAAAAACAATGCTGCACTTTTAAACAAAAAATAAAACCAATACTAGCATGCTCCATCCACTGCCTCTGGAAAGGAAGACCCTTCCCTGATATTATATGCAATATCCCCAACAACAAAGAAAAAAAGTCACAAACAGAGGAACAAAAAAAAATAGTTACAAATTACATTTAAAAAAAATAGTTACAAATTACATCAATCAAAAATTTCCGCCAACATCCTGGACACACACCTGTACAGATGGCTCAGGAAAAGATGCCATTGGAAACGGGAGAGGAGGCTTCACTATAAAACTAAAAAGCAAAGTATACTCAGCAGCATTTGCCACTGGGAGATGCTGCAGCAACTTCAGTGCCCTAAGACAAGCAGCTGAAACCCTTATAGACCATAAGGAGCAAACAGAAAAGCAAGTCATTTTCACAGACGCCCTAGCAGTGTTAATGGCGCTCAAGAACCAGCACAAAAATGAACTCGGTGCTCTGGCAGACTCGCTTGAACACCTATCCCAGTGCTTAAAAAAAAGCATAATCCAGTGGATACCAGCCCACTGCGACATTCCAGACAACGAGGAGTTGGACAGACTCGGCAGAGTGGGAGGAATGCTGCAGCATAGTGATACAGAAATCATATACAATGAGACTAACGCATTCATCGGGGCAAAATGGAAAAAAGACCACCCTGGTCACATAGACAACAATGCCTACCATCAACTCTCCAGGCGAGACCAGGTGATCATTCTCCGGCCAAACACAGTTCACAACAGACTAGATGTCATCTGTACAATAAGTTCAAGATTGGCACTACAGACCTTTGTGCCTGTGGCACAGCTCCCATGAATGCAGAACAAATTTTGCAGTCCTGTCCACTGTATACCGACAAAAGAAGTAGCATTTGGCAACAGCCAGTGTCCTTCCACGAGAAGCTGTATGGAAGTGTACAGAGCCTTGAGTTGACTGCTGCGTTTGTTAGAGTAATTGAAGTTAAGGTTTGAAGACGAACGAGGAAGAAGAAGATGTATCATAAGGTCACAAATGTTGACCTGTGGAGCAGCTCAACTCAACTGTCGGTGGTGCAGAAGATGAAGAAGGGACAATGGAGATAGATACTGGTAGCATTACTTGATTGTGTCTGCATTGGAATCCAGTGGGACCTCGACACACCTGGAGACAGGAAGTGGAAGCAAATAGAGAGAGCACAGACTGGCCATCGATAGAGTTGGAGTGGCTGGCAGCTAATCAAAGTTCATCAGGAATATTTGTAGATCTATGCTTCACATGGGGTTGAAGAATATTTTATTTGCATAGTGATTTGCACGCTCTAATACACTGGCCCTTTAATAGTTTGATGACTGAAGCACAGATTCCACCCACAGCTGCTACCACTTTTCCCCAATGCATAAGGTGAAATTAAAAACCTATGCACAAAAAAATAATAATGTAGATTTGAGTTGCTGACCCCAAAGTGCTCTTCACAGACTTCAAGGTTGGAGTCTCTGCTCTGAAAATACAGATTAGTTCTCGGAAAATCCTCTCTCTCACTTGCACAGAAACATATTGATTAATTCCCATGTTCACTGCACGTAAAGTATAGGGCCCCCACTACAGTTAGCCCCATTACAGGAAGCCTGTATACAAGTATTTGCAATGATGGCTTCAATACCAATGGTTTTACATGATGAGGTTGCTAGCCCCCATGCACAACCTTCTTTTGTTTTTTATGAAGCTAGTTACAGCGGTCTTATCCTTTTCAACCAAGCACCACTTGAGTGAAGCAAATATACAATAATATTATTAATGTTCAATTCGGCATCAGTGGCCCTTTGCATCCATCGACCATTGCCATGTTCACGGGTTGTAACAAAAAAGGACATTACGTTGCAAATCTCATTGAACTTTCAATATCCGGGGACGAAGTCCTGATGCCTTGTGGTTTCATGGTAAATGTGTCGACCGAGGTCCCTGTGGACTCTGCTGCCTTGGGATGGGGCCTGCAAGGATTATAGTCATCACTCAGCGTGTGAGTGATGTGTCTTGGGCATGTTGCTAACCGGACAGGGCCCAATCTCTCCCGAGTGATGTATTAGTCCATTTTTGACCACGTGGTAATATGACACAGGGTAGCCAAAATACTATTTCAAATAGCCGATGCCTATGCTAAGATAATCAGAGGGAAAAGTGCCACACAATAAACGAACTAATGAATCCAAATGGAAAATTTCAACACATTTCCGTGAACACAAGTGTAAGTTGTCGACTTTTGTTAATCCCAGTGAGTTCCCGTGGCCTGGCAGCAACCATAATAGACTAAATAGACTAAAACACTAGAGCAAAGTTAGACCCACGGCACCTGCTAGGCGCTACCTTTGCTGCTCCCCCTCATATAAGTATATGCTAATAAAAAAAAAAGCCACCTGATTCACAGGACACAACACATGCTAAATCATCAAAGAAATGTATGCCTAAACAAACACATACATACATTTTGTTAACTATTATATAACATCTGCTGTCTCCTACAGGGCAATGATTCTGCTTTGAGCAAACTGAAAGAGGAAATCAGTCTATTACATGATGAAAACAAAGTGATAAGAGCAAGCAAGGAGGATGTGGATAAAAAATATCAGTATGTTTATTTGACTTTTTATCCATCCATCAAGGTGTCAACCTTTATGAATAATAAGAATAATTAAGATAGATGCTCATTTGTTCATTTTCTCCATATTTCCTTTGAATATCCAAATTACAAGAACAACAAAATTAAAAAAAAAACATTTTGGTTTGTCATGTTTGGGAGAAAACAGACAAATAAAGTGTATGCACATTTCAGTTGTTACACAACATGGGAGTGAGCCCAAGAAGATCATTACATGGCATAAATTGGTAGTCATATTAATTAAACTCTGCTCATGCGAAACTAGTTAATACAGCAATAAATGAGGTGAGTTGGATAGTATGAGGGTGCCTAAAACCCACCCCAATTGATAAAATATATCCAATAATTGGCATAGCACCACCCGAGATTCGAAGAAAAGCCGCAGCAGAAATCGAACGAGAAAAGCAGGAGCTCGACCCAATGCACCCAATGTTCAGACATCAGGTACAGAGCACAAGACTCAAATCCATACAAAGTTTCCTAACTAAAATCAACACAGCCCATACAGACAAACCCTGAAAGCCGTAGTATCGAGAGATGGCGCGAATTGATGCAGGGCTTAGAGATGGAATCTCGGGAGGAACCTGCCCTCAGACATCATCTACCATACACAACATAGAAGTCACTGAATAGACTCCGAACTGGTGTATCACAGTGCAAGAGAAATATGAAACGATGGGGATATACAGAAGATGATACATGTGATTGTGGCGCAATACAGGACCCAGACCATGTGATGACCTGTCCCAACCTCGATTAAAGATGCAATAGATGTGACATGCTGTAAGCAAATGCCGAGGCAATCCATGTCCCTGAATACTGGATGCATACTGTATAACATGGTATGTTTTAAGCACCCTATAGCTCATTTTTGTTTTTTTTGTTTTTTGTTTTGTGCGTTCGCCTTATTTCTCTAATCCCGAAGGCGGTGTGCGTTGCACTGCGTTTTTATTTTGCACCGGTCGGCCCAGTGCATCCGACTTCAGCATGCATTTTATGTAAGGGTCTGCTTCCTCCTGCATTTTCTAAGGGTTTGCTTCCCCGGGGTAACGGCCGGTGCTGTGGTGGGGATCGAACCCAGCACCTTCTGGTTGTGAGCCGTGTCACTTAACCACTAGGCCACGCCGTCCCCTCTATAGCTCATTTGAATGCAGCCAGTCTCATTTATTGCTGTATCAATCAGTTTGATACATCCACAGTTTTTTCGACTCAAGTGTACTCAGCACCTCTACACCTCACGGTAGAAGAGGAGCGACTAAGTAAGTAAGTGTACTCAGCACCTCTACACCTCACGGTAGAAGAGGAGCGACTAAGTAAGTAAGTAAGTGTACTCAGCACCTCTACACCTCACGGTAGAAGAGGAGCGACTAAGTAAGAAAGTGTACTCAGCACCTCTACATCTCACGGTAGAAGAGGAGCGACTAAGTAAGTAAGTGTACTCAGCACCTCTACACCTCACGGTAGAAGAGGAGCGACTAAGTAAGTAAGTAAGTGTACTCAGCACCTCTACACCTCACGGTAGAAGAGGAGCGACTAAGTAAGTAAGTAAGTGTACTCAGCACCTCTACACCTCACGGTAGAAGAGGAGCGACTAAGTAAGTAAGTAAGTGTACTCAGCACCTCTACACCTCACGTTAGAAGAGGAGCGACTAAGTAAGTAAGTGTACTCAGCACCTCTACACCTCACGGTAGAAGAGGAGCGACTAAGTAAGTAAGTAAGTGTACTCAGCACCTCTACACCTCACGTTAGAAGAGGAGCGACTAAGTAAGTAAGTAAGTGTACTCAGCACCTCTACACCTCACGGTAGAAGAGGAGCGACTAAGTAAGTAAGTAAGTGTACTCAGCACCTCTACACCTCACGGTAGAAGTGGAGCGACTAAGTAAGTAAGTGTACTCAGCTACATAGAAACACATGGCGAGTGCTGATGTTTGGAGGACATCTGGCTGTGCTCCCCATGTTGTGCTAGTCAATTTTCAAATGATATTATTTTTTTCATATATCTTCCGTTTTGTTTGCTAACAGTGTATGGCGTAGAACAAAGTGCGATAGAACTTTAAACCCAGATATTTGGGAGCTGTACTCTGTTTCAGCTCCTTGCCATTTGATATGTAGTTGTCTTTTTGCCTATCTATTTATGAAGTAGAAAACACAAATTGATGTTTACCTGGGTTTGGTTTGATGTGGTTTTTGTGGTAATATAAGGCCAAGGGCATCCAGAACACATGCCAGTTTGTGTTCAACTTCTTCAAAACCATTTCCTTGGGCAGCCACTACTGTGTCTTCTGCATAAATGAATTTCGTCACCTCTGTGTCCATAGTTTGGTCATTGGTAAATATGTTATACAGCATAGGTGCTAGGACGCTTCCTTATGCCAGGCCATGTTTTTTGGTTTAGTAATCAACTTTAAAAAAAAAACCGCACTAAGTAATATAGAACCGCCTATTCTGCAATAGACATTTGGCTTGGCTGGGCTTCGTTCATTCTCAATCTCCAACTACCAAACCCTGGAAGGGCTTGAGTGGCAGAATGTAGTCATAGTTTACAGCTTGACTACGATATTTACACCTTTCAGTCCAACACATCTGACTTCAGCAAGCATTTTTTGAGTACCGGATTAGCATTTCCTCTTCGATCCCTTCTCCTTCGCCAGTCTGCCCTGCTGCAGCCTGTTATCTACGATCACCGTGTGGAGGTGTAGAAGGGTCTTGGCAGCTCTAGTTCGCTGGCCCTGACGCTAGCAGTCAGCTATGGGTCGCTGACCACTGCAGCTCATGCGCTGCTCAGCATCTTGATCCCCAATAGACATTTGATGAGGCATCAAGTCATTTGTCATAGAATATAGCTCTTTCAGCACCTTCTGGTGGTTTATCGTGTTATATGCTGTACCTAGGTCAATAAAAGCCACTCCAGTGATTTGCTTGCACTCATATCTGTCCTAGATTAGCTGTCAGGTTAAGAATCTGACTGCAGCATGATCTTTCAGATCTGGAGCATGCCTGTTCTTTGATAAGTTTCTTGTCTAGAACTGTGGCATAATGAAGTGTCTTACACTTCATCCCTTACACCAGCATGTGATATGGGACCACCTTTAATAGAGATCATGTTATTCTTGAAACTAAACAAATGATATGAATGGCATCTTTGACCTGGGGGTCAGTAGCTGTAAACTGTCAAGTGCAAGATATATCACTATTTTATTAAACAAGATATATGTTGGGATCAAGATGCTGAGCAGCGCATGAGCTGCAGTGGTCAGCGACTCATAGCTGACTGCTAGCGTCAGGGCCAGCGAACCAGAGCTGCCAAGACCCTTCTACATCTCCACCATTGTGATCCTGGATAACAGGCTGCAGCATGGCAGACTGGCTAAGGAGAAGGGATCGAAGAGTGAATGCTAACCTGGTACTAAAAAAATGCTTGCTGAAGTCGGATGTGTTGGACCGAAAGGTGCAAATATCGCAGTCAAGCTGTAAACTACGACACAACGCATTCCGGTCTCTGGACTACATTCTGGTACTTAAGCCCTTTCAGGGTTTGGTAGTGGGAGATTGAGAACGAATGAAGCCAAGCCAGTAGCCAGACAAGATATATGTTACAATATAAATGGATTGCATAAACACAACAAAATGGTAGCAGAGACAAGTCTTTTTTTGGGTAATCTGGAAATGTGTTTACTGAACACCAGAAACAAAGATGTAGTAATAGGCATTTAGGAGCCGAACTCTGGTCATTCAGGTGGTGAAGGTAATGGGCTACAATAAAGATTAATAATAGAATATGAGGTCAAGGAGTCTCTAATATTTTATGATATAGGATAGTGGACGAGCCTCACTAAAATTTTCATTTTTTTCCATTCCTTGCCGCCTTTTGTTATTCACGCCTTTTCTTCCTCACTACCTTTCCTACACTGTATTTCCATTTTCACTGGTTCCTGGCAGTTACAGATTGACTATAAATTAGATATGTGTACTCTATGCTGATTTGTGTTGTAAATTGTTTAATGCAGGTTAAAGACTGAAGAACTTGACCGTCTCTCACAAGAATTGTCAGCGCTGAAGTTAGAGAGTGTGGACTATGAAAGAAATATTGTATACATCAAGCATGATTTGAAAGAGGTACTTGGCAAAGTTCTGTTCTGTTTGAGCCTTTGATATTGTTAAAGATATGTCTGTCTGCACCTGCTTCTTCATCATCCACTTTCAGGCATTAACTTGAATATATCTAAAGAAAGAGAAGTGGTCAGTCAGAGGTCATTGGTATCTCCATTGAGCTTGTCACCCAAGTGGTACAAGGTTAAAAGAATAGGGCCACTGTAACCTTCCAAGCATGCTATAAAAGGGGACTAAGAGGGATATGTATGGGGATAGCAACTTCATGTTATTGTAATAGATTTTTTATTTTTAAAAAGCGGATGGCAAAGAAGAAGAAACGACACCTAAGTACTTGAAAGGCATCAGATGAAAGATGTAAATTTAAAAAAAGCTGATCAATCACTCTGCCAAGACAAGGGTTCCTCAGAGTTAAACACATTTACTGTTTTAAAATATTCTAACATAGAAACCCGACTTTGCTTCGGATAATTATGAAAGTTGTTAATTTGTAAAACTCTATTCCACATTCTTCTCATACCTCAAATTGCCATTGCACTCCCTCTACGCCCTCCAACCCACCTTTCATGTTTCCAACACCCATTTCTTCCCCTCTGCTCAACCCGTCTTCCACGTAAGGGGACACACCCAGCCATGTCCCCCTCTCAACCCACCCATCCCCTCGGCCCGTCTTCTTCCCCTTTCAACCTGCCCATCTCTTCTGTCCTCCATACACTGTCCACCTTGGCCATAATTTAGTCCATTACCCAGCCAATCTCTTCCTCCCTCAACATGCCCACTCCCCTCATCGTATGCACACGCACCACACTCTGATTGCGCTACATGGGGTCAGAGTTCATATTCCTTTATCCTGTCTTTGCAAATATATTGGAGAAAAAACAATCATGTATCGATTTTAGACAACTGTGTCATATTTCAAAGAGATGAAATCCAGGGATTGGTGGTTGGGGTCAAAATTTCATGTAGTCGGGAATGTCCAAAGGGTCCTAAAAGGTAACTATGCATAATTTTGTTTAGATTGGCGGAAAGAATCGGAATTGTATAAGAAACAGACAGACAGTTTTTTTTAGCTTTATATATATATATATTTATTTTAAAAAATATCTAAGGAAAGAGCAGGAGAATTTCACATTGTAATATAGATTTACTGGTTACATTTGAAAGTTAAACAGGGACAGTGAGTATAAAACAAGACAATTACCAAAGACAAGAGATTTTCTTTCTTTTAACACATTCAGGAAAAGTTTTGTGAACATATTTTAATTAGACTTAATCCTTGTACTTTCACTTAGACCATATTGCCACCAAAGATGCTCTTCATCAAAAACCATTTTAGATCACCTTCTTGACCTCCAGGCACAAGACTCCAGCAGTCCTGACAAAACACACGCACACAAAAACAAACAAACAACCTATGATAACTATTGAATTGACACAAAAAACAACAGTGGCAGTACTATGTCCATGTGGATTGCAAGGAAAGAGTGAGCGAAGTAAGCTCTTCTTAAATAATTCCAGGAATCATGTTTGATCTTTCCTCTCAATCATATCATATTGTTCTGGTGCAGAAGATACTGGATACTAGTTAGATTGAATTCATATCAAATTAGGGGAAAAAAATGATTGAAACCAATAATATATTTTGCTCATTAGGATATGTAGTTCTAATATTTCACTGAGATTGTTTTCAATCTGAAAATATCTTAACATCTTGTGTGCCAGTTACTTTTCTTAGGATGAACCTTTTACTAATGGTACTGATTATTTGCCACAATGTTATCGTTTTTGTGTGTTGAAATTTAAAGCCTTAAACAGATGTTTATGAGATATTTGTAAAAAGTGTTGCTGTTTATAGTTTGACATGAGCATTTTAATAAAACAAGAGCCAGACCACCATCAATTTTAAATGACAAAGGGGCGTAAATCTCAAAGTAACGAGCTGCTATGATAGACAAAGGCTTTAGCTATTCAAATATTTAAGAAAAAGAATCTTAGGACTTATGGCACACTGGCGATTGTCATTTGAATTATCTTATATATCATTCCTCTTCATTATGCAGACCCAGCGCAAGTTGGACGCAGAAGCAGACAACAGGAAGAAGTTTGAGTTTATGTTGAAAGATAAAGAAAAGCAGCTAGAGAATGAAGCCAATGCCAGGCAGCAAATTTCCACCAACTCTGCCTACTTCAATGAGAAGATCTCCAATCTTGAGAAGCAAGTAAGTCTTCTTCATTATATAGAACAGAAAACACACGCCACATGCCGCCACACACCACACCACACACACACACACCGTTTGGTATTCATAAAAACTGGGTCATTTGATAAAACAAAGGACTAAATCTACATATTTGGAATGCAGCAGTCAATTTAAAAAATCAACTGACAGAAATGTAAGATTAAAGTTGTAAGTACAGTTTTAAAATAAATGAACAGTTTCAGGTATCTTTGAATCCTCAAAACCAATCTTGCTGGAGGGAAAGCCATTGGAAGAGGTGAATGCTCAATTGATCAACACAATTGACACATCAGATGCAGATGTAGACACCAGAATTGGAAAAGCCAAGAGTGGCACTAAAAACATGGAGCCTCAGAGAAGTCAAGATTCACACCAGAGTTAGAATATTTCACCATACTTGAAGAGAAAGTAGAAGACAAATGCATTAGAGGAAGACACAGCTAAAGGTGGGAGAATAACATCAAGAAATTGGTAAATAATAAGGTAAATAATAAGGTAAATAATAAGGTAAATAAGGACATTAGATATTCTTTGCAGCTGATATTTGATGTCAAGACAGCATCTGTTCTGATCTGGATTATGTTTTAAGCACATGAATTTTAATTGCTTCTAAGCTTAGCTATTAGTAAAGATGATTGGACTATACAAGGGTGTCTGTATTTATTATTTCTATATTTCAGGTTACCGATTTTAAAGAAAAACTGCGGCTGGAAACAGAGTCCAACAACAAGCAGAAGAAACTATACACAGAATTGCAGCAGCGCCACGGTGGCACAGAACACAACTACAGTGACCTCAACAGCAAGTATCAGGATCTGCAGTCTTCCAAGCAGAGGCTACTGAGTGATTTCTATAGCCTGCAAGCTTCCCTTGATGCAGAGAGAAGTACTAGAGTACAGGAGTCATCACGCTCACAAGAACTGGCAGGTGAGTGGGTAGCTGTTATATAAATGTATATCATCTTCGTCGTTCGCTTACAAATAACCACGTGTATTTCTCTCGTAAACTCAATGCTATCTTCTCTCATCACCATACAGTCTTCAGTTGTGATTTGGAGGGCCATGATGTCATTGCTCCTTCATTGGGGCAGAGGAAGTATGTTTTTATCTGACATTCAAGACCCTCACCTTGGCTTCCTCGCAGCCCTTCCTGGAAACAGACTGTTTTTTTTTTTGCAGTCTGGTTAATGAGATGGGGGATAAACGTATTCCTCGTGGTAGTGAGCAACACGTATATGAAGCCAAGCATAGCCTGGAGGACCAGGGTCCACCTTCATCAGCATGCTCAGGATGTGAGGAAAGCTACTGCTACCCGCCAATTAATGTCCTTTTCAGGGTGCACAAAAGAATAACCTACTCATTGTGGGCATTCGCAAACAACAACCACCTGTAGTAACTAAGTCTTTAAACTGTGATGTCCTCATTTCTGTAATGACAGTTGCCCATCGAAAGGAAAACGAAAGCATCATCAGATATATGCAATCAGATTTAATTTAGTATAACTACAGTCCTATCTTAGCATGACAAACTTTACTGCATGTGAGGTGGACCTTGTTGGTAGTTGGGATGTCTTGTGTCCTTTCATTTCGGGCAGCTCAATCTGTCCTTTTCAGGGCACACAAAAAAGTAAACCTACTCATTGTGGGCATTCACAACAACAACAACCTGACATTTGAAGAGCAAAGAGTAACATCAGATTCAGATGAAACATACTGATCAACACCCCACCTCATGTTGATGAGGATGGTGATATAACCCCTTTAGCTGAGAGCTAGTAGTTCTTAACAGCCCAATGCCACCTGGACAAAGGCACACATCTTCCTCAGTTGGAGTCATATAAAGTCTGTTGTCTTAGCAGCATCATGATATTGAAGGATAGCATATTGGCACATCTTTTGAGTATCTCCGAAGTGAGGCAGTTTAGTGTGCCAGTGTTTCCGATCGTCGTCTTCTTCTGCGTTCATTCTCAATCTCCAGTTACTAAGCCCTGAACATTGCAAAGACTGCAGCAGAACAGCGGAGACAGGCCAGAAAAGCCCGTGAAATATCACTATTTCGCGAAGCGAACTTTCTATGCCCTCACTGCCTGCAAGTATGCAGATCCTAAATCGGACTCGTCAGCCATCTCCACACCCATCCATAACCCCGAGTTATAGAATACTCGACTGGAGGGACTGGCTAAAAGAAAAAAGAAAAGGTCATCACTCGTGATGGATGAACAACACAAGACTGTCCATGTCTCGGAGCCGTACAGAGGATTGGAATGGCACATGATATATAGATGCAGCTTGGTTTCCAGGGAGAGCCTTTGCTGGGACCAGACTGTGCAGAGAGTTCATGAATTTGATAATCTGTTAGTGGATATCAAAAGAGAATAGGACAAGGAAATATTGAGTTTTGCCTTATTTGAAAACGAGATGTAGTTCATAACAGTGAAACTGTAGAAAGTCTAGTCTACGTAAACTCTTCCAAAGGAAAACATAAGCGCACAGTACACTCAGAGGTTTTCTGTTTAGTTTTAGGAGTAGCGCTGGGGGTGAGCAAGGATCATTAAAATCTAAGAACAGATAGAAATGAAGAGCATAAATTTTGAGATAAAATACATGAGATGAAACAGTTTGCGCGACTACAACCAGAAAAACAAGACAAGCATTGAACTCTGTAGCAGATAATGAGGGCACTATAGAGATTAAACTTTGACACTGAACTCCAAAACAAACAAAGAAAATTTAGGTAATCACAGGGTAGAGATGAAAGTCAACAATTGGAATAGATGGAGATTATATCTGGTTTTAGAAAGTGTAGGATGTTGCAGAAGACTAATAAGGAGGATGGTGTTATTGACTTATTATTACATTTTTTTAAAGCATTCCAATTATTACATTTTTTAAAAACATTCCAATGTTATTTGTTTTATTACCTAAATGTAAAAATTCTCATAACTTGTCTGGACTGTTTTATGTCTTCCATAGACAAAATCCAAATGCTGCAGAATGAACAGGAGAAATTTCAGGAAAAGGAGAGGTCTTTCTCACAGGAATTTCAGAACATGCGATCCAAAATTTATCAATTGGAAAAGGTAATGTCAGCATACGATAACGGTATGATAATGTTTATACAATTGAAATGTATGCATGGCTAAGTGTGTGTGGAGCATGCTTAATGAGTTATCATAAAATTGTGGTTGATGTTAGTTAAAGCAAAATGAGGGTTAGGATCATGGATGGAACTAGAAATGGCCTATTGTGAAGATGAGTTCAATGTTTGGAGTGTCAATAAAGTATAAACGTTTACTAGCCTAGTCCAGAGCCTGAATTTTAAATAATTGCAGACAGACAATAGATGCCCTTAGCACTGGAAGACTACGGTTGTCATGGAAATGAGAATCAAGGTGTCAAGGTGTGGACATTTAGACGTGTAACCACAACTGAGACTATATTCAAGGGGAAAATAATGGATAAAATTGACAAGAAAATTACAAATTACCAAAAAGTCAGATACCATCTGCAGCAAATACAGATTTGTAATGGGAAAGGAGAGCTTGGAATTTCTTCTTCAGCATTCGTTCTGAAGAAGACACTGTGTTGTAGTTTATAGAGAGGCTGCGATATCTGCGCCTTTCGGCCAGACACATCTGATTTCAGCTGGAGTATTAGGGGTCGGGTTTACCTTCTCACTGAGATCACTATTCTCTTAGACAGACTACATTAGTACAGCCTGTTTCCGGGGCCGAAACTTGGAGGTAGATTAGGGTCTTGGTGAGCTCTTGTTCACTGACCCTGATGTGCAAACTGGCTGTTATCAGATCATTCACTATTCTGCATTCAACTCATTCACTGTGCTGCTGTCAGCTCATTCACTAAGCTGCTGTCAACTCATTCTCTATGCTGCTGTCAGCTCAATCACTGTTGCTGTTGTCAACTCAATCACCGTGCTGTATCTTTGGCATCAGAGCTTGGAATTAAACAAATGTGTGATAAAGCTAGGGGCATAGGGACGGATGTATACGCTGAAGGGTTTGTATTGCATGATGATTAATCAGGATGGAGGCTTCTTTGCTAGAGAGATGAGGTGAACACAACCTCCAGTGTGGTACTTGACATTACGGCAGTCTTTAGGTGGGCATACATAGGTATTAATGAAGATCCAAAGAGGAGACTGAATGGTCTCGAGGTAAGACGTCGGCCTTGGGTGCTGGAAGTCCTGGTTCAAATCACGTGGAGACCGTGAATTTCTCAAATGGACTTTCTGGTATTTCATTGGATCTCTGGGTTGTAGAGATCGGACACCTGTGTGCAGTGTCACGCGTGTTAAAAATCCCTCTGCACTTGGAAATCGTAAAGAGTAGGCATAATGGCCATTGTCTGGGCAAAATTCAAAATAATGTAAAAAATCCACCAATTCTATTACGGGATCCTCACTGGTGCTATGTTATGTTACTTAGTGACCAGATTTTTTATACATATCTAAGAATAAACCAGACACTGCATCTCCAAAATGTGAAGTTGACAATGACTTAGTGTGCGTGTTCTGAAAAAAGTTGACAATGACTTAGTGTGCGTGTTCTAAAAAGGATGTTTTGTTATACAGTGAGGATGTACTACTGCTACTTTTAACTTAACGTCTTTATACTGGTTTAGAAGACCCCGCAGAGTCTGTATACAACCAGTTACATTTACATCACCTTGCTCTAAAAGCTATGCGGATCCAGTTTATTCTTAAATGCATTAACTGTCCCTTCCTCCACTACCTCCCCTGGCAATGCATTCCAAGCAGACACACACTCTCTGACTAAAAAAATAATTTCCTAATATCTAACATGGACCTCTCTTTAGTCAGCTTGTAGATATGCCCTCATGTTATTGTAGGTGGCTGTATTTAAAAAAAACTTGTTATAGTCTAATTTATCGATTCCTCTGATCATCTTATAAACCTGTATTAAGTCACCACGAATTCTTCTCTCTTCGAGACACTGTAGGCCGGTTTTTCTGAGTCGTTCCTCATAACTGTAATTCTGGAATCCCACTATCATCTTTGTCGCTCTTTTTTGTATTCTTTCTAGCATGTTTATGTCCCCTCTATGATAAGGACTCCACACCTGTACACAGTACTCCAATCTAGGTCTAACTAAAGCTTTATACAGTTTGACGATCACTTCCTTGCTCCTATGTTTAATATTTCTTTTTATCATACCTAACATTGCATTTGCCTTTTTCACTGCTACCTTAACTTGCTCACTCGCCTTTCCTGTATGATCTATTATAACCCCTAGGTCCCTTTCCTTATCTATCTTTCTAATATTGTTTTCTCCCATTCTGTAATTATGTTCCATATTGGATCTACCCATGTGGATGACTGTACATTTATCTACATTAAACTCCATTTGCCAGCTTACAGACCATTCTCGAATTTGATCTAAATCCGACATCAATATATCCACTTCTGCTTTAGATGAGACACTACTGCATAGTTTTGTGTCATCAGCAAATTTTGCAATCATGGATCTCATATCAATGTCCAAATCATTTATATATATCAAGAACAAAATTGGTCCCAAAACCGAGCCCTGTGGCACACCACTTTTCACTTCACTCCACTCAGAGTACTCCTTTTTTATGCCCACCCTCTGCCTTCTTCCCGTTAACCAATTTTCAATCCATTTGGCAACTTCCCCACCTATTCCATGTGATTTTAACTTTTGAGATAATCTTTGATGAGGTACTCTATCAAAGGCCTTTGCAAAGTCTAGATAAATAACATCCACTGGCTCCCCTTTATCTATGATTTTAGAAACCTCCTCCATGAATTCTAATAGATTTGTTAAGCATGATGTCCCTCTAGTAAACCCATGCTGACTATTTCTAATTAGATTAAATTTGTCTAAATGCATTACAATGTTTTCTTTGATTATTGACTCTAACAATTTACAGACTATGCTCGTTAAACTCACCGGTCTATAATTTGCTGGATCTGATTTTTTGCCTTTTTTGAATAAGGGGATCACTCCTGCATCTTTCCAATCCCGTGGAACAATCCCTTTTGTCAGTGATTGAGAACATAATATAGCCAATGGTTTTGCTAGTTGGTCTCTAATTTCATACAGCAATTTTGGATGAATACCATCTTGACCTGGACATTTATTCACTTTCACTCCTCCAATTTTTTAAAAACCATTTCCTCTGTAATACAGATTGATCTTAATCCCGCTGTATCCATGTCTCTTTGAAAAATATCTATAGGCTCTGGGATCTCGGAGCAGTCCTCCTTTGTGAAGACTGTGCCAAAGTACTGATTGAGATGCATCCGGTTTCAGCACAGCACAGCACTTTTAGGATAGGATTTACCTACTTTCTTTAATCTCTATTCCTCTGTTTCCATGGGCACCACTTGGAGGCGAAATAGTCTTAATAAGATTTGATTCACTGATCAGGACGCAAACAGCCGCCTATTACCTGCTATGTCTTTGGCCCCACTTTTCCCTTCTGATAACAGATGAACATAAGTATCCAGTCCCTGGTTGGTGCAAGATTTTTACGATCGCAAAATGGCTCCTGAAGACCCAAATTGAAAAGGTGGGTACCAGAATAATCTGGGAAAGTTAAGTAAAGACGGCAAGCGGGATGTCCACCATATCACCCCTAGTGTGCCGTTGGTCAAGAAAAATATGGGTCTAACACCATATTCTCAACATACCACACTGTTTAAATAAAATTTTTCTCTATAAGACTGTATCTGTCACCCTCCAGAGATTTAACTATGAGTCGTCTTCTTGAGCTTTGCATATGAGACTCTAATTGTCTTTTCTTTTCTTCTACTGTTCTTTGCCAGGTGTTCTTTGTTCTCTCAACTCTTTTCTTACCCATCTGTCTCTTATATTGTTTAAAAATAATAGAAAAGTCTTACTATTTACCCATTCATATATTTTGAGAACTCTGATCATTAATTAACTTACCTTTTCAGAACTTGCTAAATATGGAAATTGATCGCGATGACTTCAAGGCCAAGTGGGAGGCTGAAAAGCTGGCTCATAAAGAAACTGTGGATAAGTATACGGCTGACAAATCCTCATTTGTGATAACTACAGGGCAAGCAAATTTAGAAGCTGTCAGAGGTATGCCTGATAATTTGTTCAATCTTTTGTTTTTTGTTTGTTGGTTAAACATCACCACCTGATGTTCCCCTGAAATTTCCTAAAATAAAGTTATCTAGATACTTTTTAATTTTGTGTATATGGGGTCAATGTGTTGATCAGTGGTGAGAGACATTAAATGCCACTCTTGTACACACAAAAATGACTATTACCAGCTCAACAGAAGTGAAAAAGTGATAAACCTCTCACCTTCGCACAGCTCACAACAGACAAGCTAGAGATAGGAATTCAAGATTAAAAATAATTTTGATGTTGTTAGTATCACAGCTTAACATTTGCGCAAATGTGCCTAATATATGAGGAGCACATTATGTGACAGCACATACGGCCATACCATATTTGGATAAAGCTCTGGAGATACCGATGGCCTCAGATTATCCACCACTTTCAGAAATCTTGACGTTGATACCTGAAACTATGCAAAGAATAAGTCAAATAGTGCCGAAGATGTGTGAGAAAAATCCATACCCTTAACTTGATGCCCCGACAGAAATCCAGTTCAAATGCTCAGTTGTTATTTGTGATGACAGTGACATTTCAGAGGTTCAATCAGAAGCTGGCTGACATTTGAGTAAATGGTGGAAGCCCAGTAGTTTGTCATTGCCAGTTCAAAATATTCAGAGAGAAAAATACAGTGAATTATTTGTTTACTTTTACCTAGAATGCAATTGCATATTGTGAGATAGGATTCTGCTAGAGTTGTCTGGGTTAGAATAAAATTTTGAACAGTAGGAAAATTTCACGGAGAGGAGACAAGAAATACATTCTTGGCATGTTAACATCAGGTTTGATAAGCTTCAGTAAGGACATGAAAATACCAGACTACGAGCAGACCTATTTGATTCAGTGGTTCTACCAGCACATTGCTATGGAAGTGGAACCTGGTCTCTGACAAAAACTGGGGTGAACCAGCTAAGGACTAACATATGTCTCGTTTGAGAGCAATCGTGTGAGCCTATCACTTTAGCAGCAGTGCCAGATGGACCTAAACAACAGTGGCATCTGGGTATTGTCACATGTCAAGGACGTCATACAGCATGCCAACAACTCCAAGCACTGCTGGGCTGGCCATGTAGACAGAAGCAAAGACGAATGCTGAAGCACAGCAACCACTCTGTGGTACCCATGTGACAAAAAGAGACCTCCTGGAAGATCCCCTATTTGGTTTTCAAGATTCGCTGAGCTTCACACCATTCACTGCCCTGAAACAAACAAGCTAGCCATCCACTGGAAACCCGTGCCTGAGACATAGCCGCCAGGGACCAGCACAAGACCTAAGAACACTACTGCTCAATCCTAGCCCGCTAAGCAAAGATATGCACCTACCGGCTACAGCAAACTCTCACCATAGCTGGGACCTGCACAAGGGCAATTGCCCTTGTAGAAGTACAGGTTGACTAAGACAGGAAGTGATGGTACATTTGAGATCACACACGCCAGTTGACATGCTTCTAGATTTTCCTCCATGTTGTGTTTCTCGTCATTTAAGATTATCTATATGTAATGTATTCTTGGTATGTACAGCAACTGATTCAATTTGTGTTTAGCTTCATTAGTTTCATACGATTAAACATAAATTTTAGGGGATCAGATTGATTAAATCGATTGTTTCTATTATATTAATAATTCCTAAACTTTGACATTTAAATTCTCATTAGTGGCAGTCATTGATGTGCTGGTTATTCTAATCTTTTGATCATGTAGCAGTGTAGCACAAACATCATACTGATTTGTATATTTTCAATTTAGTTTGAGATTGCACCAAAAAATATCCTGAATCATTCTTTCACAGGTGGTTTCAATTTCATGTCACTCACCCACTGCAATTCAAGTTGTACTGGTTAATGTTTTTGGTTTACCTTTGCTGTGAAGAGTCACTGGGAGCTGATAATCCCTCTCTTAAGCTATGTGTGATACATTGGCTGTTGTAAGCCTATGTTGTCATAGAATATCTGTTATATCTTAAATCCAATTTCTTGTGGTGTTCCTCGAACCCTGTGATCCAAATCTTCTATTGTTACAGGCTTACAGCAGCTGACCCATCTGCCTCATGGTCTTCCTCGTACCCTGTAACTATATCTTTCATTGTTATAGGCTTGCAGTAGTAGCTGACCCATCTACCCGATGGTCTCCCTCATGCCCTGTAACTATGTTTTCTTTTGTTTTGGGCTTGCAGTGATTGCTGATTGGTTTCAATCTCATGAGATAACCAAACTGTTTGATTGTCTGTCTTTCTACACAGATATTTATGAAAATAATAACATTGTAACATATTAAGCAAGAAACTGTTGGAATAAGTGATTCTGATTCTATTTACTGATTGTAAATACTTGATATTCTTAAAGAGCTTCAGGTAAAACTAGACCAAGAAAAGGCTGTTAGACAAAAGCTGGATGCAAGGCTGCTAGAGGCAGAGAAGAAGAACAGTGAGCTGTCTGTTGATGTGACACAGCAAACACAGAATAACCAGTCACTTAAGGCAGAGCTCAGGATGGAGGTTGACAAGGTGAGAAGATTGAGAAAATATGTCTACTGAATAATTTACAATAAACTTTACAGTGAATTTCCCAGTGTGGATACCTTATTGGGGAAGAAAGAATGGGAACCACTGAATCCTTCTACACAAATTATACTAGTCTGGGCATTAACGCTATCATATATAACAGTGTTACAGAAACTACCACAGTAAAACAAGTCAAATGCTTTTTTTGGTATTGATTTCCTGCAAAAAAAGTCAACTGCAGTGTTGGTCCCGTATTTCTATTGTAACACTACAGGAAGACGGATGATGATATGATATATATAGAGAGATAACACATAACATTGATAACTGATTGGAATTGTAACTCTTTTCTTGTGGCATATCATTTCTCCAGGATGGGGTAGCCATGCTCATGCTCCAAGCTCCTGAGTTGCAATTTATGACAGGTTACAATTTTGCGTATCATTGATTTCCTCCTGGGCCTGGTAACACACAGGCAGAATAACATTAACAATAACTTTTGTCAAGATTACCTTTTTTTTTTTTAATTTAACTCCCAAGGAATTTTTAACAAGCTCGACACTGAACACAGGAGTTCGATCTCACTACCCAAAGAATTTTTGCCAGAAGATCCACATGAAAAAAATCCTGATCTCCACTGTGATCTTTGATGATGTTTTGTTTATTTACTATTTAAACTAAGTATAATTTATACATTTAATTCAGGAGCCATATATAGGAGTTCAGTTTACTATCTAACAAAGATAACATTTCTCTGGCGTTAGCATAGACCTACAGAACACTTAACCTTCGGTCTGTACATTTTCTAGTATTATTTCAGGGAAAAAAACTAGCGTAATACATTTAACGGATATTTTGTTTTTGAAATTCTCAGAGCAAAAACTTAGCCTTGCAAGTGGAACAAGAAGGACAGAGAAGAAATCTGCTGAATGCGGACATCAAGACTCAACAACAGGATCTGCAGAGGGTCAAGACTAAAGAGAAACAACTAACCAAGGTGAAGTTCATTAGCTGACATTGTTTGTATTGATTGAGTTTGTCAGGTGTGTAGTAGCCCAAGACACACCACTGTTGTATGGCGGGAGCTGGTACTACAAACTGCAATAACGGTGCCTCAACGACCTAGGTTATGGGAATGATGATGATATTTGAGAGGTAAGATGTTAGCTTGTCACAAAATGGACTTGAAAAATGTGAAACGGTGGAGGATTCGAATCCTGCATGTTTCAAATGTTCCTTGGGGGACGGCGTGGCCTAGTGGTTAAGTGGCACGGCTTACAACCAGAAGGTGCTGGGTTCGATCCCCATCACAGCACCGGCCGTTACCCCGGGGAAGCAAACCCTTAGAAAATGCAGGAGGAAGCAGACCCTTACATAAAATGCATGCTGAAGTCAGATGCACTGGGCCGACAGGCGCAAAATAAAAACCACAGTGTAACGCACACACAAATAAGGCGAACGCAAAAAAAAAAAAAAAAAAAAGTTCCTTGGCCTCAATGATCAGTGGCTAGTCCTATCAGAGACAGTAAAAAAACTCACAGGTTCAATGTGCACGCTGTAAAAGAACCCTAAGCATTTGAAAATCTAAAAGAGCAGGTTGTTAGCCTACCTAATTTGTGAAGTTTGGATAATGCTTTTGTGAGGTGTGGTCATTGCCCATATGAGGATTAGTACAGCAAAGACGGATACAATGAAAAGCAGCAGAATAGATAAAACATAAAATATACAGGTAAAAAGCACTTAACTTGAACAAGTCAGTGAATTCAAATACTTGGGCAGCGTGTTCACATAAGATGGAAGGCTAGATAGAGAGGTGGAATCAAGAACACAGAAAGCTAATATGGTTTCCTATCAGCTCTCACTATTACTAAGACACAAACAAATTCCAATAAAGACAGAGACAGCTGATAAATAGTATTTTTATACCAACTCTCGGGGGACTGAGATGCTAATCCAGTCAGGCAGAACATACTGACCAGGACATCGCATCAGGGTTAATACACTGACCAAGACCACAATCTCTCTTCTATATAGCGTTCCCTCGAAACAGGCTGTTTTCAGGCTGACAAGATGTGGATCAATGTGATACCCGTAGTAGTGAGTGCCACGCAGATGAAGCCAAACATAGCACAACCGCCTGGAGGACCACAGTCCACCTTCATCAGCATGTTCGAGATGGGAGGATAGGTACTACAACTCGCCACTTAATGTCCTTTTCAGGGCGTACAAAAGAGTAGACTTACTCATTGTGGGCATTAAACAATACTAACTCTCTGCTACCAGTGTCAGACATGGACTCTTACCAAGGCACAGGAAAAAAAAATCATGGTATGCCAAATGAGGTGATTGAGAAAGGCTATCGAGGTCACAAGGCTGGACAGATTAAGAAATGAAATAATCGCACAGATGGTGGGTGCAACACCGTGCATGGAATACATTGAAAGGCAGAGAAAATGGTTCGGACACCTGACAAGAATGCAACCAGCTGTTACCAGCAGTTACCAGCTGCTCGTATTTACAATACCAGACATCAGGCTTGCAGAGCAAGAGGCAGATCATGAAAAACATGGATAGATGGTGTCAGTGAGACATTGAAGAAATGACAACAATATCAGCGACAAAGATGTCGTATGACGTCTAACGACACAAGTGGATAAAAGATGATTGCCCATTATTTAGTACATAATTCTGGATGGATATACATACCCAGTGGTAGACATTCATCTTTGTATATCTGTATACTTCTATTTTGCTGAGCAATTCTCTATTAATGGCATGGAAAAGTGTACCAGTCACTGCTCTTTGGGTGACAAATTGTTCTCTTGTGAATGTTTCCTGTCAGTAAATTGAAGTTTCAACGTATTTGAACTGGCATTACCTTCTGCACTAGGATGTATTCAATAAGTTCTCATCAAGTGGTTATTGTTGTTGTTGAATGCCCACAATGAGTAGGATTACTCTTTTGTGTGCCCTAAAAAGGACGTTAAGAGGTGGGTTGTCGTAGCTTGCCTCACATCCCGAGTGTGCTGATGAAGATGGGCTGCGGTCCTCCAGATGGTTATGCTATGCTTGCCTTCATCTGTGTGTCGCTCACTACTATGGAAATCACGAGGATACCTCACCTTGTTAGTCAGACTGTCATGAGAACAGCCCGTTTCCAGGAAGGACTACAAGGAAACCAAGGTGAGGGTCTTGGCCAGTATGTTTTGCCTGAACCTGACTAACATGTCTGATCAGTATATTTTGCCTGACCAGACGTTAGTCTTTCTCCCCTCATCAAGTGGTACCTGAGTTAAAAAAAATAGAACCCCTGTAACCTTTCAAGCATGTTGTTAAAGGTGACTAAAGAGGGTTGAGCATGGGACTAGCAACCTCGCGAATTATGAAAAAAAATGTAGTTGATAGTTTCTAAAGATGTCAAAAATGGTCTTGATGATCACAGAGTGTACAATAAAGAACAGCGTACTGTTGTGCTTTTATTTTATGGACAAAATGACTTTCTGCAAGGAAATTCATAAGTAAATGCTTCCAGCTTGCTGAAAGAAATGTTTGTCATATAAAACAAGGAGCAAGGAGGTTGATAAAGCCAGGCCCAATCATCTCATTTCAGATTGCAATAAAAGCAGCTGTGCGGGGGAGATAGACATTGTATCAGCTGCAATTGTGTATTTACATGGTTTCGTTTAGCCTACAGACTAATGAAGAAGAGGTTGAACGTGAAGAGCAAATGTGGCTGAGACAGCAGACCAAATACTTGCTGCAAATTTCGGTGCTCCGATAAAGCGATGGGATAAGAGTATCAATGTTGGTGGAAATTATGTTGAGAAATGAAATGCAGGACAATGTCAGTTTTAATAATAAATGGTTTTCAAGTTTGTATATTATTTAGTTTAAAAAAAAAATAATTATATTAGTAATTTATGACCTATATATTGACTTGCTCTCGAAAAATCATTGCTGTTGAAACTGCTGCAGTAATTGCTTGGATACAGGCTCCTTGTAAAGAGGTCAGCCATAGTGGTGGTCCTATGCTTTACTTGTATCAAAAAGGTGGGTCAATCAATCATTTCAGAACATGATGGTGTTTGCTCATTTTTGTGTGGTGGAAAAGGCCTCCATGTTATGTCTATTACATCTCTTGCTGATGCTTCATTTTCAGGAAATTGAAGATATGAAAGAGGAAAGAAAAAGAATTGATGAGGAGATCAAGAAATTGAAAGAGTAAGTTTGACTTTTTTTCAAAGATTTAGCTCAACAATAGTCACTCTCGAGCAAGCAGAATAGGACCACTTTTTCCTTACTAACCTGTCGTAATTGTGACTAAAGAGGGTTGTGCATATGGTTAGCAACCTCATCATGTAAAAATGTTAAACGATTGCTATGAAACTGCACCACAAATGACTGGAATCAGGCTGTTTTAAATCTGGTTACGGTGGGCTAATTGCATTGTTGGATCTATGCTCCGTTAAATGATTGAAATCAGTTTGTTCTAAAAAGCTTGCCGTGGTAAGCCAAATGCATTGTTGTACCTATACTCCATTAAATTATTGAAATCAGGCTGTTCTAAAAAACTTGCTGTGGTAAGCCAAATGCATTGTTGGACCTATACTCCATTAAATTATTGAAATCAGGCTGTTCTAAAAAGTTTGCTTTGGTAAGCCAAATGCAGTGTCGGAGACCTGTGCTCCATTAAATTATTGAAATCAGGCTGTTCTAAAAAGTTTGCTTTGGTAAGCCAAATGCAGTGTCGGAGACCTGTGCTCCATTAAATTATTGAAATCAGGCTGTTCTAAAAAGTTTGCTTTGGTAAGCCAAATGCAGTGTCGGAGACCTGTGCTCCACGAAATGACTAGAATCAAGGGGATTGAACATTGAATGTCATTAATGCGGACGTGGGGATACCACATAATCCTTTACAATTTTTAGTCAAGACACATATTGAAATTGTTGCTTGATCCCCACTAAAGCATTACCACTTCAGCTGGTTTCTCTTTCAAAGGCAGAGTCTGAATCAGACTAGTATTGAATATGTACACGGCTCAATAATATAATGTCATTTCTCTGCTCTTGATCTGTTAATTCTATCACTCAGAATGCCACAACTTCACAGAAAACATAAATGTCCACATAGCGGAAGAAATTCTTCATTAAATGAAAGTTGTGTATGTGCCGGATCATTGGTCATGTTGTTAGGTTATTTCAAAACCAGAAATGTAACTAAATAACAGAACGTAAAGCATGTGTTAAATGACAAAGTTCATCAAATTTGAGGCACGATCAGTTGTGAGTGTGAAGATGTTGATCGTCTGCATTGCGAACAAATCTCAGTTTTAGGCTGTCTCACCTTTACCATATACAAATTATCAGCATGTTTCCTATGTGGATGATAGTGTCTCTTACTGATGAAACATTAAGGCCGTTCTATGAATGTCATTAAACAATGCTACTTTGAGAGAGAGTGGTCTTCATCCCCAGTGATGGACAAAGAACAAACTATGTAGTGTTGCCCATGGGAATGGCAACCACATTACATAAAACAAAGTGCCACAGAAGCAAGTTCTACAAGTGCACACATACATAAATTTTGCTATATTATAGACATCCCACAAGGATGCCATCTTGTGTGATGACCACATGATCCTGGAGTGAAAATACACACGATGATGATATTATTTAGGGAATTCAAGCAAACTGTAGGATATATCTTCCAAGCCTGCTGGCTCCACAAATTGAGCACAGTAACAACATAGGGATAAAGTATATAGTGACAAAGATAAGTCTGAGACTTTATGATGGGAATATCCTTTTATCCTTGGGAAAATTATTTCTTCATTCTTTCATTCGTTTATCATAAATGTTACACCCACACCATGACTGCTGATAACATAAGTGGATAGATGAGATGTTATCATATACTTAACGTCTTTATACTGTTTTAGAAGACTCTACAGAGTCTGTACATAACTGGCTGCGAGTCTACATTTCTCTACTGTTTTGGATCATTATGGATGCCGCCAGACCACGAATTTTCCTGGAATTCACACTAGTCGACGACTTACACTTGTGTTCACGGTGTTGTTTTCCGTCTGGACTTGTTATTTCGTTCTTTTTTTGTGATTTCTTTCATCCGTTTATCCTGGTCTGGATGCCGGCTGAATGGCACTATGCTTATACCTGTGTCGTATTTCACGGGTTAGTTTTGCCGGTTCACCTTCACGAATTTGGCGTGTGGGAATTTTAGATGCTACTATGATGAGCTGAATACAGCTGGGGAGAGATGCCAGACTCACTCACACGCTGAGTGCTGTCCATACGACCTCTTGTGGTTATCGAAAAGGCACAACAAACTGCGTTAGATGCCATCCCACCTTTCTACCCTGCGGGTTACATGTTTACGGAAAGGCTTCGGTGGTAACCCTGAGGCAAAATCTGCATACTATGCCCTCTCCAGTTGTCTCGATGAATGTCTTTCCACTGGCAAAAGGTAGCTTAGGCTCTGTGAGTGAGGTTGACAAAAGGCGCAGTTTCTTCCTCACTTTAATCCAAATCACTGCGCAAGTCACCCATTTCAGCGGACACAGCAAGAGATACGACTGTCCACACGGCTGAACAAAGAGAGTGGTCTTCATCACTTGTGATGGACAACTATGTTTATGTTTACAGAGTCTGTATTCAACCAGGTTCTTTTACATTCAGGTCAGGTCAGATCATCCTGTAACTGGTGATGTCGTTGGAGCACACATGAAGACATTCTCACAACACCACGCCACCCTTCTCTGTCAGCGGCCGCTACCTGTGCCTCTTCTGGTTGGAAATTGGTCCATTCTTTTATGTTGTCCCCCCACCTCTTTTTGGGATGGCCTCTTCGTCGTCTGCCTTGCACCTTTCCGTGGAGGATCGTATTTGCAAGACCATTTGATCTCGATATGTGACCGTACCAAGCGAGTTTCCTTCTTTTGACAGTTGCCAAGAGGTCTTCAAAAGCCCCTATTGCAGTTGTAATTCTATCTTTTACATTCACGCGATCTAAAAATATCTACGTGCATTCACGGGCAAGAATAGACATTCTTGAATGCATGGTTTGTTTTTGTTGAGTGTTGCATTCGCTTTATTTCTCCATTCCACAAGGTGGTGTGTGTTGCATTATGTTTTTATTTTGCGCCTGTCAGCCCAGTGAATCCAACTTCGGCATGCATTTTATATAAGGGTCTGCTTCCTCCTGCATTTTCCAAGGGTTTTCTAACCCAGGGTAATGGTCGGTGCTTTGATGGGGAACCAACCTAGCACCTTTGGCTTGTGAGGCGTGTCACTTAACCTCTAGCCTACACTGTCCCCTGAATGCATTAATTGACTCTTTCTACACTATTTCATGTGGCAATGCATTACAAGTATGGTTTCTAGAGCTTTCTCTCAAAGGCAGAAAGCTACTCCACACTCAGCTGGCTTTTGGTCTATGTGAATGCCAGGATGTTGAAAGCCATGAATTTAAGTCTTTTTACTTTGGGGAATAGCCTACAATGTTTATCATCTCTTATGAAATGCTTGCTGCTTGCCAGTGGGCTTGTTCTCACCTCTATTCTACATAAATCTCTAATGAAATACTTGCTGTTTGACAGTGGGCTTGTTCTCACTTCTATTCTACATAAATCTCTAATGAAATACTTGCTGTTTGCCAGTGGGCTTGTTCTCACCTCTATTCTACATAAATCTCTAATGAAATACTTGCTGTTTGACAGTGGCCTTGTTCTCACCTCTATCCTACAGAACTCTAAGGAAATGCTTTACAATGGCCATGTTCTCTTCTCTATCCTACATAAATCTAATGAAATGTTTGCTGCTTGGCAGTGACCTTGTTCTCATCTCCTTCCTACATAAAGCTCCCTAAAAAATTGCTTGGGTATGAGCGAAATTAATGCTATTTGAGAAGAAGCACTGAAACAGAATTAGTATGTTGGAACACACATTGAGCACTTAGGAGTTCTGAGAAGAAAGGACTAGGCCTCTAAGAGATCACAATTGTTATTAACTGCAAGCAAACATGCTGTCTGAATTGATTTCACTCTTATTATTATTTTCAGCGATGCATCTACGAGCGAGATGCAGATAACAGAACTGCAGGAACAGTTAGAAGCAGAAACATATTTCTCTGTATGTATTTGGTTCAAAATGAATTGTTATATTATTTTGATGTTGTAAATTCATCAAGAATTTTTAATGTTTTATAGGGCATAGGAATACATTTGTTTACTTCGACATTGATTGTTCTGAATTTTATTAATAGCAACATTGATATCAGATGTCTTTATTTAAATAGTATAAACAAAGATATTTTGGCTCTGTGGAAATAAGTAGACAAAAATCAAGAATATCCTCCCCAAAATGGCAGGGGCAGCATTACTATCAACCATAGGGTCTGTGGATTCATTACCACCATATGGTTCTCAGGATTCATTACTGTGTGGATAAAATAGGACAGTTTACAACCATAGGGGTCTCAGGATCCATTACTGGGTGGATAAAATAGGACAACTTACAACCATAGGGGTATCAGGATCAATTACTGGGTGGATAAAATAGGACAGTTTACAACCATAGGGGTTTCAGGATAAATTACTGGGTGGATAAAATAGGACAGTTTACAACCATAGGGGTATCTGGATTCATTACTGGGTGCATACAATAGGAGTTTACAACCATAGGGGTCTGGATCAATTACTGGGTGAATAAAATAGGACAGTTTACAACCATAGGGGTCTCAGGATCCATTACTGGGTGGATAAAATAGGACAGTTTACAACCATAGGGGCCTCTGAATCAATTACTGGGTGGATAAAATAGGACAGTTTACACCCATAGGGGTCTCTGGATCAATTACTGTGTGGATAAAATATGACAGTTTACAACCATAGGGGCCTCTGGATCAATTACTGGGTGGATAAAATAGGACAGTTTACAACCATAGGGGCCTCTGGATCAATTACTGGGTGGATAAAATAGGACAGTTTACAACCATAGGGGTATCTGGATCCATTACTGGGTGGATAAAATAGGACAGTTTACAACCATAGGAGTCTCTGGATCCATTACTGGGTGGATAAAATAGGACAGTTTACAACCATAGGGGCCTCTGGATCAATTACTGGTTGGATAAAATAGGACAGTTTACAACCATAGGGGTATCTGGATCAATTACTGGGTGGATAAAATAGAACAGCTTGCCACCATAGGGGTCTCTGGATTCATTACTGGGTGGAAAGAACAGGACAGCTTTACAACCATAGGGTCTCAAGATCCATTACTGGGTGGACATTTTTTTTTTTTTGCGTTCGCCTTATTTCTCTAATCCTCAAGGCAGTGTGCGTTGCACTGCGGTTTTTATTTTGCGCCTGTCGGCCCAGTGCATCCGACTTCAGCATGCATTTTATGTAAGGGTCTGCTTCCTCCTGCATTTTATAAGGGTTTGCTTCCCTGGGGTAACGGCCGGTGCTGTGATGGGGATCGAACCCAGCACCTTCTGGTTGTGAGCCGTGTCACTTAACCACTAGGCCACGCCCTCCCCTACTGGGTGGAGATAATATGGCAGCATTATAACCTTATGGGTCTCAGGATCCATTACTGGATGGATAGAATAGAGCAGCATTACAACCTTATGGGTCTCAGACATTATCACTAGGTGGATAGAATAGGATGACATAACAACCATAGGGATATTCTACATGTGCCATCATGGTGCAGGTGAACAACATGACATCATAATTGCAGTTAAAGATGGCTGCCCCACTATTGACATGCACCAAAGAGGAGCAGCGAAAGGGTGAAATCTATAAAAATTCATCGGTGAATGAAGGTCCATTACGGTGATGCATGCCTTTCATTCCAGTAAGTGTGTAAGTGCAGTAGGAAGTTCCAAAACGGCGTGAGTTCTGTGACAAACTGTTCACAACTCGGTCAGGCACACCAAGTGGTGACTCTAGAGTTGATTTCAGCCATTGACTGTCTCATAAAGGAAAAATCATTAATTGACCATGAGTGAAAGGCATGGAGCACAGCAACGGACCTTCATTATCCGATGAACTTCTATAGGTTTACCCTTCACTGCTAAAAAAACTGGTAATAGAGCGCTGCTCATCTTTGATGAACCGTCAATAGTGGGGCGGTAATTTTTAAACTGCAATTATGACATCATGTTGTTTGTTTGCACTGTAATGACACATGTAGGACACTCTTGACATTCTTAACAAACATCTTAACAAATTACAATACAAAGGCATGGTTTTTCTGATTTCTATCCCATTTTTAAGGTTTTCATTTGAAGCCTCCTCACAGTTACAGGATTGCATTAATATTTGGGAAAGTAGAGATGAAGGATATTGAACAATAGGTCCACTGACATCATGTAGCATGTTCTTTGCTGAATGTTGCTCTCACAACAGCTGATTTGTAAGACCGTCGATCTTTGTCCAGCTTTAGCGCCTTTTTCACTCTCATCCTCAGAACTTCTTTAATACCAATGTCCATCTTTCCCTCGTTCTGCCACTGCCTCGCTTGCCAGGTACCATGCCTTCATAATATCATTTTATCTAGACCATTGTGACATTTAATGTCACAAAAGTATTTTAGTTTCTCAGAAGTAATATTGTTTAGGGAGCCGAGTAGCACAATGGTTAGCATGCTGGCTTTGCATCTGAGTGGTCCAGGGTCATTCCCCAGTTGAGGCGGAAATGTTTTTTCAAACCGCAATGGCTCCCGGGTCGACCCAGCCTTAAATGCGTACCGGTTCAGTCCTGGAAGTAAAGGCGGCTGGCGTGATGCTGACCACATCATCCACTAAGTGCCGTGGGTTACAAAATAATATGGGCCTAACACCATATTTCCTATGCGCCGTATGGCGTGACGGGATTTTTAGTTTTAAACAAAATATTGTTTACTAGCTAATTTTGTTTATTATCTAGCTCCTTTATTATTTGTGTTTTTCTTTCTCGCTATCCGTGGTATTTTGAGCACTTTCCTGTAGCATTTAGCTCAAAGGATTCAATCTTCTTCCTTAGTGTTTGTGTAATTATCCATGTCCTCACATCCATATATTGCCATTGGGGAAATGCACTTTCTCAGGATCTTTATTTTTGTCATTTTACTAGTTTTCTGCCATACATTATTCATATAAAGGGGGTACATAAGACTGGTGAAGATGAGTGTAGTAAGCATGCAAGTCTGTAGACAAATGTTTGCAGGCTTGGGACTTGCAAACACTCATTGATCTATCACTGTTGCTGATTTTCAGTCCCTTTACAAGACCCAGGTGAAAGAGTTGAAGGATGAGGTGGATGAGAAGAATAAACAGATTCAAGACTTGACCTCAGACACTCTGAACATGCAGCAAGAAAAGTTAGTCAACTCATTTGTGTGTTTCTTGTCATAAACATTTAGATGCTCAGTTATATTATCCTTTAGCACGCAAGATTCTTTTTGAAAAAAATTTGACCTAATTAATTTTCTTAATTAGCCACTATGATAGTCGTTTTTCAAAATTTTTAATTTTTATGTTTGTTTGTCAATAAATATGATTTTCTGGCGTGTAGACACACAATAGGATTACAAACATGTGGGTATTATTGTTGTTGTTGTGTGTTTGTTAGTTTTTGAGATACAAAAAGATGAAGTTGAAAATTTATGAAAATCTCAGAAAATATTTGGGCTCGACCACTAGGCCTAGTCGCTTCGATAGAAAACCATGGAAACCATAACAACGTATCGATACTGTGTTTACAATATCGACACAACTGTTAGTTTCCAATTCAAACGTAGTTCTTTCATTTAAACTAACAAAATAAAAAAATCTACTCGATAAAGATCTTTCCCAACAACCTACTTCCCCTTTCGCAAAAAGTCGGCTTGCTCCAAACGGCGTATACAAAATTAAAACTGTTCAAAAGCCATTTGTAATCAAACATACGATACTTTAACCGGCAAAATATCGTGTATATATGGAGCATGTATTCAGCAGTAAAAAATGGCTGTTGGGAGTGACTCCGTATTTAAAAAAAAAATTTTTTTTTTCCGTACACCGTTTTTGTAGGCCTAGTGTGTCGGCTAGCACTCGACCATGGCGTGCTAAAGGTTATACAGAATTTACATCACTGCACTCCCAGCAAACTTTTAGATTATCAGTCTTGTTCAGAAAATGGATACCGATGGTTCCTATAGCTTGCTAGTTAAAAATTAAGATAGGTTTCTTTACCTGCAAACAACTCCCAGCTTTGGCCCTCTTCTTACCTAACACTGTTTCATTTTACTCTGTCCAACTCGAGGTAAACAAGCTGTCCTCAGATTGATCAACATGCCATGGAGAAATGGCAAGCTCCCCAAAAGGTGGAGGAATGCACATATAGTGCCAATATTGAAAAACAAAAAAACCCCTGAATGAACCAAACAGCTATCGATCCATCTTCCTAACATCGTGCCTGGGCAAATTAGCAGAGAGAATGATAAACACACGTCTCTATTGGGTCCTGGAGAAATCCAACACCTTATACCAGGAACAAGCAGGGTTCAGAATTGGTAGCTGCACAGAACACAAGCTTTTTAGGCTAACACAAAGAATAAATGGCTTCCAAAACAACAAGCATACACTGGCCATCTTTTTTTTAAAAATTTACAACAAGCTTACGGTTGTGTTTGGAGGAAAGATCTTCTGATAAAGATGTTTAACATAGGAATTCATGGCAAGCTCTACAATTGGATAAAGTACTTTCTGACTGAGCAAACGATCCGGACAAAGGTGAAAGATGTGATCTCTTCTAAAGAAGTTTTAGAAGAAGGATTACCACAAGGCTTGTCCCTAAGCTGTACTCTTTTCCTGATCTATATCAATGGCTGCCAGATCAAAGCTGGAAAAGCTTTGTTTGCTGATGACCTGGCAATATGACTGAGCCATCAAGACATTGATAGAGGGGCACAAAGGCTAAATTTAGACCTGAGGAGACTGCATGACTACTGCCAAACAGGGAAACTAAAAATCAACTGAAAAGACAGTGTATACTATCTTCACCAAGAGTCACAAAGTTGCCAAACAAAATATAATTTTGAAATTAGAGGAACACCAATTGATTAGAGAAGAACAGCCCACATATCTTTGAGTCACGCTTGACTGACAACTCAACCTCAAGCATGACTGACAACTCAACCTCAAGCATCACATCCAAAATGTGAAGAATAAAGCTGTGAGGCATCTACCGCTCTTAAAGAGGCTTGCTAGTACATCATGGGGATCAGACAAGGATACTTTGAGAGGCTTATACCTTGGTTATGTACGCTCAGCAATAGAATATAATAGTACGCTTCTTACAACTTGTTCAAAATCTGACTTTGAATTCCTAGACAGGGTGCAAAATAGTGCTCCATACTTCATTAGTGAAGCAATGAGGACAACACCAACTGCAGCTTGCAAAATCCACACACAAGTAGAACCCCTTGAGATGCGGAGGAATAAAGTAGTTATTTGAGTGAAGTAGCAGAATGAAATGGAATGATCCCAACATACTTCTAGTTGAAAACTGGCAGTCAAAAAGCAGAATTAAACAAAAGTCTGTACTTCACCTTGTTAGTGACATCAAAGACAGATAGCATCTGCCAGAAAGAAAAAAGTTACAAAGAGTAGTAAAAGACACACCTTCATAACCTTTCCTTAAAACACCAGAAATACATGCAAAATTAATAGATGATACAACCAAAAGTTCAGATTCAAGTACTCTCATTCAAGCAGTTCAATGAACTATTGATGCCTATCATGATGAAGGGATACATGTATATCCTAATGGATCTGCGTTTCAAGCGACCATCAAAGCAGGTTATGGTGTTTATATAAAAAACCAGGACGGATCCTCTGATGAACTGTCTGATACTTCCGGGGAAGCTATGACAGCTCCAACTATGAAGCTGAAATCACCGCACTTAAAGCTAGTTTGTACCACCAGAGGATACTATTTTATGTTTTCCTTCAAAGGCCCAAAACACTTATTTACACAGATTTAATGTCAGCTCTTGAAGCATTAGAAGTTGCTGGTCATTGTAGACCTGACCGTATCCAAATATCTCTAGACATTGACCACATTATCACTTCCAGTGCTGTCAAAAAAAGTTCTGCAGTGCATCCCTAGACACTCAAGCATACCTGGCAATGACAAGGCAGACAGGCTAGCAAAGGAGGGATCAAGACAAGAACAGCCACACACCACAACTTTACAAACAGCCAAACAGTTGGCCATGGGAAACACGGATAGGGAGGTCTACAGACATATGGTAAGCCCCAGTCCAAATGACAGTGTAAATCAACTCACAAGGAAGGATCAGAGCACCATTTTCCGACTGAGAACCCAACACATCCCACTAAATAAACACCTGAACAGAATCCAACCACAACCTACCTACTGAGTGCCAGCTGTGTACACACCTACGTGACACCGTTGATCGTCATCTTTTTGAGTGCTGAGCACTCACTAATTTTAGGAAAATGCTTCTTCCTCCTTGGCCAGATACATGGAACACTTTGTATGGCACTAGACAACAGCTGATAAACACGTGCAGATACCATTACATGACATTGTGCCGCAGGGCGAGAGACAGGATGCTGCTGGATCCGTAACAACAACAACTCTGTCCAACAATCACACTCTTACACAACTTTCACGCGCCCTCATGGCGAGACCCTTCCATTGCACACTTTGGTTCGTTGACCTCTGAGAGTACTAAAGAAACTGTACACTGGAAGAGTGAGACCAGTTCTCGAGTATGGCATTGCGGCATGGACAACAGCAGCGAAGGCGAACTTCGATAAAGTTAGCAAACTTCAAAACCAAGCCATGAGAATTATAACAGGAGGCATGAAGTCAGCACCAATTGTAGAACTTGAAAAGATTACAAAACTGCAATCCATGACCGATAGAAGAGACTGCAGAGCCCAGCTGCAGTCAGAGAAACTCCGAAGACTGACTGACCATCCAATGCACCAGAGACTAAACAATTTGGGAAATGGGAAACTAAAGCGGAGAAACTTTGCAGAAATAGCCAAAGCAAAGATGCACGAAGATCCCATAAACGCACTAACGACACCAAAACCCATCACTACGGTACGAAAACCTACCTGGAGGCAGGATATATTTCCAGAGGTGGTAGAAAATATACCAGGTATTGGAAACAAAAACTGCCAGACTGAAAAAGAAAGGAGAGATACTACCCTAAGCTTTATATCGAAAAGCTACCGAAGCATGGACTGGACCCATGTATACACCGACGGTTCTGTAACAAACACCACACAGAACGGAGGGGCAGGAGCATTCCTGAACCTACCAAATGGCAGAAAAATAACACTGCTTACAGATGCTCTCGCCGTAGTCACAGCGCTAAAAAGCCAGAAAAACACTGAGCTTAATGACTTAAGAGCAGCACTCTGCAAACTGTACCAGCAGTCCGCACCAAAAAGGGTAGTGGTACAGTGGGTCCCATCACACTGCAACATCCAAGGCAACGAGGAGGCAGACAGACTGGCAAAAGAAGGTGCAAGACTACCACAAACAGATACTAGTATGACGTACGAAGAGTCAAAACGGCTTATCAAAGCCAGATACATGACCAAATGGGAAACCGAACATACTGGTTACACCAAAAACGATGCCTATTACCAGCTGAACCGAAGAGAGCAGGTCGTTGTCTTCAGACTTCGCACTGGCCACAATAGACTGAGGTACCACCTATTCAACAAATTGAAGATAGGTGGTACCGACGGTATGCCCGTGCGGTACTGGTAAAATGACCGCGGAACATCTGCTGCAGAACTGCCCGACATACGAGGATCAGAGAGAGCAGATGTGGCCATCACCAGTGGAACTGCAAGACAAGCTCTATGGCAGTGGCGACAGCCTCAGGATGACCGCCGCTTTTTTCGAAAAAATAATGGTTACTGTCTGACTGCGTACGAAGAAGAAGAAGAAGACCTCTGAGAGTGCCCAAACTAGCATAGGTACATACAGATGCACACATGCATCCAAGCACTGGTTAATACGTCCTGATATCACCTAAAAGGCTATGGTCCGAGATGGAAAAGGTGCATGTCTCTACCAGTAGAATGGAGAGAGACTTTACAAAAACAAAAAAAAGTAGGTCTGCAAACGGGAACTTTCTAACGAGCTCTGTATTGGACCGTGTTTTTTACATTTATTTCCTCTATTTTGAGAGTTGTCTAGTCTTCCTTTTGTGCTGTAGTTTATCAAGTATTGCTTAGCCTCCCTACTCTTCTATTTCTCTGTTCATTCCAATCCAACACATGTCTAGTTACATTTTTTGAGTTCCTATCTGATAATGTGTCTCATTCCATCTGTACTTTATCTTCTTCATTTCAAGTAATATTGCTACAACACATATTCATTTGATGCATGCCTTCTGTAAGGAGCCAACAGCAGCTGTGGTTCTATGCATCGTAATGAATTAAAACACAAGAAGATGATTTACAGTAGGCCCTTGTTATCTGTCCTTAACCCTTTCCAGAAAAGTCAGGACAAATTTTTCTGTATGTTAGTTTTATTCAAATAAAAAAAAATTGGTTGAGCTAAAATTATGATCTAAACACCGTTAGGCATATAATTAAACTATCTTCTGATTTTTTCTTAGCGCTCATCATGTAAAGGGAGTTGTGACATTAGTGTCATAGTTTACAGTGAAGCTGCAATATCTTCGCCTATCGGCCTAACACATCCTGTTTCAGCTGGGTTGTTTTTAGTAGCAGGTTTGCCTTCCACTGATTCCTATTCTCTTAGCCAGACTACACTAGTGCAGTCTATTTTCAGGGTTGCCACTTGGAGGCGAAATAGGATTTTGGTCAGCTCTGATTCACTGACTCTGATGCAAGCAGCCAGCTATCAGTCCCTAATTAAACTATCTATGTCATGAAGTATTCATAATAAAGATTATTTATTAATTAGTATGAAGCGTTAAATAGCATTAATGTCAATCAAATCGATCAAAGCCCGTGGCTCCTTGATTCCATGTAAGAGCTTGTCTGGCTATGTTGGTCAGTGCCATCCATAGCGTATGTCCTATCCAGCCCCATTTTATTATTTTATCATTTGTTGTTCCAGTGGCTGTTATTGGATCCTTTCCCATAGGTCTTTAGTCCTCACCATATCATGTCACTATATGCCCATAATCCTCATAGACATCTGTTAATGAAGATCTGGAGTCTTTGTTGTATGGCCTTGGTCATTCTCCATGTCCACTCCACACAGTATTTCTGCTCCATACAGCAGCATCAACTTGAGACTGGCGTTGAATATTCAAACTTTGGTGGAAATTTTGATTTCTCTGGATTTCCATATGTTGTTTAGTGTCATAAATGCCATTCTTGCTTTTCCATCTCTGATCCTTACATCTGCATCTGTACCTCCTGATGTGTAAATTGTGCTGCCCAAATAAGTAAAGGTATCAACTTCTTCCAATGGCTCTCCCTCCAGCAGGTTTAATCTTTGTTAATGTTCAGCTTAAGAAGCTTGGTTTTCTTCATGTTGATATATATTCAGTCTCAATTTGGCTGATTGTTCTTTGACCCTATCTTGTTTCTTTTGCATTTGGCTATGACTGCATGACATTAATGTAGAGTTTGAAAATGAAGAGAAACTAATTTTTTGTACTCAACCACAGTGTGCATTTCAGCAATATATCTTATCAATTCCATTACTGCAGTCCTTTCTAATGTGTCCTAGTCAAAATCTGAATTGGCATATGTTAAATATCCATGCGTAAACCAAGATTACTTATTATTGGTCTGATTAAGTAATAAATAATTTCTTAGGTATTAAAGTCAGTTTTAAATCACAAAAAATGTGGCGAGTTGAAATAATTGCCACTTTGGTAAATATAGGCCTATCAGAAATAACTTTACATTAAACAAAAGTTGTGTGTGTGTAGATTGTCAACAAAATTGTAGGAAACTTCAGAACCTGAATCCACAACTCATGTGTTAAGAAGTCGGTGTCAGTTTTATCGGTTGAAAATGTACATTTTACATGTGTTTGACACTGGCGTCTATAATTTGAAAAAAGGTTTTATGTGAGATGAGCTGAATGGCCAGAGGTATTGACCAGAATTTGTTGAAGACTTGTGCTCTATTGGAAGCTGAAATGTTTTGATTGATCAATTATTTATTGTAAGGAAATAGCAGCAGTGTAGATAATAACATAAAATATATAAGATGAGACTTTTATCATAAACAATTAGCATAACAACCATTTACCTTCACCTGCTTCCAGGGACTCAATTGGTGCCCAGCTGCAGCTTGCCTTAGCTAAGGCAGACAGTGAACAACTCTCCAGACAGATTGCAGAAGAGCAGTTGTCTGATGTTGAAAAGGAGAAGACCATGTTAGATTTAGAAATTAAAGAATTCATGTCTCGACACAAAAACGACTTGACCAAGAGGGACACGGTGATTACTTCGGTAAGGACTACAGACGTTATTTTTGGATTCTCTTGTGTATTTTTTTTTCATTTTGTTTTGTAGATTATGTTCTTCCATTATTGTATAGTGTGTACCTGAATGTTTTTTTAATTATGTGAAATATGCTTATAAAAGATGGCAGAGGTCACTCATCATCAGCAGATCATTCAGTCCTAGAACTGGTCAACAAACTCATGCAGCTATGTTCAGCATATGTCTTCACAGCCATATCTTCGCAAGCTTGAGACACAAAGGTATTTCTAGGTCTTCATCTCTCTCTCCTTCCCTGCATAATACCCTCCCAAGACCTTTTTGACTGGGCCCTCTCTCCGTAGATTATGTCCCAACCAGCCAAGTCAATTTCTTTTTATTTTCCGTATCAACTTTCCCTCTTCTCCCATCTCCACCAATACCTTTTCGTTTGATTTCTTCTTGGTCCAGCTCACTCTTTCCATTTTTCGGTAACACTACATCTCAAAAGCCTCCGAGTATTTTTCCTCTCTTTTATTTATAGTCCATGTTTCAGAGCCATACATTGCCACAGTCCAAACATTTATGTGTATAAGATTCTTTTACTTGGAGACATACTAATGTTATTGGATGTAAGGATTCTTTGTTTCTCTCTAAACACTTTCTTTGACATTGCAATTCTAGATCATATTTCTCTATAGCATCGTGCATCTTCTGTTATGGTTTGATCAAGGTATGGGAATTGGAACACCTATCAACTTCTTTCCCTTTTATGGTTACTCTTACACTGGTTGGGTCTTTGGCTATGATCATTGTCTTGGTCTTCTCTGTGTTCACTTTCATGTCATAGATATCTGCAGTCTTGTTAATTTCATTGAGCATTTTTTGTATATCCTCCGTCTCTGCAATAATGGCTTGGTCATCAGCGTATTTTATTGCCTCCAGTTGTTCGCCCTTTACCTTTACCCCAAGATTGCATTTCCTCATTGCTTCAGCCATCATCATCATCTCTGAATAGAGGCCAGGTGAAAGTGGACATCTCTGTCTTACTCCCTTTCTTATAGGTACTGCGTCCGTGAGCTCTTCTCTTAATGATATGATCGCCTTTTGGTTTGTGTATAGGTTCTGCATCAGTCGGAGGATTAGTTGTTCAATTTTGGTATATTTGAGGATCTCAAAAAACCTCTTCAATAACACTCTATCAAATGCCTTCTCATAATCAATGTAGCAGATGTACAGTGGTCTTCCCCGGTTGATCATTTTCTTCGCAAGTAACTTCAATGTGCCTATTGCCTCTCTGGTGCCTGATCATCTTCTGAACCCAAATTGATTATCTTTCAACAGCCCGTCTATGTGTCTTGTTATTCTCTTTCTGATTATTGCCAGGGGGATTTTGGAAGCATGTGATATCAGGTCACTAAAAGAGACAAATTAAGAAATGCTACAGTATGCAAGAACAACACCATTTTAATCTTAATTGCCTCGTTCTTTGACAAGGTGGTTGACCTTGTGCGGGTTCCAACTCTTTCCAGTTTTTATGCTCGCAAACACAAGTTGACCAGTGGACGAGCAGCTTGTTCAATATAGGGTAGCTGATATTGCTATTGATCTCTAGCGAGTACTGCCATCAGGTAGGAGGCTGTCCACGAGGTCTTCTTTTCTGATGGGTACCAGAGGGCAGTTCTGGAACTACAGCCCTCGTCATTTCTTCTTGTAGTATGGCCAGCCCATCAATGTTTTGAATGGTTTAAATGACGTAGAATGTCTTTGCCTTGTGACATTCTCTAGATGTCACTGTTGTGAAGGTCCATCTTTTTTATGCTGTCTGATGAACATCATGCAAGGAGTATATACAATCAAAGAATTAAATGGTTAGGACATCGGACAAGAATGCCCCCAAGTCTAGGTGCTGCACAAGACTATAACACCAGACAGGACTTCAGAACAAGAGGAAGACTAAGAAAATGATGAATTAACAGCGTGAAAGAAACACTATACAGACATGAATTCTGCAGATGGCTCATAAAAGAAGAATGCAGCTGCCCACATCACTTAGTGACATATGGAGACACAATTTTCTTCTTATAGAAAAGTGACACAAAATAAAAATTATTCTTTTTGGAAGTATTTCTGTTAGATCTTACAAAAATTGTGGGTAAGAGTTAATCATGTATTTTATTCTGCATTCTTTCTAAAAATACATTTTCTTATTTTGTGTCGTATTTGTGTCGTAGGTGAGGCTACGATATGTGCACATTTTGACCAAACACATCTGGTTTCAGCACATCCGTTTTCGGACTAGGTTTGCCTTCCCTCTTTGATCCTAATTCATTCAACCAGGCTGTACTGATGCAGTCTATTTACAAGTCGCAACAGAATGTCTTGATCAGCTCTGATTTGCTGATCCTGATGCAAGCAGCCATATATGAGTTGATGTCAACTTAAATCATTGCATCTTTGGTCTCTAGTCATATACAATCATGGGTTCATTAAAATATATTGTTTTCATAAATCTTGTTTTCATTGACTGAACTAATAACATATATCCTGTTTTCATTGACTAAACTAATAACATAACTCCTGTTTTCATTGACTGAACACATAACAGAAATCCAGTTTTCATTTACTGAATTAACAACATAAATCTAATTTCATAAATGCGGTTTCATTTGTTTCTAAATATAAGTTAAAACTGTTCATGATCTTTGTGTTTTCTCCTCCTTTAGCTTGAGACCATAAAGTTCAACTATGAAAATGATCTAGAGAACATGAGGGAGAACAAGAATGAAATGAATAAACAGATCAAGTTACTATCTGAAGGTGAGTCATTTTGTTTTATTCTGAATGAATTTAGACGGTTTAAGTTGAATGTATTTAGATGGTTTTATTCTGAATGTATTTATAGGGTTTCATTCTGAATGTATTTAGAGTTGTCAACATGTATGACAAGCTGGTCATATGGGATTTTGAAACTAGTAACCATGCCTGTGTGTTATGAGGATCTGTAAGGGGGACAAAAAAATATTGGTAATGTAGCCTGCCAGGCATGTTATATAAGGTGGCTAAGGACAATAGGGCATGGGGCTGCCTATTCACTCTTTGGAGACTAAGTAAAGACAAGGTGAATGATTTAGTGATTAAGTCGGAGCCTAGCAATCTGTAAAAGGGAGAAAAGAGAGAAAGAAGAATTCATCTCTTGAGTATCCTCGAAGAGAAGCAACCTGGTGTGCCGATGTCCCAGGATTGTCACAACCTGCCAGGGATGCAGCATATACATCATTCCTCAGTCAGATTTGCCAGCCCTTCTGTAGTGAAGGTATGCCTGGCATTCCCTGCCACCTGGGAGATTCTTGCAAAGAGGTGCAATGTTCGCTGGTCTGTATCTCTTCATCATCCGTGGGGATAATTGATGAAGGAAAAATAGTAACGAACAAGAATGCATGTGACACACGAGGTAGGGGTGGATTGATGCAGCCCAGAGCATAACCACACTCAGGTGGGTTCTGCAACTACACTAATAGGGCTTCATCTGCCTCTCCGCCCCAAAGTCTGGTCTCTCTCCAGCGACCTGTCTGGCTTGGAAGATTGACCTGTCTGGCTTTGATGACTGACCTGTCTGGCTTGGAAGATTGACCTGTCTGGCTTTGATGACTGACCTTTCTTGCTTGGATGACTGACCTGTCTGCCAGGAGTAGAAATTCTGTCATCGTAACTCTCGTGACTATTGCTGCATGCAAGCTCTCCAACCGTGGCAAGGTAGGTGTACAAATGGAAAGACACCACATGATAGAAGATTTGTGACTAAGTTAACCTTTACCGCACCACATTTAAGCACATTAATGGTCTGCAGAAGACGGATGTGTCGGACCGAAAGGTGCAAATACCACAGTCAAGATGTAAACTAGCGACACAACGCATTCCGTTCTCCGGACTACTTACTGCTACTTGCGTAGCCCTGTTCAGGGCTTGGTAATGGGAGATTGAGAACAAACGCAAAAAAAAAAAAAGAAAAGAAAAAAAAAACACACACTAATGTCCGCATAGGCAGACAACTAAAATGACTCCATGTCATCCTAAAGTCCGCATAAACGGAAATGCGATAAGAAAATTTGTCGATCGCCATAAACAAATTATTTTAGAGCATTGCCGTGTGTTAACACCGGTTGAAACACGGCCATTTTGAATCTAAATATAGGGATGCTGTCATTGCAGATGTAAACAACCAAAATGGTCGGTTAAGTTAGTTTGAGAGCGATTTTGAAACTATGTGTTTTCTTTTTCGGAACAACTTGCGTATTATTCGATTATTGTGGGGGATAAAGGTAAGTTGTTGCAAAATTTTTTTGGGAGCTCGATCTGTTTAATTTGTTTATTTAACAATATTATCTACATTTGTTAGGGAAAATAACAGATTTGACGATCTTGTAAGAAACACTATCGGTGTTCTGTGACGATTCTTCACATTCCGACGTTCCCGATTCCCCGCGAAATGAGCAAAATCGAAATGTTGCATTTAAAAAAAATGTTAACATTCTTCTTGTATCTCATAAACTAACACACACACATCAAAAACAATAACACCAAATAGCTGTTTATTCATTTGTGTCTCTACACACAAACAAATCATATTTATACAACAACAAAAATACAGATTTTCAAAGTGAACAACCTAGAAAAATGTGAAGTCCTGAAAAATAATTAGGCTGCTATGGGAACTTTCGTACTTTTATAATTCAGTGTGTTAAAGGCTAAAAATTGAACACAATTTCATCAGCGACTGCATTATTATTATAGAAGGCAGCAACAGCACCAAAAAAACAACAAGTACAACTGACCCTACCCCACCCATAATTGGACACGTTTATTGATGTATTTCATTATTTTAGAATGTCTGAAATATTGACTAAACGTGAGCATACTTTGAGGTGCAAATAAACAAGAATAAATCGGTTTGATACAAAAATAGCATACATTATGACCAAATAGTCATCAGCAACTAAGGGCAACATAACTGAAAATATTTAACTAATAACTATAAAGATGGTCTTTTCTTGTCTTAACAAGTTACCATACACTTTCATAACTATGAAACAAATCTATCTCATATTTCTTCATAATTGTGATTGTTATGTAAGCACTTGTGAGGCGTCGTAGTTTTCTGTTAAGGAACAGATGTGTCGCTGAAGTGGTCATCATCCCATGACGATTTAGAATATCCGCAACATTTCCTATCCATCTAGTTCTTAGTCTGCCATGGTTGGGAAAACCCGAACGTCGTGTGTAATAGGTGCACAGGGATAGTTGGTCAGGATGCATTCTCATTGGGTGGCCAAGCCGATTGATTCTCGCTTCATCAATATATTCAGATCATGGTCTTACTACCAATTAATTCTCGCTTCATCAATATATTCAGATCATGGTCTTACTACCAATTAATTCTCGCCTCATCAATATATTCAGATCATGGTCTTACTACCAATTAATTCTCGCCTCATCAATATATTCAGATCATGGTCTTACTACCAATTAATTCTCGCTTCATCAATATATTCAGATCATGGTCTTACTACCAATTAATTCTCGCCTCATCAATATATTCAGATCATGGTCTTACTACCAATTAATTCTCGCCTCATCAATATATTCAGATCATGGTCTTACTACCAATTAATTCTCGCCTCATCAATATATTCAGATCATGGTCTTACTACCAATTAATTCTCGCCTCATCAATATATTCAGATCATGGTCTTACTACCAATTAATTCTCGCTTCATCAATATATTCAGATCATGGTCTTACTACCAATTAATTCTCGCCTCATCAATATATTCAGAGCATGGTCTTGCTTCAACTATTCTTCTCACATCTTCATTGTGCATTCTGCCTCTCCTAGTTACGTTAATTATTTTCCGGAGGCATCTCATCTCACATGTCGCTATCTTTCTCTCCAAGTTTTTTTAAAGTCCAAGTTTGGCACTGGTAACAGAGAGTTGTCATGAATATACTGTTGATTAGCATTCTTTCAGTGGACATGTTTATGTTCCAATAATGGTGACAGCTGGTATGCAATCACATTTACTTTTTGGCACATGATCTCAATTTCTCTATCTAAACCTCCATCCTGTGTGAAAACACTGCCCAAATTCCTTGAACTCCAGCACTTGTTTGATCTTGGTTCTGTTTAATGTTTATGTTTTCAGGTGATCTGCTTCTGGCATGGTTTCTGTTTTGTATGTGTTAATTCTCATACTGTATCTTTCACATACAGAGTTGAGCGCAGTCGGATGTTGCTGCAGATCATCTTCACTCTCGTAAAGTAGACATTGATCATCTGCAAAAAGGAGTCCATTTAACCGATCAGCCTCTGTCCTTTTTTCCTCTGCATTTCTTGACAAATGCTCCAATTTGGCCTCCAACGTTACTCTGTCCACATATGTGTTGAAGAGTAGTGGGGACAACACACACCCTTGTCTCACACCGGTTGTTATCTCCATTGTTTCGGTCAGGCCATCTGTTGTTCTTACTATACTTTGACACCCTTGGTACTGTGCTCTAATATTCTCTAATAGCTGCTCCTGTACTCTGTAGTCGTCTAGGATGGCCCATAGTTTATTTCTGTCTACTCTATTGGAAACCTTTTCTTGATCTATGAAAGCCATCTTGAGTTTCCGATCGTATTGTATTCAATATTTGTTTCGCTTAGTTATCTCAGGATGAATAGAGCGTCTGTGCAGCTCCTACCTTGTGGGAAACCAAATTGAGTCTCTACTCAGCTGTGGTTCTAGGATAGGCTGAATTCTCTGCTCCAGGATTTTCGCATATAGTTTTCCTGTGTGGCTTAGAAGCAATATCGCTGGTAGGTATCACACTCTTATTTTGTTGCCTTTGTTTTTCCAGATTGGCACAATAATAGCTTTTTGCCAGTCTTCAGGAACTCTACTTTCCTACCAAGCTGCTGAGAATATTCTATGTAACCATTTTACTCCTAGGTATCTACGTGCTTTAATTGTCTTGCAGGTTATTCCATTCGCACCTGCAGCTTTATAATTTGGGCTTTTTTAAAGGACTTGCTCAATCTCCTTGATTAATATTTTTGGCTCTGTTTTTCCTGTGTTTCTTCTTCTTCTGCGATCATTCTCAATCTCCCGCTACCAAACCCTGAAAGGGCTTCAGTAGCAGAATGTAGTCCAGAGAACGGAATGCGTTGTGTTGTAGTTTACAACTTGACTGCGATATTTGCACCTTTCGGTCCAACACATCCGACTTCAGCAAGCATTTTTTAAGTACTGGGTTAGCATTCCCTCTTCGACCCCTTCTCCTTAGCCAGTCTGCCCTGCTGCAGCCTGTTATCAAGGATCACCGCGTGGAGGTGTAGAAGGGTCTTTGCAGCTCTGGTTCGCTGGCCCTGACGCTAGCAGTCAGCTATGGGTCGCTGACCACTGCAGCTCATGCGCTGCTCAGCGTCTTGATCCCTTTCCTGTGTTTTATTTCCTGTGATTAAACTCGTATGAGTGGAGTGCCTCCGCACATCATTTGGCTTTAGGAGTTCTAGGAAATACTATCTCCATTGTGCCTTCCTTTTTTTCTGGATCAAAAATCCGCATCATGTGTTTGTTGTTTTTAAATTGTGGTGGGGTTAAAGCTGTCGTCTCTAACTCTAATTGCCCTGACACTTTTTAAGAAATCTCTCAGATTCCTGCGACACATGAGCGCTAATTGTTTGCCATATTTATTCCATGCATCTGCTTTAGAGTTCTTGATTACGGTTTTCGAATGTGTTCTTGTGAGTCTGTAGATTGTATAATCTTCTTGTGACTTCGATTTCAACCACTTTCTTGTGTAATGTTTTCTTAGCTTGTATTACTTCCTGTACTTGTTGATTCAACCACGCTGTTCTTTTCTTTTGGAATTGTCGAAGTTTCTTTCTACCGCATTTTGTATTCACTGTGTTCAACCAGTGCTGATTTTAACCACTGCCACTCATTCGTTACATTGCCAGTTGTTACTGGCAGGGCCTCGTATATGTCTTTCATTTTACGCTGTATGTCTTTGCGGATGTCCTCCTCCTCAAGTTTTGCCATATTTGTGACGTATATCTGTCTTTGCAACTTCTTTTCGCTTTGTAAAGTAGGTATTTGACTAAGTACAATAGGACGATGTTCTGTGTCCATAATGATGTTGGGAAACACTCTTGAGTCGGTAATTTCTGGTCTTTGTCTCCCTCTGAATAAGATGTAGTCTATTTGGGATGATATGCCAATATCATTACATCGATACCATGTTTGCATATGACTTTTCTGGTTTTGGAAAAAAGTGTTTGTTATAATCAGTCCCTGTTCAAGACATAAATTGATCAGATTTTCCCCATTGCTATTCCATTTAGGTGTGCAATCACTAAACGCACCAAGACATGTCTCCTGTGTTGATTTCTTCCCAACTTTACCATTGAAATTGCCTATCACTATCAACTCGTTCTTCTCATTCACTCTATTTAAGGTATCGGACAGTTATTCGAAGAACTCCTTTATCTTCTTCACTGTAGCTGTCATTACACGAAGCATACACTTAGATGACAGTTGTTGTTTTAGTCTGTTCTGTATATTGTAGCCATATAATTCTGTCTGATACATACTCCATATCTGTGATGCTAACATCGAACCTCTAAACCTAAGACGAGAACGCTTTGTTGTGGAAATGCGTGAAAGATACTTAAGAATGGACACTATGGAGGAGAATAGGAAAATGGTAGAACATTGGCACCAAAAGCATAGAATAAGAAAGACATCTTTCCTAAAAAAGGCGCAAGACAATATCGAAAAACACCACTTGCCAGAGGGTAGAAGGCTTATGGCGGTCATCAATGATGAACCATCTTGCTGGCAGGCAATTACCCCCACAGACAGAACTGTACTCTCCAACCCCTCTGCTGACAGGAACACCCTACCATCTTTGCTGAAAACTATCGCATTGGAAACTATAGACTCATATCCACAAAACATCCAAGTATACACAGATAGATCTTCCACAGGGGCTACCACCAATGCTGGATATGGCGCTGTAATTAAATACTATAACCTGCACCAAGTAGACAACCCTTACATCTATGGCGCTTGTGGAGAGACCTGTTCCAATTACGAAGCAGAAATAATAGCAATACAAAAAGCTTTGTGCCGAATAATCTCAGATTTTGAAAGCGGTGCTATACAGCTGGAGGAGATCGTTGTTTTCTCAGACTCAAATTCTGCGCTCCAAGCCTTGGAAAACAGAATGTCTGCAGATGTTAATATTATCTACAAATTAATGGACCAATTGTCCACCTCTTATGGAGCGGAAGTAGTGCTCCAGTGGATACCTGGCCATGTCGGAATCCCAGGAAATGAGAAGGCTGATAAGCTGGCCAGAAGCGAGGCAATGCTACCACAGCCACTACCTAGTATCACACTACAAACCTGCAAGCAAATCCTGAAAAGTAACTATAGACAGTAGTGTCTAGATCAGTGGGCCACATCCCAGACATGAGTGGCTAGATAAGTGGGCCATATCCCAGACAGGCCGAGCATATTAAAAAACCAAGCAAAAACAGATCCCCAGGACCCATCCAAGAAACTGAAACGAAGAGACCATAGTTTGATCTTCAAGCTGAGAATAGGCCATGCCCCTCTCAACAAACATATGAATAGATTAGACCCACTACGTGAACCAAACTGCATATTCTGCCATGACCATGAGGAGTCAGTCGAGCACCTCCTGACTGTGCCCAAGGCTGGCTAATCTGCGGAACCTACTGTTACCACCACATCCCACCATACTCAACACGCTCTACACATCACTACAACAATTGAGGAGGACGTGTGCTTTTGTTCGGGAGGCATTGGGCTGTCAAGAGCTCACAGCTAAAGGGATTATATCATCATCATCATCATGCCTTCTCAGGGTGCATTATAAAACCCACACCATGCTTTGCTCTTTCACGCAGATCTACTCCGCTCCATATAAGGACATAGCTGTCATCTACCTCCTTGCTATTTTGGCCCTTTTTCCTCAAATCTGACAATCCCATTATTTCTATCCTTGTCTATCTCATGAATGCCACTATTTCTACTGTCTTGTCGCCTAAACCACTAATAATTAGTGTCGCCATTCTGGTATACATCGTCTTTCCATGACGCCCACACTGCCCCGCCATTTACTCTGGTTGTATACTTGCAGCACCTTGACACCTACACTGCCCCACCATATACTCTGGTTGGGCACTGTCGGTTCGCAAGACCAGTCACAGGGGCTCGATTTCAGATTAGTAGTTACACTCAAGAATGTAGTTTGAAAAACTTCTGTGCAGTAGCCTATTGCTTACCAGACCACATCGTGCTAAATTTGTATGAAGAACAGTCACATTTCTGCCGTTATTTATCTAGAATTTTCACAAAAAAACACACGATTATGGCCCAGTCATCGAAGAACGTACCACCACCATATTGGCAACCGGAGACTAAAGATGGTAAAGGATGTAAAGGGATTGATGTACTTGTCCGAACAGTAGTGGGATCCCATGTGGCTGAAGTAAACAAAGCTTGTTTGGCTGCTTAGAAACTGTTGTTGAAACCTTGTATCATCTGGTAATAGCAGCTTATTCTTTTTCCTTTTTTAAAAATACTTTCTCAGAATTGAAGAAACCAAGTAACAATGAAACTGAGAAACTCAGAAAGCAACTTGAAGATGAAAAACTAAAGAAGATACAGGTATTTGTGACACATTTACTTGGCCAAGATTGTTTATGTAAATAGTTTTTCTGTATTAATAGTATGAAGAATGGGAAAAAAAAGTAGAATAGGACCACTATTTCTTTACCAGCATGAAATGGCTAATTAGGGCTGTGCATAGGGCTGGCAATATCATTATGTAAAAATTATTGCTTTGAAACCCCACTGCAAATAACTGAAATCACTCTTTTGTCTAAGGATCTAAGATCTAAGAAGTTGTTTATTCAGCCTCATTAGAACATCACCAATAATGACAAAATGATAATCATGAGCCAGAGGTGGGGCACTGTACTAAGGTTTACCTGGGACACTATACTAAGGCTTACCTAGGACACTATACTAACGCTTACCTGAGACACTATACTAAGGCTTACCTGGGACACTATACTAAGGCTTACCTAGGACACTATACTAACGCTTACCTGAGACACTATACTAACGCTTACCTGAGACACTATACTAAGGCTTACCTAGGACACTATACTAACGCTTACCTGAGACACTATACTAAGGCTTACCTGGGACACTATACTAAGGCTTACCTGGGATCACAATACTAAGGCTTACCTGGAACACAATACTAAGGCTTACCTGGGACGCTATACTGAGGCTTACCTGGGACGCTATACTAAGGCTGACCTGGGACACAATACTAAGACTTCCCACTGACCTGGGACACAATACTAAGGCTGTCCACTGTACTCGGACACTGACCTGATGAAATGACAGAAAGACTATCAGAAGTTATAGCCACTGACTGAAAAATGACTCAGGAAGAAAAGAAATGATGATACATTAATGGTTATGTTACAAAGCTTGCTGCATCAGGAAATATTTCTGTTATTTGTTGCATTTGTTGGGTTGATAAAGAGGATCAGTGCAATCCAGGTAAGAAAATTGTTATGTGATCATTCGGAAAGGACGTTTAGTTAAGTTGTATCTTAGTTTGCAGTAAAGCTGCACCTTTTGCCTCGGCACATCTGGTTTGAGCACAGCATTATTGGGACCAAGTTTGCTTTGCCTTTTCGATTTATATTCCTTTATCCAGACTGCAGAGGTGCAGCCTGTTTCCAGGAGCGACACTTGGAGACAGAATAGGGTCTTAGTAAGCTATGGTTTGCTGACCCTGACACAATTAGTCAACTGTGAGGCATTTGCTGCTATTAGCACATACGCAGCTACATCTTAAGAGAACTATATTACTACAATATTTGGATGCAGTCGAGTAATTAGGCTGTGCTATGTTAGAATGAATATGTGAACATAGTCACATTGCGACCTTGGCATGAGTTTTTGTTTTTCTAAATTTATCATGCTGAGTTCGGTTAACTCTTGATACTGTTTCTTTGGTAGGGTGTTACAAGTGGTTCTTCTTACATTCCTTGAGAAGGCTCGGATATTGGGGTATTTACACACACTCGGATATGGGTGTCACGGGTTCATCTCTTCTTCTTCGTTCGTTCTCAATCTCCCACTACCAAACCCTGAAAGGGTAAGTAGCAGAATGAAGTCCAGAGAACGGAATGCGTTGTGTCGTAGTTTACAGCTTGGCTGCGATATTTGCACCTTTCGGTCCAACACTCCGACTTCAGCAAGCATTTTTTGAGTACCGGGTTAGCATTCCCTCTTCGATCCCTTCTCCTTAGCCAGTCTGCCCTGCTGCAGCCTGTTATCCAGGATCACCGCGTGAGGTGTAGAAGGGTCTTGGCAGCTATGGTTCGCTGGCCCTGACGCTAGCAGTCAGCTATGGGTCGCTGACCACTGCAGCTCATGTGCTGCTCAGCATCTTGATCCTGTCATGGGTTCAAAGGGTTAAGAATGAATTATTAAGGAGAAAATGTTGCCTAAATGTGAGCTTAAAAGTGAATGTATTTAAATGATATCAATTTGACTTGATATTCTTACAGGCTGTGAACAAACTTGCTGAAGTGATGAACAGGAAAGGGTTTGGTGATCCTCGTGGTGGGAGAAGTAAAGCTGCAGAAGCAGAGCTGAAACGCAAGGAGAAGGAAAACAGAAAATTGCAGCAAGAATTAACTATGGTCAGTATCTTGTGTATTCAATCAATCAATCAAAGACTTATCAGTTCCTTGTGGACCGTAGGTCCTCAACAAATACTCACCAAGTCTTCCTAACATGAGCCATCAGAGCCCCAATTCTGTCCACGTCCTATTTGCTGTCTTTATATTTGCTTCCAGTTCCTTCTTCCACGAGTGTCTTGTCTTCCTCTACTTCTCTTGCTCTATGTATTCCAGAACAGAGCTTGTCTGTTAACCCTTTGAACCCTGGTCACCTGGCCTGTAAAACCCCACTCCCCTGGGCTCCTGAAGAAAAAAAAAAAAAATGGACACCTGAACAAAACTAGTTACAATGACAAAACTAAGTGATCTGTTTCAATTATTTTATCTCAAATAGACCGACCTGATCATCTCCAATATTCCTGCTTATTATGCCAGTCCTCCAAGCATGTAGACCCATCCTTTAGGCACAGATAATTTTCACAATGTTTACACCAACATTTTGTCTTGACTTGTTTGAATGGTCTGTCTTTGTAGGCCATGTTTGGGAAGTCCTTGACATGCTTGTTAAATTAAAATGAGCATACTACACAAACATTATTTCCTGTAGCTTTTGCAGATATTTGTGGATGATGGGAACCAACATTTTGCAGTCTCTGTTGTGCCTCGACACGGTTGTAAAGTTTTTGCAGTAGCTGTTCTATAATCCCCAATGAGGGATAAAAAAACTTCGTTCATGAACATCCCAAATGACCTGTAGCGTCTTCCTGTTGTATTGTGGGGACTATAATGATCCATAAGTATGTAGGCATTATTACATGCCCACATAAAGAATTTCACAATTAGCCTCCTTTTTGAGATGACAAATTTGGTCGTTGATATCTGTGCCCCCATGAAAGCATTATAGTCAATACAAAGTTGAGGAGTTGGAACATCTACAGCTGTTCCATCCTTTCTTCTCCTTCTAACAGTTCCAATTTCTGTTAGGTTGTGGTAGTTGGATATAAAATTCACAGATCTTTGGTCCATCCAGACAAGGCATACAATGTTGTGATGGCAAATAAATTCTGAATGACCCCTGTCCATTTTCTTCTTTCCTGCCAGTACTTTTAGATAAAATTTCCTATTTGTCATTGCTGTACCTACAGCAAGTGTACCACAATCAGTGTACAACTTGTCAAAGAGAGTTACACTGTTGTAGAATCTGTCCATAACAACAATATGGTTTTTGTTGACCAAATTCCCAGAAGTTAAAATTCTAATAACGACGCTACCAACAACACCAAGATCTGGAATAATATTGTCTGCTTTTCCAGTGAAGATTTCCAGATTCAGAATATATCCAGAGCTTGCTTCACAAGCCATGTAAGCCTTTATTCCTCATTTTATGGGCTTTGACTTGATATACTGTTTGAAGGCAAGCCAGCTCTTCGAGGGGATCATACCTTCGTCTAAGCTCACGTGCTGTGAAGGCGAATAATAGTGCCGAAATTTTGGTAGCAACACATCCAACATAGGCCTTACTTTGTAAAGTTTATCTGCTTTATGCAAAGCCGAGTCCTTTTCATCAACAAGATGAAGAAAAGTCCAGAGAGCACGGAAGCGATCACGGTCCATCACAGTGCGGAAACCAGGAGTATGAGACACGAAGTTACTAGACGAGCTAGACTAGTACTCCTCGTAACGTGGTTTACTCACACTGTGTTCCATTTGAAGACACAGTCCAAAGAATGCTTTCATCTCTGGCACTACTACACTTTAAATTTTTTTGGCATAGTAGCTAGTTGGTTTCTTGCTTCTCACCTACTTAGCGTGTCGAGTTGTCTGCTCACCAAATTGTGCCAGAAATCATTATCCAGGAAAAGTTTCAAAAATTCACTGGCTTTACTTTCTGGATTAATAGATTCTGGAATGTTCTTAGGGCCTATCTGCTCCATAAATGTTGTGCCTACTGCAGACACAGTTCTGAATATATTTATTGGTGACCAACCTGCATCAAATTTACTAGAGACACTACCTGGGAGACGCCCCTGTAAAACAGCCTGACCGCCATAAAAATCAGGAACAGGGTAAGATGTAGCTTCATCAGAGTCTAATGAACACATGTTATCACTTAAATGATCATCTGATTCAACTTCTATATCAGTTTCAGAATAGTTGCTATCTAAATCTAATTCATCGTCCTCCGAATCATTGAGAACAATCTCAACAGCTTGTTCCATTGTAAGCCTTTTAGAACGCTCATTTACTAGTTTTTCTATGTGCCTTTTCATCGTGAAAATATTGTAAAAATTTGTCGCAATATGATCAGTTCATGGGCGCCACCATTTTGAAGTAACATTCCGGAAGTAGTATGCAAATTCTGCCGTGTCTATCCATACTATGCCCGTTCTTATAAGATACGTGTGCTCTACCGGCAAACCGGTGACTCGGGGCGCGGGCTATGTACACACACACACCGGTTCATCGGGATCACGGGTTCAAAGGGTTAATGTATCCACTGTTTTCTGTAATGTGTGGCCTATCCATCGCCAATCTCCTCCGTATTTTATGCTCTACTGATATTTGTCCAGTTTTTTTCCCATCGGTTCTAAGTTTATCTTGTCATACCATTTCCATCCTTGTATTTTGCGCAGGCAAACATTTACTAAAGTAACTTTTTCATAAGTACCTGTGATGTCCCTCCATGTTTCAGAACCATATAAAAGAATGCATTTTACATTGGAGTTAAAGATTTTTATTTTGGTGGTGGTTTTAATTTCTTTTGACTTCCATAAATCCCCCAATGCAATGAAAGCTTTTCTCACCCTCTGTATTCTTAATTCTACATTATTTTCTGTACCTACTAATGTGTCTATTTTGCTGCCAAGGTAAGTGAAAGACTCCACATTTTGAAGTTGGGTGGTTCCCAACCAAATTCTATCATTGTTAATTGCATTTATTTTCAAAATCTGTGTTTTGTCTGTGTATTTTTAGTGGTGTATTGATGACATCTTGTGTATTGTGTATTGCTATTTGTATATTGTGTATATCTTGTGCATTGATGGCATGTAATTACTGTTTTCATTCATCTTTTTGTCCTGAAAAGGAAGGTTATTATATTGTGTCATAGTTTACAGCTAGGCTGCGATATGCTGTACCTTTTGGCATGACACATCTGATTTCAGCGCAGCATTTTTAAGACCAGGTTTGTCTTTCCTCTTCGATCCCTAATCTCTTAGCCAGACTGCATGAATAGTCTGTTTCCAGGGCCGTCACATAGAAGCAGAACAGGGTTAATGGTCAGTTATGGGTCAGTGACCCTAATGCAAGCAGCTAGTGAAGAATTTTTTTGACTGCTATCTGTGCATTCATTTCTGCATCTTCTTCCCCCATTTACATTCAATCAGTGACAGATGAACTAATGGGAGTAACCACCTAGTCCAGAACTCAAAACTGAACCTTTGAGAATGTGAACTTTAACGTTATCCTGCAAGGTACAGAGTTCATTTGATTAAAAGATCCACACCCAAAGTAAAATAAAGTGTAACTTTGTAAAACATTGGAATAATATTGATCAAACATGGATATAATCCGACATGGATATAAGTGTACCTGTCATTTCCTATTTCAAAATTATGAGATATGTTCCAAATTACTTCCTTTCAACTGTTGTCATGTCAGTTTATGTTTGTTTGTCTCATGTGAATTTCTTTTTGGTTGTGTCATGTCAATTTATGTTTGGTTGTATCAGTTTGTTTGGTTATGTAATTCAGTTTATGTTTTTGTCATGTCAGTTTATGTTTGGTTATGTCAGTTTGTTTGGTTGTGTTATGTCAGTTTATGTTTTGTTGTGTCATGTCATTTATGTTATGCTTGTGTCATATCAGTTTATGCTTGTGTCATGTCAGTTTGTTTGTATCATTTCAGTTTGTTTGTATCATGTCAGTTTATGCTTGTGTCATGTCAGTTTGTTTGTGTGATGTCAGTTTATGTTTTGCTTGTATCATGTGACTTTCTTTTGCTAATTTTGTGTCAGTTTATGTTTGCTTGCGTCATGCCAGTTAATGTTTGTGTCATGTCAGTTTATGCTTGTGTCATCTCAGTTTATGCCTGTGTCATGTCAGTTTATGCTTGTGTCATTTCAGTTTGTTTGTGTCATGTCAGTTTATGTTTCCTTGTGTCATGCCAGTTTATGTTTGTACCATGTCAGTTTATGTTTGTGTCATGGTAATATATATTTGTCATATCAGTTTGTTTGTGTCATGTCAGTTTATGCTTGTGTTTTGTCAGTTTGTTTGCTTGTGTCATGTCAGTTTATGTATGCTTATATCATGTTAGTTTATGTATGCTTGTGTCATGTCACTTTGTTTGGTTGTGTCATGTCAGTTTATGTTTAGTTGTGTCAAGTCAGTTTGTTTGTGTCATGTCATTTCATGTTTGGTTGTGTCATGTCAATTTATGTCATGCTTGTGTCATAATAAAACAAATGATGTTACTCAAATACATTAACACATCCAATTTAGAGGAAGTTAAATCATGTAGGTTTTATTGGCGGTATTTCTCTTCAGTTTGTGTGCTGAAATTTATTATTTCTTGAAAAGGATAATATAGAACTAGTTCTTGATGATGCCAGTAGAAAGTGGTGGATGAAGTTTGTCATACACACTAATGTCTTGCTTAATGTTTGTCTTTTTGTTGTATCCATGAAATAAAGAGTTGCAATAGTCACTCTCCACTGATTTCTGTTTAGTGTTCTATCTTCTTGACCTGCGTTTTGTCATAGTTTACAAGCTGTGATATCTGTGCCTTTTCACCAGACACATCTGCTTTCAGCTGGCTTTTTTTGAGTACTAGGTTTGCCTTTCCACTGTGATCCCTATCCCTTGGCCAGACTACACTAGTGCAGCCTGTTTCCAGAGCCGCCATGAGGAGGCAGAATAGGGTCTTGATCAGTTATGAGCTGCTGACTGCTGTCAGCTCATGCACTGTTGCATCTTGGCACCAGATGAAGTATATAATGTAAATATCTGTTAGTGAAGGTCTTCAATCTCCATGTGATGCTATTTGTTATGGATGTCTACAATCTCCATGTGATGCTATTTGTTATGGATGTCTACAATCTCCATGTGATGCTATTTGTTATGGATGTCTACAATCTCTATGTTATGCTATTTGTTATGGATGTCTACAATCTCCACGTGATGCTTTTTGTTATGGATGTCCACAATCTCCACGTGATGCTATTTGTTATGGATGTCTACAATCTCCATGTAATGCTATTTGTTATGGATATCTCCAATCTCCATGTGATGCTATTTGTTATGGATGTCTACAATCTCCATGTGATGCTATTTGTTATGGATGTCTACAATCTCCATGTGATGCTATTTGTTATGGATGTCTACAATCTCCATGTAATGCTATTTGTTATGGATATCTCCAATCTCCATGTGATGCTATTTGTTATGGATGTCTACAATCTCCATGTGATGCTATTTGTTATGGATGTCTACAATCTCCATGTGATGCTATTTGTTATGGATGTCTACAATCTCCATGTGATGCTATTTGTTATGGATGTCTACAATCTCCATGAGATGCTATTTGTTAAATGTCTTGTTTCTGAACTGTCTAGTAGGCTGGTTTTAGATGAGACCAATTACACATTTGAAAACAACTATAATTTTCTGTAGCTGCAGTATCTGAAGCACATCATTATTGTGAAAATAACAGGAACATAAAAGAAATACCTGAACTGGCTAACTCATCCAATATTTTGCTAAGATTTTGTATTGTCCTTAATGACTAACTAGAAACCAGACATAAATAGATGTCATTTCTTGTTGGATGGCAAATACAGATATGTGGGAAAGAACTTGGCAATGATCAACACTGGGGGAAATTGGGGAGGTAAAGTTGCTGGACAGCATAACCAGACACACGCAGGATTGGAACCCACAGGGAAGGAGAACGAATGGGATGAACGGTCGAGGAAGAAGTCAGTTTAATTGGGGTCTCATGGACAGAACTCAAGAAGACGGCACAGAATAGAAACAGGTGGAGAGCCAGATGGATAAATGATGACAGGATTATCTTGTTGGAGATTCAGAAGCTTGTTCTCTCCCATTTCAGTTTAGCGTTATGCAGTCGTGATGGTATTTTAAGTTTTGCGGTATTTGTGAGTTTTTACCAACTTCTTGATCCCCGCCACCATTTTTCTGCTGGTTATGCAGAGTACTCCTGAGTGCTAGGCATAACATCAAATGGTCAATGCCAGGGGATTGTTACGTCTCTTGGATCCTTGGTCAATGACTGACAAAGCAATCAGGGGTCATCACACCTGATATATTATTCAGAGTAGCTACAAACTCCCACACTTCATTCTTCTGTATGGTGCCCTAGTTATGGTTCATGATTTTTATTTTTACTTCAATGCTTCTTGCCAGTTTATCTTAGACTGACCTCTTTAGTCGTTCTTTTTACATACCATAAACAAATTCCTGTATCAATTTTTGCGCTCATGACTATCATTTTCAATGTCACTGACTTTCTTTCGGCTTACATCACTAACTGTCATGCAAGTTTTGTACTGTGGATGTCTCATGTCACAGTTGGTTTATTTCTTGTTGTTCCTGTAATATTGTAGCTTTTTATATAGATAAGGTTGTCTGTATATATCCCTCAAGTGGAAGACTGTTGTGCCAGTTTTTGTTTGATCTCAATCCATCCAGATCTGTCCTTCAACGAACGAAGAAGACTTTGTCTCAAAGGGGAATAGAGAAAATTCATATTAGCAGATTATAACAAAGCAAATTTCGTTACATTATTTTTGTTCTCATTACTGTAGTTTGCTGGATTGGTTTATAAGATCAGGAAAAACAGGCTGTTTGTCTTTGCAGTCACTATGCAGTGTACAGGCTATGTCTTTATTTTTACCCCTGATAGAATAAAACCCAGACTATATCATGGTTTGATCCTGTGTCTCCAGACTAAGAGGCTGGGTGGGTATCTTGTCAGCTCATTCACAAGCACCTCAGTTAGCAGCCTAATGTTATATATTTGTATATATGTTTGTATTATATTCTTTGCAGGAAAGGGAGAAATATAATAAGATGATTGAGAAGATGCAGCGAGATTTTCTGGAGGCACAACAGTCTGTTTATGAGGAGAGTCAGGCTAGGCAGAGGTTACAGATGGAAATTGATGCCAAGGACTCAGAAATGGAACACCTACGACAGAAACTGACTTTTAGCACTTCAGACACAGCATCTGTTATCAGTGCCAATAATGAGGATAACAATATGAGTATCTCTGACGACTCTGGAGGTAGAAGTGTTTTATTTTATTAGCATTGTCTGTCTGATAATTCTAGATATAAAACTCTTTACATTTTTTTAGTTTCATTGTCATTTACTCTCATGATTTGAAACTGTACAGTGGTCCAAGACACAGTAAATGAGCTGATGAGCCAGCATTTTATAGCTGGCTGCTTGAATCAGGGTCAGCAAACCAGGGCTGATCAAAACCCAATTCTGCTTCCAAGTGACCACCCTAGAAACAGACTTCACAGTTGCAGCCTGGCTGAAAGAGTAGAAATTGAAGAGGGAAGGCAAACGAAGTTCCAAAAATGCTGGGCTGAAACCTGATATGTCGGGCCGGAAGGCGCAGATATTGCAGCCTTGCAGTAGAAGAAGCCAAGAATGCTTCCAAACATACCAGTATTGTCAGCCTATAACACTAGAAAGCAGAACTTCAGAGCAAGAGGAAGAAAATAAAACAATGGAATGATTGTGTTAAAAAAACACAGGAGAGGCATGGATTGAAAATAGTAATGGCCAAACCGAAGAGACACGAAAGAAGATTGCACCTCCCAATGGCATCTAGTGACAAATGTTGTTCGAAACTACTCATGCTGGGCTAAGTTAACTTAACGCATTAGATGGTGGGTTTCAGTGTATCTTCTTACATCCTGAGGGGTACTTGAGAAGGTGGGCTGGGGTTCTCCTGGCTGTAGTGTAATGTGAGGCTCCTCAGTCAGCTCATCACTATATGGTGTCAGTCTTCAATTCATTGGCTAGACTGCTGTGATACAGCCTGTATCCATCAGCATGGATGAGTACATAAGCTTTCACATGGCCCTGATTAACCTTCACTCCCAGAGACATAAGTGGATACATGTAATGAATTCAGATCACTTTGATTGGGTTATCATAATATATCTTCTTCTGTTTTTCCATTTAACTACCTACAAATCATGTCAATGTCTGTCACACTTTTTGGGCCATTGACAACCCTCCTCCAGCAAGTTCTATTTTGAGCTGCCCTTTGTGCCTCTCTCCAATTGAGATCCAGGGACCGGAGATCATTTTCACAGTCTCTTCCTCAAGAGTTTCTTGGTCTACTTTACTTCCTCATTCCCTGTGAATTCCATTTCAGGTCCTGTCTGGCCATGTTTATTTGTGCTTTCCCCATTATCTTCCGTATACATTTATCAACAAATGATTAAAGCTTCAACAATATTATCTTTATCGTTCTCCAAGTTTCTGCTCAGTACAGGAGTACTGACTTGACATTGGTAGACGACAATCTTAACTTGGTATTGGTCTTTATTTCACTGGATTTTCATATATTATTCTCTAACTAAACATATGGACACCACTATAGATGCCCCCATCAGAACCCTGTGCCAAAGCTCTAAGTTCTCTTGAAGTGGCCATTTCTCTAATTTATTTTACATGATGAGGCTGCACAACTCATTTGTCTCCTTTTATGAAATGCACGGAGGAGTAGGGGGCCTGTTTTTTCGTACCAAGTAAAGGGCTCTGGGATCTACATAACGATTATCTTGACAATACACATATTTTCATTTTTATCAGCATAATTTATTTCATTTGTCAGTAACTTCTGACTCGTACATGGAGGGCTGGTTAGCAGTGCCCAACCGCAACAACATCAAGAAACATGGCTGGAGGAAGCAGTTTGTGGTTGTCAGCAGTCGTAAAGTACTGTTCTTTAATACAGAGAGCGACAAACAGAACACTGATCCCATCATGGTGCTGGATATAGAGTGAGTGCATGATCCTGCTTTTTAGTATTTTCTTGTCTTCTTTTTAGTTGTGCTGGCCAGCTGAGATTTCTTGCTATAGGCAGAATCAATTCCTTTCTGTGTTTTCCCTCATTCTAGGTATTCTTATTTTAACCTTTATTACACCACATGAAAAAATTAACACAATTTCATCAGCAGCTGAATTACGTTTTAGGACATCACGTTTTACTGCAGTTGTTGACTTTGAGATCTAAAAATATGATTTTGTTGTATGTAGACACATAAATTAATAAAGAACTTGTTGGTGTTTTTGTTTTGTGTGTCTGTGTTTCTAAGATACAAGAAGATGAAAATTTATAAAACAAAGCACAGACATTTAGAATCACCGATTAGGAAACATGGCTCCTCAATATAATTCATTGAAATCACAAAGCACTGATACTATTCTTTTATAAGATCAATATATCTGTTAGTTTCCACTACAAACATATTTATTTCATTTAAATGAAACTAAACAGATCAGCCTTACAAAAATATTTCTTTATGTGACAGAAAGGATACAAATATATGAGACTGCTAATTGAAGAGTATGTGGCAGAAAGGATACAAATATATGAGACTGCTAAGTGAAGAGTATGTAGTAAAGCTGATACAAATAAATGACTTTAGATTTCTAATTGAGGAGTATGTGGCAGAGAGGAAACAAATATATAACATTTAACTTCACCATTCTCAATAAAACGTTTAAAATTCATTATTAATCTAACACAAAAGACTTTATTTGGTTCAAACGATGTAGACGGAAGTGACATATTCATCATAACAAATAGACTTGATTTGAGTCAATGTCTATGGTAACCCGGTTGTCTATATATGATTAAAACGTCTGGCGCTAGTTCGCGACTTTGACTGTGAAACATAATGATTTTCTGATGCGATTTCGGTGGTTGTACGGTAAAGGTTAAACTTCTGTGCCATTGCTGTTTGTCATTATTTATCTAGTCATATCCATTCATTAAGTTGAATTGATCAGTTGAATTTCCCCACTCTCCTACTAGGGAACTTCGGTCAATTAAAAAAAGTACATTAGACCAATCATACTTCCTTCCTAGTATGTCAGGACAGGTGGCAATAGCAGTTTGTGCATCGGGTTTGCAACCTCACCATATAAAAATGATTGCACCTGAAACAGCACTGCAATAAGCATGGATTCAGGTTTCTCTAAAACCTGTATAGGGTTGCCATGTCGGGAGTGACAAGGTAAATGTTGGTGAGGATAATGAATGACAAGGATGAGACCAATCAAAACCTTTACTGCGGAAACAACTGCACATAAAAAGACATGCACTGATCAAATATTAAGGCTATGGGGAGGACTGTAAAATGATGGACAGAAATGCACAGGCCTTATCAAGCAACTATTGAACACAATGTTTTTATCTTCAAATATCAGCAATTAGTAGTGGATTTCTGAAAATGTGTAGCCATATCTGGTTATAAAAGTGCTGATGACTTGATTTCGGATATGGAAATAAATGCTGTGTTTGTTTTCAATTACTTAAACCTTTACCATACTAAAAAAAAAAAATTACGCACTTTCCCCTGCTAGGTTGTTGACATTGAGAGCCTGATGAATAAAGTTGTTGTTGTTGCGGTGTGTTGGTTTCTGAGGTACAAGAAGGTAAAGGTGAAAAGGAAAACCAGCACAGCGTGTACATTGCTTGGAGAAAAATAAATCAGCCAAAAACGAATTATCAATGTTAACAAATGGGCGTATCTATCAGTTCCCACTATAAACGTAATTATTGTATCTGTATAAATAACTAAACAGATCTACCTCAGAATAATCTGTTGCAAAAACTTTAACTTACCTACTTTCAATTATAAGTGAATCTTCCAATCCAAGCGAAAAACATAAATCATTTCCAAAAGTCCTAACACAAATGCCAAAATCGCTATTGTTTTTAAACCCAACAAGGTGGAAGTTAAACTCTCTACAATCAAACGAGCAGTATGTTCAGACTATTTCTACATAACCGGTTTGATAAAAAATGATTAGAATGGCCGTCACTATGCTATACAGACACATCATATGTCGAGTACCGGCGACCTTAGCAGTGCTATTTTCGTGGCGGCAGTCGCTTAGCTGCGACGCGTGCGTGGTAAAGGTTAACTTAAGATAAATTTTCAGAAAGTGTATTTTACAGCATTGATTTGTTTGATTTTTGTATGAGTACCTAATGACTAAATTATTGATTAGACAAAGTAAAGAGTGGTCAGCCTGGATATTTGTGTATGACAATGACAAGAATAGCACCACTGCCCCGCAAAGAGCATGTCGAAAGAGTCGACTAACTGTGTGACATGGCATAACACCGGCCATGGTTAGGTGGTTTGTTAAGAGCAGCATAGATGGTATTTAACAGGCTGCGGGTCTAATTTGCTCTAGTGTTTGAGTCTATTAAGATGGACTCACACATCAGTTAACCACCCTCCGTGGCACTTGTTCTAACTCAACGGAGTAAGCTCACGCCAGAGCTGGGAGCTGCACAGGGGTATCTGTCCTAGTAGAAGTACAGGTCAACTAAGACTAAAGATAAGGAGGGAGGGGAGAGAGGGGAAGGGTATAGAGGTAGAGAGAAGAGGAAGGTGGGTTAGAATGGATAAAGTAGACTATAACAAGTTTTTTAAAGTACAACCACCAACAAGGACAAGAGGGCACAGCTACAAGTTGACTAAGGAGAGGTCCAGATTAGATATTAGGAAGTATTTCTTTAGCCAGAGAGTAGTGAATGCTTGGAATGCATTGCCAAGTGAGGTGGTGGAGGCTGGGACGGTCAATGCATTTAAGAACAGATTGGATGCGTACAGCTTCTAGAGGAAGGTGTTGTAAATGGAACTGGTTGTATAGAGACTCTGCAGAGTCTTCTAAACAAGTATAAAGACGTTAAGTTAAGTTAGAGAGAGAGGAGGCTGAGGGAGAGATGCACATACACTTTATAACTAAACTCATTCAAGGACAAAATGATATCTGGCATGAACACTAAAGTAAAAATCAAAAGCTTATAAATGTACATGACCAGCACACATCTTCACCTAGTTATGTTTGCTTCTGAAATGTTAGTTGTTTATAAATATTTTTACATGAAATGCCCCAAAAGCTCTTCCTCTCTCAAGCTGTGTGCTTCATGTATTACAATGTAGCAACATAACAATTCCTGTTCTTTATGGGACAAGGTGACATAAGAAGGCTAATATGGCAAAGAGAAGGAAGGTAGAAGAGGCAGCAAAAGTAAATAAAAGTCTCATGAGTGGAGATGAATAACACAGCCCAAAATAGAAATCGGTGGTGAGCAACAGTTGCAAGCCTGTTTCTTCTTCTTCTTCGTACGCAGTCAGACAGTAACCATTATTTTTTCGAAAAAAGCGGAGGTCATCCTGAGGCTGTTGCCGCTGCCATAGAGCTTGTCTTGCAGTTCCACTGGTGATGGCCACATCTGCTCTCTCTGATCCTCGTATGTCGGGCAGTTCTGCAGCAGATGTTCAGCGGTCATTTTACCGGTACCGCACGGGCATTCGTCTGTACCACCTATCTTCAATTTGTTGAATAGGTGGTACCTCAGTCTATTGTGGCCAGTGCGAAGTCTGAAGACAATGATCTGCTCTCTTCGGTTCAACTGGTAATAGGCATCGTTTTTGGTGTAACCAGTATGTTCGGTTTCCCATTTGGTCATGTATCTGGCTTTGATAAGCCGTTTTGACTCTTCGTACGTCATACTAGTATCTGTTTGTGGTAGTCTTGCACCTTCTTTTGCCAGTCTGTCTGCCTCCTCGTTGCCTTGGATGTTGCAGTGTGATGGGACCCACTGTACCACTACCATTTTGGTGCGGACTGCTGGCACAGTTTGCAGAGTGCTGCTCTTAAGTCATTAAGCTCAGTGTTTTTCTGGCTTTTTAGCGCTGTGACTACGGCGAGAGCATCTGTAAGCAGGACTATATGGCTTTCATTTTCTTTATGTGTCACCATTTCTTCCACTGCCGCCCTCAGTGCCTCTGCCTCCGCTCTGAAATTGCTTGTGTACTTACCAGTAGCGAATGAGTGTTATTTGTCTGCCATTTGGTAGGTTCAGGAATGCTCCTGCCCCTCTGTTCTGTGTAGTGTTTGTTACAGAACCGTCGGTGTATGCATGGGTCCAGTCCATGCTTGGGTAGCTTTTCGATATAAAGCTTAGGGTAGTATCTCTCCTTTCTTTTTCAGTCTGGCAGTTTTTGTTTCCAATACCTGGTATATTTTCTACCACCTCTGGAAATATATCCTGCCTCCAGGTAGGTTTTCGAACAGTAGTGATGGGTTTTGGTGTTGTTAGTGCGTTTATGGGATCTTCGTGCATCTTTGCTTTGGCTATTTCTGCAAAGTTTCTCCGCTTTAGTTTCCCATTTCCCAAATTGTTTAGTCTCTGGTGCATTGGGTGGTCGGTCAGTCTTCGGAGTTTCTCTGACTGCAGCTGGGCTCTGCAGTCTCTTCTATCGGTCATGGATTGCAGTTTTGTAATCTTTTCAAGTTCTACAATTGGCGTTGACTTCATGCCACCTGTTATAATTCCTATGGCTTGGTTTTGAAGTTTGCTGCTGTTGTCCATGCCGCAATGCCATACTCGAGAACTGGTCTCACTCTTCCAGTGTACAGTTTCTTTAGTATGCCTTCGTCTGCTCCCCAGCTTGTGCCAGCAAGTTTCCTCATGATTGCCATTCTTTCTCTGGCTCTAATTCGGTTTCTCTCGATCTGACTTTTCCATGTCATGCGCCGATCAAATGTGACTCCCAGATAGTTTGAGTTGTCGTTTGGCTGCAGGAATTTGCCATTTAAACTTAATTTGGTATTTTGGGATTTTCTCCTCGTTTATTTTGACCAGCCATGAGTTCGCCCACTCTTCCAGCGATGTTAGGGCCTGCTGCATCCGATTTCTGGCTATGGTGAGATTCTTTTCAGAGGTCCACATAGCCAGATCGTCTGCAAACATTGAGCTATGGACTCTCCTTGGTATATTCTCTGTAATGTCGTTTATATATACCAGGAAGAGTGTGGGTGACAGTACTCCCCCTTGGGGTACTCCCTGCTCGAGTGTCACCTTCTTGCTCATCTGCCCTTGTACTTGGACTCTGGCCGTTCTTTGTTTGAGGTAGTGGTTGGTCCACTTGTACATTTTCCCACAAACATCACTTCTTCTTAGCTTGACTCTAAGTCCGTCTTTCCAGACTTTGTCAAATGCCTTTTCCAGATCCACCCAAACAGCAACTGTGTGTTTCTGTGCCTGGTAGGCATCTTCTATTTCCTCAAGCCTGTTTGACTGACATGGTTCTATGATGAAAATCTTAGAAAGGAACTAACTTTCTATGTTTGTTCTGTTGCTACATTGTTTTCACAAGACATATATCTTTCTTTGCTTCCATTTCCTAATTTCCAGCCTTATTGGATTTTACCTCCTGTGTGGTACTTTTGGCAAAATGCAGTTGAATAGATATGTTCTCATTTTTGTTTTGAAAAACAATTACACAAATATAGTTTTTTTTAAAGAATATTTTGTTATATAATTTATACACCATTCATTATTTTTGTTCTCAGCAAGCTTTTCCATGTCCGCCCAGTGTCACAAGGGGATGTGTACAGAGCTGATGCTAAAGATATTCCTAGGATATTTCAGGTAGTGTAGCTGACAATTGAGCAATTGGCCGAATGTATAAAGGAAACATAAATAGCAAAGTAGGATATAAACAGGACAGATTGAGAAGATGCCAGATTTATAATGTTTTGGCTTGGCACATCCGCTTTTGACAAGTTGTTTATTAGGGTTAACTCTCTTCAGCTGTTGGCTGTCCCCAGCTTACCTGCAAGGCAGCAGGTGATGAGAAATCTCATTTTCTTTCTCTAGATGAATTATCACTTGGGATCAAGATGCTGAGCAGCGCATGAGCTGCAGTGGTCAGCGACCCATAGCTGACTGCTAGCGTCAGGGCCAGCGAACCATAGCTGCCAAGACCTTTCTACACCTCCATGCGGTGATCCTGGATAACAGGCTGTAACAGGGCAAACTGGCTAAGGAGAACGGATTGAAGAGGGAATGCTAACCCGGTACTCAAAAAATGCTTCCTGAAGTCGGATGTGTTGGACTGTAAGGTGCAAATATCGCAGCCAAGCTGTAAACTATGACAACGCATTCCGTTCTCTGGACTGCATTCTGCTAGTTATCCTTTCAGGGTTTGGTAGTTGGAGATTGAAAATGAACGAAGAAGAAGAAGAATTATTACCTCTGGTGTATGGCCTGGGCTTCATCTATCTGGAGCATTGTGGTTTAAAGTTGGTGTAAATTACAAATTTCTCGCTTCGATACAAGTAGCACAACTGACCATGTTTTAAGTAGGAATTATGGGGGTTTGCTCAGAAAGTAATGACCTACAATTTTTTTTGCCATAAATTATTTATTTACAGATGAAGTCTTGGCAGCCATACAGATATAGCATTGTTTGCTGATCTGACAGCTCCTGCAGCCTGCCTTGTTCCAAATGTATTTGTATCACCTTACCCGTAGATCAAATAAGACAGGCCGAGAGAGAGATCATACTACATGGGCAACACATGGTCTCTATTATTCAGCCTGATCTTTTGGGCTATGGAGAGAATGTGGTGAATTGCAAACAGATTTTATTTCTGTGCTCATACTGTGGAATACATATCTTATCTGTTGGGATTGTTCTTGCGAAGCACATTCTTTGTTATCATGGACTGTAGTTCCTTTTCCCAAAACATAAAATACCTTCGTCTGACAAGACGCAAAATGCCAACTTATTTATTTTTATGAAATTCACACTCTGTATAATTTAATATTACCTTTGCACATGCTATTTTTCCACATAATCTCCGTCTAATTCTACAATCTTACACCAGCAAGAAACAAATGTATGCATATTCCTTTGACATCTGTGATCGGTTGTGGGACTTCGAGGAATCCATCTTGTGCATGCATACCTTTGAATATTCAAGTTCATAGAAAATTTCCATCGCACTTCCATTGTTGACTGAAAGCTGTAGGGTCAATTGTGGACTTGTGATGTGGCGATCCTCACAAGCATTGACATGCTGCAACATGTCGGGCTGGTGGTTGATCATGCAGCACCAACTCTCCACTTCCTGAAGTTTTAACTTTTTGAACACAGCATCCAATGGTGCTCAATACACAGCACACAAACATTTGTGAATGTTCCCCACACTTTCTTTCTCCTCAAACTTTCTTTCTTCTCCATGAGAATTCAATTACATCTCGTTGTTTGTAATGTATATTGCACACAGGCCCCATTTTAACGGACTGCTACATCAGCACTTTCTGTCAGAAGACTGTGCAGGAATGCAAACATACGTGAGAAACATCAGTGTTGTGACCTGTAAATGTTAGCTTTCTTATTTTCTGGAATGAGAAACAAGATGTGGCCCATTCCTTTGTAAGCGACCCTAGCATTTAAATTGGATCCAAAGATTAAGTGCAAGCATGCCATGTAAAATATTGTCAAAATAGTTCATTTTCTTAAAATTAGGAGATAATTCTAAATAGATCACTGCTATAAGAAGGTATTTCAACGTATTTGAGATTGTTTTTTTTTATACCTGCAACTTAATAGCACTTGGCTACAGGCATAATTACTAAAATGAAAAAAGGTCAGGACAACAAAAGGTAGATAATACCATGGCACATAAGACAGCCAACAGAAGAGTGGATTAACAGTACCAGGGACAAGAAGTTGTGGACCATTAATTGGCATGGCACATGATGGTGATGAACAAACCATCACCATCAGGGTATTTGTGGCACACTCTGCCACATTCAGGGCACGCATGTGGGTATTCGGATGCGGAATCATTGTGAGTATTTTTTTTTTCTGACATCACGCTTTCGCTGAGCCTCCATGATGGCTGCACCTTCTGCGATCTAAGCACCTGCTGTGGTACTAATCCGCCAGTTGGTATGGTCTTGTGCAAGCATCTCCCAGAAGGTGGCATCAATATTGAACCATTTCAGGCAGCGCATGAGCTGCAGTGGACAGCGACCCATAGCTGACTGCTAGCGTCAGGGCCAGCGAACCATGGCTGCCAAGACCTTTCTACACCTCCACGCGGTGATCCTGGATAACAGCCTGCAGCAGGGCAGACTGGCTATGGAGAAGGGATCGAAGAGGGAATGCTAACTCTGTATTCAGAGAATGCTTGCTGAAGTCGGATGTGTTGGACTGAAAAGTGCAAATATCACAGCGAAGCTGTAAACTACGACACAACGCATTCCGCTCTCTGGACTATATTCTGCTACTTAAGCCCTTTCAGGGTTTGGTAGTGGGAGATTGAGAACGAATGAAGAAGAAGAATCATTTCAGAGACACTTCTGAGATGTCTCTGTAATGTTTCTTCTGCTCTCATGGCGAGCATCTGCCTATTTTGAGCTCACTGTATAACAGCTGCTTGGGGATGCGTTCATCTGACGTGCGAACGACATGTCTCATCCATTTTTTTTTAAAAGCTTTGAGAGTTTATCATTACTGAGGGCTTGAAAATGCCATTTGATATTTGCATATTTATAAATAAAAATGAATGTATTAAAGTGAGCCTGTAAATATCATGTTTATTGTGAACACAGATTCTGTATGCCAGTGAGGGAGAGAATCGCAAACCTGATGAAGCAGCACAGGAAGTAGTCAGCACTTCTGTCGATCGCCCTGGGGTGGTGAGTTACAAAGGCCATGACTTCATACCGCTCAACTTTCGCACACCTACGTCATGTGACTCCTGCCACAAACCTGTATGGCATGTCATACATCCACCTCCAGCTTTGGAGTGCAAACGTAAGCAGCTTATAGATTTTCTTCTCATAAAATGACATTCATGATTGAATGTAGTACTTGTATAACTTGTGTTCTCATAAACTGACAATCATAATTTAATGAAATGCTTGTTTAACTTCAATAAATGAATCAATAACTACCAGGAGCACATGGCCGAATGGTTTTCGAGGCCTGCCTGCCGACAAGCGGTTCAAATCACCGGTATGACATGTGTTGTTTTTCTGTTGGGGGTGAAATAAACAAACAGCCAGCACATGACGTGGCGACAGCAGTAGTCTTCAGCCTTCAAAACCACTCGACTTCTTCAGCAATGGGAAAAATGTCGTATGACAGTTTTTTTTAACTACCAGAGGAGTATAGGTCTTCAGCAAATAATTGCCATATGATTCTATCATGAGCCAATAGTGCCAGCTCATTCCATGACTGCTCTGTTTTCTTAATGTTTGGCTTGGCCTTCGTTCATTCTCAATCTCCCTCTACCAAACACCGAAAGGGCTTAAGTAACAGAATGCAGCCCAGAGAACGGAATGCGCTGTGTCGTAGTTTAGAGCTTGACTGCGATATTTGCACCTTTCTGTCCAACACGTCCGACTTCAGCAAGCATTTTTTGAGTACCGGGTTAGCATTCCCTCTTCGATCCCTTCTCCTTAGCCAGTCTGCCCTGCTGCAGCCTGTTATCCAGGATCACCGAAGGGTCTTGGCAAATTTGGTTCGCTGGCCCTGACACTAGCAGTCAGCTATGAGTTGCTGACCACTGCAGCTCATGCGCTGCTCAGCATCTTGATCCCTTCTTAATGTTTGATTTGAGATATCTTTTCTAAAGATTCCGTGGCCTGCCTCTCGCTTTCTTGCATAAGTGGAACTCTACACAGAGACTGTCTTGTAATCCTATCAAGAAAGTGCCTTAATGTGTGACCTTTCCAGTGGCTTTGATGCTTTGAATGTCTTATTCTACTGGCAGTTGCCCGGTTCTGGTTAATAGAATGGTACTGGTGACCTTATTGTACCATCTCAGCCGTTCAATCTGGCGTAGACAATTGTTGATGAAAGTCTGTACCTTCGTTATCTGGGCCTTATTAGTTCACCATGTCTTAGAGACAGGAGTCGAGGTAACGCAGTGGTTGGTGCACTGGTTTCCCAACTGATCAATCAGGGTTATGTCCCCAGTTGGTGCGGGATTTCTCTGATCACATTATGGCATCTGAGGTCGGCCCAAACTAAAAATTGAGTACCAGCATTTTGTAAAGTAAAGGCGGCCTGCATGATGTTGACAGCATCACTCCTAGTGTGCCATTGGTCAAGAAAAACTATTTGCCTAACACCATACTTCCAATATGCCACACAGGCATGTTAAAGAAAACTTTACTTTTTATTTTATGTCTCAGAGCCACACAACAGCATGGATTTTACATTTAGAAATCTTCATTTTGGCATTAGAACCAATCACTGGCGATATCCATAAAGACTCTAGCGAAATGAAAACCCCTTTCGCTTTTTGAATTCTTGGGGCAATATCCCTTACTGTGCTGCTGATCTTGTTCATAATGCTACCCAGATAGATGAACGGCTCTATGTGTTGTATAAAATCATCTCCCAGCGAAATCTGATTAGCAGTAGCTGCATTAAAACTAATCATCTTAATTTTGTAACAGTGTATGCACAAACCCACTGTCTTTGATTATATATAGATTATATTTAATTTAATCTGAATTGGGTCTGTGGTCATAGGACAGTGGAGCCAAGCCATCTGTAAAGTTAAGACTGCTAACTGTCCAGGCACAGTCCTAATATTTTTGTGAACCAGGTTATTGTCAATGGCAGCGAGTGAAAAAGGTTTGGACTGACAGGTGTAATAAAATTCTTGAGAAGAGTGAACGTCAGCATAAGGTTTGGATCATGTCTGCAAGTCAGACAAAGATAGCAGAGCGAAAAACTAAGAAGGCAGATTTGAATAGATGTATCACCAGGAGTGTTAAGGTCATGACCAATGAGATTTATAGTAGAGTTTAACAAAATATCATATGAGATCACCTGAAACGACAAGAGAAATGTTAATGCACCAAAGAGAAATATAAAGGATTTACACAAAGCCAGGAAGTAACTGACAGATAAATTTAGATGACTACTTCGGTTCTTCAAAGATAAGGGTGAGGTTATGATCGACATCATGAAGCAAGTTCAAAGATGGATAGAGCATTTAGATGATCTGCTTAATTGACGGATCTATACGATCTTCCTGGCATTCATCCAGTGGTAAAGGAATGTTCTAATTCATTGTGAGAAATCTAGTAAGAATGCAATACGGAAATATGTAATGCTGTTGCGGAATGGTAAGACATCTGGCCTGTATAGTATTCCTTTTGAGGCACTTAAAACAGGTGTCTCTACATCCACAGAATTATTACTCCTATTGCTTAATAATAATAACAATAATAATAATACAACAATGATGATAATAATAATAGCTGCTCCTAAAGCTGAGACACACTCAGAGGATGGAGGATGGCAGAGTACCAAGGATCTTCTCTATGGAAATTTCAGTTGAGGAAAAGGTCTAGAGGTCCGGCCCCTACTTTGGAAGAAGGGTATATGCAAGCAGGATATGAATGATCCCCGCATTAATTTGTAATCTTGGGAACAGGACACCATAGATCGTGTTACATGGAGGCGCAGGATTAAGCATGGAATACAGACAAAGGAGATGCTGATAGACTGAGGACTCAGCATTTGAGAAATCAAACCATGTGATGCTGCAAACAGCTCTGATTTTTCCTTGCACACACAGTTGACGATGCTTCTCTGCTCACATTGATCTCTCTAGTCACATTCGTTATAGTCATGGACTGTAAGTTACACATCCTTTTGTCAAAACATAACTTACTATCGTCTGACAATACGGAAAGGGCCAATGAATAATGGCTGCCCATCAGAAAGGAAGATGGAGACAGCATCAGGCTTGTGCTGAGAAATGTGTTCTCATATGGCTGTACAGTACAATCCTGACTCAACAGACTTTGCCGCACCGAGGCACTCATGGGAGAAGTTAGCCGTGGAGCTGTCATTTATTCTGCTCTTGATACGCATTGACAGAATTGCTGCTACTACAGTATTGTATTCACCTTTTTTTTTTTTTTTTGCTCAGATGTTTGCCTCACTAGTTTCTACTGGCGGAGGCGCGCCATTTTCCACCCCAGACCGTAGTCCATTGGGCAATATCAGGACGCATAAACCAGTGCTTGGGTGCATGTGTGCATCTGTATGTACCTATGCTAGGTTTGTGCGCCCTCAGAAGCTAGCCCAACCAAAGTGCAATGGAAGGGCCTCACCATGAGGGCGCGTGTGAAAGTTGTGCAAGAGTGTGACTGTAGGACAGAGTCAAATGAAACAGAGTGAGGGAAGAGAAGAAAGAAGGGGAAGCGTGGCCCCCAGGGTGAGCTTCTTGTATTCGCCTGCATCTGTTTTTCCAGCTAGGATAATAATACTCTATCCCCACTGCCTCTATTACAGGTTGTCATGTTAAAGTACATCGAGATCACTATGACAAGCATGAAGAGTTTATTGCCTATTGTAAAGGTAAGTCTAATATTGTATAGTGTGTACACAGTCTATCACTTGAGTGGTACCAGGTTGGAAATGAATATGCCCACTTCAACCTACCAACTGATGCCTTTGAATTGTGAATATATAGAAGAGAATTAAAAGGAAACAGATAAGTGAGTCTTGGAGAAATTAGGGGCGAAACAGATACTTGGTGAAGGAAATTGGAATCTGACAGTTAAGATATTTTGGTCACATTAAAAGACAAAACACTTTGATGAAAACAAAACTGGATGAAAGTTGGATGGTCAATGTGCTAGAGGTATTGTTGTTGAATGCCCACAATGAGTAAGCTTACTCTTGTGCGCCCTGAAAAGGACGTTAAGTGGTGGGTTGTAGTAGCTTTCCTCACATCCCGAGTGTGCTGATGAAATTGAACTGCAGTCCTCCAAGTGGTTGTATTATGCTTGGCTTCATCTGCGTAGTGCTAACTACTACAGGGATCACATCAATCCACATCTTGTCAGCCAGGCTGCCTTGAAAACAGCATGTTCCTAGGGAATGCTAGATTGTAGAGAGATTGTGGTCTTGGTTAGTGTATTGTGCCTGACGTGACATCTCAGTTCCCCTTGTGCTAGAGGTAAACAATGCTATAAGTTGGAGGATAATATCAAAATGAGGAAATAAAAGAAAGGATTAAAACAGTTAAAGGGCCTTTTGAAGACCTCCTGGCAACGGTCAAAAGACGCAAACTTACTTGGTACGATTGAACAGTTTTGCAAATATGATCCTGCACGGAAAGGTGCAAGGCAGATGACGAAGAGGCCATCCCAAAAAGAGATGGGCGGACAACAAAAAGCAATGGACTAATCTCCGACCAGAAGAGGCACAGTGTCTGCCGATAGAGGGATGACGTAGGGTTGTGGGGATATATTCCTGTGTGCCCCAGCGACCTCACCGATTATGGGATGACTTGATTTGAATATCAAAAGAAGGACAGGGAAGAGTGTGACAGAATGTACTGTCAAGGCATGAGACAGGGTGTTGGAGGTACATCATAGTTGACTATCGATGTGGAAATGGCACCTGAACTGAACCTTCCAAGTATTTTGTTAAAGGTAACTAAAGAAGGTTGTGAATGGGATTAGTAACTCATCACATAAAACCATTGCAATTGAAACCACCACAGCAAGTGCTTGTTTACAGGCTTCCTGACAGGGGCAGCTGCAGTGGTGGCCATTTGCTTCACCTGGGCCAAAAAGATGAATCATCATCACATCACATTCTAAAGGACACTCTTGGCAGAATTGTTGAAGCAAAAAAAAACTGGCCTCGTGATCGTGATCCTATTGGGATACTCTCCAGTTTGCCTAGTTTTCAAAATGGGTGCCTGGGGTGTCCTGCTGGTCTAGTGCTTATCTCTCTCTCTTGCAGCAAGGCACATCCGTCACTTGGAGGTGTGTGTCTGTTTTAGGTGGGATTAATGAGGCTGATGAATAAACGCCATTTATACCTACAGTGACCATGTAGTGTATAAGCAAGTGTACTCAAAAATGAGGTAGGTAATAAAATATGCATATGCATTTGAGAGAGGTAGGCGTGCATAGCACTAGCAGTAGGCTCTTTGTCTGATTATGCTGGAGTGGTAACTCTCTGAGATTTGGTTTTCCTTTTCATTGTGATGTTTAACAGCGCAGGGTGAAGCTGGAACGCCTCTCCAGGTCTTAGTTTGGACATCTTTCTAGGGAGTATTGAGCTGTTGCAAGCGTAGAAACTCTATCGTGTATGGAAGTTGGAGTCATTTATGAGGGGCAAAGATTAAGTTCTTTGCTACCAACTATACATCACTGAAAAGGTGACTAATGAGGGTTGTACATGGCGCTGGTAACCTCATCACGTTACACACAGTGTAAGAGCACATCATTGTTTTAACACATATAGGCCAATATAGTGTTTGCTTCAAGCTGTAATTTATGCGAAAGACAGCATGACATGAATTTTATGTAGAAAATGAGGATAAAGTCTTTCTTTCTTTCTGGTGTTTGCCCTAATATGGACGTTGTTTTGTAGTTTTCAGCGAAACTCCGATATTGCACCTTTTGGCCAGACACGACCGGTTTCAGCATGAGATTCTTTATGACCGGATTTGCCTTCCCTCTGCAATTCCTATTCTCCTATCCAGACTACACTAGTGCAGCCTGTTTCCAGTTTGGCTGCCTGGAGGTGGAGTAGGGTTTTGCTGAGCTGTTGTTCGTTGACTCTGATTAATTAGACTACTAAGTTTTTCAAAATACAACCACCTGCAAGCGCAAAAGGGCACAGATACAAATTAATGAAATAAAAATCCAGATTAGATATTAGGAAATATTTGTTTAGATTGGTGAATGCTTGGGATGCATTGCCACAGGAAATAGTGAAGGCAGGGTCAATTAATGCATTCAAGAATAGATTGAATGAGCATAGTTTTTAGATAGGAAATGTAAAAGAAACTAGTTGTATACAGACTCTGCAGAGTCTTCTAAATCAGTATAAAGGCGTGGCTGTTAAGTTCAATAATGCAGTCAGCCAGCTCATCGACTATCCTGCATCCGTGACCCTGAACAAATTATAATTTTGTGCTAATTAAGAGGGGATCGCTATAGCGTCGGAAATGAATTAAGTACGTAATGGTGGGCAGTTTGAATCCTGCAAGCTTCAAGTGTCCCCTGGTCTCAAGGGAGGTGACACTATTGGCAGTTGAAAATTGAAAAGAACAAGCTATTAGCCGCTGCCAGGTCAACAATTTTAAAAGTTACAAAATTCCTACCAAATAGTGGCTGGAATGAAGGCCAAAAAGATGCGGCCGCATCCATCTTGCAAAGACAGCAAGCCAATCACTCGTTTGTCTGGACACTTGATTGCAAGTATAACAGAAATACTTCTACACCTGCACAAGGTTAGAAGAGAAGACTAAGTATAATGATTAAGAAAAAGGAGGAATAGGTGGCTGAGCTGATAGGACACTAGTCTTCTAGTTAGAAAAATGTGAGTTTGAACACTGGTGAGGATATCTTCTTCTACTTCATCGTACGCTGTTTACAGCGATATTTACGTTGCACTGTTTTATTTTGTTATGCCTGTAGCTCAGTGCATCCGATTTCAATAGGCGTTTCTGTAGCGTTGCCCTCCTTAGCCTTTGGCTGTCCCCAGCCTAACTGCAAGGCAGCAGTTGTTTTGGTCAGAGTTGTCTCCCTTTGGGAAGTTGTCTTGCAGGACTATCGAGTCTTCCCCACTCGTGTCTATAGGGTTTGGCAATGATATGATATGATGGACTATGTATTATCCCGGAAGAGAGGCAGTCCAGTGTGACTGTGTCCCAGGATCGTCACGTCCTGCCAGAAACGTAGCATATGCATGTGAGTGAGGTATCTCTTTGCTCCTTGTATTTTCTCGGCTCATCTGCAGTGATGGTACGCCTAGCATTCCCCGCCACCTGGGAGGTTGTCACAATAGGGCAGAGGGTGCAATGTCCGCTGGACTGCATCTCTTCTGCGTCCAGTTGGATGACTGATAGCAGACAGAGGTAAAGAGCAAGGCAGGAATGCATTTATCCAGGTGCATTTCTGCGACTCGACCGGGCCGGGCTGAGACGAAAGCCCCAGGTCCCAGCCATGTCGTAGCCTCCCATCACAGTGGTGCTGAGATTTAGGAAGGGGTTCTGGCTTAGAGGCGTTCAGCCGTAGTCCCTCAGATGGTAGCTTCGCACCATTGGCTTATCAGCCAAGCACGTGGACCAAATGTCAGCGACCTGTGATTTCTCTCGAAGGAGTGCATTTGACCAGGGGACAAGCCTGGTCACGGCACGGAGATGGTGTTCGCCTGGTGTGCGGACATATCTCATGGTCAAGGGTTGAGTCTCAGCAGTTCGCAGTGAGGTAGCTGATCTACTGCTTAGGGCACCCCGACCGAGAGGTGAGGATATAAGTTTTTTTTTTTTTTTTACTGGGTAAGAAATAATAACATGGCCTTCACACTACTCCACGACTGTTTTAAGGCAAGCAGCACGTATTCATCAGCTCTGTAAATCTCAGTGATGGACCCCAGCTATGTTAAACAAACACAGCAATTGTAAAAGAAAATAGAAATTGAATGACATTTAAAAAATTGAATCTGCCACAAAAGAATTGGAACAAAGATGTCAAGAGCAGGAAAAAGTTATGAGAAACCTTGTGGATAGAAATAGCTAAGATTAAGACTACCATAAGTTGTGAACGAACATACAGCCAGTTGTTACTCTCTTCCAGTGTCCCGATTAAGACTACCATATGAGTGAACGAATATACAGAGACTTGTTACTCTCTTCCAGTGTCCTGATTAAGACTACCATATGTGTGAACGAATATACAGAGACTTGTTACTCTCTTCCAGTGAGCTGATTAAGACTACCATATGTGTGAACGAATATACAGAGACGTGTTACTCTCTTTCAGTGACCTACGATTCAAGTATTCAAGCTAAAGAACTGTTGCTGCTGGCAGAGTCGACAGAGAAGCAAAAGACTTGGGTTCAGCACCTCAGCAAAAAGGTCTCCAAGAAGGGAATAGTCAGCACAGGCAATCTTGGGTAAGACAACCTTTGATACGTCATCTTTCTTCTACCCTGTATATGCTGAAAGAGTACGTCAGGAGCCCTGCAGTGATAGTTTATTTTGTGACCTATCCAGCCGATAAATAATTGCCATTGTCTGGGACTGATACTCACATGAATGGTGTCAGAGGAGAGCAAAAATAGGACCACTGTTCATTTCTAAACTTGTGTCAGTTTCAGTCAACTTGTGCTGTGAAGCGTCACGGATAGTTTAACCCTTTGGACTCTTGCTACTCAGTCCATAAAATCCCATTCCCCTGTGCTACTGAGGTAATACTCACAGTGTTGGCAAAGTAGATATTTTAGTAAAGCTATTTACTAGAACAAAACTATGTGTTCTAATTTAGTTGTTTTATCTAAAATTGACGCTGTTAGTGAAGACAGAAGGCAGTGAAGAAGTGAACTGGTCACACAACCCACCAAAAAACCTCACCTCACAAAAAAAATTGAGTACTAGTACAATTCAATCTCCAACACTTCATCACCAATGACAGTGTCTGCTTTGGGACTATGTTTACCTATTAAATTTCACGTATGCAGGCAGACAGATGAACACACACTCCATCACACTCACACTCTCTCTCTCTCTCTTTCACACACTTGCTCTAAGTCACTCTCTCACTCACTTTCTCACTCACTCACTATCCATCTCACTTATTCTCCCATCTTATGATTTCTTGTTTAAAAGAAAGATGATGCAACATTCATTCCTACATACACTGTCTTTTTAATCTTCCAGAACCGCACGGGGCTCAAAACAATATTCTTCATATGGTCCCCAACAGAGAGGCCACCTCCAAGCTGGCAAAGCTACTACACTGCCACCACAGAACCGAAACTCATAGTTGTTAATCATCCTGAAAGTCCTGCTGATTTTTTATGTATAACATTGCTGGAGCTGTAATTACTGAAGATAAATGTCCTGTCTGTCAGTCACTGAGATCTATTTTTCTAATAACCAACTGACTTCCTATCACTAAGATTAGTTTCATTAACTTTGTTCAGAAAAGTTATTGGTCTGTTACACTTGACATTATGTTCTTTGTAAAAGTTTTCGGCCGATTTCATTGATGTTAAAAGTAAAATAAAGTTTGCGTCCTATTTTATTCGACATTAATAGTACTAAATGTTAGATGTCCGTTTTATTCTATATTATTACAAGTTCAACTATTTGTTTTATTTGCTGGTTTTAGTATTAAAAACGGTGATGTCTGCCAAAGAGTAGGGTGTCTAACGAGATTCTTCACTAATGATATCTCCAGTAAGGGTGTCCAATAAAAGGATTGGTCATTTATCGTATATGACACGCTTCTAGCAGAGGATTTGATGCACATTTAAGTTTGTTAGCAACTGACTTTTTTCTCTACCCATTATTCATCAATATTTAAAAAAAATATGTAATCTTAAATTTGTGGATTGGTGCTTAGGTTATGTGATTAATATGGCCCATGTGTTTTATATAGGAGCTAATTACAAGGAAGATAAAAATAAATGTAGGCAAAGTGTGAGTTTTACGACTTGTGGATGTCTTATATTATTTCTAGACCCCTTGAAAGAGAATAGTACTATTAACTCATTCCAGTCCGCTCAAATTTTGCCGAATTGTGTCTTACAGTCCACGGTAAAGGCCGCAACTCTGTATGTCAGTATCGCTTTTTTTCCTAAATAAAATAAATATTAAACAAATTGAGCTAAACTTACTATTTAAATATTTACAGACACATAATCAGATTATCTGTGACATGGAGTATTCATACAAGACATCTGCTAATATGAAGCATTAAGTGTTATTAATGGGGAGACAAAAAATATATTGGTAAAATTTGTGTGTACTTGCGACGGCATGTATCTCTGTGTTAACGTCCCTTCTATAGTATTACCACACTTCCTTTTTCTGTGCCCCAGTCAAAGTCTGAATAGAACTTATATTGAATATACATGTTTAATCACGTAATAAATAGTTTCTCCGGTCTTAGCATCCAAATTCCATCACAGGTCTAGCACATCTTTGATACATTTCAAACATGTGTATATATGGCTTGATTGTCTGAAATAAAATATTAATCAAAAGATACACATGAGCAGTATATTCTGACATTGTTAAAGTTATCTCAAAACCCGGATGGTTATAGTTATGCGATGCAATGTGACACCGGTGTAGATACACATTTTTACCTGTTTGCTGTTAACTGATATTTTGCGCGCCAGCCACAGATTTCTACCGAATGAAGCTGTAAATGATCTATAACATGAATTATTCGTGATAAATATATATGTATTAATAGAAAACATTAAATGTCATTAATGTGGAACTGAAAATACAGCACCACACTTTTTTTGGTACTCACTGTATATCTGTGTTATTCCCTAAATAATATGACCAGAATATCTTTTCTTCGGTGTCCCAGTCAGTCTGAATTGAACTTGTATCGAATATCCATGTGTTATCCAGATGTATGATCATTGGCTTGATAAAATGCCTTTTCTCTGCCATTAAAATCTAGTTTCCTTTGCGAAAAATGCGTTAAGTTTGAAAATTCTCATATGCTTGTAAATACACACCAAATGAAATAACTATATTAAACTAAACCTGCGCATGGCGCTAGATAAGTTAATAATCTTCAGGTCAACCTAAATATATCAATGTGATCTGCAAAGCTAAATATTGAAACAAGAGTGAAATATACAGAGTGATATAAAACCATACAGTGACTGATTATTCGCGCCACTGCTGCCTACCGGACCGGACTGGAAACAGTTAAATGCCTTTAAGTATGACAGAAAAAACCCAGAAACAGCACTAAAAAGCACAATTTAACTAAACTAAATGTGTGACATATGCTATATTAAATATTGAAAACACTATCTCTTGCATGTGCCAGCTAGCAGTACTTCTCAGACAACTTTTGCCAATGGGTATGATACAGCATAAGACTATTGCTATTTTTACACCATGAAATATTGTTTTTAATTTGTATATCAACCTGGGGCTACCACAGCCAATTGTGGATACTTAGCAACATGCATTTTGTGCCCTTTCTGCGTGGCCAAGATTGCCTCATTTGAGGCTTCAGCATGTGTCTGACTTTCCACGTTAGTTTCCATTTTATTATATTTTAAAATGTCATATGATTTTTAGTCCCATCTCAAACCAGGGCTTCTCACATCTCGTCTGCTCTAGAACCATCTTTATTTATCCAGTCAGAAAGGCTACCATTGTAGCCCCTGCCACCAGTTTCAATGTCTTCTTGAGTCATTGGTTTCCACAAGTACAGGTTCAATGCACACTCCCTCCCCCCAAATATATTTTGTGGCAGCACATTTCAAGGATCCAGTGTACCCAGCCATAGCATTATCTTAATTTTGAACTTGGAGCAGAGGGGTGCATGACCTAGTTTATACCTTTCCTTTCTCTCTAGCTCTCTTCTCTGTGTCTCGTCCACAAAAATACTCAAAGAAAAACAATGTGGGTCATTTCTGATCTTTGAGGCCAATTATGGCCATTCTGGTTTTCTTTTTTGACATCATATAAGTTCAAACTTGATATTCTATATATACAGTTAATATAATAAAGTTTACCTAGACATTGTAAACTTGTCCCAGATGTGTGAACTACTGGTGCAATAAGTGTTATTTTGTGTCCATCCTTTAAATGTCCATGTGTGGTTTAAAATACACACATTACATTACAGTACATACATTACATACACTTATATCATTACATACATACACGCATTTAATGTACTATGTACATTACATGCATAGATTACTAACAATAAAAGGACTACATTTTATACTTGCATTCATTACATGTATACTTTATGTGCATTAATAATAATAGCTGTCCATCGTTGTCGATGAGGACCGCCGACAACATCCTTGTCATAGATTTCCCTGTTGGGTGTGGGTGCGCATGTGGCTGAACAGGCCAATGCGAGCACGAAAACATCTGCTACATATCGGGCACACGAGGTTTGTAGAAGGGGATGGTGTTCCCGCTGCTCGGGATTTCCGCGTCTCGCGTCTGCTCTGGGCTTTCACAACACGGTCGTCTTCACCGGCAGCTACACCCGATTGGACTGCGCTTCTCCAGTCAGATCTGTTTTGCGCAAGACATTCCCATGTGTCGATGTTTATCTGGCAAATTTTTAGTGAGTCCTTCAGACCGTCTTTAAAACGTTTCTTCTCTCGCGCCATCCCTCTCTCAGCTCGCCGTAGAGAAGCTTCTTTGGGAGCCGCTCGTCTGACATACGGACGAGGTGTCCGGCCCATCCTAGTCGTGCTTTTTCTAACAGTGCATGTATGCTGGGCATGTTAGCCCTCGAGAGAACCTCGATGTCAGTGACACGATCTTGCCATCGGATGTTGAATATTCGCCTCAGGCAACCTGTGTGGAAGTGGTTTAACCTCCTTGCATGTCCAGAGTATACAGTCCAGCTTTCGCAAGTGTATAGTAGGGTTGGAATGATGGTTGCACGGTAGACTTTGAGTTTGGTCTTGACGCTGATGCCACGACGTGCCCAGACCATCAAGCGCATTCTACCAAAGGCTGTGCTGGCCTTTGCTATTCTGCTTGCCACCTCATCGTCTAGGCTGACAGATCTCGACAGCGTGCTGCCCAGATATGTGAATTTGTCTACGGCATTCAACGTCTGACTGTAGTCTCTGATTTTGTGTACGGCATGCCTGGTGCTGGTTGGTACATGACCTCTGTTTTTTTGGCATTTATGGTCAGGCCAAAATTTTTGCATTTGGCAGAGAACTGGTCCATTCCAACCTGCATGTTCAGTTCTGAGTTGCTCATTAGAGCGCAGTCGTCAGCAAATACAAGTTCCCTAATTATGTCGCCAGCCACTTTGGTTTTGGCCTTCATTCTTATGGAATTGAGTAGTTTGCCATCTGTGCACTACTTTATTGATATTCCAAGCTCCAATGATCTGAAGGCGTCTGTCATCGTGGCCGCGAACATCATGCTGAACAAAGTCGAGGCGAGTACACATCCTTGTTTTACTCCGTTTGATACTAGAAACGTTTTAGAGATTGCACCGCTGTCCAGTACACGAGCACACATGCCTTCGTGTAGCTGTTTCACCATTGTTATGAAATTGTTGGGGCAGCCAAACTTAGACATTATCATCCACAGCCGTCCTCTGTTAACTGTATCAAATGCCTTTGTCAAATCAATAAATGTAGTGTACAAGGCCTGATTTTGTTCTCGACACTTCTCTTGTACTTGGCGAGCGGCAAAAATCATGTCCACTGTTCCTCTTCCGGCTCTGAATCCATTTACGTGCATTAGATACATAAATAACGTACAATGCACATTACAGTCAGTACATGCATTACATAATATATACATTAGATAATGCACATATTACGTGTCATAACATTGCACACATTTCACAACATTATATACATAACATTACATCCCATACCATTACATACAAATCACACGTAGCATACATACATGTTTGAGGTTTTCCGTCATGCCAATTGATGGAAGAAATCTCAACTGTTAATGCTTGTCAGGGTCTTTGAGGTAACTTTCATCACCACATGAAACATATTTGCGTACTAAGGTATAAAAATGAAAGCAAATTTTGCTATACGTTGCCATGCGTAAAAATGGGGCTGTTTTGTTTCTGAGAGAATGAGATGGGAATGGAGGAACTTGTTAAAAAAAAATTGTCTGCATGAGTTGCCTTCTTCATGTGTAGTGTAGAATATTTTGGTAATCTCTTGTGAATTAACCTTTATCAAGAAGCTGCTGAATTTTGTAAAATGGAATCTGAGAACCTGTCTGTTGAAAGCATCTGAGTTCAATTCTCAACAATCCGGGAGAATATGTCATAACATTGCTGAATAGACACAACTAAATAACTATACTTTACCTTCCACTTGTGCATTTATGCTTTCATGGGTAGTGAAAGTTTCTTTTCACGAGCCAAATATGCTGAATTCATTATTGTAGGATACCTGTTGTCATCTAGCCATCTGATCTTCCTCATGCCCTGCAATCAGATCGTATGCTATAGATGCGCAGTTGTAGTAAACAGGTTTCATTCTCATGAGATAATGTTCATATTGTAGGTCTTGCCTTGTATTCAGCACAAGTAGTTCTGACATTATCCCTGATGTCAGTATTTCTCATTCTTTCTCTTGGTGACATTAATGACTATCCTCAGTCATACTATTTCACACATTACAATTTTCCTGATGTCAGTATTTCTCATTCTTTCTCTTGGTGACATTAATGACTATCCTCAGTCATACTATTTCACACATTACAATTTTCCTGATGTCAGTATTTCTCATTCTTTCTCTAGGTGACATTAATGACTATCCTCAATCATACTATTTCACACATTACAATATTCATGTCAGTAATTCTAATTCTTTCTCTTGTTGGCGTTGATGACTTTCCTCAGCCATCCTATTTCACACATATAATACACATACAATATTTCTCTCCTGTGCTTTGGATAAGGACTAAAATAAGATGTCACCATAACCATGAACCAACATAGTTACAGAAGTTGTCTAATGGTAGTTCCCAGTGACAGGGACATCTCGGTAGATGATAGCAAATTTTATGATCTCATTCTGCTGTAACAGCACAGTCACTGGATGTTTAGTCTTTGATGGTGATGATTGGGAAGGCTTTTGGTGCTCGATTTGGGTCAGGTTGAGATGATATGTATTAGTGTAAGTCTGCCATATTTCTCATTCTTTGAATATATATGTATCTCATACAAATAAATATTTAGTAAATGCATTGGCATGTTCAGGATTTTCTTAGGCAATTTCATATTGTATATACAACATCTTCAAGAGCATTTTGTCTTTGTACATTGTACTTGTTTCTGCCAGTTTGGTAGAGTAAAGCATGTGACGAGTTCCTGGGGACACTGTTTGTCAACCATGTTTGTGATGCTGGGTTATTGGGGGAAGGCGGAAATAGAACCATTTCACACTACTATGCACATTTGTTATCAAGGAGGGTTGTGCATGGGTCTGGCAATCTTATGATATACTGTATTTTATTTGGTTCTAAGATGCTCATTTTATTCTAAATGAACATCTCCCAATCGAGATGCGCCTTATAATCGATGGCATTTTATAATCGTCAAAAGAAAGTTGTCTGGCGTTATAACGGAACTTCATGCGGCTTTGTCCTTTTCTAATGTGTGCGGAAATTTGGTTTTGGAACTTCCTATGTTGGACTTGTTATAATATTGTCACATCATTAAATTAAGTTAAATTCATTTTGATCCCATTATTGTCGTTCAAAATGATTGAGCAACAAATTAAGCGTCTTAGAATCGCAGCTTAAAATTTGTTATGGTCAAGGTGCTGAAATTAAATGGGGTGTCTTACAGTCAATGGCATCTTAGAATTGAAGAAATACAATAAAACAAAGTGCTGCAGTAATTACTTCTGCAATAGTATATTATATTACAGGAGGGGGCAACTACAGTGGTGGCTCAATGCTTTTTGTTTGTTGGAGTGAAAAAATGGGGAAGGGATAACCAATGTCTGTGCCTGCTAACAGTTATGTTTTACCTACCCTGGGCGTAACATGTTGGTGAACTAAAACTATGTTGGGTTGGCTTGCTTAAATATTTATTGTTACAAAATGTTCCATGTAAAGTATTCTTGTAAATTTGTATTAAGATAAATCCGGAAATTGTTAGCAATTTGTTCATTGTGTGAAGACCTGGACAACAATAATGTATGGAATCATCACACTTGGAAATGATTAACTCATTCAGTCCGGAATTTTGTTCCCTGCCATAAAACTCCTACACAATATTACTCACTCATTTGAGACCTATTTATCTTCAGTAATGTTTCATGATCATGTCACATATCATATATGAAACTACTCACAACTTAATGACAAATAGAATGTAATAAAGATATCTTATATGTGGGGATTGTTGTTCTTGATTAACTAGCTCTGCTGAACTGTAATGCTCTTTCGCAGTCAATGCCAAGCTGTAGGATTTGCAGGTGATTCGTGGCTGGTGAGTGTAGCTGAGATGTAATGTGTTAGTGATTGTTGGGTTGAGTCCTGTGCAGGCAAGCAGAACATATTGGGAGGTGCAATTACGGCAGTTAGCTTCATGTGCACGGACTAACAAGGTTTTAAATATTTAAGTCATATGTGCTTTATGTTAAGTTTAAAGATTATGCTCTGTTGCCTGCATCACAGTTTGTTGATGTTGTCATTTTTGTTTGTGTGTGTAATTTTTTTATATGCAACTCTTCTGTCCATTAGTTCAGCCATTCCTTTTTGAAGTTATTTTGAAGTATTTATTTTGCTGTCTGCATGTTGGCTGGTGTGTATATGTCAACCGTGTTTGCTTTTAGTTTTGCTAGTCTGTCTGTTTCCTGATTGCCTGATATGTCTATATGTCCTGGAATCCACTGGCGCGTGACTGTAATGTTGTGTGTTGTTTAAATCTTATCAATTGTCTCAGCCAGCAGTGGAACTTCTTTGTTGTTAGCTTGTAGGAGGTTATGTTTCTAGTGCTTGAAGTGTTATTCTTGAATCAGTGAAGACTACAGTATCGGATGATTTTTGTTGTCTTTGTTGGAACTGCTAGTTTTATCCTGGATGGTCATGTTTATGCCTGTAATTTCTGCTTGGTAGTTTTTACAGTATTCTCCACATGGTTCTTGTGGTTCTAATGTAAAGCCATTTTGGGTACTCTAATAAAGTTTCAAGTCTGTCATTTTATATATAGAGTGACCTTGAATGCAGAGTTATCTATGTATACATGTAAGCTGCCTATTGCTTTCAAGGTTGCTGTCTAGTATTTTTGGGTTGGTTTCTGTTGTCATCTTTCCAAAAGATGGATTCCTTACTAACAGACGGTTGAAACTCCTTTCTCTGGTGTAGGGCTGCACATTTTTGTGCATATCCCATATTTGTGGAAAATGATTTTGATGTGCTAAGGTTATTGTTACTAGTAATGGGGACTTTTGTTTTAATCTGTTAATTGGTTTCCAGTTTTTGACAAGCTGTCCATTTGATTGTTCTTGCCCAATCAATCGTTCTGTAGCCTCAAGTACTCACCCCCATGCCTTAGGTTCACAAGTCATTTGTATATTTCTATCTTTCAAGATGGCTCTAATCCAAAAGAAAATTTGTCTATGTGTTGTCCTTTCTTCTAATTTTATTAGAAAGTCCTGTCTCCATATTTTGTTGTATGCTTGGATGCAGGTCAGTGAATATTGCTGTGGTGTGTTTTGTCCTCTTGGAAACTGCCTAAACTTTTCTGCACATAAAAAAATGTCAGATCTGCAGGACTATTTATGTGCAAACATCTGTAATACCAGCTGACACCTGGTGAGGTCTTTTTTCGTGGTCGTGTGTGTACTTTTTTGCAAAAAAAGATTGACTTGCGAGTACAATACAAAATATGTGTGTTTTATTTACTAATGCCTGGTCAGGCAAAACATACTAATCAGACAATGTTAGGGTAACGTAAATATACTGAAAAAGACACCACCTCACTTCCATGCAGTTCTCCATGGAAACAGGTTGTTTCAGTTTGACTAACGAAGTTTGAATTTAGGCTCATTTGAAGGAGGAGTGGTTGTGCTTGACATTTTAGAAATGTGGTTTTCGTGTGACTTTTCTACCTGTCTACAACTTAATTATTTGGTGGCAAGAACTCCATTCCTCCGATCAGGCATTCCATACTGTCTTGTCGTGTAATCGGAAGGTCTCTGATCTTAAACTCACTGGAGGGGAAGGGAATGGCATGTGGTACATTCCTAGCCCGCTGTCCATGGAGCCTCTTCTTCTTCGTCGTTCTTTTTCAAACTCCTGCTACCAAGCCCTGAAAAGCAGGATGAAGTCTGGAGAACAGAATGTGTTGTCGTTTGTTTACAGCTTGACTGCGATATTTGCACATTTTTGGTCCGACACATCTGACTTCAGCATGGCTTTTTCTTCTCCTTAGCCAGTTTGCCCTGTTGCATCCTGTTATTCAGTATCACCACATGGAGGTGGAGAAAGGTCATGACAGCTTTGGGTCGCTGACCGCTACAGCTCATGCACCACTCAGCATCTTGATACCAAGGAGTCTCTAAATAGGCAGGGTTAAATCACTATACTCTGGGCTCTTCCAAGGAATCATGACCTCCTGCACACAGCCAGCTCCTAACTCTGTTCTGTAGCCGTATAACTATTGCCTGATCATACACTCTGCTATGGAGATTTTCGAAGTACGGTCTGAGCCTAGGCTGTTTCCCCAGACCAAGTGCAATGCTGGGAACTCAATATGTCACACCACAAGGGGAAATGTCATATTGGGCATCCGTTGGATGTCCTCAGCCTACCTGCTAGAAAGCAGATGGTTTCAAAGTCAGGAGTTTTCCTTCTAGTTAAACTGAGGAGTTTTCCTTCTAGTTAAACTGTCACCTAATGCTTACGGCTTTTGCCCAGAGCAGACTGATTTTAAGGAGCCAAAGGCTCATACCTCACCCCTTTCTCCTGTTAGTATAAACAACAGAACCCTCAACAAGACCAGGGGTTGGGCTTTTGCTGCCAAAGGCTATATGTTGATGTATATTATATTAAATTAAGAGGCGTCGCCCAGCATCCTCAAATCCACTCCTGGTTATGACAGCAGTTGGGCCCCATATTTGTTGAATATAGATTAGTGTAAAAGAGATTATAGTGGCATAGGTTTTGTCATTAAATGTTGTTGAATGCCCACAATGAGTAACTTTACTCTTTTGTGTGCCCTGAAAAGGGCGCTAGGTGGCGGGTTGTAGTTTTCCCTCACATCCCAAGCGTACTGATGTAGGTGGACCGGAGTCCTCCAAGCAGCTGTTCTAATGTGTGGCTTAATCTTTGTGACACTCACTGCTACGGGGATCACGTCGATCCACACTTCGTTAGCCAGACTAAAACAACCTGCATGGAAGTGAGGTGGGATCTTGATCAGTATATTTAGCTGATCCTGGCTAACATTGTTTGGTCAGTATGTTTTGCCTGACCAGGCATTGGTAAATAAAATACACACACACACTCATATATGTTTTTAAATAATTTTTGTTGTGTATTCGCAAGTCAATCATTCAGCTATATATCCAAACATCAACAAAACAATGGCTTTCCATCAAAGATAATCTTTGCGGATAGAGGTTCTTGAAGTTTCACCCTCATTAGGTGAATAATTATCACAATATTCAAATTTTTCTGAAGTAATATAAATTTTGAAAATACCAACCATTTTCTACAAAATAACCACATTCCAACAAATAACACACAGTGAGCGTACTTATTCTTTCTTAACTATAGAGTTAAATGTCACCACTTCTGAATTTAAACTAGATCTTTAAGTTAAAAAAAAAAGAAAATGGTGTGAATTTTGTAAAAATAAATCATCAGTTATATCTGTTTTTCCTGAGCCGACGTGTCGGCTTAACGGACTGAATGAGTTAAGGTAACTCTTTTAACAAATATTTGAATACAATGTAATTCTCATTTCTAGATGTTTGCGAACAACCATCGTAATTTTGAGGAGCATACTTATGTTGGAAAGCTTAGGTACTGGAGTGGTTAGTGTACTGGCTTCCCAGCTGAGCGATCGAAGTTCGGCCCCCCCAGTTGGTGCAGAATTTTTCCCGATAGCAAATCAGCTAAAAAATTGGTCAAGGAAAATGTTAACTTAGCACCATGTTCCCAATATGCCACACAGGCTTGAAATCAGGATCTTTACTTTCACTGTTTTACAATTACGTGTAAAAATTAGGTGTACAATAAACAACTGGAAATGAATTGCTTATTACCTGCTAAAGTTGGATGTGTCAGACCGAAAGGTGCAAATATTGCAGTCAAGTTGTAAACTACGGCACAACACATTCCGTTCTATGGACTACATTCTGCTACTTAAAGCCCTTTCAGGGCTTGATAGCGGGAGATTGAGAACGAACGAAGCCAAGCCAATTGCTTATTAATTAACCCTTTACAGTCCAAAATTGTAATTTGCTCTCAGCCAGTTTGATTAATCATGGCTAAATTTGATTTATAAACAAAAGCTGTAATTTTAAATTTAAAAATAATAATTTTAGTTTTAATGACTTTTTGTTGATGACCTTAAAACACATAAAATTAGTGTTCTTGTCTTGGACATTAAGACTAACATCTTGTAAATTTCGAGGGCTGTAAAAGGTTAAGAAATGTGTAGAATATACATGGATCAATTTTGCCAACAATTATTATTGTAATTGAAAGACATGGAAAAAGAAGTTGAGGAAAAAAATTACTCATCTGGAAGTGCACGTGTTCATTAGTTTGTGTGTGTTCATCCACTGCATGTTAATCTTTGGATACCATTTTATTATGATCCTTGCCTTATGATCCTTGTACATTTAATTATTGTTTTTGTTATTTTTTTTAAATAGAATTAAATGGGTTTGATTGGTGACGGAAATGGTTGTCTCATACACTCAACCTACGCAGTCTATCAAGTATTTTCTTTGGCCCATGCTGTGAGTTACATTGCAGTGTGGGACAAGGATAATAAAGATAGTTTGAGAAGGGTATTAAACTATACACGGCTAATTCTAGATGTTTCCAAGATTCAAGCAAAAAAAGTGATACAAGAGACCATTAACATTTTTAACAAATTAAAACTGTCAACAGTGAATGATCAATAAATCAGTTATAGAACTGTTTCTCTTAGGTAATGTAAGGGACAACACATATGGTTCAACCAAGCTGTCTTGATTACAGCTGTGAGCAGATTTTTACAGTGATATTCATTCAAATTGTCTTCATGTGGCCCTTAGTCCATTAACTTGACTTCATGTGGCCTGTGGTCCATTAACCTAACTTCATGTGGCTCTTAGTCCATTAACTTGACTTCATGTGACCTGTGGTACATTAACGACTTCATGTGGCCCTTAGTCCATTAACTTGACTTCATGGGGCCTGTGGTCCATTAACCTGACTTCATGTGGCTCTTGGTCCATTAACTTGATTTCATGTGACCTGTGGTTCATTAACCTGACTTCATGTAGCCCTTGGTCCATTAACTTGATTTCATGGGACCTGTGGTTCATTAACCTGACTTCATGCAGCCCTTGGTCCATTAACATGACTTAATTTTGTCATTGGTTCATTAATTTGACTTAATGCTGTCATTGGGCTAATTAACTTGACTTAATACGGTCCTTGGTCCATTAACTTGACTTAATGCGGCCCTTGTTCCATTAACTTGACTTAATACGGTCCTTGGTCCATTAACTTGACTTAATGCAGTCCTTGGTTCATTAACTTGATCGAACATGGCCCTTGGTCATTAACTTGACATCATGCGACTCTTGGTCCATTAACTTGACTTAATGTGATCTGTGGTACATTAACTTGATTTAAGGAGGCTTTGGTCCATTTACTTCATGTGACCTCTGATTGGCATGAGTTTGAAACCCTTAGTGTGAAGGGTACAATGAACAGGAAATGCATGTATGTGTACATCGTTTTGTTTGATAAATTTCTGGGTACCAATGTATTTGCCTTAAGATTCTTATTCTTGATAATTGATAACAGACTTGTACATACAGTTTGTACGCATTCTAATATACATAATATACATAGTTGTATTGTGTTACCGGCGCCACTGCTCAATTGACAGTCTTTTGATGGTTGGGAAAGACAGGCAAATTGTGTACCATGGCCTCCCAGCCTGTTCTCTCCTGGGGGTGGGGGGGGGGGGGGGATTGACACCATGGTCCGCTACAACCCAGATAAGAGATAAACTGAATAGTGGCGAGGGAAGCCTGGGACACAATGCCAAGTTTATGAGGGAAATATATGTGGTTATTTGAAAGTGAACAAAGAAGAAACAATCCTTTGATGTTTCTGCATTATGTAGCTGTGAACAGCCAATCTTTTGATAATCCTGTGCTAGACAGCTGTAAACAGACAGTCTTCATTAGGTTATTGACAACTATCAAGGAAGACTATACTGATGATTTCTATTTGTAGCAGAGTCAAGGATTTCTATTTGTAGCAGAGTCAAGGATTTCTATTTGTAGTGGAGTCAAGGATTTCTATTTGTAGCGGAGTCATACAGGGACATGAGATAGTTCATTAAACAACACACAAGTAGTTCATTAAACAACACACAAGTACACAAATCATACAGGTATGCAACCGACTAGTATTAAGAAAGAAAAGAACAAATAAACAAACATATACTTGAGCAAGATATGTCAGTTCTCGTCATCTGATCTATACATTATACTATGTATGTCTTTGTTTGAGTGAGGTGGGATACTTTGTACAGGTCAGTCATATTTTCGTACAGATATGGTTTAGCACTTTGAGGATGGAATCCCGGGAGTAAGAGAAATCTGGGATCTTGGTATTCAATAAGGCAAAAGTAGTGTCCGATGCCAGGTAACCAAATGTTGTTTAAACTCAATGTGGTCTTTTTTCCTGGAGTACCATGTTGTACCAAGGGTTTTACTCAGACCATCTCTCTATCTCATTGGTGGACAACCGAATGGGAGCTTAAAGTTGTAGAGCCACCAAGATGTCACCTTTCGACGTAGAGAAATAAAGACCAGAGGAACAAATAAAAATAAAGAAATATAAACAAATTTAAAAAGAAATATGATATTGAGAGAGCAGGAATTCATGACACAGGTCCTAAAAACTTGGCATGTATTTGATGATGACCTGTACTCCACAGGGAACTGAAAGGTTTTGATTGATTGAGATTGGCATTTGAGTCAAGAGCATTACAGCAACCTTTCTATTTTACATACGATCTGGGTGCCTATCTACATGTGTCTCAGGTACTGGGTATGTTTTTTGTATAGATACAGACCTACAGGCAGCCTTCTATTATTGAATGTGTTGTTACATACAAAGTGGTTGGAATATATTGTGTGGTGGTTACTAACAATTGATGTACTTTGCTAGGGTTGTTTAGATGACATAACTGGTATGGTCTTTATTTAGATTCTCCTAAGGAGTTGCTGAAGGTAAGCTATGCCTCTTGTTGGCCACCAGAGTAAAGACTTCTTGAATGTTGTTGTTGTTAAATGCTCACAATGAGTAAGTTTACTCTTTTGTCCGCTCTGGAAAGGACGTTAAGTCGTGGGTTGTAGTAGTTTTTCTCGCATTCAGAGCGTGTTGATAAAGGTGGGCCTTGGTCAACCATACAGTTCTGCTATGCTTGGCTTCATCTGCGTGGTGCTCACTACTACGTGGATCACATCTCGTCAGTCAGACTGCCTTGAAAACAACCTGTTTCCAGGGAATGCTTCATGGAAGAGAGATTGTGGTCTTGGTGAATTGTGCTTGACCTTAGCGTGACGTCCTGGTCAGTATGTTGTGCCTGACTGGACTGGCGTCTCAGTTCCCCCTTCTTTAATGTAAAATACCCCAAACACTTGGTATTTCATGCTTTGTGAGGAAGTCTACTGGGTTTGAAAGAATGTTCTAGAAACACTTGACCACATATTAAAAGATACATGTAATAGATGAGTAACTTGCTCACTCGATGGTAAGGAAGAAGAATAAGTATAAAACTATTAACGGGCATGTATTTAAAAGGGCACGTATATAAATAGCATTTTTGTGGTCATTTTCTTGTACATAGAAATAACAGCGAAGATGTTGTGTCTGCCTTTAGCACACAAATTGAACTTACAAAAAGAAATATGTAATTGGATTCTGTATAATGCATTCAGAAGAGATCTCTATACCATCGTGAGAATAATTGTTGCTCATCGCAAGCGAGGATGGTAATTTTTCTTGTACACAGAAACAACAGTGAGGATGTTGTATCTGACATTAGCATGCAAATTTTAACTTAAAAAAACAAACAAACAAGTGTAATTGACTTTTGTATAATGCTTTCAAAAGAGATACTGATACTATCGCATAATAGTTGTCAGTCGCAAGCAAAGATGGCAACGGCGACCTAATGGGAACTACATAGTGGGGAAGAGTTGCACTGTTGTCAACCTCACTCTCTTGTCCTAAGCTACCTCGGTCCAGTGGTAAGACATAATCGATGCGACACGAATTAGCACAAGATGCAGATGTTTCCACAGGATTTGCTCGCAAAGCTGTTCCTGTGAACTGGCAACCCGCAAGGCAATGAAACTGCCAAGCTATGGACCTCAAAAGGCAGGTAAAAGTGAGACCAACAACCTAAAACAAGTTGATGAAGAACCATCTAATCTACAATAATAATCTTGATCCATATTTGGAGAAATTTACAAAAAGTGACTACAGACCCAGTGAAGTGGATGAAGTTTGTTGCTGACCTGAAAGTCACTAAGTCATTAGGATCATTGACTTTGACTGCTTTGCTAGTCATTTGCCAAGGATCAAGATTGAATCATTAGTTCTCAAGGGATGCAACTTTTTAAAGCAATTTCCATTGCCTCAATCTCAAATGTGGCAATCAATACAGCTGGAGAGTTAGACGGAAATTGGAAATGGAAAGGACACGCACACAGAAAGATACCTTAATGATATTACTAACAATTGCAGTATTTAAACCCAGAAGGGAAGTGAATAATTAACAATACTGTGTAAAAAATAGTGGAATAGTAGGCCAAAAAACACCTGGCCAAGAATAGTGGTTAAGGTAGCTAATAACACATGGCCAAGAATATTGGAAAGTTGAGTCAATAACACCTGGCCAAGAATAGTGGAAAAGTTAGCAAATAACACCTGGCCAAGAATAGTGGAAAAGTTAGCAAATAGTACCAGGCCTAGAATAGTGGAAAAGTTAGCAAATAACACCTGGCCAAGAATAGTGGTAAAGTTATCACATAATACCTGGCCAAGAATAGTGGTAAAGTTATCACATAATACCTGGCCAAGAATAGTGGAAAAGTTTAACAAATGACACCTGGCCAAGAAAAGTGGTAAAGGTGGCCAATAACACCTGGCCAAGAATACTGGAAAGTTGGGTCAATAACACCTGGCAAGGAATAGGGGAGAGAGCTGAAGGAGATGTCCCAAATTAGGAATCGGTGAAGATTGACCATAGCAGTCATCTGATTCTTTGGAATCTAAAAGGAAGACATGGTCAAACTGAGACCTTAATGAAGACTGACCAGAGGACCTGACACCATAGTTTTGTTCAGACTCAAGCTGTTAGTTATGGTACATGGCTGACAATATCAGATCAGACACAGTTTGGCTGCATCTGTGATGGAATACATTAACACTTGTAGCTGTATGTGGAGTTTGTAATTAAATGTAGGGAGGGATGCATGGGAGGTCAGGTCAGGACTGTGTGTACAACCAGCCAACTAAAGGAACCTTCAGTATATATACACCTTTCAGCATACATACCCTTCGGCACCTGTTTAAAAAGAGTGTGAGAACCTATGGGTCTTAATAGCGTACAGTGATGTCAATTCTGATTAACATAATAATACTGTACTCTTGTTGATTGACATATATGAGTTAATGCCCCTACATGTCTACTTGCCACTTTTCTCAGCAACAAGATCAGGCACTAATTACGTCTTATTGGGTATCCTGTTCAATGTTGGTCTCTCTTCTTATCTGGTCCTTTTTAAATTGACTTAATGTTCTCATTTGTACAAGGGCAAGTCAGTAAGTAGGTCACAAACTGATATTGAATAGCTAGAATTCACTTGTGGTTTCTAAATGTGTCATTAGGTGGCAGCAGCATGCAGCTTGATTATTACTGTAGGTTGATTACGGCGTGGGCTATCGGTTAAGTGACATGGCTCATAACCCAAAAGGTGCTGGGTTCGATCCCCATCACAGCACCGGCCATTACCCCGGGGAAGCAAACCCTTATATAAAATGCATGCCGAAGTCAGATGCGCTAGGCCGTCAGGCGAAAAATAAAAACTGCAGTGCAACGCACACCACCTTGGGAAATAGAGAAATAAGACGCTAAGGAACCAACTGTGAAGTGTGGCTGGAGTTTCCTGGTCCAGCCGTGCATCATAACCGAACAGAGAGACTTTGCGATTGGGTGGAGGCATGTTTTAGCAGAGACATCCATGTTGCAGATGTTGTCATGCCATCGGATGCCAAGGATACGTCGCAGGTTGTACATGTGGAAGGCCTATGGTCTAAACATGTCATGTTTGAGTAATGTCCAGGTTTCGTAGCCGAAAAGCAAGACTAGGACCACGCAAGCCTGGTAGATGCAGATTTTTGTTTCAAGAGAGATCTTACCGTTACTACATACATGTCAGAGGCCATAACTTAGCTTAACTCAACATCTTTATACTGGTTTAGAAGACTCTGCAGAGTCTGTATACAACCATTTTAATTTACATCACCTTGCTCTAAAAGCTATGCGCATCCAATTTACTCTGAAATGCATTAACTGTCCCTACCTTCACTACCTCCTGTGACAATGCATTCCAAGCATTCACTGCTCTCTGACTAAACAAAATATTTCCGAATATATATCATGCATAGCAAAGGCAGCTAGTCCGATCCACCTTGACATATCGGAAACTCTGCGCCCATCAGATGATAACATGCTGCCGAGATAGATGAATTCTTTGTTGCTCTCCGCATTATAACATTGAGTTTCAATACCCTGAGGTACTGTGTTGGAAATGAGTTTATGAACTTTGGTTCTGGCCCAGGATATATTCAGTTTAGATGAAAATGGCGAAAGTGCTTGTGGTTTTGTGGAGTGGACCACCGAATACCAGCGTGCTGTTTTTGTGGAGTGTGTGCATGCGTGCGTATTCCAGGCGATGGGATTAGTGTATCAATATTGATGGAGATTACTTTGAGAAATAAGGGGAAATGTACGTGCAATAATAATTGGTTCTTAATTTTGTATCTCATTTAGTTTTTCTCATTTAGCCATTTGTGACCTATTTATTGATTTGCCCTTGTATAGTTCTATTGCTGTAACTTAATGATGTTTTTGATCCAACTAAAAGCAAAACAATATATATATGTTTACTTCTATTTATGCAATGCTTGGATTTGTTGACCTTTCTCTGACAAACTATTAAATGAATGAGTGATCTTGTGTATTTAATGATGTGAAAGCATTTGTTGTGAGAAATAACCAAGGTTTTCTTGCATGATCCACATATAATAGAAGTAAACCATTGAAGCATTTTGAAACATGAATGAACTCATATAGAAGATTTCATTATTGCAGAGCATGTGCTTGAAGCTGATAGTGTAGTACAAGAGTTGTCCAACATCAGTCTCAAACTCATACAAAACATACTTCAGAAATTATTTAATTTAATTTAAACCTACTGACTATAGTAAAAACATGAAAATTGACATGGTTTGGACATATGTCACGATTGGTGGGGCTGACCAAGACCGTCCTGCAAGACACTGTGCCTGGGAAGAGTGGGAGAGGAAGACCAAAAAAGAGATGGGAGGACAATATAAAAGAGTGGACGGGAAGGTCTATATCTGAAACTAAAACCCTGGCAAGAAATCGAGACGTATGGCGTGAACTGGTTCGACAAACTGCAATAACTGTGCCTCAACGACTTTCTAAGTTACAGGACTGATGATGATGATGATAATATTTAATTTGGGGTGCACCCGAAGTTGTTTGTGTTGAAGCTCATAACCGAAACGTGCATGTGTTCTTATTTACAAAACTGCAGTGTCATATCCCTATGAGAAGTAACCTATTTAAAAATAAATTTGTGCTGAGGTTGGATGCATAGGGTTGTTGAGTGAAAACCTGCACAGTGAATTAGCTGACAGCAGTCCGTGACTCGTAGTTGGCTGCTTGGTTCACGGTCAGCGAACCAGAACTGACCAAGACACTTTCCTGTCTCCAAGTCGCGGCCTTGGAAATAATCTGCACTAGTCTAGTATAACTAGGAAAACGGAGGGGGATGCAAATCTGGTACCTAACAAATTCAGCTGAAATAAGATGTAGAGTTAAAAAAATTTCGATATCAGAGCCTCACAATGTCCTTTTTTCGAGGCAAACGCCATAGAGGATGACGAAAATACAATGCAATGCTCTCTATCTCCGGAAACACGACGAAGGAGAACAACCAAGAATTATCACTAATACTTTGCATTTAGACCAAAAGCTTCAGTTGAATAAAAAAAAACAATGTTCTGCTGTATGCAATCAGTTTAGAAAACTGAGAATGCAACCAGACCACATTGTTCATGCAACCTTCTACAGGAGAACATCAGGAAGAAAGGCAAGAGGTAGACAGAGAAAAAGGTGATAGTGTAAATGAGACCTGCTACAAAATGGGGGAAAATGTTACTCGGACCATGAGAGACGAAAGACAAATACATACAATGACATTGGGCTACAACTCGATAGAAAGTGAGATGACTAAAACAGAAGAAGCGAAGATCCAAATATGTTCTGTCTGAGTTAGTTTCATATGTTCTAATACTTTCCAAAACTTTCATCTGGGGTAGTGTCATCAGTTTTGACACTGTCCAAAACTGTTTCATCTGAGGTAGTGTCATAACTTTTAACACTGTCCAAAACTGTTTCATCTGGAGTACTGTCATAAGTTTTAACACTGCATCAAAACCTCACAAGAAGTCACTTGTTCTTTGCTTTTACAATAAAGAGCTTTAAAAACCGAAAATGTGTTATAATGTGCCACTTGAGGTTGAAGTAGTTTGATTCCCCTGGTTTAGTTAGTTGAGAGACTCATTAGATTCTGTGATGAATGTTGATGTTTGATATTGTTGTGTATATTGTTACATGATAGTAGTTTTTTGTTGCTGTTTTTGACTGGATTATACAAACACTGAATAACTTTGTAGATCCAGCTGCATGTGGCATGGCGTTTTGCTTTAGTGATGTTTTTCTTTCTGATGTTCGTCATGTGGTGGTTTACATCGAGGCTGGAATGTCTGTGTCTTACGACACAACACATCCGGTTTCATTATGGCATTTGTGTGGCCAGGTTTCTCTTCTCTATTCTAGCCTTTTCATCTTAGCCAGACTACACGAGTGCAGTTTCCAGGGCTGCCACTTGGAGGCGGAATAAGGTCTTGGTCAGGTGGGGTTTGCCGACCCTGATTCAAGCAGCCAGCTATAAGTCGCTGACTGATGTCAGCCCATTCACTGCTGCATGTTCGGCGCTGGTAGTTATTTTTAATGTTTTGATTGGATTGGCCACAATTTATGAATGACTTTGTAGATACTGCTGCCAGTGTTGTGGCTTATTGCCTTAATGACATGATGTGATGATGGTGACGATGGTGGTGTTAAGGATGATGTCATTTGTACGTGTGATTTAACTTTCTCCCTATCCCCCTCTTGCCAGCTGTTTCAGGATAAACTTTTTAAGCCATATCCTTGACCAGAACACTCTTCCATCACCTCTCTGTGCTAACTCCCTCTTATCCACTCTCACTGACCTTACCTCTGTCAACCCTCCTTCCCATCTCCTATATCCTTATCTCATCTTCCCTCTTTATTCAGATCTCTTATTTCTGTCCTCCATCCTCACAATCTCCTGTCTTCTCTTTTATATATTCTCCATACCTTTCTTGTGTGAAGCTGAGACGCAACCTTAAAAAATGGCAAATTTTGTGTCCAATTAGTTTCTCCAAGGTTTTTGCCGACCGGTGACTGAGGGCTCGTGGTCTAGCAACAGTCCACCAACCACCACTTTGGGAAGTATTGTCCTGCAATGTTTATAGAACCAATATTGTATTAAGGTTGTGAATCTTGTACAATATATAAACAAAGTAAAGTTGAAATATGGTTCTCATGAAGAATGTTTTGCATACAAATGGACAGCTGAGAAATCAAATGAGAATTTATTTCAACAGTGAGGTATTAAAAGACCATTTCTAACTAAAACTGATATGACAGACAAAATTTAATAGACACATTCCATGAAAACATTTTGACAATTAAAGACATTGAGGGCAATAGAGGCTGATGAATAGTGAAAGAAGTTATGGAGTAACATGACAAGATGACTGGGAAAACAAAGACAATCTCAAGTTATGAAAGGTTTTGAAAAGATCGATGTGTAACTCTGCAAGATTGGAAATGATATTGATGGAAGAAGTTAGTCATCAGCCTTTTTACAATTTGTTCCTAGCAAAGAAAGAAAAGGAAGATAAAGAACGAAAAGGAGAAACGATAACAATGGTTGTAACTGGATTTAAATACGACTAAATTTGGAAGGCAGAAAGAAAAAAAACAGATGGTATTTTTTTTATTTTTTTTATTTTTTATTTTTTTGGGCAATCGCCTAATTTCTCTTATTTTTTTAAGGCGGTGTGCGCTGCACTATGTTTTTATTTTGTGCCTGTCAACCCAGTACATCTGACTTCTAAGGGTTTGCTCCCCTGGGGTAATGGACGGCGCTGAGTCTGAGGAACGAACCCAGCATCTTCAGATTGTGAGCAGTGTCACTTAACCACTATCTCACACCGTCCCCACGATGCTAGCAGTAATGTCCAGGAAGTTAATTAATGTGATTATCAATCAATCAATCAATCACCTTCTTTACCCACAGTGGAACATAGACCCTCATCAGACACAGCACGCCTTTCTGACTTCTGCCAACACCCCCTGTTGGTCCCACGTCTGACCAGCGTCATCAATGTTTGCAGTTATTTCCCTTCTCCAAGTGTGCCTGGGCCTCCCTATACTTCTCTTGCCCTTTCATCTCATCTCATCTCATCTGTCCTGTAAACTAGGTGATCGTACAGGCATCACATCTCAGCACATCAATGAATTGTCTGTCACCATCGTACTCTATCCCTTGTGTGTGTTGTGGTTTCAATTACTGTCGTACTCGTCCACGTGCAAAAGTCACATATCCAGTGTATCTCAGGGCGATCTTTCCTTCTCTTGTCAGAAACTGTGCCTCAGAGTATGACACTGGGCAAACCAAGAAAACATATCACATGTCCATACCAACATAACTTTCCGGATACGATCGGACAGAATTGTGTACACTGACATTTGTGATGAGGTCTATATGATATTCCAAGGATCTTTCTGAACTACCTCATCTGCATGGCTTGGAATTCCTGCTGTTGTTCTTCTTTGTCGTTCGTTCTCAAACTCCCGCCACCAAGTCCTATAAAGGACTTTGCAAGTAGCAGGATGTAGTCTGGAGAACAGAATGTTGTAGTATACAGTTTGACTGCATTATTTGCACCTTTCGATCTGACATCCAACTTCAGCAGTCATTTTTGGGTGCCGGGTTAGTCTTCCCTCTTCGATTCCTTCTCCTTAGCCAGTCTGCTCTGTTGTCCAGGATCACCGCATGACGGTGTAGAAGGATCTTGGCAGCTCTGGTTTTGCTGGCCCTGATGCTTGCACACAGTTTTGGGTCTCTGATGACCTGCAGCTCATGCAGAGTTTTGCTGGCCCTGATGCTAGCACACAGTTTTGGGTCTCTGACCTGCAGCTCATGCAGAGTTTTGCTGGCCCTGATGCTAGCACACAGTTTTGGGTCTCTGACCTGCAGCTCATGCAGAGTTTAGCTGGCCCTGATGCTAGCACACAGTTTTGGGTCTCTGACCTGCAGCTCATGCAGAGTTTTGCTGGCCCTGATGCTAGCACACAGTTTTGGGTCTCTGACCTGCAGCTCATGCAGAGTTTAGCTGGCCCTGATGCTAGCACACAGTTTTGGGTCTCTGACCAGCAGCTCATGCAGAGTTTAGTTGGCCCTGATGCTAGCACACAGTTTTGGGTCTCTGACCTGCAGCTCATGCAGAGTTTTGCTGGCTAGCACACAGTTTTGGGTCTCTGACCTGCATCTCATGCAGAGTTTTGCTGGCCCTGATGCTAGCACACAGGTTTGGGTCTCTGACCTGCAGCTCATGCAGAGTTTTGCTGGCCCTGATGCTAGCACACAGTTTTGGGTCTCTGACCTGCATCTCATGCAGAGTTTTGCTGGCCCTGATGCTAGCACACAGGTTTGGGTCTCTGACCTGCAGCTCATGCAGAGTTTTGCTGGCCCTGATGCTAGCACACAGTTTTGGGTCTCTGACCTGCAGCTCATGCAGAGTTTTGCTGGCCCTGATGCTAGCACACAGGTTTGGGTCTCTGACCTGCAGCTCATGCAGAGTTTAGCTGGCCTTGATGTTAGCACACAGTTTTGGGTCTCTGACCAGCAGCTCATGCAGAGTTTAGCTGGCCCTGATGCTAGCACACAGTTTTGGGTCTCTGACCTGCAGCTCATGCAGAGTTTTGCTGGCTAGCACACAGTTTTGGGTCTCTGACCTGCAGCTCATGCAGAGTTTTGCTGGCCCTGATGCTAGCACACAGGTTTGGGTCTCTGACCTGCAGCTCATGCAGAGTTTTGCTGGCCCTGATGCTAGCACACAGTTTTGGGTCTCTGACCTGCAGCTCATGCAAAGTTTTGCTGGCCCTGATGCTAGCACACAGTTTTGGGTCTCTGACCTGCAGCTCATGCAGAGTTTTGCTGGCCCTGATGCTAGCACACAGTTTTGGGTCTCTGACCTGCAGCTCATGCAGAGTTTTGCTGGCCCTGATGCTAGCACACAGTTTTGGGTCTCTGACCTGCAGCTCATGCAGAGTTTTGCTGGCCCTGATGCTAGCACACAGTTTTGGGTCTCTGACCTGCAGCTCATGCAGAGTTTTGCTGGCCCTGATGCTAGCACACAGTTTTGGGTCTCTGACCTGCAGCTCATGCAGAGTTTAGTTGGCCCTGATGCTAGCACACAGTTTTGGGTCTCTGACCTGCAGCTCATGCAGAGTTTTGCTGGCCCTGATGCTAGCACACAGTTTTGGGTCTCTGACCTGCAGCTCATGCAGAGTTTTGCTGGCCCTGATGCTAGCACACAGTTTTGGGTCTCTGACCTGCAGCTCATGCAGAGTTTAGCTGGCCCTGATGCTAGCACACAGTTTTGGGTCTCTGACCTGCAGCTCATGCAGAATTCTCGTTCCAATTCCCATTGGGTTCCAGAAAAGAGACTGACGGGTAACGCTGTATGGTGTTTTGTTTAATGTATGTTCCAGCCACCTCCACCTCATCTGTATTATGTCCTCTGACACTGGGATATGGTCTATTGGTTCCAGAAGCTCTACATTAGTAACCCTGTCAGATGCTCTGGCCGTAGTCACAGCACTAAAAAGCCAGAAAAATACTGAACTTAATGATTTAAGAGCAGTACTCTGTCAACTATGCCAGCAGTCCGCACCAAAAAGAGTAGTGGTACAGTGGGTTCCATCCCACTGTAACATCCAAGGCAACGAGGAGGCAGACAGACTGGCAAAAGAAGGTGCAAAACTACCACAACCAGATACTAGTATGACATACGAAGAGTCAAAACGGCTTATTAGAGCTAGATACATGACCAAATGGGAAACCGAACATACTGGCTACACCAAAAACGATGAACAGAAGAGAGCAGGTCGTGGTCTTCAGACTTCGCACTGGCCACAATAGACTGAGGTACCACCTATTCAACAAATTGAAGATAGGTGGCACCGACGAATGCCCGTGTGGTACCGGGAAAATGACCGCTGAGCATTTGCTGCAAAACTGCCCGACATACGAGGATCAGAGAGAGCAGATGTGGCCATCACCAGTGGCAACACTAGACAAGCTCTATGGCAGTGTCAACAGCCTCAGGATGACCGCTGCCTTTTTCGAAAAAATAATGGTTACTGTCTGACTGTAAGAGTGAAGAAGAAGAAGAAGAAGTAACCCTGTCATACCAATGCAGTACAAGCATTTTGCACCAACATTTATTAATTAAAGACTGCTTTTATAGAACCAGCTTTCGTCATGTGCCACACTTCCAACACCATATAGTATAATGAAGTTATAGTAAAGTTAATTTGGTGCATGGTGGTCCTATGTGAAAATGAGTCAATGATCATAATTTACTGACAGTGCCGCGCCACCATTGTCTGTTGTAAAAATAGGTCAGTGATTAAAATTGAATGATATTGATACCATCATGGTCCTATGTAAAAATGTCCTTGATCATTATTTACTGATATTGATACCATAATGTTCCTATGTAAAAATGAATCCTTGATCATAATTTACTAACATGGATGCCACCACCTGTGCAATATCTGAGGATTATGACCTGTTGAGCAGGTTTTCTTTTTTCTTCGTAGGTTTGACACTTCTGCAGCAGATGCTCAGTGGTCATTTTGTAATGACTACATTTACACTTGACAGTACTCCCAATCTTTAGTAGATGGTATCTTAACTTGCTGTGACCTGTGTAAAGCTTGAATCAATGCTCAGAATTATTCTTCACTTAAGCAATTAGTTATTAATATCCATCAACTATTCTATTGCTATTAAATTTGTAAAACGCTATTAAAAATAATCCAAGTAAGTACGTGCTAATATAGAAAAAATAGTTTCAATATTAATTGTATGTTATTAAGAATGCATTTTTTTGAGTCAGATAATCTGGGAAAGGGAGGGGAAGGATATTCTGTCATGGGGGAAAAGAGGGAGGGGGGGGGGCACTGATATTCTGACATGGTGAATAGGGGGGTGGGGGGCGTTTTTTGGGAAATGGAGGAAATGACATTCTGGCATATGTTGAAAAGGGGGTAATGACTCTCTGACATGGTGAAAAGATTGAAATGACATTCTGACATGGTGAAAAGAGGGAAATTACATTCTGGCATGTGGAAAGGGAATTTGACATTCTGGTATGGTGAAAAGTGGGGGGAATAGCATATGGTGAAAAAGAGAATTTACATTCTGGCGTATGGTGAAAAGAGGAAAATAACATTCTGTCATGTTGAAAATAGGGAAATGACATTCTGGCATGTGGTGAAAAGAGGGAAATTACATTCTGGCATATGGTGAAAAGATGGAAATTACATTCTGGCGTATGGTGAAAAGATGGAAATTACATTCTGGCATATGGTGAAAAGATGGAAATTACATTCTGGCGTATGGTGAAAAGAGGAAAATGACATTCTGGCATCTGATGAGAAGAGGGAACTGGCATATGGTGTAAGAGGGATCTGACATTGTGAAAAGGAGGGCAATGACACTCTAACATATAGTGAAAAGAGGGAAATGACATTCTGACATATGGAAAGGGGGAAATGATATTCTAGCATGTGGAAGGGGGAAAATTACATTCTTACATAGTGAAAAGGGGGAAAAATGACATTCTGGGATAAGGTGAAAATGGGACAATAACGTTCTGAGATAAGTGTAAATGACATTCTGAGACAAGGTGAAAAGGGGGACAATGCCATTCTGAGATAGGTGAAAAGAAAACAATGACATTCTGAGATGAGGAAAAATGACATTCTGAGATAAGGTGAAAAGGGGCACAATGACATTCTGAGATAAGGTGAAAAGAGAGAAAATGTCTTTCTGACATAAAGTGAAAAGGCTGACTGACATTATGAGATAAGGTGAAAAGGGGGACAATGACATTCTGAGATAAGGTGAAAAGAGAAAATGTCTTTCTGAGATAAGGTGAAAAGAGAAAATGTCTTTCTGAGATAAGGTGAAAAGGGGCACAATGACATTCTGAGATAAGGTGAAAAGAGAAAATGTCTTTCTGAGATAAGGTGAAAAGAGAAAATGTCTTTCTGAGATAAGGTGAAAAGAGAAAATGTCTTTCTGAGATAAGGTGAAAAGGGGTACAATGACATTCTGAGATAAGGTGAAAAGGGGTACAATGACATGAGATAAGGTGAAAAGGGGCACAATGACATGAGATAAGGTGAAAAGGGGTACAATGACATTCTGAGATAAGGTGAAAAGGGGCACAATGACATGAGATAAGGTGAAAAGGGGTACAATGACATGAGATAAGGTGAAAAGGGGTACAATGACATGAGATAAGGTGAAAAGGGGTACAATGACATGAGATAAGGTGAAAAGGGGTACAATGACATGAGATAAGGTGAAAAGGGGTACAATGACATGAGATAAGGTGAAAAGGGGTACAATGACATTCTGAGATAAGGTGAAAAGGGGCACAATGACATGAGATAAGGTGAAAAGGGGTACAATGACATGAGATAAGGTGAAAAGGGGTACAATGACATTCTGAGATAAGGTGAAAAGGGGCACAATGACATTCTGAGATAAGGTGAAAAGGGGCACAATGACATGAGATAAGGTGAAAAGGGGTACAATGACATGAGATAAGGTGAAAAGGGGCACAATGACATGAGATAAGGTGAAAAGGGGCACAATGACATGAGATAAGGTGAAAAGGGGTACAATGACATTCTGAGATAAGGTGAAAAGGGGCACAATGACATTCTGAGATAAGGTGAAAAGAGAAAATGTCTTTCTGAGATAAGGTGAAAAGGGGGACAATGACATTCTGAGATAAGGGAGAAAATGGCATTCTGAGATAAGGTGAAATGGATAAATAACAGGTTGAATAGCTCTGACATAGAATATGTGTTCAGTAACTTGAGCTGTGTGAGCTGAGTGACTCTTTCATTGATTGTCAGGTGTTGCAATACTACTCCAATGTACATTTCCTATTTGTTGGTAATATCATATAGCTTGCCCAAACATTCAGTGAAACCCATGTGATATGTATTCAAATGTAATGGTTCACTGTTAAATTACTGTGAAGATTTGCACGTAATAAATTGTTTTTGGTTTTCTTTTTCAAATTAATTAAGTAGTTTTTGTATCTTTTTCTTATTTACTTTTCTTCGGCGTTCATCATGAAAAGGGCAGTTGTATAGTTTTAGATATCTGATTAGGTTAGTGGTAGAAACCTCGCAGTATTACTATTATTATTGTAGTTTGCAGCAAGGCTGCACGTTTTAGGCTCCACACAGCCGATTTCAGCATAGTATTTTTGGGACTGGGTTTACCTTCTGTTTTTTACCCCAAATCTGTTACCCAGGCTGCATGATTGCAGTCTGTTTCCAGGGTTTTGGTCAGTTATGGATCACTGACACTGATGCAAGCAACCAGCTATGAGTCGCTGGCTGCTTTCAGCGCATTCATACCTTGTCTTTTTCTTACGAGTAATGAACTTGATTTGTTAACAGATGCCTACAAAGGGTGCAGGACATGGTGGAAAATGAAGACATGGGGAAAGTAGCCAACAACAGCCACTGGAACAACAAATTAAGTGAAGAAAATTAGACTAGATAGGACATACACAGAGGATGACACCATCCAACATAGCCAGACATGCTCTCGCGTGGAATCATCAAGGGAAGAGAAAGAAAAGTAAACCTAAACATACACAGAGAAGAGAGTGTAAAAGGGAGGCACAAAGAGCAGGCCAGTGAGATGTGGTTTACAGCATGTAGACTGAGATAAGCCACATGCTTTGATTGATTGAACATTATTAGGATGGCATATGCTTTATCAAGGAATGTTTCCCCTGTGTACAAATATCCTGTTGACACATTTATTTAGAGGAAACATTTGTCAGAGTGATATCCAGAACAGCTTCTGTGAGTGACAAATATGACCACTGTCACACTGTGAGGAGGACTAGTATTGGTGACTAAGATTAACAATGTGCATGAGTGAGAGAAAGAGAGTGAGTGAGAGAGAGAGAGAGATACACACACATACACACACACAGATGAGGATGTATTGGCATCCAAACACACAAAAGAATATAAAAATGGGGGCGATCAGGTACACTTGTCTTTACTGTATGGCAAAGAAACATGGACAATGAATAAAGTTTAAGAGAACTGATCCCTTTTGTAATGTGAATACTGGGGCACATTTCAAGGAAATCTTGGAGAAATTAGAGGTGGAAAGAGAATTGAACAAAACCAGGGTGAACATTTTAGGTATTTTGAATACATATAAAGACATAAGATCTTGCTGAAAACATTACTAGAAGGAACGGTTGCGGGCAGAGGTAAATAATGCCATAAGTGGGAGGATAACAGAGGATGATGGACTAAGAAAAGACTGGCAGATTGTACCATTAAGGCTTAGTTGAACCGAAGAGAGCAGGTCGTTGTCTTCAGACTTCGCACTGGCCACAATAGACTGAGGTACCACCAATTCAACAAATTGAAGATAGGTGGTACCGACGAATGCTCGTGCGGTACTGGTAAAATGACCGCTGAACATCTGCTGCAGAACTGCCCGACATACGAGGATCAGAGAGAGCAGATGTGGCCATCACCAGTGGAACTGCAAGACAAGCTCTATGGCAGTGGCGACAGCCTCAGGATGACCGCCACTTTTTTCGAAAAAATAATGGTTACTGTCTGACTGCGTACGAAGAAGAAGAAGAAGTACCATTAAGGCTTGAGATGTTGGAAATCCATTGCAGCCGACCTTCGCTGTGGAGATGGCATCTGAACAGAACTGGTTGATTTGTATATAAGGCTAGCAAATTCAACTTGGTAAAAAAAAAACTGCTACAGAAACCACAAGTGCCAGTGCACACAAAGTACTTTGGCACTGGCTTCTGTAAGGTTTTAGCTACATTGGTGGAGTAGAAGAAATAGAAACATATCAAACATTAGAAAAGACAGTACTTTGGACTGAACCCAAGTCCTCCATTGGATGAATGCGATCATTACCACCACACAGTTTTATATTTACTCACTTTCGAGTAGTTTCCCCTAGTTTGATTGCTTCTCTTGATAGAAATACTGGACATAATGTCAAGAATTGTTGGATTCTCCCATGTAGAATCATATCTACAGATAGTAATACTACACATAGTGTCAGAAACTGCTGTAGTCTTCCGTGTTTATATAGTACTGTAATACTATACGATAACACAAACAGTCCTGATTTTTCTTACACACTGTAGACGACTTTTTTCCGCTTAGATTGGTCTTCAGAGTCAAATTCGTTGTCATCATGAACTGAAGTCACATCCGTTTTTTCCAAAGCACAACTTACTATCATCTGACAAGACGGAAAGAGACAATGATAAGTAATGTACTTAAAGTGCGCGTTTATTCAAGAAAAAAAATTTTTTGTATATATTTACTTTTCTTGTGCCCTAACACGTTCTCTGTTCTGCAACTGTTTTATTTATTGTATTTCATCAGCCGAAGAAAAGTTTTGACAAAAATATCATTATTACCTGCAATGTTGTTGGAGTACTCGGTCATCAGTTTTAACATACAACTTTCCAAAAATAGGAAAGATTGGTACCCAAAGTTGAAAGAATAGGTCCCACTGTAACTTTCAATGCATGTTGTTAAACACAAATTCGTCCGAATGAGTTATCTTTCAATGGGAGCTAACAACGAATATTTAACATTGCCCAGTCTGCCATTGTTAGGTCCCTTGTTAAAACATATCTGGAACTAAATCCTATTTTTGATTTATCTTTTGGTTATTTGACTGACAAAATATATTTAGAAGTTTTTTAGCGTTTGACTCTGACTGGCAAACATTCGGTCAAACATTCTTTGAGAATTAGGATATCGAATTCTGTGTCAGTTTGCTCACGTCGTGGCCTGCTATCAATAGTTATATATTATGTAAAATAACTGGGATGTCAAATCTGTGCTGCGAGGGAGAAGGTGGACTAATGGTGCTATCAACTTTTGGCCAGAGGGCAATGATGTCGATTCAAAACAAGAGGTATATGCAGCTGGCCCTGACGTTAACTTTTGCACCCATTGAATATGGATAACGTGAACACAATGAAAGCAATCAACGACCGTCTGTTAGTTGAAGGAATTGTGAATTTTGTGTCAGCCATCCGGAAAAGTTTGGAATCAAACTTAGGTCAATTAGTGACGGATTAGTGGCTTGTACAGCCAGCGAACTACAGGAACCAATGAAATCCAGACGGATTGCTATTGGAAGGGACATGATTGACTGGTTGTCCGTAATGTATTACTGTCGGTTTAAAGTAAAGTATCCCATAGCATTACTGCCGTAGGGGTGTGAGGTGTTAGCGATCTCACATTTCAAAGGCTCGGCTATATGAGGGCGGTAGCCATCTCCTCTCCCTCGCCGTTTTTACTTCCCGGACTGAACCGGTACCTATTTAAGGCTGGGTCGACCCGGGAGCCATTGCGGTCTGAATAAACATTACCGCCTCAACTGGGGAATGAACCCAGGACCACTCAGAAGCGAAGCCAGCGCGCTAACCACTGCTTAACATAAATCATCACACATCCATCTTTCTCTCCGTGCATCATCCGCTCTACCAACAATCAAATAAAGAAAAGGACACAGGACACGTTTAACCTTCATTTCTTGTCGTTTATTTCCGTTTCCGCATGGTCTTGCATGAGTTACCTTGATTCGATTTTGTGCCAGAACTGGGACGTTCGTCTTTTTACACCTCGTGTTTAACAATGGGTTATGTAAATCTGATGCAGTGACAACAATTTACGAGATTTATTATTTCACTATTTATAAACATTACAATAACAATATATTGTCTCATACAAACACATACACACACAATTTGGTGACATTTGTTTTTAGATGTCAATCAAATATTGACAAAATGCCATTGTTGAAATTTATAATTTAATGTGTCTTCCTAATCTCTTTCTCTCTCTGTCTCGTGTGTTCATTCTCATATAACTTCCTATCTTCAGTGCTCCCTGATTATCTTAGGGGCAGTCTCTTTACCAGCTGCTGTAAATAAGCTTCAGCTCAGTTCATCCCGTGACCTCTTGAAATCGTTGGGGCACCTCCACAATTCCGCGCCATTCATCTGTCTGCGGTTGATTTGTGTGCCTCGTGTCGTAGGTTAGTCCATTCGTGGATGTTGTCTACCCAACGTTTTCTCGAACATCCACGCCTTGACTTGCCTCGTACTGTGTCCTGTAGTATCATATTTGCAAGGCCCTTGAACTTCGAGACATGGCCATACCACAATAATAAGCTTACAGCTGGAAATACCACTAACCAATAAGTTGGGGATACTGTTAGATAGTGCGTACAATGTTATGTGTTTGTAATCGTTACGGTACTAATATAGATATATACGAATACAATGTCCCCAACAGGAGTATGGGTACTGATACAGTTATCAAGGCTTTGGTGTGGGGTCGAAGATGCGACACATCGAACGAGTAACATCAGCTAGTGACTCGTATTTGGCTGTTTGTATCAGGACCAGAAAACCACAGCTGACCAAGACCCAAATTCGCCTCCGAGCGGCGGTTCTAGTGTATCCTGGCTAACAGAATAGAGCTACGAGAATAGAGATCGCAGTGGGAAGACAAACCCGGTGGCCTAGGCATTATGAACTTCAATCTCAACGTAACCTAACTTCTTTATACTGGTTTAGAAGACTGCAGAGTCTGTAAACAACCAGTTTCTTGGAGGGTGGTTAACCGACGTGGAGGCTATCTTAATAGCCTCAAACGCTAGAGCAAAGTAGATCAACAACCTGTTAGGCGCCATCTTAGCAAACCACCTAACCATGGCCGGTGTTAACGTACCAGCTTCTAATCACGTTGCGCTCAGTTTAACAGCCCGTGTATGTTCATGGTTTGACGGCTGCTTCCAGTCACCTCACCTGAAAATGGGTACCTGACGAAGTCTGGAAAATGTTGGATCCGCCTGCTGGAGATACGAATTGCGTGCTCAGTCGTCGGCACTGTCAGCCGTTAAAGGTAGGGAGCAAATATGGGTTCAGCCAGGTGTCAGGAAGTCGGTTATATGAATAATTTTCCTTTTTTTTCCAAGTCGTAAGTACGTGAAGAGCAAACTAGGAAGCCTCAATACTTGGTGGGCTGGCTTGTATGAATGAATCTTTTGTCTGGCCATGGTCGGGTTTAGGACAATAACAGAACTCGTGTACTGGTATCGAAAGCCCCAACAGTCGGGATATGAATCATCAATGTACAGACAGCAGGAGATTACAATCAACAGTAAGTTGAACAGGGGACAGAGCTTGCTAAATTGGATTGAGGTGAATGATTGTATTCGTCTCTATAATCCAAATACAACTTGAGTTGCCTCATCCAGAAAAACAAAACACGATTGATGATGACGTCATATGGCTTGCGATTTGCAACTAACTCTGCTTAACAAAACACACAATCAGCATATGGCTGTTTGTTTGCACAATACCAACCTAATGATATATTCTCCATTTATCTTATATGTATAATCGCATCAGGGATTGTGTTATCCTTTCAGATCGTATGTTAAATATTCATACTAATTCAATCGTTCTTCTTCACGAATCCTTGAGGGAAAGTCAATTAATTATTCTCCGTTGTATTTCCCATACCATTTTTAGGTTGGTGTTTCTAGAACTTTCTTTCAAACTAAGTAGGGCTTCCGATATCGCCAGCTTGGGCAATGTCAAGTGTTGGGAAACATGTTCCCAAGTGGATTATGATATAATGGAGAGGGAGGCGGAGGTGGTAGGGACACGCATTAAGGATAACACAGAACAGCGTTAGCCTTTCATGGACCCCTAAGGGCAACATGAGTCGAGGGCGACCAAGGTACAATTTGGAGAATGAAGATATCAGTAAGCAAAGCAGGAAGCTTGACGCGTGTTAGTGGAGAGCCTATGCTCATCTGAACGTGATAAAGGCAATTGATGATGATTTACATGCATGTCTACATACACACACTGTTATCCGAGTTGTCTACCAGGGTTTTTGTGTATGACAAGGACAATAAATGCACCACTGCCCAACAGACAGCGTAAGAGGCGACCAACTGTGTGACATGGCATAACACCGGCCATGGTTAGGTGGTTTGTTAAGAGCAGCATAGATGGCGCATAACTAACTGCGCGCCTACTAAGCTCTAGTGTTTGAGTCTATTAAGATGGACTCGCACATCGGTTTACCACCCTCCAAGAAACAGGTTGTATACAGACTGCAGTTTCCTAAACCAGTATATAGACGTCAAGTTAAGTTTACCCATAGTTCCTATTTGCTGTACTTAAACAAGAATACCAGTTTCTGAAAGGCGACAGACATGCTCGGAAACATTTCATGATCGCCAACGTGCAGATTGGAGATTTTACTGGGGATATCTCATGGCGGTCGGTTGTGTAGTTACTTTTAAAAGTGTGAGTTGTGGTTTTGAGTAGGTCAACTCGAGGCAAGGTAGAAACATGAAAGATGAACACATCGTTGAAGAGTTGAATTGAGACCTTTGAAAATGTTGATATATTGAAGAGTAGGTCGAATCTCGAGGAAAGACAGGAACATGAATACGAAAGTCTGGTAGAAATTATAGATGCAAAGTGAATTTATGAACGAAATCCGACAGTTACAATATTTTCAGTCAATAAATCACAATATGCTGACCTAATCCAGCGACTGGCTGTTTGCATCAGGTGCAGCGAACCACAGCTGACCAAGACTCTATTCCGCCTCCAAGTCGCGGCCCTAGAAACAGACTGCACAAGTCACTAGCGTAGCCTGGCTTAGGATCGGGATCACAGGGGGAAGGCAAACATAGTAAGTGCAGATATCGTAGCCTCGCTGTAAACTACGACACAACGCCTTTTTCACGACGAACGCTGAAGAAAAAGAAACATCATCAACGCAGATCTTTGGAGATCCATTGCTGCCGACTTTTGATGTGTAGATGGCAACTGGAATGGACTGAAGTTGGTGAGGTAACGTACTACAGTAAAAGGAAACTGTGTATTAACATCGCTCCTACTTTTACAGTGAACAATAAATTTTCCTTATCAGAGGTGACACGAGAGCTGTATTTTTAATACTTGAACTTGATGGCTGTTCCGGTGTGCCAAGAGGAGACGCCAATTACATGTAGGATTAAAGTGGAAGGAAGCATGGTAAAACAAATGACAGCACATTCATATACCCAGATATCTTCATGAGAGCGAACATGTTTCAAAAAGACAGTAAATAAAGTTGTACTAACTAAACATACTTCTATTAAACATATATATACATACCAGTAAACATGTTCCTGGCAATGGACATGTTCAGTTCAGTTCAAGTGCCATTTCCGCATCGAAGATTGGCTGCAATGAATATCCGGTTTACTCTATCCCTTGCCGTAATGGTATAATCTGAGAGGCTTTTTTCCCAGTCCATCTCCTGATATTATTCACTCACTTATAACATTGTTTGCCTCTTTGACGACTGCTTTCCACCCTACCCTCTAGTATAATCTTCAACAAGGAGGTGTGTCATGTTATATGGCCAAAATATCCTAACTGTCTAACCTTAATTTCGGTCATTCATTCTCTTTTCACTCCACCACTTTTTCAATACCCCGCGTTTGTTTTCTTCTCTTTCCAAGAAATGCGACCCAATCTTCTATATACCCCTATTTCGAAGGCTTCAATACTCTGGTCCAACTTGTTATTCAATGTCCATGTTTCTGTGCCATAAAGTAGTAACAAGTATACATAACATCTGACAATTCCCATTATCAATGTATTGTTTACTTGTTTTGATGTCAGTATGTGTCGCATGTTGCTGAATACCATCTTGGCCATACCTATTCTCTTTCTGATTTCTTTTTCACAGCTGCCATCTTCCGTTTTTATATGACCTAGATAGGAGAAACGCTATACATGTTCAAGTAGTTGATCTTTTATTGTTATCTGCGTACATGGTTTCTTGTCACTTTTCCCAAGTATCAGAATCTTTGTTTTATTTATGTTTATGTCTAATCCAAACTCTTGACTTTTTTGTATATTGTTGTCACAAGCTCCTGCAATTCTTGCTCACTTTCTGCCTTCAAAAAGTTACCATCCGCATATGTAAGGTTATGCATTGCTACTCTTCCAATCACAAATCCTTGCATCCGCACAATATGTTTACATACTTGTTATGTGTTTATATTAAAAAGACAAGTGGATAATAGACATCCTTGTTTCACTCCTCCTTTTACATCTATACTTGGACAGCATATCTTTCTCGATTTTACTGTAGCAGTTTGATCCCAGTACAGATTACGGAGCAGTCTTATCTTATCACTTATGTCTTTTCAATCTAGACCTGTTGTTGTTGTTGCTTAGATGTTTGGCTCACTAGTTTCTACTGGCGGAGGCGCGCCATTTTCCACCCCAGACCGTAGTCCATTGGGCGATATCAGGATGCATAAACCAGTGCTTGGATGCATGTGTGCGTCTGTATGTACCTATGCTAGGTTTGTGCGCCCTCAGAAGCTAGCCCAACCAAAGTGCAATGGAAGGGCTTTACCACGAGGGCGCGTGTGAAAGTTGTGCAAGAGTGTGACTGTAGGACAGTCAAATGAAACAGAGTGAGGGAAGAAGAGAGAGAAGGGGAAGAGTGGCCCCCAGGGTGAGCAGAGTGGGTCCTGTACCATCTAGACCTATGTCTTGTAAACATTTATGTTGCCATAGCTATGAGAACAAGTTTGAATTCAATGGATAATCAACGAGGTTATATGAATATTTTCTTCTTCTTCTTCTGGTATGTTCTTCATGAAAAGCCCGTTTTGTTACGTTGTTTTGTAGTTTACACCGAGACCGCAATATCTGCGCGTTTCGGCTCGACACATCCGGTTACAGCACGGACTTTTGGGCACTGATTTATCTACCCTGTTCAATCCCTATTCGCTCAGTCTGGCTGTATGTATGGATGGAGTATGTTTCCAAGGCTGCCACTTGGAGGCCGAATATGGATGTCAATTGTAGCAAATGAATAAACCAAAACATAGAACAATTGTAGCAACACAAACGATTAGGATAAAAAGTAAACTACGCACCACATGAGTCTCTGAGACATACATTATTTTCACATTCCTTCCCGTAACCTAGGAGATCGACGAGACGTCGCATCTCTGGAGATATGGACTGTCTGTTCCCACCGCAGTCTGTTTGTCAGTCGTCAGGTCAGTGTTGCTGTCTCTTCCATACTTTTCTATCAATCTGTTCTCAACATTATATTCCAGCGTATCACGGTTATTCCTCTCTTTCTTGTTGGAGATGTTCCTTCAAGTATAACTGAGTAATTAATTTGATTTTGACAAAAGCAGTACCAATGGAAGCGTATTTGTACACGTCTGTACACTGTGCTCCATTCCATATCATCATACGTTAACCCTTTCCAGTCCGGACTCATTTTTTTAGATTTGTGTCTTACAGTTCAAGTCAAGTGTTTGTATTTCAAAAAGGTTTTACAAAATAACATAAATTAATATTTGAAATATAATCCCAGTACGCTATTTAATGGAAATGTATCCATTACTTGAATGTTCTGTTTGATTCAGCAGTAAACGTGCATGTTGCATCGTCCATCACGATATACAGAAAGAAGTAATGTTTGCATTAACTTAATCTTCGATTTTTGTGCGATATTTATTATCTTTATTATGCACCAACGTCTATTCACTCAACCTATCACCATCGCGACCGAGAAGGAAACACGGCAAGGAGACCCTATCTCGCCGAACCTATTCTCTGTTTGCCTGGATCGACAATGAGGACTTGCGATTGGAACAACTGCGGCATCCAGCCCTATGAAAGATGACTAAACCACCTCAGATTCGCAGACGACATCGTCCTCATCACAGAGACGCGTATGGAAGCGACAGAGATGCTGAGGTCAATTGAAACTGAAGACATGAAAGCAGGTCGAGCTATTAACCTATGGAAAACCAGACCATTTCAAAACACCGCTGGGCAGGTCTTATAGCTAGACGACAAGACGACAGATGGAGTACTATAATCACCATGTGGTACTCGCGCGACAAAAAGAGACTTCGAGGACGGCCCCCAACTCGCTGGCGAGATTCACTAGACAAGCACAACATCCACGACCCCACAACAAACAGACTACTATCCCACTGGACGACACGCGCCCGCGACAGAACCGACTGGAACCTGAGTTGGGACCCGCTAAAGGGTGACCATCCCTTGACGAGAAACTGGTCGAACTAAGACCAAGATTTATTATCTTTCCATAGAGACATCAGCGTTGCGAGCATTTTTGTATTTGATGTCTTTGTTTCTACATCTGTCTTTGTTCAATTTTCTCCAATGACAGGTCTACGATATTTCAGCTGTTTTATTGTCTCCAATTGGTAGGTGTAAGATATTTCAGCTGTTTATTGTCTCCAATTGGTAGGTCTAAGATATTTCAGCGGTTTTACTGCCTCCAATGACAGGTCTAACGTATTTCAGCTGTTTTACTGGCTCAAATAACAGGTCTAAAGTATTTCAGCTGTTTTACTGTCTCCAATGACATGTCTAAAGTATTTCAGCTGTTTTACTGTTTCCAATGACAGGTCTAAAGTATTTCAGCTGTCTTACTGTCTCCAATGACATGTCTAAAGTATTTCAGCTGTTTTACTGTCTCCAATGACAGGTCTAAGGTATTTCAGCTGTTTTACTGTGTGTGTTTTTGCAGTAGTGGATTCTGCAGCTATTTGTTCTACACGATGAGATCGCTAGCGCCATGCACAACTCTACTTAGTGGCCTGTTGCGACATACATGGATGTGCAATGGTCCTAGTTTATCTTCTCCACTAAGGTGCTCTGGGATCCACCAACAACAAAAGCTTATTTATATTAAATTATAAAAAAAATGGGAAATGCATTTTGTACTCACATTTTTAAAACGTGGTGACAACATGAAAGGTACAGGGCGAGATAGGCCAAGGAAGACATACAAGAAAGACATTTGATGGTATGATAAACTGGATGGAAAAACAAAAGAAATCTGAAATTATGGAATGTTCTAAGAGCAGATAGTTGATGATTGACTCGTCTGCAGCGCCCTGAGACAGAACACCAGATGCTTATAGTACTGTCAACATTTCTTCGGCCTCCAGCCGCGTATAAAATCCACGATCTTCTTCACTTCTAGCGCATTTAATTCTGGAAATCCCTCTTTCAACAATTTCTCATCCAGACTGCACAGCATACTTCCGTCTATCTGCTCTTTGGAGAATCGGAGCACGACCCTGTCCTTCATTCCTATATACCGCAACGACTTTGATACTTCTAGAACGCTTAACGCCTCGATCTGGTCTGGAGGCGTCCATCCATCATCAGGGATGTTAGGTCGTTCCATATATACGTTGTAGCTATACTCACTTCCGTTAGGGTATCCTGCTTCACCCCTCGAACACACTGAAATGGCTGAATCGTCACCCTGCTGGAAATATGCGTCACTTACACCACCAACAGAATAAGCGCGGCTATTTGGACGGAAACACGGCTCGCTTTCCACATAGGAGATACCGTAACTAGTACCACGAAAGTTCTGGAATTGTTCTTGTGGATATCGCTGTGCCGTCATTGTAGTGTCTATGGAGTGACTGTTGAAAAGCTGCGGGCGAGAGTTGTGAGCGTACGTGTTTTGTTGGTCGGAAGAATTGTGCATGATGTCCTGAAAACCATGGAAACCAGATTGAGAAGATGGATTGTCCTGAAAAGGGAATGCTTCCTTGACACTTGCACGCGCTCTTCTGAGATTGTGTGAACGTATGGTAGCGTTTGGGTTAGCGTTCATATTTCGTGATATCCTGGACTTGTGTCGCGAGCCATGGTGAAAACTTCTGGCATCTAGATCGAGGTTGTCCACAAAACTTTGCTCGGAATTGACCAGTTGCTCAGCTATTTTCAATCGCCACTCAGGTACTTTAGGCGTTCCATAGAGCTGCGATGTACTCAGAGCTGCGGGTCCCATAAAGGTGCCTAGAGGACGACTCTCTCCAAAGTCTTTAGAGCTGTATGTGAAGTTGAACAGATCATCAATATCCAAGGGACAATTACTGTCGTAGACGCATGTTGTCTGCACAAACTCGTCAGGTATTTCACTGCGTGTCTTTCTTGTTCTGGCGCTTTTCGACGAATCGCTGGTAATCCCGGGAGGTTTGGGTCTGAGTTGCACGTTTGACCTTTTGACGTATCTTGATTCTTGCTGTACCTGCCTAGGTAACATGTAACCATCTTCGTCGTCTTGTTCATCATCGACTGCGTTATGGCTGTACTTGTTATCCAATAATGCCGACTCGCTGGACCTGCGAAGATATGGAGGCTGCGGTGCCGGTGGGAGATGTTCGTAAAGCGATTCCTTGGACAAGCTGATGAACTGATGTGGCGAACCATGATCAGAATCTTCAGGCGAGTCCAGTGGAATAGGAGGAAGGTCTCGTTTCTGAATGCTTGCTCTTCGTTGAATGGTTGTGCGTACATCATTGGCAATTTTGGAACTAGCCTTTGAAGGAGTGTTAAGTGTACTGCTGGAATATACACTTCCGCTATTATTTGAAGAACTGCTCTGGTAAGTTCCACCACTGTTTCCACACCCAGAATCATCCTGTTTAGACTTTCCGTAGTCACTATTTTTGGGAGATTCACCTTCATCGTCAAGGCCATTAAAGAAGTCTTGATAACTTAACTCGTTCCTCGAAATACGTTTAGAAAACACGTCATCGCTTCGCAACTCTTTCAGCTTTGCTCGCTCTTTCTTAACTTTTCTGACGCTTAGTTTTTCTAAAATAGAACTGGACCTCGATTTAATTTCTTTGGGGGCTTTTGCGGGGAGTTCAACTCCTGTACCGAGATTCTGTTCTGGAAGTTTTGACACAGGAGAATCGAGGTGTGTAGAAGATAATTGCGGCTTGGGCTCAGATGAAATTGTTCTCAATAAAATAGGCGTTTCATTGGCTGTAACTGTGGTCTGTTGATTAAGTTTGTTACAATTCATGTCTGTATTTTCATTCAACGATGGTGCATACGCACTGTAGTAGCTGTTAGGCGAGGGTGTAGTTTTGTCATTGAGCAGCGTCTGACCACGTGGTTGGTGAGATGTTTCACAATATTTGTTCTTTGACATATCAGTGACAAGTTCTTTATTCTTGATCTCCCTTATCTCTGGTTTACATGTAGATGCTATTTTCTGATCGCGTGGTAGAGGAATCCTTTTGTCTGGTGTTGAAACTGCAGTTGTTTTCTTTCTCGTCACCCCTCGACAGAATAGCAGCTCATTGTCGACCGGAATCTCAAATCTGTCAGCACTCGAGCTGTCATGAAATAAATTACCATCTGGGCCAACTTTGCTCACAATAACCAACTCTTCCTCGCGCGTTCCGTAAAGTCGAATTACTCCCCTTGGGCACTGGAAGCTTTCTTTGGTGTTAACGTGGATGAGCTGCGCGTTGACTGGGAGTCCAAATGCCATAATCAGGTCTTGGAACTCGTAGACAGCGTCATAGTTGGCACATGACGAGTCTCCTACGGGGCTGAATACTCCAGACATGATGAGGGGAATCATTATCTCCAAACCAGAAGAGTCAAAACACTGCAGGTACTTGAGGTCCTGTTCCTTCTTGACTTTGTTCTGTTTCAGCAGTCTCTTAAATATATTTTTCTGGACAGAACTTTTGTTCTTCTTGCTGTCCACGTAGACGATTCCTGTAGTGAGGACCTCGCCTGGCTTGATCTCCTGAGGCATCCAGCAGCTATTTCCGTTGTCTTCTGTGGTCAGTTGGTAGCCCACAGTGGAGGTTCGCACAAGGAACCTCTGAGGTTTGATGCTGGTGATCCCATCGATGGTGTCAAAGTACTCGACAGGTCGTCCGTGTTCTGGCACTACTTCCAGCCAACCTGCGCAGAAAGTATTCAACATTTAATGACATATTATGTTGTATTATGTTCTATTCTGTTATGGTATGTTGTGTTATGTTAGGCTCTATTCTGTTATGGTATGTTATGTTGTGTTATGGTGGGCTCTATTCTGTTATGGTATGTTATGTTGTGTTATATTAGGCTCAATTATGTTATGGTATGTTATGTTGTATTATGTTCTATTCTGTTATGGTATGTTATGTTGGGCTCAATTCTGTTATGTTATGTTGGGCTCCATTATGTTATGATATATTATGTTGTGTTTTGTTCTATTCTGTTATGGTATGTTATGTTCTATTCTGTTATGATATGTTATGTTGTGTTATAGTACGCTCAATTCTGTTTTGGTATGTTATGTTATGTTGTGTTATGTTCTATTCTGATATGGTATGTTATGTTGTGTTATGCCATGCTGTGTTGTGTTTTGCCATATTGTGTTGTGTTTTACTATGTTGTGTTATACTATGTTGTGTTATACTATGTTGTGTTATGCTATGTTGTGTTATATTATGTTGTGTTATACTATGCTGTGTTATGCTATGTTGTGTTATACTTTGTTGTGTAATACTATGTTTTGTTATGCTATGTTGTGTTATGCTATGTTGTGTTATACTATGTTGTGTTATACTATGTTGTATTATGCTATGTTGTGTTATACTATGTTGTGTTATGCTATGTTGTGTTTTACTATGTTGTGTTATACAATGTTGTATTATACTATGTTGTGTTATACTATGTTGTGTTATGCTATGGTGTGTTATGCTATGCTGTGTTATACTATGATGCATTATGCTATGTTGTGTTATACTATGTTGTGTTATACTATGTTGTGTTATACTATGTTGTGTCATGCTATGTTGTGTTATGCTATGTTGTGTTATGCTATGTGAAATTACAGAATCGACATGATCAGTCTCTGAGAAGATTCAAATATGCTTAGTCATTAAACAAGTATCGCCATGTTATTTTATGTTACACAACAGAGTTGACAGGCTGGAGATTTATAAGCCCCGCCTCTTTTAGCAAATGGGGAAGAGCATGACTTTTGGTTCGTGTAGCTTATTTATAATACACAGCATTTTCCTGTCCTCCACCGCGCTCCTCCGAGCTTGATGTCAGATGTTGGGTTTGTATATGTCAGTAAAATGGAACGGAAGTAAGTGTGTGTAAATTGTAGAGAGTATGTGTATGTTGATGTGTGTGTGTACATTGGAGAGAATACGTGTATGTTGATGTGTGTGTGTGCATTGGAGAGAATACGTGTATGTTGATGTGTGTGTACATTGGAGAGAATACGTGTATGTTGATGTGTGTGTACTTTGGAGAGAATACGTGTATGTTGATGTGTGTGTACATTGGAGAGAATACGTGTTTTTTGATGTGTGTGTACATTGGAGAGAATACGTGTATGTTGTAGTGTGTACATTGGAGAGAATACGTGTATGTTGATGTGTGTACATTGGAGAGAATATGTGTATGTTGATGGGTGTGTACATTGGAGATAATATGTGTATGTTGATGTGTGTACATTGGAGATAATATGTGTATGTTGATGTGTGTACATTGGAGAGAATACGTGTATGTTGATGTGTGTACATTGGAGAGAATATGTGTATGTTGATGTGTGTGTACATTGGAGAGAATACGTGTATGTTGATGTGTGTACATTGGAGAGAATACGTGTATATTGATGTGTGTGTACATTGGAGAGAATACGTGTATGTTGATGTGTGTACATTGGAGAGAATACGTGTATGTTGATGTGTGTGAATGTGAATATTTGTATGTTGATGTGTGTTGATGTGAATATGTGTATGTAAAAATATGTGTATGTAAAATTATGTGTATGTAGTTGTTTCTTGTCCTTTTTCGCTTTAACCGGAGCATGGTATCACACTGCAGTGGACATACTTTGTAAAGCCTTCACCAAAGCACTTTACCTGCTTCTGCATTGGTGGTTTCTGTAGTAATGTGTTGTATACGATGAGGTTGCTAGCCCCATGCACACCATACTTCATGGTCGACTTTTATGACATTTATGGAAGTGCAGTGGTCTTCTTTCTCCCTTTTAAAGGGTAACAATTATCTACTCGTGTACACACACATATGTATGGAAGTGAATATGTGCATTGAGGTGAATGATATGTATGTACGTGAATATATATATAGAAGTGAATATACGTATGGAAGTCATTACGTGTATGCAAGTTAAAACGTGTATGTAAGTGAATATGTGTATGTAAGTGAATATATGTATGCGAGTAAATATGTGTACGGAAGTGAATATGTGTACGGAAGTAAATATGTGTACGGAAGTGAATATGTGTACGGAAGTGAATATGTGCACGGAAGTGAATATGTGTATGGAAGTGAATATGTGTATGAAAGTGAATAAATGTACGGAAGTGAATATGTGGAAGGAGAATCAATATTTCTACTTGCCCACTATGATTTATGCATTCTAAATCCACTAGGAACAAAGGACTACAAATACCGTTCTGAAGGTATTCATTTTTTAGTCCGTCCTCTTGATCTTCGCCCACGTAGCTCTAGTTGCTCCAGCCTCTTCTTCCACTGTTCTTATGGTCTCCACTTATTACTCACCCCATCGAATCAAATCTATATGCTTGTGTTTTGGCCGCAATTTACTGGGGGAGTTCAATCCATTTCAAAAGTTTTTCTGCATAATTATATACAAATGGTATATATATATATATATATATATATATATGCTTTCATGCCTTTAACAAACAACCACTTCAGTGTTCTGTCATGAAGCTTAAGTCTGGCTCGCTGAGCAGAAAATAGATGGCCTATGCCAATCCCAGAACCAACAGCTTAGACCCCTCCAGTGCCAGCATGACCGCGTGGAGGCGACTTCGGGAAGCCTACACATTCAAATCGTCCGCTGGTCACTTTGTGACAAAGCTACACGACCGAAATGAGACACTGGTTGTATACAGACTCTTCAGAGTCTTCTAAACCAGTATAAAGAAGTTAAGTTAAGTTAATAAGTAACACTGTCAGCTAATTCCACGACTTATCTGCGTTGTTAATGTTCGATTCAAGCTCTCTTTTACACAAATGCCGTCACCTGTCTCTCTCTCTTTCTCTCGCTCTCTTACCTCTCTCTCTTACTCTCTCTCTCTCTCACCTCTCTCTCTCTCGTTATTTTTCTAGCGTCATCACGATCTCAAATGCCTTGTTCGGAGCCGAAGATGCCCCCACCCCAGCGGTTCATAGCTGGCTGACCTAGCTGACCAATAACTGACCAAGACCTTATTTCGCCTCTGGCGGCCCTGGAAACTGATCAAAGCCACGCAGCCTGACTAAGAGATTAGGGATCGAAGAGGGAAGGCAAACCCTGTCACAAAAATGCCGTGCTGAAATTGGCGCAGATATCGCAACCTAGCTGTGAACTACGATACAATACCACCAACGTCCTTTTCAGGACCAACACTGAAGAAGAAGAAGAAGTAGAGGAAGAAGAAGAAGAAGAAGAAGAGGAAGAAGAGGAAGAAGAAGGAGGAGGAGGAGAAGAAGGAGGAGAAGAAGAAGAAGAAGAAGAAGTAGAGGAAGAAGAAGAAGAAGAAGAAGAAGAAGAAGAGGAAGAAGAAGAAGAGGAAGAAGAGGAAGAAGAAGAAGAAGAGGAAGAAGAGGAAGAAGAAGGAGGAGGAGAAGAAGAAGGAGGAGAAGAAGAAGAAGAAGAAGAAGTAGAGGAAGAAGAAGAAGAAGAAGTAGAGGAAGAAGAAGAAGAAGAAGAAGAGGAAGAAGAGGAAAAAGAAGAGAAATAAGAATGTTTTATTCTACCGGTTGCTGTCTAGTTCTGGTTAATATAGTTCGGTATCAGCGTGCCATTCCAATCGTTCAATCCAGCTTAGACAATGGCTGATTGAAGTCTCTACCTTCTTTGTCACGGGAGTTCTCCATGTCTCAGAGCCATACAGCAACATTGATTTCCCATTAGAGTTGAAAATCTTCAATTTTAAAACCAATCACCCGCGATCGCCACAAAGGCCCTAGCGAATTGATCCCCTTGCTTTTTCCACTCTTAGATCGATATCCCTTGTGATATCCTAGCTTGTCGATATCGCTTGTGATATCCTAGCGTGTCGATATCCCTTGTCATATCTTAGCTTGTCGATATCGCTTGTCATATCCTAGCTTGTCGATATCGCTTGTCATATCCTAGCTTGTCGATATCGCTTGTCATATCCTAGCTTGTCGATATCGCTTGTCATATCCTAGCTTGTCGATATCGCTCTCCTGATGTATGAACGACATCACGATTTGTACATAATCATTTCCTAGCAAGATCCGATTGGTAGCTATTCAGCTTCATCGCTTTAGTTGTAACCGGTGTAAGCTCAGATCTAATGAGTTCGACTCTATATTCATCATCATTATCTTCATCATCATTTATCTGTTTGATTCCCCTTGGAACATAGGGCCGCAACGAATGCTCTCCATATGTTCCAATTCTGAGCCGCTTTCTTGAGTTCCAACCACGTGACCCAGATTCTTCTTTTTCTTCGTCTTCGTTCGTTCTCAATCTCCTACTACCAAACCCTGAAAGGGCTTAAGTAGCAGAATGTAGTCCAGAGAACGGAATGGGTTGTGTCGTAGTTTACAGCTTGGCTGCGATATTTGCACCTTTCGGTCCAACACATCCGACTTCAGCAAGCATTTTTTTAGTACCGGGTTAGCATTCCCTCTTCGATCCCTTCTTCTTAGCCAGTCGGCCCTGCTGCAGCCTGTTATCCAGGATCACCGCGTGGAGGTATAGAAGGGTCTTGGCAGCTATGGTTCGCTAGCCCTGACGCTAGCAGTCAGCTATGGGTCGCTAACCACTGCAGCTCATATGCTGCTCAGCACATTGATCCCTGGCCCCGATTCGGCGAAGCAAGTCCAGGTCGCCAGTGTTTCTTGGTCATCCGACTCGTCTCTTCTCCTGTCGGTTCCAACCCAGCACATGTCTTGTTATACTGTCCGGTGTCTTTCTGATAACGTATCATATCCATCCCCACTACCTCTTCCCAATGCCCTGCTCTGTTGGTTGTTGCCGTGTACTTCATAACAGATCTGCGTCTTCCATTGGCTCTGACCATCTAACTCGAAGTATGCGCCACAGACACACGCTGATGAAGATCTACAGTCTAGATGTGGAACTCTTAGTCACACGTGACGGAGACATCTGTTGATGAAAGTCTGAAAGTCAGCTTTCTGATTGTGATACTCTTAGTCACATGTGACGGAGACATCTGTAGGTGAAGGTCCCCAGTCTGAATGTAATACTCTTAGTCACGTGTCATGTTTCCTAGCCATATTGCAGGCGACTGTATATCAAACATGTTTAATTTACTCAGCATCTTCTTCGACTTCTTCTTTCGTCCTGAAATTGATGTTTGTGGAGCAGTATCGTATTTTACAACGAGGCCGCGATATCTGGGCCTCTGGGCCCAACCATGGCCCTCTGCAGTTTAGATTACACTTGGTCATGATCCAACACATTCAACTTCAGCACATTTGTTGGACCAGGTCTGCCTTCCCTCTTTGATCCATAATCTCTTAGCACGGTCGCAGTCTGTTTCCAGGGCCGCCATTCAATAACATGAAACTTCTGTAATTTGTACATTGTTGTAACCGCTTCCCTTATTAAGGTAACTTCACCACAACGCCTCTCCAATAAGAGGGAACTATTTTTCGATCCAATACCGCATCGCATCATCAGAATAATAATTCCGTGGAAACGGAGACATCCCCGTTGTTCTCAACAGGAAAACCATACAGGCCAGAGGCCTTACCCTCAACAGCAGCATTATGACTTTCCATATTTCATTCTAGCTACATTCAATCAATCAATTAATCAATCGATCAATCAAAACGTTTCAGCGCACATGTCCTCAACTAACATTCTCAAAGTATGTCAGTCCCCAGCCCTCTTCGCTAACAAAGTCCGCGACAATCCTGCTTCCATTATCTAAGCTTCCTATTCTCTTCTCCAAGTGAAGCCAACTGAATGATGCAGTTTCTCCATGGTGAGGGCAGGAAAAATGGGACGAAATGAATATCTCGAAGACCAAAGTATTGCATTATCGTTTCGATAATTGTGATCCAGTCTTCCTTGGCGGAGGTGCAACTAAAGGATGTCAACGAGTACATCTATCTTGGACGTCTTCTCACTATGGAGAATAATCTGGAACCTGAATTGACAAGTCGTCGCCGAGCAGCTTTCTCGTCCATTAACACGGTCCTGGATGGTTGCCAAGACCAGAACCTACGTGTCTCTCTCTTTAATGTCACTGTGCTCACTGTGCTGTGCTACGGTGCTGTGATGTGCTAAGGTGCTCCCTGTGATGTGCTAAGGTGATGTGATGTGCTAAAGTGCTCCCTGTGATGTGCTAAGGTGCTGTGATGTGCTAAGGTGATGTGATGTGCTACGGTGCTGTGATGTGCTAAGGTGCTCCCTGTGATGTGCTAAGGTGCTCCCTGTGATGTGCTACGGTGCTGTGATGTGCTAAGGTGCTGTGATGTGCTAAGGTGCTCCCTGTGATGTGCTAAGGTGCTTCCTGTGATGTGCTAAGGTGCTCCCTGTGATGTGCTAAGGTGCTGTGATGTGCTAAGGTGCTGTGATGTGCTACGGTGCTGCGATGTGCTAAGGTGATCCCTGTGATGTGCTAAGGTGCTCCCTGTGATGTGCTACGGTGCTGTGATGTGCTAAGGTGCTGTGATGTGCTAAGGTGCTCCCTGTGATGTGCTAAGGTGATGTGATATGCTAAGGTGATGTGATGTGCTAAGGTGCTCCCTGTGATGTGCTAAGGTGCTTCCTGTGATGTGCTAAGGTGCTCCATATGATGTGCTAAGGTGCTCCCTGTGATGTGCTAAGGTGCTCTCTGTGATGCGCTACGGTGCTGTGATGTGCTAAGGTGCTGTGATGTGCTACGGTGCTCCCTGTGATGTGCTAAGTTCTCCCTGTGATGTGCTAAGGTGCTGTGATGTGCTAAGGTGCTGTGATGTGCTAAGGTGCTCCCTGTGATGTGCTAAGGTGCTCCCTGTGATGTGCTAATGTGCTCCCTGTGATATGCTAAGGTGCTCCCTGTGATGTGCTAATGTGCTCTCTGTGATGTGGTAAGGTGCTCCCTGTGATGTGCTAAGGTGTTCCCTGTGATGTGCTAAGGTGCTCCCTGTGATGTGCTAAGGTGCTCCCTGTGATGTGCTAAGGTGCTGTGATGTGCTAAGGTGCTCCCTGTGATGTGCTAAGGTGCTCCCTGTGATGTGCTAAGGTACTCCCTATGATGTGCTACGGTGCTGAGAAATGGACACTAACAAAATCACTGTAGGACAAATTGAGAGTGACCCAGGCCTCTCTTGAGAGACGCTTGGTCGGAATCACTTTCCGGAACCAACGTATACAAAATCTCCACAAGTCCGACATACAACCACTGCCCTTGGTGAATGACGCGGCAATTTATGCAGACTAGGCAATACATTTGGCAGGTCACACGTTGTGACGAAACTATGGTCGAGGGAGCACAGCGACAGCAGTCTGGTACCCCCAAGGTAAGAAGAGACCGCGGGGAAGACCTCCAATACGTTGGTCAGACGCTCTTGCTGTACGCTGAAATATCCGAGACGCCTCTGGAGGCGGCTTACTATGCATTGGACTTCCGTAGCCCAAGACAGGGTCCGCTGGAGAAGAACTTGGCACCCGCAGCTACGCTGAGGAATGGGTCATCAAGATCAAGATATACACACATACATACACTCACATACACGCATCACTCACACACAAATAAACACATACATAAATAGGTACATGCACGCACATATGTAGGTAAACATATACATACACACACAGACACACATATACATACTTCAATAGAAAAAAGGAGGACATGTCCTCCGTTTGGATGCCATACGGTAGTCCTATCCACATATGACGAGTAAAAGTACATGCCTTAACCAGTTCAATTACACGACAAGCTCTTTAGGTAGGTATGTAGGTAGGTAGGTGGGTATGTAGGTAGGTAGGTGGGTAGGTAGGTAGGAAGATAGGTAGGTATGAGACAAGGGCGCGATGCGCCAACCGTCCATGACCACGATGAGTGGCTGAGTCCCAGGCGCATACAACGTAGATGTCTTCCAGATGTGACCTTACTATGTGATGCATAGGAGGGGGAGGGGGGGGGGGGGGTAGGAGGTATTCTCAACAAGACGGACCACATGTTGAAACGGCGACGGTTTAGTATGGTGAGTGTACTTTCGAGACCTATCCATCGGGTGACTTCGTCGATTGAGATCCGATCCTACAGACCACTGGTTCACAAGAATACGCTTCTGGCTGCGCATATGCAAGGCCTGAATGCGCATCTGATCACCCTGCAGAATGTTCCAGGTTTCAGAGCCGTACACCAGGGTGGGGACGACACAGGTTATGTAAACTCGTAGCTTGGTTTTTAGTGAAAGCTTATGCTGGTTCCCTAATCAGCGCATGACGTTCATTGAGGCAGCAGCCAGGTCAATTCTTCCTATAATATCCGGGTGGCTTCCTGCATCGGAGTCGTGTTCGATGCTCAGATAAATGAAATCCACAGTAGAGTTGGCATGGGCAATAATTCCTGTGGTTATGGGATTACAGCCAACGTTCTTGGCTTTTGTCCATGTTATATAAACATAGATTAATAACCCTCATATATATAGCTATAGAACAATAATCCTCTATATAGAGGAGCGCGTGGCTGAATGGTTTCGAGGCCTTCCTGCCAACAAGGAGAGCAGGGGTTCGAATCCCCATTATGGCATTTGTTATTTTTCTGTTGTGGGTGAAATAAACAAACATAGCCAGCACACGACGTGACGACAGCAATAGCGAAGCGGTCTGTAGTCCTCAGCCTTCAAAACTCCTCGACTACCCCAGTAATGGGAAAAATGTCGTATGACAGTAAAAGTATATATATATATATATATATATATATATATATATATATATATATATATATATATATGAAGTTAGCCCAATAACCCTCATAAATATGTATATATAAAGATAGACCAATAACTATGATATATATATATATATATATATAAAGATAGACCAATAACCATCATATATACACAGATGGACCAATAACCCTCATTTATATATATAAAAGGTATTGCCCGTAGCAAGCAATAATGGCCACAGCATCAGACGGGTTTGTCTTAATAATGTGATGTGCGCTGTATTTGGATTATAGTGAAGGGGGGGGGGGGGGGGGGAATTCGCCGATCATAAATCTCACTCTTATCCTGAGTTACCTTGGATCAGTGGCAAGACTATTGGTCGAGACGACTGGAGGTAACTCAGGATGAAGGCACTCTGGTCTTACCTCCCGTGAGACCAGGGGTCGCATGAAACTTGCGGGATTCGATCGCCCACCGTTTCCGTTCATCACTGTGAGAGGCGAGTGCCTTAACCTCTTGACTATAACGTCCCCCATATATATATATATATATACGAGGCGTGTTCAAATGAAACCGGACCTAACAGCACCTTGTGAACATACGTATAATGACGTCCCTTCTGGTGTAAACAGCACATACCAACCGTCAGGTTTCCCAAATTTCATTATCTTTCGACTCATATTTTCCTTAGCAGACCGTTGGAAACATGGCGGGTGTGATACGGAGTCCTTTTAGGCCGTGTATGGTGACTCGAATTGCTGCATCAATTTTGGCGATGGCATCTTCTGACGCAACAATATGCGTCTAACCTGGTCTCGGAAGATTTTTCGTTAACTCACACCCTTCTTTAAACATCATTGTCCAGTTCTTCACTATTGTCTTCGACACACTTTTGTCATCATACATTGCCTGCATTCTGCGATGAATGTCAACTGGTCGACATCCTTCGTCTGTTATAAGCCGAATCACCGCTCACTGATCAACTCTGGACGGATTCCGTATCACACCCGCCATGTTTTCAACGGCCTGCTGAGAAAACTATGATTCGGAGGATAATGAAATTTTCCAAACTTGACGGTTGGTATGTGCTGTTTACACCAGAATTGACGTCACTGTGCGCATCGTACGTATGTTCACTTGGTGCAGTTAGGTCCGGTTTCATTTGAACACGCCTCGTATTTCAGTTGATGTCTGTTAGCCTACGACAAAGAAAAATATGGATGTAAGTGGATCCATGAACCAGCGTATTACCGGGGACCGAAAGGGGAGCAAAGAATAACAACACTATAACTTTCTAGACACGTCGTAAGAGATGACAGAGGAGGGGTTAGATAAGTGACCGGCAAGCCCACCCTGTTGAAACTATAAGCCACAGGAAAAAAAGAAAACGTACACCACAGGGTAGAAGAGAACGCTTAGTCATGTCAAGTATACGTGTGAGTATAAGTGTATGTACATGAACGTCAATATGTGTACACGTTCGCATTTAATTGTACAATTTGTTCCTTTAAGACGAGTGTTATGTGTGGTGTTACATTATGTCAGTACACATGTTAATGAATATAGGATTACTGTGTAATGAATGCCGTACAACTCTGTGTGTACTTAAGTATGTGTGTGTACTTCTGTCCATATAAGTTTACAAGCTGACATACAAGTGTGTACATGCACGCTGAGGCTCACCCTGGGGGCCACTCTTCCCCTTCTCTCTCTTCTTACCTCACTCTGTTTCATTTGACTCTGTCCTACAGTCACACCCTTGCACAACTTTCACACGCGCCCTCGTGGTGAGGCCCTTCCATTGCACTTTGGTTGGGCTAGCTTCTGAGGGCGCACAAACCTAGCATAGGTACATACCGACGCGCACATGCATCCAAGCACTGGTTTATGCGTCCTGATATCGCCCAATTGACTACGGTCTGGGGTGGAAAATGGCGCGCCTCCGCCAGTAGAAACTAGTGAGGCAAACATCTTAAAAAAAAATTTAAAAAAAAAAAAAGGACATGCACGCTTCCCCTCCATACAAACGACGCTCTTCTTGTGTGAAGTTAAACATCAATGGCGTAATACTCGGTTCAATTATTTGCTGTATAGTTCCTAACCCAGGAGAGACATTTTCTGTCGGCATAGTACTGTCCCGATGAGAGAACTAAAGTATACTCAGACGATCTTGTGTGTGGAGTAAGTGTGTCTTGACATGAGGTTAGTCAAATTGCTAGTGTGGGAATCAAACTGTGACGGTGTATGAAACGATTCGCGCTCAAGTTGACAGATTAGGCGTGTGATTCTCCTTCTTCTTTCGTTCTTCTGAACATATAATGTCTATATCTGCAATGTTGTCTCTTGTATTGACTTCACTGTCTTTTATAGTCTACATCATCATCATCTGCTTGATCAGTCCTGAGATTGGCTGTGAGATTGTCTGCGTATGTCTCTCCATTTGACCCTATCCTCTAGTTGATCAGTCCTGAGATTGGCTGTAAGATTGTCTGAGTATGTCTCTCCATTTGACCCTATCCTCTAGTTGATCAGTCCTGAGATTGGCTGTAAGGTTGTCTGAGTATGTCTCTCCATTTGACCCTATCCTCTAGTTGATCAGTCATGAGATTGGCTGTAAGGTTGTCTGAGTATGTCTCTCCATTTGACCCTATCCTCTAGTTGATCAGTCATGAGTTTGGCTGTAAGATTGTCTAAGTATTTCTCTCCATTTGACCCTATCCTCTGCATTTCTCTTCATTTCAGCATGTTGGAATTGTAATGTCCCAGCATGCCTGAAATGTAAAGGTGAGTGTTGGTAGCCCTGGTCCTCTCTTCCTCTCAACCTTGCCCTCTAGTATCTTCTGTAGAAGACTTTCATGTCTCATATTGTGCCCTAGCCAACTCAACCTTGCCCTCAAGTATCTTCTGTAGAAGACTTTCATGTCTCATATTGTGCCCTAGCCAACTCAACCTTGCCCTCAAGTATCTTCTGTAGAAGACTTTCATGTCTCATATTGTGCCCTAGCCAACTCAACCTTGCCCTCAAGTATCTTCTGTAGAAGACTTTCGTGTCTCATATTTTGCCCTAGCCAACTCAACCTTGCCCTCAAGTATCTTCTGTAGAAGACTTTCATGTCTCATATTGTGACCCAGCTAACTCAACCTTGCTCTCTAGTATCTTCCGTAGAAGACTTTCATGTCTCATATTGTGCCCTAGCTAACTCAACCTTGCCCTCAAGTATCTTCTGTAGAAGACTTTCATGTCTCATATTGTGCCCTAGCTAACTCAACCTTGCCCTCAAGTATCTTCTGTAGAAGACTTTCATGTCTCATATTGTGCCCTAGCTAACTCAACCTTGCCCTCAAGTATCTTCTGTAGAAGACTTTCATGTCTCATATTGTGCCCTAGCCAAATCAACCGACGTTTTTTTATCATATGCAATATTTGCCTTTGTACGGCCCTTCAGTGAGTATATTGTCATTGGTTCTTCTTTCTGTCCAACTCCCTATTTCCATTCTACGGTAGCACCACATTTCAAACGCTCCCAAGCTTTTTTCACCCTTCTTTGCTAAAGTCCATGTTTCAGCCCCATAAAGTGGAGTTTGTCATATGTGAGTGGCGATTATTGTCTTTCTCAGTGCTGTCCTGATATTCTTTGAGGTTAACGATGTCTGTTTTTCTCCGTGCTGTCCTGATATTCTTTGATGTTGACGATGTCTGTTTTTCTCTGTAGCCCTTTTTGGTATTGCTAGCATTGTTTTAATTTCTGTCTCATTGCGGGCATCTTCTGTTATAGTTTGCCCCAAATATGGAAACTTCTATACTTGCTCGATTATTTCTACCATTATTATTTTTATATATAGTCCACATATAGGTCCATCAAGTTTCACTTCCCGTGTTATTTTTATTGGCCAGTGGAATTTTCTCTGCATATCATATTTCGATGCAGTTCTGAAGTATGTTCTCCACAGTCTAGCGTGCCTGTCCGCATGTACACGAAGCTGAGTTGTCAATCTTCAGTGATCGAAATTTAACAAGTGGTTCTACCAACGGTTTTTAATTGTTGCAAATGGGGATCAATATGCTTAGTGGTGCATGAGCTGCAAAGATCCGCGACCCAAAGCTGACTTCTAGCGTCAGTCAGGGTTTGCGACCCAGAGCATTTTCTAAGGGTTTGCTTCCCCGGGGTAACGGCCGGTGCTGTGATGGGGATCGAACCCAGCACCTTCTGGTTGTGAGCCGTGCCACTTAACCACTAGGCCACGCCGTCCCTTTCCTAATATAAATCTGGACCTCTCTTTAGTTAATTTGAAACTATGACCTCTTGTTCTTGTAGTAACTTGTTATAGTCTAATTTATCAATTCCTCTGATCATCTTATAAACCTGTATTATTACCACGAATTCTTCTCTCTTCTAGACACTGTAGGCCGGTTTTTCTGAGTCTTTCCTCATTACTGTAATTCTGCAATCCCACTATCAACTTTGTCGCTTTTTTTTGTGGTATTCTTTCCAGCTTGTTTATATCCCCTCTATGATAAGGACTCCACACCTGTTCACAGTACTCCAATCTAGGTCTAACTAATACTTTATACAGATTGACTATCCCTTCCTTGCTCCTATGTTTAATATTTCTTTGTATCATTCATACCTAACGTTGCATTTGCCATTTTCACTGCTACCTGAACTTGCTCACTTACCTTACCTGTATGATCTATTATAACCCCTAGGTCTTTTTCCTTATCTATCTTTCTAATATTGTTCTCTCCCATTCGCCATATACATGGCCAAATGGGAAACAGAACATACTGGCTACACAAAAAATTATGCCTGCTACCAGTTGAACAGAAGAGAGCAGGTCGTGGTCTTCAGACTCCGCACAGGCCACAACAGACAGAGGTACCATCTATTCAATAAACTAAAGATAGGTGGCACTGACGAATGCACCTATGGTACAGGAAAAATGACCACTGAACATCTGCTGCAAATTGCCCGACATACGAGGACCAGAGAAAGCACATGTAGCCATCACCAGTGGCAACACTGGACAAGCTCTATGGCAGTGTCGACATCCTCAGGATGACAGCTGCTTTCTTCTAACAAATTCAAGTTGACGTCTGACAGCGTACAAAGAAGAAGAAGAAGAAGAAGTTCTCTCCCATTCTGTAATTATGTTCCATATTGGATCTACCCATGTGGAAGTCTGTACATTTATCTACATTAAACTCCATTTGCCAGCTTACAGACCACTCTCAAATTTGATCTAAATCCGACCTCAATATATCCACCTGCTTTAGATGAGACACTACTGCATAGTTTTGTGTCCTCAGCAAATTTTGCAACCATGGATCCCATATCAATGTCCAAATCGTTTATAAATATATCAAGAACAAAATTGGTCCCAAAACCGAGCCCTGTGGCACTCCACTTTTCACTTCACACCACTCAGAGTACTCCTTATTTATGCCCACTATCTGCCTTCTTCCCGTTAACCAATTTCCAATCCATTTGGCAACTTCTCCACCTATTTCATGTGATTTTAACTTTCTAAATAATCCTTGATGAGGTACTCTATCAAAGGCCTTGACAAAATCTAGATAAATAACGACCACTGGCTCTTCTTTATCTATCATTTTAGTAACCTCCTCCATGAATTCTAATAGATTTGTTAAGCACGACCTCCCTCTAGTAAACCTATGCTGACTATTTCTGATTATATTAAATTTGTGTAAATGCATTACAATGTTTTCTTTGATTATTGACTCTAACAATTTACAGACTATGCTCAGTAAACTCACCGGTCTATAATTTGCTGGATCTGATTTTTTGTCCTTTTTGAATAAGGGGATCACTCCTGCATCTTTCCAATCCCGTGAAACAATCCCTTTTGCAAGTGATTGGGAACATAATATAGCCAATGGTTTTGCTAGTTGGTCCCTAATTTCAAACAGCAATTTTGGATGAATACAATCTTAACCTGGACATTTATCCACTTTCAACCCATCCAATTTTTAAAAAAACCATTTCCTCTGCAATACAGATTGATCTTAATCCCGCTGTATCCATGTCTCTTTGAAAGATATCTATAAGCTCTGGTATCTTGGAGCAGCTCTTTTGTGTAGACTGTGCCAAAGTACTGATTGAGTGGATTAGCTGCCTCCCTATTCTCACTTATAATTTCTCCGGTACTGTCTATGACTGTCTACTCTGTCTTTCGTTCTTTGTTTATTTCTAACATAAGAAAAGAAGCTTTTACTAACAGTCTTGATCCTCTGAGCAACGTTTTTTCGAAGTTTATTTTTGCTGTTTTATTCGCTTTCTGAGCTATGTTCTGTTTGTCCAAATATTTTAAATATGTTTCTTTTAATTTACCTGCCTCTTTATATTTTTTACATGCTTTATGTTTAGCTCTTCTACATTTAACTACAAATCTAGTTATCCACATTTTACGCTTGGGGTTTACCTCCCTACATGGAACACATTCCTCTTTTAACGTTTCTAGAACTGTTTTAAATCCTTCCCACTCTTGTTCAACATCTGTTCCTCCTACAATATCTTTCCAAATTATGTGGGTCGTTGCCTCTTTCATCCTCTTAACATCTGCCTTAGAGTAGTCGTATGTTCGCGTGTTTATGTTTACTTCTTTCTCCGCAATAAGACCCCAACGGATGATTTAATGGTCACTTGAGCCAAACAATTCCCCAACGGTAACGTTTTCAATCATATTTTCTAACTAAGTCGATTGTGTTTTTGCCTCTGGTGGCTGCTTCAGCGTGTTGAATTAAAAAAATAGTTAGTACTGGTGTCAGAGATGGGTACAGACAATAGTCAGGTGATAGTACTGGTGTCAGAGATGGGGACAGACAAGAATCAGGTGTTCGTACTGGTGTCAGAGATAGAGATATACAATAGTCAAGTGTTAGTACTGCTGTCAGAGATGGGGACAGACAAGATTCAGGTGTTAGTACTGGTGTCAGAGATGGGGACAGACAAGAATCAGGTGTTCGTACTGGTGTCAGAGATAGAGATATACACTAGTCAGGTGCTAGTACTGGTGTCAGAGATGGAAGACAGACAAGATTCAGGTGTTAGTACTGCTGTCAGAGATGGGAACAGACAAGAGTAAGGTGTTAGTACTGCTGTCAGAGATAGGGACAGACAAGAGTCAGGTGTTAGTACTGCTGTCAGAGATAGGCACAAACAAGATTCAGGTGCTAGTACTGGTGTCAGAGATGGAAGACAGACAAGAGTCAGGTGTTAGTACTGGTGTCAGATAAGAGAGACAGGTGTTAGTACTGGTGTCAGAGATGGGGACAGACAAGATTCAGGTGTTAGTACTGCTGTCAGAGATAGGGACAGACAAGAGTCAGGTGTTAGTACTGCTGTCAGAGATAGGGACAGACAAGATTCAGGTGCTAGTACTGGTGTCAGAGATGGAAGACAGACAAGAGTCAGGTGTTAGTACTGCTGTCAGATAAGAGAGACATGTGTTAGTACTGGTGTCAGAGATGGGGACGGACAAGCTTCAGGTGTTAGTACTGCTGTCAGAGATGGGGACAGACAAAAGTCAGGTGTTAGTATTTCCTTCTTAAATCACTCATCTGTGCCAAGGACCATCCAGCGGCCTGATTGAGGCACAGCAGGGGTCGGGGCCGCCACACCCCCCCTCCCCCGGCATCGCATGGATCCGACAGTTGGAGACGTAGCCATGGCAGTTCTCGATTGAGGCAACAGGCCCCTGATGCCTAAGCGAAGATTGTTATTATTGTCGTTGTTATTATTGTTGTTGTTATTATTGCCGTATTATTATTATACATACCCGGAAAGCTTAGTGCAATATAACGGAACATTACAGCCAGCCGAATTTCGATACGGAGACGGTATTTGACATCACCATCATGAGTACCAATGTGGGCTGTGGATATGCCCACCTCGTGCTGATGTCTTCTTGCTTTAGATGTATTCTAATTGACACATGAAAGCCAACGATGTAAAAGAAAAAGAAGATGCTGATACATTAAAACGATGGCTAGATAGAACTACCGAAAAGGGAGGATAAAAGTGGATCCGGATAAATAGATAAGCCACGAGTGGACCCGGACAAATATATGAGCCACGAGTGGATCCGGACAAATAGATGAGCCATGAGTGGATCCGGACAAATAGATGAGCCACGGGTGGATCCCGACAAATAGATGAGCCACAAGTGGATCCCGACAAATAGATGAGCCACATGTGGATCCCGACAAATATATGAGCCACGGGTGGATCCCGACAAATAGATGAGCCACAAGTGGATCCCGACAAATAGATGAGCCACGGGTGGATCCCGACAAATAGATGAGCCACAAGTGGATCCGGACAAATAGGTTAGCGAGAAAGAAGATATGAAATGACATAAGAACATGGCTGAATAACAGCGAGTATTTGCAGACATACTGATGAAAGGGAAATGACCAACAAGAACTGTTGGACATGACCATTCCGACCTCATTTCAGCTGTTCGATAAACTAATTTTCTGGCACATTTGTACACAGTTCCTGCTCTGTGGCCTCGCTGGTCAGAATACAAATGGTTGGATTATTCTGATGATCGATTTATTGATTGAAAGCGAGAGTGGTTTCAGACCGTCAGGCATCCAGTCGGAAATGCTATTAATGACATGCTGTTGTCTAACGAGCCTTCTGGAATGAGCACGTATTTACAAAGAGAACAAACAATCAAACATACACAGAGACGCTCAAATGCTAAAGCTGGTTTTCTGTACGGCGTAGGCACAAGCAGACAAACAAACACTGATAAAAAAAACTCAGGTATTTCATAAACAGATATTGAAAGGCTTTATTTCGTATCTTTTAGCTTTTCCGCTAAATTATAATTACGAGGCAAGACTCAAGAAAAACCGGCATAAAGTGTCTGGAACAGAGAAGAATTAAAGGAGACTTAATACAATTTACAAAATAATCAATGAAAAGGGTTAATTAGACTATACCATGTTTTTTTCAAATTACAACCGGCTACAACAACAAGGGGGCACAGCTACAACTTATTACAGACAGGTCCAGATCAGACATTAGGAAATATTTGTTTAGCCAGAAAGTGGTGAATGTTTGAAATGCATCTCCGCAGGATATAGTAGAGCCAGGCTCAGTTAATGCATTAAAATATAGATTGGATGCACATTTATTTTTAGTATCGGTAGAGTTGAATAAACTGGTCGTACACACTCTGTCGAACCTTCTAAACCAGTATAATTAAGTTAAGTTAAGTTAAGTTTAGTTTAAAAAAAACAACATACCCTTCGTTGTAGGAAACCTCCAACAAAACAGTGTTTTACTTGTACCGGTTGTTGCTATTTGAACTTTGTTTTATATGGTGGGATTCAACCAATCATTAGAAACCAGCATTGGCTGGTTGCATCTTACGACATTCATTCGAACGTACAGTTGGCCTATTCATTCTTCTACAATAAGAGATCCCGGGATTAACAAGGAGGATTACATCAAATAAATGTTTGGTAAAACTGAATGTCAAGGGAAAGGTGTTTCAAAATAGATGAAGATATATTTCATACTAATAAATATGCTAGAAAACTGCGATTTGGAGGTCACAAGTGAACGTATGAAACCAACAAAGCATCAGTGTCGCACCAAGTTATAAGTGTGTCGTGTTGTATTGGTAACAGTTCTTGTTGCAAGTCTGCCAAACAAGACCGTGTATAGCAAACATGCCAGACAGCTCAATCGTTTCCACGTGAGCTGTCTGCGGAATATGCTCAGGACAAGGGGACTCAGTAGCCCCAAGGTAATGTGTCCGCCTCGGGTGCCGGAGGTCGCGTGTTCGAATCACGGTTTAGACCGGGATTTTTTTCAAGTGTATCTTCTGGTACAAATTCCCCTGATCTCTGGGTAGTGATATCGGACTCCCGTGTTCAGTGTCGAGCACGTTAGCAATTCCTTGGCAGTTGGAAATTAAAAATCTACCCTAGTTACTTGTACCTTTCCCAAGGTGGTTTGTTAAGAGCAGCTATAGATGGCACCTAACTGGCTGCGAATCTACTTGGCTCTAGTGTTTGAGTCTATTAAGATGGACTCGCACATTGGTTAAACCAGCCTCAAAGAAATTGGTTGTATACAGTCTCTCAAGAGTCTTCTAAACTAATAAAAACGTTAAGTTAAGAATCAGGTGACAGGATTAAGTACATAACTCTTAAATTCTTAACAAGTCAAACATGTTGAGTATGTTTAGTTATTGGCCCAGCACGGCAAAAGACTGAAATACGTTTAAACAATATTTGGCTACCTGGCATAGCTACCTGGCATAAGACACTTGTTATGCTTGATTTAATACAAGGACTCCCCTTAGGCAAATATAAAATGATGCCTACCATCAATTCTCCAGGCAAGACCAGGTGTTCATCTTACGGCTACGCACATGGACACAACAGACCTAACTTAACTTAGCTAAACTCAACTTAACCTCTTTATACTGGTTTAGAAGACTCCACAGAGTCTGTATTCAATCAGTTTCCTGGAGGCTGGTTTAACCGATGTGCGAGTCCATCTTAATAGACTCAAACACTAGAGCTAAGTAGACCCACAGCCAATTAGACGCCATCTCTAGCCGCTCTTAACAAACTACCTGGGGAAAGGTGCAAATAACTTGAGTAGATTTCTAACTTGAATTTTGTCGAGGCAGGGGCCGTTAAGCAAACTCTTTTTCCAATTGCCAAGGAATTTTTAACGTGCTCGACACTGTACACGGGAGTCTGATCTCACTATCCAGAGATCAGGGGAAGTTTTACCAGAAGATTCATGTGATAAAAAAATCCCGGTCTCCACCGTGATTCGAACTCGTGACCTCCAGCACCCGAGGCGGACACCTTACTTTGAGACCACTGTCCCCATTGCCTAGATGTCCTCTTTAACAAAAATTTAAAATATTCGTACTACGGAACTTTGTACACGTGAAGCCGTCCCTTTTGCAGGCCTGCCCAACACGGACCGTTGAACCAGTGGTGCCGCCTTTATTGCAGATCTGCCCATCATTCACAAGTGAAAGCGGAAGCAGGTAACACCAACCAATCGCCTGCCATTATAAAAATTGTAAGGACGCGTACATAGCTTTGAGCTGACTACTGCCTTTGTTATAGTCATTGGAGTCGGTCTGAAACGAACGAAGAAGCAGAATACCAGAGATAAAGAGGTTACAGAGAGAGAGAGAGAGAGAGAGAGAGATATAGAGAGAGATAGAGAGCGATAATGCATCTCTACCAATTCTAGAGAGAGATAATGCATCTCTACCAATTCTATCTGCTGTAACGTTGGAATCGATACATGTTTTAATTGTGTTTATTTGATTGTATTAGATTCGATTAGTTCAGCAACCAGACTGGTCCCAGGCGTAGAAATACTATGACAACTGTAACCTTCATAGCACGCCATTAAATGTGACTTAAGGAGGTTATACTGGAGCTAGCAACCTCATCATCTTAAACCATTGCGATCGAAATCGACACTGCAAGGGTTATGATACAGACTTTCGATACTACAAGGGTTATGATACAGACTTTCGACACCACAAGGGTTATGATACAGACTTTCGACACTACAAGGGTTATGATACAGACTTTCGACACTACAAGGGTTATGATACATACTTCCTGTAATAAACACAGATGTAGTGATGGGCCTATATTCCATAGTGGATACAAGAAGTAACACGATTAGTTAATTACTTTTGTCTGTGACAAATCTCAGTGATCCCATTGATATTTTCAACATCTTGCGAGCTGAGACTGAGGCACTAGATACAGCTGCAATCGCGGACAAGAAGACCAGGCCAGGGACAATATAGCTTACATTATAGACTCCCTATAATTTGGAGAACTGAAACGGTAGTTAGTCAGCCACAACATACTGACCAGGACGTCACGTTAGGGTCAGGCACAATATACTGACCAGGACGTTGCATCAGGGTCAAGCACAATATACTGACCAGGACGTTGCATCAGGGTCAGGCACAATATAATTACCAGGACGTTGCGTCAGGGTCAGGCGTAATATACTGACCAGGACGTCACGTCAGGGTCAGGCCCAATATACTGACCAGGACGTCACGTTAGGGTCAGTCACAATATACTGATCAGGCCGTTGCATCAGGGTCAAGCACAATATACTGACCAGGACGTCGCGTCAGGGTCAGGCACAATATACTGACCAGGACGTTGCATCAGGGTCAGGCACAATATACTGACCAGGACGTCGCGTCAGGGTCAGGCACAATATATTGACCAGGACGTCACGTCAGGGTCAGGCACAATATACTGACCAAGACCACTATCTCTCTTCAATGTAGCGTTCCCTGGAAACAGGATGTTGTCAGAGCAGTCTGGCTGACGAGATGTGGATCGACGTGATTACCGTAGTAATGAGCGTCACGCAGATGACGACAAGCACAGCACAACCTCCAGGAGGACTGCGGTACACCTTCATCAGCACGCTTGGGATGTGAAGAAAGCTACTACAACCCACCACTTAACACCTGTTTCATGGCGCACAAAAGAGTTAACTTACCCAGTGTGGGCATTCAACAACAACAACAATCCCTATAATTTATAGTGACCCTCAGAGAGATTGTTTTCTTTACAGACTCTCTATAATTTATAATGACCCTCAAAGAGATTGTTTTCCTTACAGACTCTCTATAATTTATAGTGACCCTCAGAGAGATTGTTTTCCTTACAGACTCTCTATAATTTATAGTGACCCTCAGAGAGATTGTTTTCCTTACAGATTCTCTATAATTTATAGTGACATTCGGAGAGATTGTTTACCTTACAGACTCTCTATAAGTTATAATGACCGTCGGAGAGATTGTTTACCTTACAGCCTCTCTATAATTTATAGTGACCCTCGGAGAGATTGTTTACCTTACAGACTCTCTATAATTTACAATGACCCTCGGAGAGATTGTTTACCTTACAGACTCTCTATAATTTATAATGACCCTCGGAGAGATTGTTTACCTTACATACTATCTATAATTTATAATGATCCTCGGAGAGATTGTTTACCTTACAGACTCTCTATAATGTATAATGACCCTCAGAGAGATTGTTTACCTTACAGACTCTCTATAATTTATAATGACCCTCGGAGAGATTGTTTACCTTACAGACTCTCTATAATTTATAATGACCCTCGGAGAGATTGTTTACCTTACAGAATCTCTATAATTTATAATGACCATCGGAGAGATTGTTTACCTTACAGACTCTCTATAATTTATAATGACCCTCAGAGAGATTGTTTTCCTTACAGACTAGCTATAATTTATAATGACCCTCAGAGAGATTGTTTACCTTACAGACTATCTATAATTTATAATGACCCTCAGAGAGATTGTTTACCTTACAGACTAGCTATAATTTATAATGATCCTTAGAGAGATTGTTTACCTTACAGACTCTCTATAATTTATAATGACCTTTGGAGATATCGTTTACCTTACAAACTACCTATACTTTATAATGACCCTCAGAGAGATTGTTTTCCTTAGAAACTACCTATAATTTATAATGACCCTCAGAAACCATACGAGCAATGAATTGGACAGTTTTTCCGAGACATACCAGGTATAATTTCTACGGAATGAGATTTCATTGGATTCCTGCACAAGATAATACACAAGAGGATTTAGGTCAAACTGTGACAATTATTTGTAATGAATACAATAAATAATTTGAAGTAGTCAAAATACCATTTATTTTTCGATATAATCTGCAACAACGTTTATACACTTATCCCAGCGTTAAAGTAATGTTTCAAAAGCTTCAGCGTAGACAGATTTTTCAGTATATCTTTTAGTATTAAACATTTTTTGGGGCTTTTTTTGCGGTCGCCTTATTTCTCTTATCCCCAAGACGGTGTGTGTTGCACTATGGTTTTATTTTGCGCCTGTCGGCCCAGTGCATCCGGCTTTGGCATCCATTTTATGTACAGGTCTGCTTCCGCCATCATTTCCTAAGGCTTTGCTACCCCGGGGTGACGGCCGGTGATGTGATTGGGGAGCGAACCCAGCACCTTTGGATTGTGAGCGGTGTCACTTAATCACTAGCCCACGCCGTCTCCGCAATGTCTGAACCAATCCAAGACAACATGTTTCCCTTCGTCATCAGTGCTGGAATGCTGACCTCCTATGAATTCTTTTAAGGGTACAAACAGGTGGAAATCGCTTGGAGGGAGATCTGGGCTGTAGGGTTGATGTGGCAATACCTCCCAGCCGAGTTGCTGCAGATGGAACATTGTGCAGTGAGCCGTATGAGATCGAGCGTTACCTTGCAGAAGCAGGAGGGATCATCACTCACGGATGTATGACCTTCTCTAAAACGTTTATACCATTTAAATGTCTTACTGCGACTGAGTGTCTCATTCCCTTTTTGGGATTGCAGGCTTCTGTCAATTGCCGCAGGTTTCCCGTCTTCTTTCACAAGAAACTTCATCACAACACGCTGTACCATGCAAGCACTAACGGTGTTGTCCGCCATTTTTATTTATCTGTCACGTGACTAACCCATGGCAAGTGGGCCACCTTGCAGTAATATGACACAATTATCCTTAACTGATAATAGTAGTTCCAGCACGATATAACCCATTCAGGTAGAACTAGAACAAAAAGTCCCAGTTTAATTTGAGTGCCCCTTGTGCATGTACATGAGGTAGCACACAGATTAACCAAAGATTCGAGAAACAAAACAAGGATGCATATGAACAAATAAAGATCAAGATACAAATTAACTTAAAAGATAAATGACATAAATAATCTGATATAGCAGAAGAAAACTACTCTTTGTCAAAGACAGAACAAGTAACAATATTCAAACTGCAAACATACCACTACAGACTGAACACTGATCTGCTCAACAAATAAAAACAGCACATGTGACAGACATGTGACCCGCGTAGAGAGAACAAACAAACGATGGTACATGTTTCCATGTTTGTCTACTCTACAGGAGGAGCAGAGTGACAACATGCTACTTCCCAACCAAACTGTGGAATAAACTGCATGACAACGAGAGAAGCCTGTTTCGAATCTCCCGAGTTTATGAGGGAAGTACGTGTAATTTTTTAAAAAGAACGAATGAAGAAGAAGAAGAAGAAATACCCCGATGAAGACCTTATAATCATAACGTATCTAAGTTATGTTTGTGCCTATGTCGACTGTGCTTATTCTATTTTGGTATCGCTTACAATGAATATTTACGCTGTCTGATATTTCTCCCCTTTCATTCGAACGAAGGAAGCCCTGGAACAACTACGCCCACTCATCAGGTGAACCAATAACTTCGTCTTAGCAACTACACACGACAGTAGCAGTTCAAAATCTACACGCTCAGCGAGAGAACTGTGGACTACTTCGCTGTTGTCCAGGAGAGCAATCGCCTACTTAGTAAGTGAACCAGTGCTTTCCCATGGACTCTACACATTGAACAAGAAATTCAAGGGAAAACCGTTGGCTTCGGACCAGAAACATCTGTGTCAGAGTGGTCACTTAAAGCAAATTGGCTCCCGGAGGTGAAACAATTTGGACAGACACACAAGATATAACATTAGCCTCAAAAGCGAGAGAGTTCACTACCACTTCACACTGAAAAAGAAAAAAAAACACGCCAACACACATACAGCAAAGTACATAACAAGCACTTACGCCACATTCACGCACACACAAAACACAAACACACATGGGCCATTTTGATAACTGTCAGTTATTTTATTCTTTTATTTTGATGTACCGACCAGAATGGATCTTAATCAGCGACAAATGGGCGTCTATAGCATAGCAGATCATGTTCCATAGCACAATAAAAATCATGTGACCGAACATTGATATATTACATAGCAAAAATACTTCAACGACCAAAGCAATATTCTTCACCATTGATAGGAAAATTCAGCTCCCAATCCTCTTGTTAAACCGAAGTAGACAAATAAAGTAGTACAAGTGGATGTATAAAGTTACACAAGGAACGCATAAAGTAACACAAGGGACGTATAAAGTTACACAAGCAAACAAATAAAGTAACACAAGTGGACGTATAAAGTTACACAAGCAAACAAATAAAGTAACACAAGTGGACGAATAAAGTTACACAAGCAAACATATAAAGTAGTACAAGTGGACGTATAAAGTTACCCAAATAGACAAATAAAGTAACACAAGTGGATGTATAAAGTTACACAAGGAACGAATAAAGTAGTACAAGTGGACGTATAAAGTTACACAAGGAACAAATAAAGTAACACATGCAGCGAATAAAGTAACACAAGGGACGAATAATGTAATACACAAGGGACGAATAAAGTAACACAAGCGGCGAATAAAGTAACACTAGTAGACAAATAAAGTAGTATAAGCTGAAGTATAAATAGAATTACGAAGTAAAGTTACTGTTTTACTTTGACTTTAATAAAAATAGTTCAAATAAATTAATTTATAATTTAATTTGAAACACAACAAACCTGTTGTTATAGATTAACCCGAACCTGGACCCTCTTTTGGATGGCCGTGAAACATGCGAGTATACGTATATGTGTATGCACGTCTGTACATACCGTCCCTCGATTGGTACCAGGGTCGAAAGAATAACACCACCGCAGCGTCCTGAGAATGTTGTAAAAGTCGACTAAAAAGAGTTGTGCATGTGGTTAGCAGCCTCAGTTTGTAAAACAAACCTCAAGTAAAGATAAGTACCACCCAGCTGTCCACTACGCGCTTTGGACACATGATAACAGCACGTGAGCTTAAGGGCTGTTGTCCCCCCCCCCCCCCACCCCTCGACCCCACTCCTCCACCCTCACTTCCTAAAGGAGGAACTTTACGGCAGAATTGAGACACAGAAAAAGCCTGCAGATTTGATTGAATAATCCAGAGCCTCAGTCCAAACAAGCATTGAATGAAAAAGATAAAGAAGAAGAAGAAGGAGGAGGAGAAGAAGAATGAGGAGAAGAATAAGAAGAAGAAGGAGAAGGAGAAGAAAGAGAAAAAGGATAATAATAATAAAAAGAAGATAAAGGAGAAGGAAGAGAAAAAGAAGCAGAAGAAGGAAAATAATAATAAGAAGAAGAAACCGCAACAGCAAATGGTCGAATACAGACTTCCAGTAAAGTATCAACTGTAATAGCAGCCTATGCTTCACTTGGATCGAGAAGAGAAACGAAATAAATCAAATTGTAATTTAATAACGCCTCTCTCCCATCACTTGGTTGTGGTTTGTCTCATAACAAATTAGAATGTTTGATCTTATTCTAGTTACATGTGTCTGATGAAACAATAACATCTCTTTTTTCTTTACTTTGTGATGGCATGAATAATTGATAACGTATTCTTTTATAGAATTAATCGATAACAACGTATATAGCTATGGTTCAGTCCCACACAGTGACAGAAATAGAAATATATAGACAGAAAGAGGTGAAAGAGAAATATGATAAAGAGAGGGGGAGAGAGAAAGAGAGAGAGAGAGATAGAGAAAGATAGAGAGGGAGAGAGAGAGAGAGAGAGCAAGACCGAAGGAAAGAAATGAACAAGGGGTTCTACGCAAAGGTGTGAAATACTTTAAAATCAAGAGGTTTAAGGCATTACACAAGACTGTTTAAACTATTTTCGAATCCAAACCGGTGTTGGTTATTGGGTGAGCAGAAGACCATGTCAGCACGTCTGATATAAATATAACCCTGGTGTTCAGAACTATTGAAATAATTGACGACCGGAGAGCCTGAGTTATTGTAAATGTCTTTGAGGTTTTGGTAGAAACCCGTACGGCGTTCAATGTCATGTCTCGCCGATGCATTTCATAATTTAGCGGTTACAAATAGACATAATTTATAGAATTACTAGTATGTAGGTCTCAGAGTGAGAATATCTTACCCAAACGCGGGTGTATTCTCATTACCAACTGTTCCTCTCCGACGTATGGTATGTGACGACAAGTAGAGAAGATACTGGACAGTTACAAGTCTGATATGGAAGAATGTCAACAACAGAATTGATTGATATCACAAGGGACAGTACGTTGTAGAGAGACAAGATCGTTCATTCAAGCGGGCACCACGGTATACATAGAGAACAAGCATAAAGCGGGTTGAGCAGGACAGGAGAATTTCGAGTAGACTTTCTCAAACATTCTGCAATTTTTTTATGCAAGTCATCATCATCATGTAGCATGTCCTTTGTAGAACGTCGCTCCCTTCACAGTCTGTCTGAAAGAAACTCATTCTCTTGCCAAAACTCCAGCTTCCGCCACAGTCATACCCAGGCATTCCTGGATATCTTGGTGCCATCGTCTTCTTGGTCTACCCCTTCCTCTTTTGCCTGGCACCATACCTTCCATCACTGTTCTCTCACGACCGTTGTGTCTCTTGATGTGACCAAAGTATTTGTATTTTCTAGCCAAAATGTAATTGATAAACCAGTCTCTGCATTGCCATAGCTAGTCTTCTTCCGATTTATTTCGAGCAGTCGACGTTTAGTCAATTCTGGAGCCCAGATATTCAAAATATGTGACCTGATCTATGTCTTCACCACCCACTGAAAATTTATGCTGACATTGTGTTTTGTCGGTGGTCATTATCTTTGTTTTATTTATGTTTATGAACAGGTTTTGATCTTTACTATGTCCATTAACGGCTGAAAGTAGCTGCTCTAGCCCTTCTGCACTTCTTGATATTATCACTATGCAAGTAAATTTTCAAAACTAGCATCATCATGAGTTGTTTCTAGTGGCGATGTACATCAATGTCCTTCCACGACCTTGCTCTTCAGCATATAGGATTTTTATTTTTTCATCTTGTATTCCATGTCAGCTCGGATCTTGGCTCTTCGTTTTTCTTTACTTCTCTGAAGTTGATGTTTTCCGTTGATACAATGTTTTCCACAACGTCTTTTCTAATTATGCGCCTAATACATTCTCTGTTTTATTTGTTCTAGGCTTTTTATATTGATCGTGTGTAGTACATTATTTTTTAATTTCTTATCTGCCTATGCAGTGCGGAATGCTCACTTCATCCACCACACCCTTGTGGACTTTACTAAGCCGCTTCGTTTTTTATTGGCTTTTCTTTAACTTGGCATGCTCGTTGTGGGCGTAGGCTTCTATTTCCCTACTTTAATCAACTTGTCAGGAGCGCGCGGCCGAATGGTTTCTAGGCCTGCCTGCCGACAAGGAGGGCAGCGGTTCGAATCCCAGGTATGGCATATGTTATTTTTCTGTTGGAGGTGAAATAAACAAACATAGCCAGCACACGACATGGCGACAACAGTGGCGAAGCGGCCTATAGTCCTCAGACTTTAAAACCCCTCGACTACCCCAGCAATGGGAAAAATGTCGTATGACAGTTTATATATAATGGGGACAGATAATTATTGATCGAAATCGGGGTTAGACAGTTACCTTATTTTGGCCATGTAACAAGACAACCTGAAGACCATACTGAAGGGTAGGGTGGTAGGTAGTCGATCAAGAAGCAGACAACGTTATAAGTGCGTGGATAACATCAGGAGATGGACTGGAAAAAAGCCTCTTAGATTGTACGATTACGACAAGAGATATAGTACACTGGAGATCCATTTCAGCTGACCTTCGATTCCGAGATGGCACTTGAACTGAGCCGAAACATAACCTAGAACGATGAACGCGTGTTCTCAACTTCTACTTCTGCGACCTGTTAAATCTAATTTGGGCGGATTATGGACAGGTCATTCAAAAGGTTGTACCAAAAAACTCCGTTTCTTTATATTTCTTTTGCTCCCAATTACGAAGTCCCGTGTGGCCACCTATAACAGTCGTGAGCATACTTTGTGAATAAAGCCACGTTTTATTGCCACAAGTGTCTTTATTCCAAGAAAACCATCATATTCCGACTGAATCTAGTTCGTGTTCCCGGCTATTCACGTCTGCCTACCATTGTATGCGTAGTTAATGGAGGAAATGCAACGATTACACCAGCTTCCAGATCATAAAATTTCAGCTGCTCATAGAAACTGTTATATTTATTACAGTATTTACTTCTTAATTTACTATGATTTTACAATGCTAAAATTACTCTATACGCCCAAAATTACTTTATGTTCCCAAACATTTTTTATACTTAAGATTTGTCACCAAAAAGTCAAACCACCAATACATTTTTAAAAAAATAAATAAGCACGAGTACAGCAAGACAATTTGTTTTAAACCACATACATTTTTAAAAAGAATTCACATTCCTGTAGTCTGATAACCATTAAACATTTCTTTGTTTCAATAAAAGCACGAACCGAAAAACATAGTTATTGTATATTTACTGGTTTATAATGTCTTTTCAATGTCATAAATCAGGGATATCCAGATTACGACCGCGGGCCACACCAGACTATAATCAACCCGTAACAACTTGCACATAAGTTATATATATATTCGCGTCTATTCTCTCAGAATGTTTGACACCCCAAACAGTAAACAAAAATGACTTTTCTGTGACGTCACAACCGCAAATTCCATGCTAAAAATAGCTATTTCTTTTGTTTTGGGTGAATTAAGACTAAAATACCCGCCAAACTTTTGTATTCGCGGTCTTTCTCTTGGCCTGGTTCCAGTCTAGTCCTCGATCGCTAATAGACGGTCAGTCTTATGTTGTCACCTTCAATGTGCTCGCCCTTCCCTTTTTCGTCGACTCTTCAAATATGCCATGTTCCAAAAATCATAGTCCGTTATTGTCGCCAATTCACCGTCTTTAAAGTCCTTCTGGTTTTCTTTTCATGTATACTTGTAACCTAGTTTTTGAGACAAACAGGTGATTGATCTGTTCTGTCTTAGCATTGTTGGGGGGGGGGGGGGGGGGTTCCTTCTTCTTGGCCTTCATGCAAGATACCCTTTCTGGTTTGCGGCACACAAACATACTATATATATATATATATATAAGCAGACACATAGGTGCAGACAGACAGACAGACAGACAGGCAGGTAGACAGGCAGGTAGACAGATAGACAGACAGGCAGGCAGACAGACAGGCAGGCAGACATGCAGACAGACAGATAGACAGGCAGGCAGGTAGACAGACAGACAGACAAGCAGACAGGTAGGCAGATAAACAGACAGGCAGACAAACAGACAGATAGGCAGACAGACAGACAGGTAGGCAGACAGACAGGCAGACAGACAGGCAGGCATGTAGACAGACAGACAGACAAGCAGACAGGTAGGCAGATAAATAGGTAGGCAGACAGGCAGACAAACAGACAGATAGGCAGACAGACAGACAAACAGACATATTGACAGACAGACAGACATGCAGACAGACAGACAAGCATGCAGACAGACAAGGAGGCAGGCAGACAGACAGACAGACAGACAGAAGGACTGAATGACTGACTATAATTTCTGCATGTTCACGCTTTGAGCATTTCCAAAATATACCATATCAAAATTGCCTGAGGTTGTTTAGATCACTACATAATAACCTCTTCACTTCATTAATGCTCGACTGCCCACGCATATTAGTTATGGCACTGAACACACATTCCAGATTCAATCAAAGCTCCGTTCACTGTCCCTCGTATTAAAACATACACGCAGCGCAGGAGTACAATCGTTGTGGCAAGTCAACCTCATGTTTATAGAATGAAAGGTAAAAATAGTTCTGTAACACAGGGGTGTTAACTCAACTCTGGGGTGGCTATCCAATTTGGGCTCCAGCGAGACTAATAAGGGATTGTGAAATTTTATGCGAAACTCTTTTTACTGCTGATACCACGTTAAATAACAACAGCGATTTAAACTACAAGTTGTAGGTGGTCTTAGAGTGACGGTTTCTAAAAACAATATAAGAATTGTAGATCACAATTACCTAGATTCAAGTTCAATTTTCACATTAGAACTGTCACATTTTGCGTCAACATTTTCGGTCTTCTTTGAAACAGTGAGTTGTTCATCTTGCTTCAACAAATCCAGGGTCGGATTTAACAAGCACAGTTAAATGTTTGTGCATCACCACTCATCCTCCTATTTACAATTCTAACTGATACCCAAACACAATACAGTTGACAGGGACAAGCTGTTACTCAAACACAGTACAGTTGACAGGGACAAGCTGTTACTCAAACACTATACAATTGACAGGGACAAGCTGTTACTCAAACACTATACAATTGACAGGGACAAGCTGTTACTCAAACACAATACAGTTGACAGGGACAAGCTGTTACTCAAACACAGTACAGTTGACAGGGACAAGCTGTTACTCAAACACTATACAATTGACAGGGACAAGCTGTTACTCAAACACTATACAATTGACAGGGACAAGCTGCAACCCAAATACTTCTTCTTCTTCTTCGTCGTACTCTGTCAGACGCCAACCTGTATTTTTTCGAAAAAAGCAGCGGTCATCCTGAGACTGTCGACACTGCCATAGAGCGTGTCTTGTGTTGGCACTGGTGATGTCCACATCTGCTTTCTCTGATCCTTGTATGCCGGCAGTTTTGCAGCAAATGTTCAGCGGTCATTTTCCCGGTACCGGACGAGCATTCGTCAGTGCCACCTATATTCAGTCTATTGTGGCCAGTGCGAAGTCTGAAGACCACGACCTGCTCTCTTCTGTTCAACTGGTAGTAGGCATCATTTTTTTGTGTAGCCAGTATGTTCTATTTCCCATTTGGTCATGTAATTAGCTCTAATAAGCCTTTTTGACTCTTCGTATGTCACACTAGTATCTGGTTGTGGTAGTCTTGAACCTTCTTTTGCCAGTCTTTTCTGCCTCCTCGTTGCCTTGGATGTTACAGTGAGATGGAACCCACTGTACCACTACTCTTTTTGTTGCGGACTGCTGGCATAGTTGACAGAGTACTGCTCTTAAATCATTAAGTTCAGTATTTTTCTGGCTTTTTAGTGTTGTGACTACGGCCAGGGCATCTGTAAGCAGGACTATATGGCTTTCATTCCTTTTACCTGTCACCATTTCTTCTACTGCAGCCTTCAGTGCCTCTGCCTCCGCTCTGAAATTTCTTGTTTATTTTCCAGTTGCCACTGATAGTGTTGTTTTTCTGCCATTTTGTAGGCTCAGAAATACCCCTGCCCCTCCGTTCTTTGTTGTGTTTGTTACAGAACCGTCGGTGTATGCATGGGTCCAGTCCATGCTTGGGTAGTTTTTCGTTATGTACCCCGGGGTTGTATCTCTTCTTTCTTTTTCAGTCTGGCTGTTTTTGTTTCCAATACCTGGTATATTTTCTACCACCTCTGGAAATATATGCTGCCTCCAGGTAGGTTTTCGTACAGTAGGGATGGTCTTTAGTGTTAGTGCGTTCATAGGGTCTTCGTTCATCTTTGCTTTGGCTATCTCTGCAAAGTTTCTCCGCTTTAGTTTCCCATTTCCAAAATTTTTTAATCTCTGATGCATTGGATGGTCAGTCAGTCTTCTCAGTTTCTCTGCTTGCTGCTGGGCTCTGCAGTCTCTTCTGTCGGTCATGGATTGCAGTTTTGTAATCTTTTCAAGTTCTACAATTGGCGTTGACTTCATACCTCCTGTTATAACTCTCATGGCTTGGTTTTGAAGTTTGCTAATTTTATCGAAGTTCGCCTTTGCTGCTGTTGTCCATGCCGCAATGCTATACTCGAGAACTGGTCTCACTCTTCCAGTGTACAGTTTCTTTAGTATTCTATCGTCTGCTCCCCAGCTTGTGCCAGCAAGTTTCCTCATGATTGCCATTCTTTCTCTGGCTCTCATTCATTTTCTCTCGATCTGACTTTTCCATGTCATGCGCCGATCAAATGTGACTCCCAGGTAGTTTGCAACCCAAACACTGTACAGTTGACAGGGACAAGATTTTACTCAAACACAGTACAGTTGACAGGGACAAGCTGCAACCCAAACTCAGTACAGTTGACAGAGACAAGCTGTTACTCAAACACAGTACAGTTGACAGGGACAAGCTGCAACCCAAACGCTGCCCAGTTAAACAGAGACACGCTACGACTCAAAGACACAGTACAGTTAAACAGAGACACGCTACGACCCAAAGATACAGTACAGTAACAGAGACAGGCTACGGATCAAAGACACAGTACAGTTTAACAGAGACACGCTACGGCCCAAAGACACAGTACAGTTAAACAGAGACACGCTACGATCCAAAGACACAGTACAGTTAAACTGATACACGTTACGGCTCAAAGACACAGTACAGTTAAACAGAGACACGCTACGACCCAAAGACACAGTACAGTAACAGAGACACGCTACGACCCAAAGACACAGTACAGTTAAACAGAGACACGCTACGGCCCAAAGACACAGTACAGATAAACAGAGACACGCTGCAACCCAAAGACACAGTACAGTAACAGAGACACGCTACGACCCATACACACAGTACAGTAACAGAGACACGCTACGACCAAAAGACACAGTACAGTTAAACAGAGACACGCTACGACCAAAAGACACAGTATAGTAACAGAGACACGCTACGACCCAAAGACACAGTACAGTTAAACAGAGACACGCTACGGCCCAAAGACACAGTACAGATAAACAGAGACACGCTGCAACCCAAAGACACAGTACAATAACAGAGACACGCTACAGTACAATAACAGAGACACGCTACGACCCAAACACACAGTACAGTAACAGAGACACGCTACGACCCAAAGACACAGTACAGTTAAACAGAGACACGCTACGACCCAAAGACACAATACAGTTAAACAGAGACACGCTACGACCCAAAGACGCAGTACAGTAACAGAGACACTCTACGACCAAAAGACACAGTATAGTAACAGAGACACGCTACGACCCAAAGACACGGTACAGTTAAACAGAGACACGCTACGGCCCAAAGACACAGTACAGATAAACAGAGACACGCTGCAACCCAAAGACACAGTACAGTAACAGAGACACGCTACGACCCAAACACACAGTACAGTAACAGAGACACGCTACGACCCAAAGACACAGTATAGTAACAGAGGCAGGCTACGACCCAAAGACACAGTACAGTAACAGAGGCAGGCTACGACCCAAAGACACAATACAGTTAAACAGAGACACGCTACGACCCAAAGACACAATACAGTTAAACAGAGACACGCTACGACCCAAAGACACAGTACAGTAACAGAGGCTGGCTACGACCAAAAGACACAGTACAGTAACAGAGACACGCTACGACCAAAAGACACAGTACAGTAACAGAGACACGCTACGACCAAAAGACACAGTACAGTAACAGAGACTCGCTACGAACCAAAGACACAGTACAGTAACAGAGGCAGGCTACGACCAAAAGACACAGTACAGTAACAGAGACACGCTACGACCAAAAGACACAGTACAGTAACAGAGACACGCTACGACCAAAAGACACAGTACAGTAACAGAGACTCGCTACGAACCAAAGACACAGTACAGTAACAGAGGCAGGCTACGACCAAAAAACACAGTACAGTAACAGAGACTCGCTACGACCCAAAGACATAAAACAGTAACAGAGACTCGCTACGACCAAAAGACATAGTACAGTAACAGAGGCAGGCTACGACCAAAAGACACAGTACAGTAACAGAGACTCGCTACGACCCAAAGACATAGTACAGTAACAGAGACTCGCTACGACCAAAAGACACAGTACAGTAACAGAGACACGCTACGACCAAAAGACACAGTACAGTAACAGAGACACGCTACGACCAAAAGACACAGTACAGTAACAGAGACTCGCTACGAACCAAAGACACAGTACAGTAACAGAGGCAGGCTACGACCAAAAGACACAGTACAGTAACAGAGACACGCTACGACCAAAAGACACAGTACAGTAACAGAGACACTCTACGACCAAAAGACACAGTACAGTAACAGAGACTCGCTACGAACCAAAGACACAGTACAGTAACAGAGGCAGCCTACGACCAAAAGACACAGTACAGTAACAGAGACTCGCTACGACCCAAAGACATAGTACAGTAACAGAGACTCGCTACGACCAAAAGACACAGTACAGTTGACAGGGACGAGACCAAGGATCCCACGGTGAATGTATCAATGAGAGGTCTGGGCTCTAGAGACTAACTGTTACGGAATTACAGCAGAATACATGTCAGTATTGTTATAATCATGAGTGTATTACATAGCCAAACGGACTATCAGACACGGATTTGTGTCCATGTAGCGTAATATTACACTTTGTTATTAAATTTAAGGACATGCAAACTTGTAATTTTTAGACTGTTATTATTATTATTTGTTGTTTTTGCTTAGTATTTCTTTTCAATCAGTGTCATAATCAGTGGCGTACGATGACTTTTCTTAAATGGGATTAGGTTTGTGGACACGTTTCATTATTGGGCTAAAGAGGAATACTCTCCATATAATGTACAATATGTAGCTTACTAATGATACTTCTACTGGTCACAGTTCACGTAGTTTAGCTCCCTTCAATCGGTGCACAATATTTATAAATGGAATAAACAAATATATTATATTTATATTTTTACAAGTCTGTTCTGGGTTTCCCGAAAATTTTGAATCCAGTTATTGCTAATATGTGGGATTAAGGCTTTTCGTGGTACATCTTGGCTTTGTGAAAAAGATTGCTTTCACAAACACCATCATTATTCCTCACTCCCTGATCTGTTTCGAACAGCATACAAGGCCAACAATAAAGTATGTTTCTTGATTTGCACGCAGTTAATCATTATGAAAAAGTATAATACTCTGTTTTGAAATGACTTGTTTAGTCTTTCATTTTTGTTTGAACAGAAATGTCTGGAGATGGCATAACTATCGTTATTATTTGCTGTTTGTCTTTAAAATGAGGGCTCCAAACGAGGCTGTGAATCGAGAACACTGCATTGCTACACGTGATCATGCTACATTCCCTTGACCTACTTATACTAACGTGTCTCTGTCAAGCTTTATTGGGAGAGAACAGATTTCAAATTCGAGTCCCCTTCCATATTGCACCCTTTGAAACACTGTTAAAGTATATTAACAATCAAACACTTTAACACTTCGTAAGATCTCTTTCATTAACGGGAAAAATTACATAAGCTTAATAACCATAACACTGCCCCTCATAAAAACCAAACGAAAATTATATTTATTTATGCCAGTTTGGTTTGGTTTTTCCCCTACCCGGAGAGAACCGATAACACTCGAGCACTTCCGATGCCAGTGTATCGTCATTTGGAGGCGCAAATGGCGGGAATATCGTTGAGTATTGTGACGCAAATTGAGACTGAAAAGTTAAGAACATTATACTAAAGATGTTTATTCAATATTTTTATTGAATGATTTTATGTCCCGTGGAAATTTAACTCAAAATAGCTTAACTAAAGTGTCTGATGACTAGCCTAGTCCTACCAGTCCATTGACGGCATGCCACTGGTACCGAACAGGTGTTTATTTGGCTTAATGGTTAATCTAGCTCTGAATATATTCTGTATACTATTTCTATTTAGATTGAACATTTCTACTTGCATTGGCCGGTACGGTTTAAAATTCGCTCCGATAATTTTAGCAATATTCGTGGTTGAAACCAGCATGTGGTGTGGTAAATAGGGAGTTGCAATGGAGCACGGATAGAATAACGCGTGTAGTCAAGACAGATAGGGTTCATGGATTACCTTCGTTTTATTCGTGGGTTCGTGATATAACTGAGATGACACATGATCTGTGGACATTGTGAATGTGACCGTGATGCAACGTAAGTAGGTTAGAGGAGAGCCAAGGAAAGAGCGGGTAGATGTGATTGGTGAGCCGCGCAAGGCAGCTCCTCTATGAGAATGACATATCTGATTACAAACCATTCATTAGATCCATCGTGGGAGCTACAGAGATCGTGCTCTGACGTCGATGTCCCACATTGTAGACTCGAGGCCCACTTCCACCGAATGGGTCTTGGAGACACCGCCACGTGCACAGAAGGAGCACCCAAGCAAACACGAGAATATATTCTGCAAGAATGCCCTACCTATGCAGACCAAAGAGAGGCAATCTGGCCTGGGAGAGCGACCATGCTCCTAAAGCTGTGGGGTGGAGGGAGGGGGGGGATGACGAAGACCTGAAACGCACAGTCTCCTTCGTGAACCTCTCCGGACTAAAAGTATAGCATCAGTTGATCATTAATCTCTCCGGACTAAAAGTATAGCATCAGTTGATCATTAATCTCACCCGACTAAAAGTATAGCATCACTTGATCATTAATCTCTCCGGACTAAAAGTATAGCATCAGCTGATCATTAATCTCACCAGACTAAAAGTATAGCATCAGTTAATCATTTTTTCTCCTGACTAAAAGTATAGCATCAGTTGATCATTAATCTCACCGGACTAAAAGCATAACATCAGTTGATCATTAATCTCACCAGACTAAAGGTATAGCACCAGTTGATCATTAATCTCACCAGACTAAAAGTATAGCATCAGTTGATCATTAATCTCTCCGGACTAAAAGTATAGCATCAGTTGATCATTAATCTCTCCGGACTAAAAGTATAGCATCAATTGATCATTAATCTTTCCGGACTAAAAGTATAGCATCAGTTGATCATTAATCTCTCCGGACTAAAAGTATAGCATCAGTTGATCATTAATCTCTCCGGACTAAAAGTTTAGCATCAGTTGATCATTAGTCTCTCCGGACTAACAGTATAGCATCAGTTGATCATTAATCTCACCGGACTAAAAGTATATCATCAGTTGATCATTAATCTCTCCGGACTAAAAGTATAGCATCAGTTGATCATTAATCTCTCCGGACTAAAAGTATAGCATCAGTTGATCATTAATCTCACCAGACTAAAAGTATAGCATCAGTTGATCATTAATCTCTCCGGACTAAAAGTATAGCATCAGTTGATCATTAATCTCTCTGGACTAAAAGTATAGCATCAGTTGATCATTAATCTCTCCGGACTAAAAGTATAGCATCAGTTGATCATTAATCTCTCCGGACTAACAGTATAGCATCAGTTGATCACTAATCTCACCGGACTAAAAGTATAGCATCAGTTGATCATTAATCTCTCCGGACTAAAAGTATAGCATCAGTTGATCATTAATCTCTCGGACTAAAAGTATAGCATCAGTTGATCATTAATCTCGATAGACTAAAAGTATAGCATCAGTTGATCATTAATCTCTCCGGACTAAAAGTATAGCATCAGTTGATAATTTTTTCTCCTGACTAAAAGTATAGCATCAGTTGATCATTAATCTGACTGGACTAAAAGTATAGCATCAGTTGATCATTAATCTCTCCGGACTAAAATTATAGCATCAGTTGATCATTAATCTCACCGGACTAAAAGTATAGCATCAGTTGATCATTAACCTCACCAGACTAAAAGTATAGCATCAGTTGATCATTAACCTCACCGGACTAAAAGTATAGCATCAGTTGATCATTAATCTCACCAGACTAAAAGTATAGCATTAGTTGATCATTAATCTCACCGGACTAAAAGTATAGCATCAGTGTATCGATGATGAAGAAGAAGAAGTTGATATCCCCAGTAGATTGCGCCAAGAAAGGTGGATGCAAAAGGAGAGACAAGGAGAGAGAGAGAAAGAGAGAGAGAGGGGGGGGGGGGGAGAGAGAGAAAGCGAAGGGCTGGGAACAGATGAGGTATTAGGAAATCTGACATTCTTGGTTCAAACTTGTGCCTATGGGCCATTGGAGTAGTGGCAGCGATAGTCCCCATGATGCCATTCTATTTAAAAAAAAGTGATTTATGATTTCGACATCCTCAAGATCCAGGAGACCTCCTGGAAGGAGAATGCACCATCAAATGTCCAGGATACAGGTGCTACATTCATTAATTTAGGTTGGACTGCGAGGTGGGGGTCAGGCTTTGTACGTGAAGCAAGAACTCCCTCATGCATGGACATATACTACAGTTCGTTCCAAAATTGCTGATCAAATTCAGCGGTTTATAGTAATTAATCCCCTTGACAGAATGTCATGAAATTTTGTGTGTATTAATAATAGTCACGATCTAAAGAAAATATTTGTTGCCCATCTAAAACTGTTATCTTGTAAGTTATTACTTATTTGAGATCAGTAAAATAACACGGATCTGGATTTGGTATACCTATACATGTTTTACAGTAATACATTCCAGTATTCTGTTCAATGTATACTATTGTCTCCAAAAGATGAGTTATTTTCAGTGAACGATCGGGAATTTCGTGAAACAATTCAGGCGAATCGTTCACGCTTCTTTTCACCCATTTATATGGCGTATATATATATATATACATATATATATATATATATATATATATATATATATATAGGTCATTTGTTTTCTGTTGCGAGTTTGGTTGGTTGGATGGTTGCTAATGTCCACAATGGGTTGGTAACCATTTTATGCGCTCTGAAAAGGACGGAACTTGTGGCAGATTGCAGTAGCTTTCCTGACATCCCGAGCGTGCAGATGAAATTGAACCGGGGTCCTCCAGGCGGTTGTACCAATGCTTGACTTCATCTGCGTGTCACTTACTACTATGGGGATCACGCCGAAGCTCATCTTGTTAGCCAGAATATTGTCCTCGACAACAGCCCGTTTCCAGGACGACCAACGAGGAGGTCAAGTGAGGGTTTTGGCAGTATATTTCTCCTGACCCTGGCTAACATTGTCTGATCAGTGTGTTTTGCCTGACCAGACGTTAGCCTCATCGTCCCTTCCATCGGGAGAGGTTGAATGAGCTACAACTTTCTTATCAATTTTGTAATCAGTTTTAAGTGCAAATTCATGACGATGCACAAGGTGACTTTGCCATTGTATAGTTCGTTTTGCAGAGACGCCAAAAGGGGACGTTTATATCACGACATACAAGATTCTAGGAAGAGAATACAACATGTTCTAGGCATAGATAGAATATCTTTCTCGTCCCCCTTCCGCCGTCTTCATTAAATAAAACATGGGATCAAGATGCTGAGCAGCGCATGAGCTGCAGTGGTCAGCGACCCTTAGCTGACTGCTAGCGTCAGGGCCAGCGAACCAAAGCTGCCAAGACCCTTCTACACCTCCACGTGGTGATCCTTGATAACAGGCTGCAGCAGGGCAGTGATCGAAGAGGGAATGCTAACCCGGTACTCAAAAAATGATTGCTGAAGTCGGGTGTGTTGGAACGAAAGGTGCAAATATCGCAGCCAAGCTGTAAACTACGACACAACGCATTCCTTTCTCTGGACTTCATTCTGCTACGTAAGCCCTTTCAGGGTTTGGTAGTGGGAGATTGAGAACCAACGAAGAAGAAGAAGAAGAAGAATAAAACATGACTTAAAATCTGTAAATAATACAGTCAAAAAAGGTAAGGAAAAGAAAAACCGATGTCTTCGACAAAGATGTTATTGGACGAGAGATTGTGAAAATGTTTAGAGAAAATGAACTTGTTACACTTCGTATAATAAAAGGTTCGGCTGCAAAGTCGAAATTTAAAACGGAGATTTGACAGGTGCAACGGTTTCTCTTTTCGGAAATCTGTTGGTGACAGGAACATAGTTTATGGGAAACCGCACCTCGTTGTCGCACGATCCAAATACCTAAGAAATATTTGTGAGGGCAGGATGGAAGGCTACGACATAGTATATTTGGACGAATCGTTGGTAAATGCTCACCATACATATGAGAAAGAATGGCAATTACTGGACGGAAAAAGAGAAGGGAAATTCCAAGTAGCAAGGGTCAACGCATTGTAATAGATCCCGCAGGCAGCATAGAAAATGGTCTTATAAGGGGCGCAGAACTTATTTTTCAAGCACAGTCTACAGATGGTAAGGACTACCACGCTGAAATGAATGGAGATATTTTCCGGAATTGGTTGGAGAACACACTTCCTCCCACTCTGGATAGGCCGTCATATCTTGTAATGGACAATGAATCCTATGATAATGTTTTAGCGCAGGAAGACAAAATTCCAACTTCACCAAGCACGAAACAAGTAACCATGAATTGGCTTGGAAAAGAAAATATCCTTTTTTGTCACAACAATTTAAAACCAGAGTTATTGCAGCTAATGAGACGAACTAGAAAGACATACATGTTTTTAATTGACAAGATAATTGCAGAGCTTGGCCACACATCTCTTCGACTTCCACCGTACTATTCACACCTTAACCAAAATATAACTTTTATGGGCTGCAGTCAAAGGTCAAGTTTTCGCACAGACAAAACTTTCAAACTGAGTGATGTTAATTGATGCCCTCTTAAAAATAGATATTGAGTACTGGAATAAATGTGAAGAGCATGTGCCCCGAAAGAAAGAAGCATATTGACATCGAGATGGGAGCATTTTATCCAGTCCTTAGCAGTAGTTAATCTCTTCGAGTCATCAGAATCAGAATAGAGCAGTTCACATGCCAATCTCAGTTGCTGACACCTCCACCAATTGCCTCACAATATATTAAGAACTGTATCTTTATGAATACAAACTTTATTACTGGGTCCCAAGAGAGTACATCAACTAATGAAGACAAATCAATGCCCGTACTGTCCAAAGTTAAGCAATATCCAAGTTGATAATCTCAGTCACATTCGCATCAACAAACACTATGATGTTTTATAGTGGAATGAAAAGATAGTGGTCTGAATTATTTGGGGGGAAAAACAACAGCAACAACTGGTACTTTAATTTCTGCTTTGCACAACGAAACTTTCGTGATTATCTAGTCACGTGATGATCTCAAGATAACAGTCTAGTTCAGGACCCGTGTCGTAAAAAGAAACATTACATAATTTTATAGCAAAAGAAGATTTATCTTTACATAAGATAATGGAGTAAAGTTATCTACGTCTCATTGAATGTTTTCACATGTAGTATAGATACACCTTTGGAAAAGGTCGTCACTATTTAGTGTATTACTGTAAAATCTAAAGTTTTATTAACATCGTTTTGTGCATCCGCAATATTATATAACAAAATCGGCTCTATGCAAAAACTACGTTTCTTGAGAATTCATTGAACATGACATCTTAAAGTCGTAGGAAATATACCACAATTTGTAAAAAATGACATAAGTAAAGTCATTTTTGAGAAAATTGAGCGACAGTGTATTCAAAAATATTTGAACGAACTATAGTGTCAGTAAAATTGAGGATGTTGAATAAGTAAATGCAATGCCAATCAATAACCAAGATTGGAGACTGAGTAACCAGTATGCACATATGAACATACTATTTGATGAGAAAAAATGATTTTGTTTAAAGGAAGTGCCAGAAGTGCTTGGCAAAACGTGACTAGTTGCCACTGAAAATAAGCAAGTGATTGCTTTGAACAAAGGAACTACTCGCTACAATCCTCACAGTTGTAAATGATAATCGTCCAACAAGATTGGCAAGTCGGTCGTAGGATACAGATGGTGTCATTAATTTGACACTATCAACCGATGCTGCTCTCTCTCCATACACTGGAATGTACTGGGTGAAAAGGATAGTGGACATCTGTGACATGTGGCCCTTATCGCGAAAGAAAAACCCACTTGAAACAGAAACCAGAACATATTTTCAGAGATCGGGCGCATGACCAGTACGCGCTCTACTCCAGACGCTCTCAACCTGGTGGTCGCGAGCATCATGGTGCTCTTTTAATGAAATTTGGTGCTCGCGTCATGCAAGTAAAAAAGTGCTCGCGATCACCAACGCCTATGAGGCCAGTTTGTCAATTCAAACATTGTTTTGCAAACCCAGACAAATAATGTTGCTATCCATCCATTATATTGTAGGTGCCCTGAAAGTTGTTAAGTTGCGTGTTTACTGTCATCAAACCTATTTATGGTTGTCACGACCAATACCTACGAGCCTCCCTCTTCAATTCCACTGTACTCCCTGCGATGTACCACGGTGCTGAGACGTAGACACTAACAAAATTACTAGAGGACAAATTGAGAGTGACACAGGCCTCCCTTGAGAGACGCTTGGTCGGAATCACTCTCCGGAACCAACGCATGCAAGGTCTCCACAATTCTGACATAAGACGATTGTCCCTGGTGAAGGATGTGGTAATCTATGCAAACAAGGCAAAACACAGATGGGCAGGTCACATGTTACGAGGAAACGACGGTCGATGGAGCACAACGACAGCAGTCTGGTACCCCCGAGGTAAGAAAAGACCGCGGGAAAGACCTCCAATGCGTTGGTCAGACTCCCTTGCTTGTACGTTGCAACATCCGAGACGCCTCTAGAGAAGCGCTTACCACGCACTGGACTTCCGTAGTCAAAGACAGGGTCCGCTGGAGACGAAGTTGGAACCCGCAGTTACACTGATTAACGGGTCATCAAAATCAAGATTTTCTGAAATATTTCGCACTCCTGTATTAATTCGAGGGTTTCCCCGATGCTGGTCAATGGCAGCGTTCTGTTGCATTATGTGTACTTGAATTTTTTGATATATCTCTACTCCTTAGTGTTGAAATATTTGTTTGAAAATTAAAAATTAATAACCTTTTGAGGAGCAAATGAAACAAAAAGGCTCCAAATACATCGGAGTGTTTCTCTCAAATATCTGGTTATGTTTGGCACGATCTACCTGTGGGAAAAAGCTTTCTTACTTATGAAATATCTCAAGAACAAAGCATTATTACGATTAACTGATTCCCATTTGCAAGACTATTTACGTGTAAGTACAAGCGACTTCTCCTTGGACATCGCTAAACTTCTGAGTGGTTTTCAAGCTCAAAGATATTAAACCGGTGAGTGTTTTAAAAATGTATTGCTTTTTCAAAAATGAAACCCATTAGATTGCATGGTGTTCACACGTGAACGGTGCTCTCAATCTTAAAAGGTTGCGAACCCCTGCTATTCGCAAATTGTGTCAGACGACTAGACACTGAACTACTCGATCCCTTTTTATCTGACTACCATGTGGAATCAACGGGTAGAACAGGCATAAAAGGAAAAGAAGATGGCAAAAATAGAGTGGCAGAAAACCCGAATTAGACGGCTTCAGAATGTTGTTGACGAGGTTAATGATGTGAATTAGAAAAAAAAAACTAAGAAGTCACCAATTGTCTTAACGAGGGAATCGAAAAACGAGAGTTGGAATGAATTTAGTGGAATAACAGGGACATGTAATGATATTATCCTCCATAAGTTCTGGCGCATGCATAAAATGATAGATGAAAAGAATACAAGCCAGTTTATCCCCACTATGCAGGACTTCTTTAGTCGTTTTGACTTATGTCTTGCCACTTACCCAAGGTAGTCCGGGACCAGATAGTGAGGTTGATGACCAGCGCAGTGTCTTTCTCACTATAATCCAAATAGAGCGAGAGTTACATCATCAAGATAAAACCATCTGATGGTGTCGTCATCATAGCTTGCGATGTACAACTAACTATTCAGGACTCCACAGGAACATTCTTGACGACAGATGAATAGAAGGGCCTTGGATGTTGTTTTTACAGACATGTTGCCCAGAAATAAGGGGGGGGGGGGATAGATATGTGTGCTGTGAAATTAGGGAATATTATCTAAGACACGTCTAGTATATAAGAGGGTCTAAGTAGCTGAGTGGTAGAGCACATGCTTCTCACAGCAAGGGATCGGGTTCTCTCCTTGTTATCGACACGCTCCTGATCGCCAAGCTGTAAATATATACCTGGTTTAGATTTGTGGAAAGAAAAGCAGTGAGGAAGGAAACTGGTCGCCCCATAGCAATAAACAATCCAAAGCTTGGTGTTTCTAACACTTCATCCACGAATGTGTATGTTATGGGGCTACCTGGACGTTTCTCCTTCTCACTGCCATGCCATCCATAACTATAAGTACCTATTTACAGCTGGGTAGACTAAAACGTACAATAACATAGGCATGAAGCCATTCCCATTTATTTTTAACCGGCATGTATTCTACTTGAACTTACAAGAGGCATGTATCCGAGCATTTGTGGATACAGTTTCACATGATAAGGTTGCAAAAATAGTTATCTTGACAGGCTGAAGATATATAATAGAGGCAATACAGAAAACAAACAACGAACCGCTGTTATCAGAAACCATAGTAGAACTTGGAAATCTCCAGAGATCCTCAGCGGAAGCGCTCCTATGGCTACCATCCCACTGCGGAATCACATACAACGAGAGAGCTGAAATTCTAGCAAAGGCAGCAAGAAGGCACAATTTAATCATCGGGTACGATACAGAGAATACCGAGAGATCAAGAACATAATAAGAAATCAGTATATACACCAATGGAGAAAAGAAATAGAAATCAGTAGACCAGACCCAAGTCATCAAATCAAAAGAAATAAACAATCTACCTTATTTCGTATGATAACTGGTCACTGGAGACTACTATAACATCTATACCAACTAAAGATCTCACACGCAGATGTATGCCCATGTGGAACAAAGGGACATAATCCTGAACACATTCTAAAGGAATGTCCACTCTAAAAGGAAATAAGATACTAGATCTAGTCAGAGAGTGCGGAGCTTAGACAAGGGTTGTTGAGCCACCGCTCTGATCTGATGAAGACTTCACAGACTTCATCATGGCGACTAGCCTGCAAATATATCATGGCCAAAGATCATAAACGCAAAGAAAGAAAAATAACACGATGAGGTTGCTATTCCCTTGCACAACCTTCTTTAGTCGACTTTTACGACATGCTTTGGGGGGTTGCTATCGTCCTCTTCTCTTTACCCAGGGAACCACTTAAACCATCTCCACAGTATATAAACGACAATTGTTTCAGCAACTCTTATTACTTGTTGTTTCAAGCAATTGTCCCTCCGTTCCTGTGCCTGTCGAAACTTTGAAATCTTTAAATTTCTCGTTTGCTCGCCGCCACTGGCTGCCAACATGACAGTGTGTCGCCACAGGTCTGTGTCCACGTTAGAAGAGGTCTGCTGTTGAATCAGAAACACCACGCCGACACACACTGCAAACGTGACCGTCTGTTTGTTGAAGTTTCACGTCGAAAATCCGCGTCAAAGACTCTTGACAGAGAGTCAAATCCGTTATATGTGTTTTTTAGTGAAGTGTAATGCAGCTGAGAGTCGAGTAGCGGTAGATAGTATGCTTGCCTGTTAAAAATTAATGGGTAGGGTTCGCGTCTAGGTTATTGCATGTTTCAGTGTACACAACTGTAAATTGGTACTCGGCTTACAATTAGGACAGCGAAGAAAGGAATACGTCAACCCACTAAACAAAAGCTGACAGTTACAATGAGGAACCGAGACGTTAGTCCAGTCAGGCACAACACATTTACCAGGACGTCGCATCATGGTCAGACACAATATACTGATCAAGGCCATTATCTCTCTTCCGTGTAGCGTTCCCTGGAAACAGGCTGTTTTCATGACAGTCTGGCTGACGAGATGTGGATCGATGTAATCCCCGTAGTAGTGAGCGTCAAGCATTGCACAACCACCTGGAGGACCGCACTCCCCCTCCATCAGGACCCACAAAAGTGTAAACATGTTCCTTGCGGGCAACATAACAATAGCAACAATGAACTCCCTAATACATGCTTTGTAACTCAGTCACTCCTAGTATATGAACTATTATGTTTAAGTCGTTTTTTACTCTACATGTGCCATCGTCCGAGATTAAAGAGTTGAGAACTTGTTCTGCAGGTCTGCCGGCTCCACGAAAGAAGCAGAGTGGTTATATGGCCTTTCCCAGCCCAATTGCAAGATGAACTGTATACTTCTTCTTCTTTCTTCTTCTTCGTACGCTGTCAGACGTCATCCTGTATTTTTTCGAAAAAAGCAGCGGTCATCCTGAGGCTGTCGACACTGCTTTCTCTAATCCTCGTATGTCGGGCAGTTTTGCAGCAAATGTTCAGCTGTCATTTTCCCGGTACCATACGAGCATTCATCAGTGCCACCTATCTTCAGTTTATTGAATAGATGGTACCTCAGTCTATTGTGGCCTGTGCGAAGTCTGAAGACCACGACCTGCTCTCTTCTGTTCAACTGGTAATAGGCATCGGTTTTTGTGTAGCCGGTATGTTCTGTTTCCCATTTGGTCATGTATCTAGCTCTAATAAGCCTTTTTGACTCTTCGAAGGTATACAAGACACACCTGAAAAGGACCGCCATTTTTATGAGAGAGATGGATGCGATTATTTGATAGCGATCGACGAAGAAGACAAAGAATGGGAAATACATTGCTCTTTCCCTGACTATCAGAGCCGGTGTGAGATTGATTTGTGCACTAGGTATGACTAAGTACATGCAGGCACTGCGCCACCTCGCTCCCAATTACATTTTTTTTTCCACTGCCATCTGTCAAAACGTGTAAACCCTCATCACCTTTGCATTTCTTCCTTATAGGTTGTAGACTCTTATTAGTCGCTTCTTATGAGATGCCCTCGGTGTGGCATGGACCCATTAGCATATCAATCACATACATACAAAGAAGATTCATCAAGAGGCAGTTATTTTATATTCACGAATATTAGTTGCATGTACCAATTATCTATTACCAGATGATAGTTATGCTTCATAAAGTAGGGAGAAAAGCCGCTCTCGAGATGAAAACCTCCAAGACAAAAGTCATGCGTAACCGTTTCGCTACAAATGACCCAGTCATACACGATTGCAAGAAACTGGAGGACGTAGCAGAGTATATCTACATCGGACGTTTATTGAACATGCAGAGCGACCTAAACCCAGACCTAACAAGACGTGGTCGCGCGGGCGGGACGGCTTTCTCGTCCATAAAGACGGCACAAGACCATACCCACAACCAGAGCCTGCGCAGCGCGCTACTCAACTCCCCAGTTCTACCTGCAAGGTGTTATGCCGCAAAAACATGGGCTCTTACAAAAGAAATGGAGTCCAAACTAAGAGTGACCAAAGGCTCCATCGAGAGACGTATGATCGGCCTCACGCTTCACAACCAACGTTTGAAAGTCCTTCACAACACTGACGTACGGCAGATGTCAATAGTGAAGGATGCAGTTACCAACGCATACTAGGCAAAGCATTGCTGGGCTGGCCACCTGCTTCGGAGAACTGATAATCGTTGAAGCACGGCGACAGCAGTCTGGTATCCACGAGACAGAAGACCACGGGGAAGACCACCTACGCGCTGATCTATCTCCCTGTAACTCAAAGACAATATCTAGGATGCTTCAGACAAGAATCATATCCCCCACTGGTCCACCGTGTCCCAAGACAAGACAATGGAAAGGAAGTTGGGACCCGTCGCTGAGGAACAGTAATCCAGTACCAATTAAATATGCCACGTTCTGTTCTGTTCCTAAGAATCGACTCCTTGCGTTCTGGACCATTTACGCCCTGAAGCAACAGCTGTGCATGAAGTAACTCAGATTCGTATCAGCCAAAACACAATTACAAAGAAAATTATTAACAGACTCCAGGAGCGTGCTTCAAGTCATCTCAAGCTCCAAACAAGATTGACTATCACACGAAATAAAATATAACATCGAGTTGCTGACCCAAATAAACAGATTTAGTCATACAGTGGACTCCGGATCACTGTGAGATCATTAGAAACAAGAAAGCAAATGAGTTATCAAGAGTCGGAATTGACGGCACACAGACACAGCGCTATAAAGAAGCAAAAGCACTCTTCAAATGATCAATACGGTCGGAATGTAGAGACCAGTACAAAACATACAAGACAGAAAATAACAGTACATACAAACTTGGCATAGATAGAACATCAAAGATCTTCCGACTCGAAACGGGACATTGCAGACTCAAGGCCCACATTCACCGAATGGGTATTAGAGACACCGCCACGTGCGATTGTGCAGCAGTCAAGCTACCACCAGAACATATCCTGCAGAACTGTCCCATGTATGCAGACCAAAGAAAGACATTCTAACCGGGTGGTGAGACCGTGCAAGGAAAAGTGGGGTGCCAGTGAAGACATGAAACGTAGTCTCCTTGGTGAACCTCACCAGACTAGAAGCAGAGCATCAGTTGATCGAAGATGTTGATGGAGAAGAAGAAGAAGAAGAAGAAGAAGAAGAAGAAGAAGAAGAAGAAGAAGAAGAAGAAGAAGAAGAAGAAGAAAAACAAGAAGAACTGCGTTCCGGGCATATTCATAGGCGCTCAGCATCTCCTATTAAATGGCGAAGGGTGGGGATACTGATAGTTCCTGCAGCTCGTTGGTTACACGTTGGTTGCGCGTTGGTTACCCATTGGTTGCACGTTGGTTATATGTTGGTTGCACGTTGGTTGCACGTTGGTTACACGTCGGTTACATGTTGGTTGCACGTTGGTTACCCATTGGTTACACGTTGGTTGCACGTTGGTTAACCATTGGTTGCACGTTGGTTACATGTTGGTTGCACGTTGGTTGCACGTTGATTACACGTTGGTTACACGTTGGTTGCACGTTGGTTACCCATTGGTTACACGTTGGTTGCACGTTGGTTACCCATTGGTTGCACGTTGGTTACATGTTGGTTGCACGTTGGTTGCACGTTGATTATACGTTGGTTACACGTTGGTTACACGTTGGTTGCACGTTGATTACACGTTGGTTACACGTTGGTTGCACGTTGGTTACACGTTGGTTGCACGTTGGTTGCAAACACTTCGTCCTCTCTTGCGCCTCGGTCTGCTCGAACCTCGTTCAATTTCCAATTTCTGCAGTCTGTCAATTGCTGATTCATCTATTGATGACCAATGCGGACACTGATAGACTTCAAAATATCACTTCATATCTATTATACATATAACTGGCGCTTGTGAAGCCATGATGTGTGCTCTTTCGCGTTGGAGATGTGTTTCTTTGATTTAAGTTAGATCAGGAAATATCTAAGCCGCCACGAAGGGCACAAGATGACATGTTTCATGGACCAAGACCATCACGCCAACAAAACATGTATAAGTTCTTGACACATCGTTGTTGTCAGACGTTAATTCTTGACGACGTTACTTTGGTAGCGGGTTACAGTGGTTCTTTTCACATCCAGAAGGGTTCTTCAATAGGTGGACAAGAGTCCTCCTGGCTGTAGTGTAAAAACTCATGTATACAAGTATAACAATTAAGATATTATAGAAGTATAATTTGCCTTACAATAAATACACAACTTACAATATATTACATTACATATGAGAGAAAACTTGAAAGCTGTTGCCACTTGAGATCTCTCCAAGCAAATGTTTTTCTGTCTGAAGACGCACCACATTAAAGAACGTCGCTGATTAACTGGGGAGTACTGAGTTCACATAAGAGCGTTCTTTTTTCTTCTTTTGTCGTCTCACTTTCTATCGGGTTGTAGCCCAGAATCGTGGTATGTATTTTTCTTTCGCCAATCTCGTCGCCCGAGTGACACTTATGCCCACTTTATGGCAGGTCTCGTTTACGTTGTCTATCCACCTTTTCCTCGGTCTACCTTTCGCCCTTCTTCCTGATGTTGTCACATAGAAGGCTCCATGAACAATGTGGTCTGGTTGCATTTTCACAATGTGGCCAAACCAATTCATTCTCTGTTGTTTGATCTACTTTAGGCAGGGAATTGTTCCAACCTTCTTCCGAATATTCATATTTGTGATTCTGTCTCTTTTGGTGTTGTTAGAGACCTTTCGTAGGCACCGCGTTTCGAAGATGGCTGACATTCGTTCCTGAACCCTTTTCAATGCCCACGTCTGGCATTGGTAGTACAGGGTTGGGATGAAGATAGTATTTATCATCTACTTTTTACTTGGACGGAAATCTTCGGGTGTCTTAGTAGTGGAGATAGCTGGTAAGTGATAGCGTTTGCCCTCTGCACTCTCGTCTCTGTTTCTCTGTCGAGTATGCCGTCTTCAGTAAAAAGTTTTTATATACCTATATTCTTGTACCTGCTTTATTGTTCTCTCTTATAAATGAATATCGAGTGTGGATAGAGTGTTGATCAATCAAAACTGGCGCCGCGATAGTGCAAAGAAAAAAATGGTTTAGCAAGGTTAGGCCACAGAGCGAAATAATATATAATACCGCTAAATATAATTAAACGTACCACCGTTGTGTGAGGCACTACTTAACGTTTCTTTGTATTGTGCAGCAAACGTTCCTATATGATTACGTTAGACAACCCAAGCTGCCAGTATTAAAATCGAATGTTTGCTATCCCACGAGAGCACATACATAGTTCAACGCTATGGCCTCTATTCAAACTGAAAGCTGACGCAATTGTAAGACAGAAAAAATGATCCTTATGTATATAGAGTAAGCTGTCTGTATGAGGAACACATCCAACAAAAACATTATTACGTAAGCTTTACAAAGATTAACATTTTCTCAATAGGCATGTCGGCCCTAGCAGGGGATAATGGTAGGCAAAAACAGGTTTCTGTTATGTTATCAACATTTCTTAACCCCTGCATATTATAATAGGTTTAATTGTTGAACTTTGCAGAATATTTCATAAAAAATAACATATATTTTTAATTGGTGGCGTGAAAGTGGGATATTTAGTATAGCTATATTTAAGATGATATTGTTGTGTGGAAGTAATTTGGACATTAACATTAAATTAATTGATAAGGTCACAAGAAGTCAGGAATAAAAGACATGTGCTAAGGACGGCCAATGTGAAAATGAAGTTTATTACACACAAAACAAAGAAGTAGACATCAATGTATGTGCATGCTCAGAAGAGTAGATTGTGAATCAAGCCAGGCAATGTTTTTGTTTACGCCAGACTGTCAGAAACATGTTTCATATCGAGGTTCAAACCCCTGCCGTTCTGACTAGAACAATAACTATAACAGTTGTTCGTGATTGGCGATCTAACCGGTTTTCTGCGTAAACACACTCTGAGAAGATAATCAATATTGTCTCATTTCCATAACATAATCTAGCAGTCAGCAAGATCTTTCCTAACTGGTGCCTGCGACCACGCGGGCAACATCCATTTGTAGCTAATTAAGTTAGCGAAGAGTAATCAGGAGCAGGTGAAACTTGGCCAAGAGTCCACTTCACGTCACCGTTCTGCTCCTAGAAACAGACTGTTACATCAGCCCTGCCAACGAGGCGGGGATCGAATTTGTTATATATATATATTGGGGAACTTCGTGAACAGCCTCGCATTGCACTATAGTCAGAAGAACCCATAGTCTACCTTTTCAAGTACACTTTGGTATGTGAGAAGAGCCACTGTAACCTACTCTCATAGAAACATCGTCAAGACTAAATTAACTAAATTAATCGGCACGAGCAGCTTCGAACAACAACGTAGATAAAACCAGATCACGATGATATAGAACATCACTTTGAAAGTTCCTCAGGCACTATGACGTTCACCAGCAGTTCTCTAACATAATTTATAAAACTTATGAAAATATGAACTGCAGAGTTTTACATGAAGGCTAGCTTCCTTAACCCTTTCTTGAGATATGAACTTGTGATGTCTATCATCATTTCTGTTTCTGATGACTATTGACATGATTATGAAGATAAGTCGATAAACAAACATTTACGTAATGGCTCAATGACTTATTTGGAATATTTGAAATCCTGGTATTCAAACAGGGATGTTAATGTATGCTGCCAGGCAGCCGAAGGCTTCGGCTATTCGTAGTAGCTATTTAAAAATTTCCTGCGGGTTACTAGGCCTGGGGGAGGTACAGATAATTTGGAAAGGTTTTTAATAATTTTTTTAAATTGTGTCCGGGCAACGGCCGTTAAGCTTTCTCTTTTCGATCTATAACTGCCAAAGGATTTTTAATAGGCTCGACACTGATCACGAGAGGCCGATCTCACTACCCAGTGATCAGGGGATTTTTTACCAGAAGATCATCGGGACAAAAATCTCAGTCTCTTCCGTGATTCGAACCTCCGGCACCCGAGGCGGACACCTTACATCGAGCACATGACAAAAACAAAAAGACACCTACGTTAGGTACACAAAGCCTTCGGCGGGAACAAAAAACCGAAAACAGCTGACAAATCACAACAACAAAACAAAGCATTGATGGGTTCAAGTTCATCGCCATACATGGATATGCCAGTTAAGTATAGACACGGTATGCCAGTTATGAAATCGAGTGAGCCAAAATAGATATGATTACAACTTCAATCTATTTATTTCTACATAGATTATGAAGTCAGTACATCAACCAACAAAAATGGAATTCATTAGATTCTGACAAAACAACTTGATGATCTGGGTTTGCAATGACTTAGCTCTTCTATCTCACAACCACCATTAGAAGTACAAATACAATGGGTATACTTGAGAAACTCTCGGTAGTTGGGGGAAATACACAACTGGCAATACACAGATAAGAAACAACAACATTCCGAGAATAAATGCAACTAACTACAATAAGATTGTGTTGGGAGACACACTTTTACTTCTTCTTCTTCTTCATCGTACGCAGTTAGACAGTAACCATTATTTTTTGGAAAAAAGCGGCGGTCATCCTGAGGCTGTCGACACTGCCATAGAGCTTGTCTTGTGGTTCCACTGGTGATGGCCACATCTGCTCTCTCTGATCCTCGTATGTCGGGTAGTTCTGCAGCAGATGCTCAGCGGTCATTTTCTCGGTACCACACGGGCATTCGTCGGTACAACCTATCTTCAATTTGTTGAATAGGTGGTACCTCAGTCTATTGACACACTTATACAACTTATACAATACTGAATGAGCATGTGGTCTATACTACTCAGCTGTATAAGTTACACACACACACGCACGCACGCACACGCACACACACACACACAGATACACACGTACACACACACATACGTAGGCCCACAAACACATATAACACATACACACACACACACATACATATACACAAAGAAGCTCCTCTACGGCGAGCTGAGAGAAGGATGACGGGGGGAAGGGTGCACAAAGAAACGTTTTAAGGACAGTCTGAGCGACTCACTGAAAAGTTGCCAGATAGATGTCACTACCTGGGAATGTCTCGCGCAAAACAGATCTGACTGGAGAATCGCAATCAAAGCGGGTGTAGCTATAGACCCTCTTTTAATTCATAAACAAGGTCCGAAGAAATGTTCTACTAAACTGCATGTCAGATATAAATGATTTTTCGCATGCAGTCTTAGAATTTCCATGATCATATGGAAATATTTTTTTCTCTAAGAAGTTTAATGTATATTGAAAAATGTATTCATTAGTCTATATTAAACGCAACCTCGGTTAATTGGAAAACATTTCAACACATTTAAGGTTCCCGCAGGTGTTGTTTTAAAAATAGATGTTTTGACCTTCAAATATGCTCAGTAAATTCAAATTCCTGATTTTCCCGTACACCAATTAGACACTTCGTCGAATGGGGAAAATAACAAATGTCATTCATACGAAACTGTCTAATAGTTATAGGCGCATACGCCAGTGTTGGGATGAAGGGATGGTGTCACAGACCATGAGAGACGCCAATATAATCATCCTTTACAAGGAAAAGAGAGATGGTGACTGCAACAATTACAGAGGAATATCGCTCCTTAACTCTGTAGGCATAATGTATGCTCGCATTATTCTGAGCAGACTACGAAAGCTGGCCGACAGGGTGTACCTGGAGTCTCAGTGTGGTTTTCACGCAAAATGGTCCACCGTTGATATGGTCTTTTCACAGAAACAATTGCAAGAAAAATGCAGAGAACAATATACCACTATTTCTTGCCTTCATCGACTTCACCAAGGTATTCGACCAGGTAAACAGAGAAGGTTTTTTTTAAAAGTATTGTCTAACGTTAGCTGCCAATCTAAACTACTGAACATGATTAGGACTTTCATGTGGGCATGAAAGGTACAGTGCAGCATGATGGTCGTGAATCTGAGGCATTCAACATTAACAGCGGAGTTAAACAAGGTTGTGTCCTTGCTCCGACTCTATTCAGCATTTTATTTACCATCGTGCTTAAACACGCCTTTGGAACTGCCACAGAGGGGGTCTTTCTGCATACTAGGTCAGATGGGAGACTATTCCATCTAACCAGCCTGACTGCATAAAGTAAGAGAAGGGAGACTGTCATTCGGGATATGCTCTTCGCCAACGATGCTGCCCTGGTCGCACACACTGAAGCCGAATTACAGATCCTCATTAATAGGTTAGCAAAATCTTGTGATCTGTTTGGACTCACCATCAGCTTACCAAAAAAAATTAAGTGAAAGCTCATGGTGCAGATCCTCTAGACATTGTCTTACACGACAAACATCTGAAAGTAGTAAATCACTTTAACTTCCTCGGATCTATCATCACCGACAACTTTTCATTTAACACAGAGCTGCAGAAGCTATTAGGAATGACCTCATAAGCACTTGCCAGGTTCTCACAGAAAGTGTGGAGTAACATCATGCTAACCATCTCTTCACAAGTTGATGTGCACAGATCCAGTGTTATTAGTACCCTGATCTATGGCAGCAAAACATGGACTCTGTATGTCTCTCATGAATAAAAGGCTAAATGCTTTTCATATGCGCTGCCTGAGACGCATACTTGGAATTTCATATAGTGACAGAGTGACTAACAGTGACGTGTTGGTCCGTGTAAAGATTGCTAGTTTAGTTACGATCCTCCGCCAGCGCCGCTTGCGGTGACTTGGTTAGGTGTGCAGAATAGAGGATGGGTGAATACCAAAAGATATCCTGTACGGGGAGCTGACCACGGGCAACCGTAAAATAGGTAGAACCTTCCTCTGCTACAAAGATGTTTGCAAGCGTGACCTGAACGCGTTGGATACAAACACCTGCAGCTGGGAGGAACTTGCCAAAGACAGACCCGTCTTGAGGCAGGCTTTGTGTGTTGGTCTGCAGGCAGTGGAAGACAAGAAACGTCAAGATGCAGACTCCAAAAGCAAGGACAACAACTGACTGCACCCTCTCTAGCGTGAAGTCCATTGCCTCTCGTGACTGACAAGATGCCAATCAATACACATTAATAGTTTGAGGTGTGGTTATTGTGACATATAGTTGCTTTTTTCAAAACTTGTCATAAAACGGGAGATATTGAAACTGTTGACGAAAAATCACTTTGTTACTCTCGGGAAACTAATATTAACATTAGAGTTTGAGTGGGCTAAAGTTAAAGGACAAGTTGCCGAACAGAACATGACATTTAAAATGTGTGGTGTTGAAGTGCTGATACCTGAGAACCTTTTAAAAATAGACATTCAGTTCTGGAAGAAATGTTTTGAATATGTGCTCCGGGAAGAAGAACAGTACTGGCAACGAGATGTATTTTAATTTGTCCAGCCAGTAACAATTATCAACCTCTTTGAATCGACAGAATCGGATGATTAATATCATATTTTGTGGACACACTGATTAGCAGACTTGGATGAATTAGAGTATGTTTATCAAAACAATTAGGTGTACATATAATAGCAACAAATACATTGCAATATTCAAAAGCGTTACACAACATAACATTAGCTGCGCAGTTAATACAACCGTGGGGTCTAATGGTGACCGAAGTTGCATATTGGTGCCATTTTTACGGTTGTACATAAAGGGCAACACAAATAATCAATTGATTTATAAAGACATCAAGATGATACGCATATGAACAAAATGCTGCGAAATTCAGCTGCGTTCTGTAAATTCGAGGGGGCTCACCCTGGGGGCCACGCTTCCCCTTCTTACCTCACACTGTTTCATTTGACTCTGTCCTACAGTCACACTCTTGTTTCATTTGACTCTGTCCTACAGTCACACTCTTGTTTCATTTGACTCTGTCCTACAGTCACACTCTTGTTTCATTTGACTCTGTCCTACAGTCACACTCTTGTTTCATTTGACTCTATCATACAGTCATACTCTTGTTTCATTTGACTCTATCCTACAGTCGCACTCTTGTTTCATTTGACTCTATCCTACAGTCACACTCTTGTTTCATTTGACTCTATCCTACAGTCACACTCTTGCACAACTTTCACACACGTACTCATGGTGAGGCCCTTCCATTGCACTTTGGTTGGGCTAGCTTCTGAGGGCGCACAAACCTAGCATAGGTACATACAGATGCACACATTCATCCAAGCACTGGTTTATGCGTCCTGATATTGCCCAATCGACTACGGTCTGGGGTGGAAAATGGCGCGCCTCCACCAGTAGAAACTAGTGAGGCAAACATCTAAGCAAAAAAAAAAAAAAAGGTGCATATTTGTGCCATTTTTACGGTTGTACATAAAGGGCACACAAACAATCAATTGATTTATCAAGACATCAAGATGATACGCATATGAACAAAATTCTGCGAAATTCAGCTGCGTTCTGTAAAATCTTAAAAGTAATGTCATTTCTTTGAAGTGGTCCTAGAAGATCAAAATAATTCACCGATGAGCAAATTTCTTAACATCATTGGACTAAATAATTTCAATGTTTTAGCGTCATGGATATTCTAAGGCTGCATGCGAAAAATCATTTGGATCTGACATTCAGTTTAGTAGAAAATTCCTTCGGACCTTTTTCATGAATTAAAAGACGGACTATACCAGCAAAGACCAATGCGCATTCACACCCAACAGGGCAATCTGTGACAAGGATAATGTCGGCGGTCCTCATCGACAACGATGGACAGCTATATTATATATATATATATATATATATATATAAAACCCTGGACAGAGGAAAAGATAAATGTAGACATTCGGCAAGAGTTGAGCATAGAGGAGAATTGGTTTAATAATTCCATTTTGGCTAGAAAATGCAAATACTTTGGTCACATCAAGAGATACAACGGTCTAGAGAGAACGGTGATGGAAGGTATGGTGCCAGGCAAAAGAGAAAGGGGTAGACCAAGAAGACGATGACACCAAGATATCCAGGAATGCCTGAGTATGACTGTGGCGGAGGCTGGAGTTATGGCAAGAAAACTAGTTTCTTTCAGACAGACTGTGATGGGAGCGACGTTCTACAAAGGACATGCTACATGCTGATGATATATATATATATATTTATATATAACTGTAAATTGGTACATGACTTACTGTTACGAAAGAAAAGGTGATGAGAAAGAGAACTAGTGATTTCACTTAAAAGAAGCCGCCGAGACCTAATACATTGTAATCTCTAACACGTAATCTCTGACGACAGTGTCTAATATGAGGCCACCTTTCATTAGAGCAGCGATCTTCAGCTTCATTCGTCTGTCCTCCCTAACCACCTCGGCACTATTTGTTTTTGCTCCTGTCTCCACAACAACTCGATGAACACTCATTTCAGAGGTCATTGTAGTAAAAAACATGCAATTCTTCCGACTCCGCTTTTTTCGCTCCTACTCACATGCAGCCTTAACATTCAGCGTCATCTTCATGTGACATGCGTTGTTATATTGATAACCAATTCCCTCCACAACTACCTATCCCTCGAACATTTCATTTTTTAAAACTCTTAGTATTTCCACACTTCGTGTCTTGCATTATCTCAACATTTCAGATACTTCTTGTAGGGGTCGCTTTAACTGAGAGACTAGACGTTCGCCTATAAAAATAGGGAAGTGAGTTTCGAGTTTCAAGCGTTCCCAAGTCTCAAATGAAGTGATATTTATGCCTAGTCTTATCAAAGACCGCCGATAAACTCCTAGGTCGTGTGAATATGTAATGCATGTAAAAGACAATTCGCAGCTGAAAATCGAAAAGAACAGGTGATAAGCCACTGTTCAGGCAAACATTTTAAAAGCAACACGATTCCTACCCAATAGTCTGGATGACGGCGAAAAGAAGGCCGTTTCTCTATCGTGCAAAAGCCACATCAGCTCAACCATTTATTTGAAGGATAACAGTCGCAAATACAAATATATCATAATCCCTTGGAACATAGATACACCAGACAACGGTAGCTCACGTCTTTGTATCAAGGTGCATCTACCACTTGGAGCTCAGTAGTTCGAATCCGGATAACTTCACTTTCTTTACCCTACAAATCAGTCTCTGTTCTGGAACCCCAGAGGCAAGAGAAGAAGAGGACGACTCATTCATGACGGAGAGAGTTTAGGGCAAATATCAGTGACTGGAAAGATGTGGATTGATCTAATGTAGATTGTCATGAGTGGAAGACTTAGCGGATATTTGTTGAAGACCTTTGGTCCACAGGGGCCGGGAAAGGTTTTGATTGATTCATTCATTAATTGATTAATTGATGGACGTGTTTCACGAATTCATATTCTATACTTGTCTTTGCAATTTTGTTTGCTAAAAGTGTGTCTTATCTCAGATACGCATTCCATAATTGTATTGAGATATTTTGCGAGTGTTTTATTGAATTTAATTGCTGTCTGAGATCGATTGAGATCCAATCACTTTGACTGATCTATTGATCTCTGGTACATAAAGAGTGTTGTAGGCTGATTGATAAAAACGTCACGGCTATGGTGAAGACTAGACAATATATTGCGGAATGCGATCCAGGGGAGATCATTTGTTGGGAAGTTTACATAACCGTCGTTTGAGCGTGAACAAAAAGTCTTTAAGAGAAACAGCAGACACAGAAACAAATATTCACAGGCGATTGAATATGAATGGACAGAGGTGATAGAGATTGAACACCTGTGCGTTTACCCAGGCTGCAGTGGCTTCGTTTCTTCATAGCAAAACATAGTAGAAATAGACAAATTATATATTTAGAGGTCACAGAACTCACATATAATAAAGAAAAGGATTATTCGTGATCAACTGAGGCATTTTGTTGTACGCCAGTCAAACTAGACCAGGGCACAATGAAAGTCACGAAAATCAATGAAGCAGAGGTCACATGAAAACATTTTCCATTTACAAGAAGGCCATGAAAACAATCTTAATAGTCTAAAAAAAAAGAAATAAAGACAAACTCTAATCATACTACAACAGTATAAGCTTAGACGGTAACTCTGACAATTTTGTGTGGGAGGTTCACACTACAACAGTATAAGCTTAGACGGTAACTCTAACAGTTTTGTGTGGGAGGTTCACACTACAACATTATAAGCTTAGACGGTAACTCTGACAGTTTTGTGTGGGAGGTTCACACTACAACATTATAAGCTTAGACAACAAAGTCTGACAATTTTATATTATAGATCAGCTCTCTATCCAATGATAGTGTTATAAAGTAGTGGTGATCTCATATAAGACACTGTAGTTGGGGATGAAGTGTCAGAGCTTCATCGTAATAGGTCTCTGCTTTTTGTGATTTGGAGTGACCAAATCCCTTCATCTTAGCCTTTGCTTCCCTAATTGCATGTCAGATGCACATTTACATCAGTGTGTACTGGAACGTTACGCAGTCAGGTGACACACTCGATCAGTGTTGCTGTAAAAGTCATGTGCTCTGATGATTATGCACGTCAACTGTATGATTACTAAGAAACGAATTAAACATTCACTCTACCACAATGTAACCAGAAGGAATAGTTCATGTCTATTCCAACATTGGTCGTGTAAATAGATCTATACTACTAAAGTTGTAGAAATAAACTACATTACCTTTCACTGATGCTGGTATCTCCACCTGCTCTCCAGTAACGACGTAATCATTCTGACGTTTATCCCATGTCATTCTGCGAGCTAGGATGATCTTCTTTCTTCTGGTCTCGTGAATCTGCAAGACTACATCGTCCTGTCCACTCTTCCGGTAGACAGTAACCTTGCTCTCGAGTCCTGGAGGCCCAGAAGTCGAGTCTGTGCTTGCAGGAAACTTCATTTGACTGGTACAACTCGACGAGTAAGATGAAACGGCGCCAGGACTTGCTGTAGATTTGATTCCTCTGCTTATTATACTACTAGAAGAGCTGTTATCCGTGAAATACTTACTAATGTCACCGGCTTTTAACTTCACGGCCAAGGGCAGACGATAGTTGGAAGTGAATTCCCGCAATGATCGATTTTTTTCCTCCCATAAAAGTTCATTGATGTTGTTAGGAACAACAACAGATGAAGAAGTCGAATCACCGAGTTCCCTTGTGCAGTCTGTCACTCTAGTAGCCGCCATGTTGTGTGAGCTTAACGACCAGACGCTAGTTGCCGGGCTGTAATTCCGTATGAAACGACCCAGTCTCCCATCATTATTCAAACAGGAACTGCTAGTGATTGCCTGTTACTATCGATTATAACTCGGTGATTTCCGAATGGTGGCGAATAAGCGACAAGTGGGTGGGTGCCCCTGGTCGTACTGAATCAGTTAACCTTTTAGCAAGCAGTGCGTTACGCTGTTCCGACGTCTGCCTACAGTCACACACTACTACCGGTTTTGTTTGCTGTCACTGCCACTTGTTGGCGAACTCGAATAAGCCCTTATTTTTGGGGAGCCGGGTTGTAATGTGTGTTACACCGGACTAGTTACACATAATCACTCTTCTACTATCGACCTTCTGACATCTTGCTTTCAGCTACTCATTGACGGTACGCCCCATAAAATAAATAAACCTTAAGTAGTAATATTGTAAACAGCAATTAGCTCAATGAAAAGAGGATAAATATGCAGTTGAACGGAGAGCCTAGTTAAAAGTATTGGTACAGGATCATGTGACTTGAAAGGTGGGCTAGTTTATAGAATGCTGTGTACACTTGTCAATAATAATTTAAAAAAACAACAGCGTAGGCTAAAGACGTTTGGTTCTACACTGATACGAACGTTTCCAGTAACTTTAGTAGTTATACAGAAAGAAGAAGTTTTAGTAACTGTAAATATAATACAAAGAGTACAAATGATAGGGACAATAGGACATTTGACCAGGTACTCTCGTTTCTAGTGGCCTCGGGGAGAATTTCATACCTTCTGATTATTGTTGATTTTCAATTTGAAAAGGGAAAGCGGATTAACATCTGGCCGGGTAAAACATCCTGATCGGACAATGTAAGTAGGGTCAGGCGAAATACACTGATAAGTCAATGTTAGCAGGGTCAGGCAAAACTTACTGGTCGAACAAAATGGAGAGGATTAACATCTGGTCAGGCAAAACTTACTGGTCGAACAATGTAAGTATGATCAGGCGAAATATACTAATCGGGCAATATTAATAGGATCATGCGAAATATACTGATCGGACAATATTTCATTTTAGGCTATCAATACACAATCATCATCAAATCGTAGGGGTAAGTGAAACATTTAGGGAAGCAAGTGAACATATATAAGGGGTAAGTGATACATTTAACAGGGTAAGTGAATACATTTAACGGATAAGGAAATAAGAGTGCCGCCCTCAATACAAAGGGCCCTGGATGCACATTATTTAAAACATGCTACTGAGTTGTATCTATTTTATCCTGCCCTCCATACCTTTAACTTTACCTGAACTTTTGTTTTCTTCCGTCAATTGTACAGACGTGTACGGCGTACTGTTATGTTTGAACTCCCTCGTACATTCGCTTTGTAACATCGAATACGGTGTTGTTTATCGCGTCATCTGATATCTTCCCATGTGGCTTCCCTTCCCATCGGTCATATCCAGAAAAGGGATCAAGTTGATGAGCAGCGCATGAGCTGCAGTGGTCAACGAATCATAGCTGGCTGCTAGCGTCAGGGCCAGCGAACCAAAGCTGCCAAGACCTTTCTACACCTCCACGCGGTGATCCTGGATAACAGGCTGCAGCAGAGCAGACTGGCTAAGGAGAAGGGATCGAAGAGGGAATGCTAACCCGGTACTAAACAAAATGCTTGCTGAGGTCGGATGGGTTGGACCGAAAGGTGCAAATATCGCAGTCAAGTTGTAAACTACGACACAACGCATTTCTTTCTCTGGACTACATTGTGCTACTTAAGCCCTTTCAGTGTTTGGTAGTGGGAGAATGAGAATGAACGAAGCCAAGAAATATCCAGAAGTACATTATCCAATTACATAAACCAAATAGTAACAAATTGGAGATCAATAACTACCGACCCACCTCCCTCATAAGCAATGACTAGAAAATACTCTCTAAAACGCTTTCCATCATGATCAATCCTTACATACACTGCATCATACATGAGGACTAAAAGTGCAGTGTGGCAAACAGAAATATCAACAATCAAGCACATTTGACCAGGGGCATCATTCAGTACACACACAACAAGAACATGTAGACCGGCATCTATCGATAGGCAAAGAAAAGGATTTTGACAAGGTCTCCAATTTCTGTCTAAATCGGAAATTACACAACAAAATTACCATATATTTCATAAAAGGGATCAAAATCCTGTCGAAGACGGATGTGTTGGACCGAAATGTGCAAATATCGCAGTCAAGCTGTAAACTGGCGACACAACGCATTCTGTTCTATGGACTTAATCACGTTACTTGCAAGTCCTGTTCGGGGCTTGCAAGTGGAAGAATGAGAACGAACCCAGAAGAAGAAGAAGAAGAAGAAGAAGAAGAAGAAGAAGAAGAAGAAGAAGAAGAAGAAGAAGAAGAAAAAAGAAGAAGAAGAAGAGGAAGAAGAAGGATCAAAATTATTTACCAACATCCAGAAAGCAAGGTAATGGTCACCACTAGATCACAGAAACATTTCCAATTACCAGATCAGCCCGACAAGGCTGTCGGTTATCCCCGCCTGATACGTTATAATCCTTGAACCAATATTGGAAACAAATTAGACTTGAGACCAGAACATTAAAGGGACGCACATTCCAGGTAGGGGGAAAAATAAGTTAATAAGGTATATAGATATTTTCTAAACTATCTAAACCCTTCTAAGCCAGAACATATTTGACACGTCTTTAAACTACAGCAAAATTCATCATCACCATCATCAGTCTAGTAACCTGAAAGGCCATCAGGGCACGGATACTGCAGATCGTTTGACCAGTTCCTGCTACTCCACTCAGTTCTTTAATCAGGATAGTTGTTGTAGCTATGTTCCTTCCCGTCCACTCTCTGATGTTGTCTTTCCATCTCTTTCTTTGCCTTCCTGTCTTTCGCTTTACAGGCACAGTACCTTGCAGGATTGTCTTAGTCAACCCAGACGATCTTGAAACATGCCCATACCATGTGAGGTTGCTATCTTCTACCACAGTCAATAGGACTTTATATTCGCCGACCTCTCTCTTAACGGTGTCCCGAACTGCCTTTTTGTGACGTGGTCTAGATACGAAATGCCGAGAATTCAACGCAGACATCTCATCTAAATTGCACAAAATCATCGCTCTACAACCGCTGTCAGAGTCCACGTTTCCCCCCGCGTAAAGGTACAAGGAAGTGACAAGTGCATACATTAAACTCAACTTGGATTTCAGGTTGATGCTTGTGTCCATCCATAGCGGCCTCAGTTTGACCAGAGCAGCCATGGTCATCGATGTTCGTACCTGAATCTCAGTTCTGGAACCGTACGCATCCATCAGTGTTCCCAGGTATTTAATCTGTTTAACAATTTGCAATGGTTCGTCTTTGATTGAATAGGGCTTGTTCGGCCATCTTGGAAGTTGACTTTTCTATGCACTAATTTCCATCCCAAACTTTTGAGCGATATTGTCAAGGTTTGAAACTAGATTCGCAAGTACTAGCTCCTCTACCAGCCAGTCAGTTAATATCCTCAGCAAACCGGAGATTGGTGAGTATACGATCAGCTATGATCACAGTACACAGGAGCACGACCCAAGGCAACCGATGTTTGGACATCAGGTACAAAACATAAGACTTAAATCCAGACATAGCTTTCCTCTTCTTCTTCTTCTTCTTCTTCTTCTTCTTCTTCTTCTTCTTCTTCTTCGTACGCTGTCAGACGTCAACCTTAATTTGTTTGAAGAAAGCAGCTGTCATCCTGAGGCTGTCGACACTGCTATAGAGCGTGTCTAGTGTTGCCACTGGTGAAGGCCACATGTGCTTTCTCTGGTCCTCGTATGTCGGGCAATTTTGCAGCAATTGTTCAGCGGTCATTTTCCCTGTACCACAGGTGCATTCGTCACTGCCACCTATCTTCAGTTTATTGAATAGATGGTACCTCAGTCTGTTGTGGCCTGTGCGGAGTTTGAAGACCACAACCTGCTCTCTTCTGTTCAACTGGAAGTAGGCATCATTTTTTTGTGTAGCCAGTATGTTCTGTTTCCCATTTGGCCATGTATCTGGCCCTAATAAACCTTTTGGACTATTCGTAGGTCACACTAGAATCTTATTGTAGTAGTCTTGCACCTTCTTTTGCCAGTCTGTCTGCCTCCTCGTTGCCTTGGATGTTACAGTGGGATGGAACCCACTGTACCACTACTCTTTTTGGTGCGGATTGCTGGCATAGTTTGACAGAGTACTGCTCTTAAATCATTAAGTTCAGTATTTTTCTGGCTTTTTAGTGCTGTAACCACGGCCAGGGCATCTGTAATCAGGACTATCTGGCTTTCATTGCTTTCGCCTGTGAGCATTGCTTTTACTGCAGCCTTCAGTGCCTCTGCCTCCGCTCTGAAATTGCTTGAGAATTTTCCAGTTACCACTGACAGTGTTATTTTTCTACCATTTTTTAGGCTCAGGAATACCCCTGCCCCTCCATTCTGTGTTGTGTTTGTTACAGAACCGTCGGTGTATGCATGGGTCCAGTTCATGCTTGGGTAGTTTTCGGCAATGTGCCTCAGGGTTATGTCTGTTCTTTCTTTTTCAGTCTGGCTGTTCTTGTTTCCAATACCTGGTATATTTTCTACCACCTCCGGAATGATATGCTGCTTCCATGTGGGTTTGCGTGCAGTAGGGATGGGCTTTGGTGTTGTTATGGTGTTCATAGGGTCTTCACTCATCTTTGCTTTGGCTATTTCTGCAAAGTTTCTCCGCTTTAGTTTCCTTTTTCCAAATCTATTTAGTCTCTGATGCATTGGATGGTATGCCAGTCGTCTTAGTTTCTCTGCTTGCTGCTGTGCTCTGCAGTCTCTTCTGTCGGCCATGGATTGCAGATTTGTAATCTTCTCAAGTTCTACAATTGGCGTTGACTTCATGCCTCTTGTTTTAACTCTCATGGCTTGGTTTTGAAGTTTGCTAATTTGCTGCTGTTGCCCATGCCGCGATGCCATACTCGAGAACTGGTCTCACTCTTCCAGTGTACAGTTTCTTTAGTATTCTTTCGTCTGCTCCCCAGCTTGTGCCAGCAAGTTTCTTCATGATTGCCATTCTTTGTCTGGCTCTCATTCGGTTTCTCTCCATCTTACTTTTCCATGTCGTGCGCCGATCAAATGTGACGCCCAAGTAGTTTGGGTAGACATAGCTTTCTAAAAACAACAAACCCCATACAAACCCTTTAAAGTCGCCGTATCGAGAGGTGGCACGAATTGGTGCAGGCGTCATAGATGGAACTTCGGGAGGAACCTGCTCTTGGACATCATCTAGCATACACAACATGGAGGTCGCTAAACAGACTCTGAGCTGGTGTATCACGGTGCAAGAGGAATATGAAGCGATGGTGATGCACATATGATGACAATGTGATGGCGGCACAATACAGGATTCCGACAATCTGATGACCTGCCCCAACCTCAAGAAACATGCAATAGGCCTGACATGCTGGAGGCAAATGACAAGGCAATCCATGTCGCTGAATACTGGATGCAAGATATATAACGTGGTGCTTGCACACGGAAAGTAAGTAAAGTACAGTACTCACATGATCCAACCGAGATCATACGTTCAAGAAAAACGCAGGCACAACAAGATTAGCGGTACCAAATTGAACACACAGAACTCATGCTTGAAAGCAATAGGGAAATGGACATTCCAGGCAGATTTCTCTCTGCAACCGCTCTAAGTTAACACGAATCAAGTTGTACAGTGGAGTGGGGCCTGTATCCAGCACACCACCGAGACCCAAATAAAGATGGACTAAACTAATAACCTATATCACAGATAAACTAGACACATACCAAGTTCAAAACAGACACAATATTTGGTAGGGACATCGATAATACCATGATCATTCCAGAGCGAATCTACGCCTTGAATATAATGAGCCCACATATAACCTTCCATAAAACTGTAAACTATCTAATTTAAAACTTCATTTTCCATTTCACTTGGCACAATATAAAATGTAAAACACATATGCAAAAGAACAAAAAGGGTGATACAGGGATAAATGAAATGGCTGCTAAGCTATGACCTAGATAAATATCTGCTCTCCCGCTACAAACAAAAGCTGAAAATTAACAGGAACTACATGTGGAACCAAGACGCTAGTCCGGTCGGGCACATCATTCTGACCAAGGCGTCGTGTCAGGGTCAGGCACATCATACTGACCAAGGCGTCGTGTCAGGGTCAGGCACATCATACTGACCAAGACGTCGTGTCAGGGTGAGGCACATCATACTGACCAAGACGTCGTGTCAGGGTCAGGCATATCATACTGACCAAGACGCTAGTCCGGTCGGGCACATCATACTGACCAAGACGCTAGTTAGGTCGGGCACATCATACTGACCAAGACGCTAGTCCGGTCGGACACATCATACTGACCAAGACGCTAGTCCGGTCGGGCACATCATACTGACCAAGACGCTAGTCCGGTCGGGCACATCCTACTGACCAAGGCGTCGTGTCAGGGTCAGGCATAACATACTGACCAAGACGCTAGTCCGCTTGGGCACATCATGCTGACCAGGACGTCGAGTCAGGGTCGGGCACATCATACTGACCAGGACGTCGTGTCAGGGTCGGGCACATCATACTGACCAGGACGTCGAGTCAGGGTCGGGCACATCATACTGACCAAGACGTCGTGTCAGGGTCAGGCACAGCATACTGACCAAGACGTCGTGTCATGGTCAGGCACATCATACTGACCAGAACGTCGTGTCAGGGTCGCGCACATCATACTGACCAGGACGTCGTGTCAGGGTCGGGCACATCATACTGACCAAGGCGTCGTGTCAGGGTCAAGCATATCATACTGACCAAGGCGTCGTGTCAGGGTCAGGCACATCATACTGACCAAGGCGTCGTGTCAGGGTCAAGCATATCATACTGACCAAGGCGTCGTGTCAGGGTGAGGCACATCATACTGACCAAGACGTCGTGTTAGGGTCAGGCACATCATACTGACCAAGACGTCGCTTCAGGGCCAGGCCCAACATACTGACCAGGACGTCGATTCAGTGTCAGGCGCATCATATTTATCAGGACGTCGCGTCAGGGGCCAGACCAAATGAGCACAACAATCTTTAACTCCAGCCGAGTTTTCGCTTTGCACTGATAGATATCAGCTTGATCTTACAAGCTATGTGATCCATCACTATTTGGCCTTTATGCAGGCCGCATTGGGTAGTCGCCGGAGTCGAGAGGTAAGGTACTCGCCTCTCAAAGCTATGAGAAACCCCTGCTCTACAAAAAAAGTAGAATGCCTGCATCCTGAGTTATCTCCGTTTGTCTTGACATATGTCTTGCCACTGATCCAAGGTAGCTCGGGACCAGAGAGTGAGGTTGATCACCAGCGCAAATACATTCTCACTATAATACATATACAGCGCAAGAGCGCAAGTTATATTATCAAGACAAAACCATTTGATGTCGCCATCATCATGGGCGACGTGAAACCAACGCGCTATGCTGGTAAAAACATGGCTACATGCAGGGTCTCACACGCCGAACAGATCGAATGTAGAAGCCATACAAAATGGAGATACAAACTTGTTGCTCTGCAGACAGACTGGGGACAGTCAAGAGATAATGAAGGTGAATCTCATAGAAACGTGTTGGAATCGGACACTAATAACACTGCTAGACAACAAATATCGACTTTGTGTGTGTATTTGAACCAAGTTATCGCCATGTTGGTTGCGCTGCCTCAATGGTGTTCAAACACCAGATCAGCTCTGGTTTTTTCTTCAATATTTATTTAGAAAAATATGTGAAACATGTTTTACACGTTTGAATATGCAATCGTTTAGTCAGTTTAGTTCGTTTGCTTTGAACGTTGTCGGGAGCTTAAGTCGTCTATACTGCGCAAGTGCATTGCGTCAGTCACTGTGAGCCCATGTCGTTTGCACAATCACTCTAATATCATCTATCAACCCGCCTCTCGGTCGTCCTCTTGCTATGTAGCTAGCTCTATCAGATTTGTAAGACATCATTTGAAGTTGATTTGGGTGTTTTCTCCTGTGATGACCAAACTAGCTTATGTACTGAAAGGTTACCTTATGATAATCTTCACATAGGAAACAATTGAGAGGGACGCCGATTTTCCTATAGCTGGTAATGTGTTTCTGGGGTATCTCTCACAGGGGTAAAGCATCATTCAGTCACAAATCTTAGGGAGGGCAGAACTCGAGGCTAACCAGCTGATAAAGGATAGCAATTAGAATAATGGCAAAGGCAAAGGCCGCCGTCCATCGTAGACGATGATAGCATAATTAATTTTGCTAGCGCTATTTTTAGTTGGGATTAACTCCGCTTCTTTTTATCCTCACTCTCTCGTCTCGTGCCACCCGACCCCAGTGGCAAGTCAAGACGACTAGGGGGCGACTACGAGATGCAGGGGACTCTGCATCAAGCATCCTTGAAAAAGACGGCGGAGTCCGGAGTTGAACCCACACCACCTGATCACGAGGCCGACGGCTTAACCACTTCGCCACGGAATCTCCAATTAGAATAATGACACCACCATATTTACCGATGGACCGGTGCTTCTCAGTGAGATATCTGGTTGGGGGCTTCTCTGCTAGGGTGATAGGTCAGGTTGTTGCCAAACCATGTAGGTCATACAGAACAACACCATCCGGTACGAGAAAGAGATGGAAGCAGTGAATGCAGCTCTGAAATAGCTGTCTGAGACCTATTTAACGAGGGCAGTGATCGTGCCATTCTTAATCCTCTCTTCTGAATATACACAAATGAGTTGATGGTAGCTGTAAAGGTCTTACATCTGCAGGGGCTGGTATGGATCTACTGCCCTGGTCATGCTAGGAATCCGAGCAACGAAATAATGGATATCCTGGCTTCACAGATACCAACTGTGGCACACTAGACATGGATAGCATTGACATAGTGAAGAATTACAATCCTTACTGTAGTGAAGAATTACAATCCTTACTGTAGTAAAGAATTACAATCCTTACTGTAGTGAGGTACGGCCATATATCGTCCTTACTCTCGTCAGGATATCGCTATTTGTTTGTTTCTCCTTCATGAAATGCTGCACAATCTTCTGTATAACCACATTGGAAGGACCTCTATTTTGTTGTCTCTGTTTGGAATCTTGCTGACTGTTCTAAACACAATTGTGTTGTATTGGGCGACGACCCTGCAATAGAAAACATGGCTAATCAGACTGAAGAACTCTGTAATCAAACGAGAGTCGAGACGAGTGTGGCGCATTATGGAACTGAGTAGGAGTATGTATACGCATAAAGAGACAGGAACTATCAATATCCTCATTCATTATCTTTTTTACTGCTACCTGGATTTGCTCACTCACTTACCTGTTTGATCTATTATTACCCATAGGACTCTTTCCTTTTCTATCATTCTAATATTACTCTCGCCCATTCTGTAATTATGTTCCATGTTTGATCTACCCATGTGGATGACTGTAACTTTATTTATTTTAAACCACAGTTTTGCAAATACGATCCTGCTCATAAAGGTACAAACCGGACGGTGGAAGAGGTCGTCCTAAAAAGCGATGGGGAAGGCAACATAAATGAATGGACCAATCTCCGACAATAGGAGGCACAGGTAGCGGCTACTGAGAGAAAGGGATGGCGTGGGGTTATCGGGATGTCTTCATGTGTGCCTCAACGACATCAAAGGTTACGGGATGACTTGACTTGACTATACTGAAGAATTACACAATCTCGAGTGCGACTCAACAGATGCCAGAAACATGACAAAGAGAAAATAGTCAATTGAAACAAACATGGATCTCAAAACAAAACACAAACATAAAAACAAGAGACTGATATATAGAAAAAGTATGAGAATCTCAACTTAGAGAAAGAAAAAAAACTGTGGAAACTTGTTAGGGGCTTCAACAATAATATATCTTACACAATTCAAATTAAATTCAAACACGTAGACACTAAAGCAACACTGTAGAAAGACACCAATGTACTTATTTAGATAGTTTAGTTTAGTCTAAGCATCAGCGTCATTGCTTCTGCATTATTTTTGGAGAATCTCAGCACAATGCACGATCTCTGTAGCACCGGCGAGAATCTCGTAATAGATTTGACCAGATATTTAACTGAATTTTGAATGTTGCCCTGGCAGCGAACGTTGAGCCCATTATTTTTTAAATTTCCAATTGCTGGGGGATTTTTAACGTGCACGACACTAAACACGGGCATCCGATCTCTTGACAATTTAATGATATCACCAGAAAAGTATAATTAACAGGCAAATTAAACGATGGATAAAATGGTTGCTTCCACTCAAACCACTAAAGAAAAAGAAAATGCATGCAACGAAGTAGAAAAAAACCTATTGCTTCTTGGAACAGAAAATTGTACATCAGGCATAGAGGAAATCCATGCTAAAGAAAGATAAAAACTTTAATAAAAGGTAAACATAAACGTCTATAGTCCTATTAGTGTACTTAGTTGTATAGGAAAGCTGATGGAACGAACTATAAATAGGCACACGTTTTACTTCCACGGCAAGAAAGATTCAGACAAGGATCCCTTGAGCGTCAGATCACCCACAGTGATCAAGAAAATGGCTATGCCATCCAAGAACAAATAAATACACAGACGGTTTTGTGAATTTCGAAAACAAAGCTTTTAACAAAGAAAGGAAAACGTTATTGAAAGTAAAAAAAGCGAAGAAGTGTCGTGTGGGAAAATGTACTAATGCATCAGTCCCTACCTTGACAACGGAACAGTTAGAATTCAAGTTCAAGGGCAGACTAGTGAAAACGTTTTGGTGTGCCCCAATTGGTTAGTTCTGTGACCTACATTATTACTCATTTATAAACATGACATATGAGACCATATTTCTAAATAGGTATATAGCACTGTTTTTGCAGATGATTTCGGTTTGGTGGACCTCTGAAGAAAACATCTCCACATCATGTATTCGGGTGCATCATGCTTCAACATCATCGGAGAAGTGGTTTAAAAAAGATACACTTAAAGTGAAAAAAACAACCCATATATACAATCTCCCCTTTCTCAAACTAACAAGAACTCTAAGTAGATGCCTAATTTTACAAATGCACGACTGCATGACAGCCCAAATTGTCTAGGTTTAACTTTTGATTGGAAAACACAAATTCAGAGACACCAGATGTTTATGGTATGATTATTGTCTATCATGAACACATTTTCTATCAAACTTTGAGAGCGGATGAAAGAATACTAAATGTTATACATTGGATGTGTGAGATCAGTTCTGGAATATTTTTTTTTTTTTTTGCGTTCGCCTTATTTCTCTAATCCCCAAGGCGGAGTGCGTTGCACTGTGGTTTTTATTTTTGCGCCTGTCGGCCCAGTGCATCCGACTTCAGCATGCATTTTATGTAAGGGTCTGCTTCCTCCTGCATTTTCTAAGGGTTTGCTTCCCCGGGGTAACGGCCGGTGCTGTGATGGGGATCGAACCCAGCACCTTCCGGTTGTGAGCCGTGCCACTTAACCACTAGGCCACGCCGTCCCCGAGTTCTGGAATATACCATAGCAGTATGAGTAACATCAGCTAAGTTAAACTTCGACAGAATAAACATAATCTACACTCAAACATTATTGTTGGTTACTAACTGGGCATCTTCATACTATCAAGATTACAGTGTGGAACGTATCCGTGTTGAATTTTTTCAATGTTGAAATTGCTTTTTTTTTGGCAATTTTAATTTATTGGTGAAATAATCATCGTCATAATGTGATAGTTTAACAGGTATCGCCAGTAGAGGCTCTCAAGGTTGTGGGAAAGTTGTTAAAAATAAGAGAAATCGAATTCCCCGCAAATGGACAACGGTTATGTTGAATGAAGCGCTAAGCCGTTGATTTAGTAGTACAGCAACTCCAGTAAGTGCACATATCTTCATTGATATCTTATAACTTCCAAGGCATTGGTCTGTTCCTTCATCACTTTCAAAGTCAATGTCTTTTCAATCAATACCAGGGCCACCAGCTAAGAAAAGTTTGAAGCGTTCATCTTGATCACTAATATTTCTCGTAATGATATTAAAGACATCAAGTTCGTCAACATTCATCTTCGAATTTATTTGTTGACAATCATCCTCGTTCATGTCAGTATCTTTACCTGCCGTCAATGTTACTTTTGTTGGTTAGTGATTTTCCAACTCAATGAACCATGTTAAAGGGCAGCCCATGAGCTGCAGTGGTCAGCGACTCATAGCTGACTGCTAACTAGCGTCAGGGCCAGTGAACCAGAGCTGTCAAGACCCGTCTATACCTCCACGCGGTGATCCTGAATAACAGGCTGCAACAGAGCAGACTGGCTAAGGAGAAGGGATCGAAGAGGGAATGCTAACCCGGCACTCAAAAAATGCTTGCTGAAGTCGGATGTGTTAGACCGAAAGCTGCAAATATCGCAGTCAATCTGTAAACTACGACACAACGCATTTTGTTCTCTTGACTACGTTCTGCTACTTAGGTCGGTGTCCAGGTTTGATAGCCGGAGATTGAGAACGAACGAAGCCAAGCCAAGCCAAGCCAACTATGTTAAAGTAAATATTTAAAAATTACTTTTCCGGTACATGATTTTGAATGACCTGTCCAGTATAGGCAAAATTTTGATTGATTTACAGATTGCACTACTATAAGCTCGGTAAACAATTTCGGCTTTCTGTGCTATGGGGAAGTTGGTTAAAATAGGAAAAATAGAAGTTCACGCAAACGGACAACGGTTATGTCAAGGCTAATAAAAGCTTGAAATACACGTAGAAGTTCGCGCAAACGTAGAAGTTCGCGCAAACGAACTGTAGTCATGTCAGATTTAATACAAGCTAGTAATAATTATATAAAAGCCAGCAAAGCGAATAATTCAAGTGCCTTAACTCGTGAAATATTATGGAAAACAATGAATGTTGGTTAATGTTCTTGATGTGTACAGGAGCTTTTCGTTCGACTTATAAGCTCCATCCATAGATGAGACGTAAACATGTAACAAAATGGGAGGTTCTAGATCTAGAGAACATGGGAGAACACGAAGATACTTATCAACGTGGTACTTTCCAGGATCAAGAACATCTCATGACATGCCCACACTTGCCACTCGCATGTACGATAGAAGACCTGGTTGAAGGATACAACGCAGCAGTCAGGGTGGCTGAAAACTAGACCTATGTCGTATGATGTAATGTAGTAGACACGGTAAATAAATACGTAATGCCAAACACAAGGCAAAACTCAATGCTTCTCAGGTAGACCGATAGGTTACCACTAGTTTCTGTATATTGTTGAGATCCATGACGGTGGCCTCTTTAGTGATTGTCCTGCATAGTTTATGTCTTGGTCTTTTCCTCTTACTGACGCTATTTGGTCTCCACATAATCGCCCGGAAGTATTTTGATGTTCATTCTAAGGACGTGGCCGATGTATGGACACCGTTTTCTCCTTATGTAGAAGAAAAAGTGATCATGACATCACTTAGGAGGCTGAGTGGTCTCGAGCGAGGTGAGACGTCGGTCTCGGGGGCTGGATGTTGCCGGTTCAAATCAATTTTTCGATTTTTTTCCCTGGACTTTCTGCTACTTCCCCGTATCTCTGGGTAGTAGAGATCGGACGCCCGTGTGCAGTGTCGCGCACGTTAAACATCCCTCGGCAGTTAGAAATCGGCCGCTTGCCCCGCAAAATTCAAAATCATGTTTAAAATCAACTCAATTTATTATGGGATCTTCGCGGTGCTACAGAATTCGTGTATTGTGCTGAGATTCTATTAAAAAAAATAGAGAAGAACTTATGGGTTAAACCGTGTGCAATGACGTTGATTCTTCAACTAAATTAAACTAAACATCTTTATGATAGTAGACACATATTGCTCTTTGAATTGTATTTATTTGTTGCTCTTAAATTCTTTCAAGCCAATGTTCAATATTTTTCTAAGACATTTATTAAAAATGAATTCAGTCTATTTTCAAAAGTTTGGGTAATTTTCCAGCTTTCACATCCACATGTTATTATTGATATTGTATTGGAGTTGAACAGCCTTAGTTTGATGTATTTGCTCAGTTTTCGATTACCGGATACTTGTAAATTGGTTAAATGCAAATGAGGGCAAGCGATTCGAAAAAAGATATTTCAATTGCCAATTGTCGGCTCTATTCTAATGTGATGTCCGTGCAGGTGAGATGTTCTAACTTCTGATATATATTTCAATTCAGTTTGATCTTCTAAGGTCTTAGCCATTGTATGCATAAATGTTTGTTGTGAGCATAGTTATACATTACTCAGTCTATGATTATACGAAGGGCGTTCAAATCAAGCAGGGACTTTGTGTTATAGTTCTACGTGTATGGGTTATAGCTTGCTGGAACTACTTTCATTAGTTAAAGGCACTTATGTTATATTACTGTTAGGTCGCTCCCTTGCTATTGCCCTTCTCTCCCATGTGACAGATAAATAAAAATGGCGGCCAACACTGGTAGTGCTTGCATGGAACAGCGTGTTGTGATGAAATTTCTTGTGAAAGAAGACGCGAAACCTCCGGAAATTTACAGAAGACTGCAATCCCAATACGGTGATGAGACACTCAGCCAGAGTAAAACATTTGAATGATGTAACCGTTTTAGAGAATGTCGTACATCCGTGAGTGATGATTCCGGCCGCGATGACTCTCAACCCATCACAGTCTTTCTTGTGAATATCCTGATTGTGGAACGCCTTATCCTGGAAAATCGATGCATAACCTGTCTCAAAACTGCACAAGATGCAAGTCTTTATCTTGTATTTTGAGTGATGTGCATAGCCGTCTGCCGAAAAAAACGACCTGATTTGATTATAAAGGGCGTCATGTTCTTGTAAGATAGCGCTCGATCTCATACGGCCCACCACACTATGTGCCCTGTGTATCATCTCGGCTGAGATGTATTGCCACATCCACTTTACAGCCCAAACCTCGCTCCAAGCGATTTCCATCTGTTTGGATCCCTACAAGAATTCATGGGAGGTTAGCATTTCAGCACTGATGACGAAGTGAAACAGGCTGCCCTGGATTGGTTCATCCATACTGACAAATCTTTCTACGCTGAAGCTTTTCAGGCATTACTTAAACGCTGGAATAAGTGCAAGCGTTGCAAACAATTATATCGAAAAATAAATGATATTTTGACCGTTTTAATTTTTTTTCTTTACAAAAAAAAAGTCAAAGTTTTGACTTGAACGCCCGTCGTACTAAATAAAAGTGGTGGCAGAATGCAGCCTTGCTGTACTCCTGTTTCAATATGGAGCATTACAGATTTATCAGCAGAGGTCTACACACAGATTGTGCATCAGTGTATCATCATCATCATCATCCTCATCATCAGTCCCGTAACCTAGAAGGTCGTTGTGGCACCGTTGTTGCAGTTTGTCGAACCAGTTTCCTTCATACGTCTCGATTTTTTTTGCCAGGGTATTAGTTTCAGCTATAGACCTTTTCCCGTCCACTCTTTTATATTTTCCTCTCATCTCTGTTTTGGTGTCCCTCTTCCACACTTCCCAGGCACAGTGCCTTGCAGGACGGTCTTGGTCAGCCCCACCGACCGTGATATATGTCCATACCATGTCATTTTTCGTGTTTTCACTATAGTCAATAAGTTTTAATATTGACCTAACTCCTTCCTAACAATTTAAAGAACACTTTCGTTTGTAACGCGATCCAAATATGAAATGCTAAGAATTCTTCGCAAGCATCGTACTTCCTTTGCACAAATTTTACGTTCTAGTGCAGCCGTGAGTCCAAGGCTCACACGCGTAGAGGTATACCGAGGTGACCATTGTATACATTAAAATCAGCTTCGATTTACGGCTAATGTTGTTGTCTTTCTAGATTATTCGCAGTCTGGTCAGTGTAAACCGATGGTTAGTGAGTATGTACCCACCTATACTGACTGTCCCTACGTGTTCATTCAATGCTTCTGATATGCGTTTTAGAAAAACATTGAAAAGAGTTGGAGAGAGGAGACACCCTTGGCGCACGCCGGCTGTCGTGTGGAATCACTCACCTGTGGTCTCGTTGAGGTAAACTGCACTGCTGGCTACGGAGTATAGTTTCTTAATGACGTGGGTGAGTCGCCATCCTATCTTGTACTTGCACAGAGTTTCCCATAGTACCTCATGTCCCACCCTATCAAAAGCCTTTTTAAAGTCAATGAAGACCTGGTACAATTTATGTTTGTACTGAGTGTATTTTTCACTGATCAAGCGTAGGTTGACAATTTGTTCTATTGTGTTTCGACCAGCTCTGAAACCCGCTTGTTCTTAAGCAATAATTTCGTCTGCTAGTGGCTGCAGTCTATTAAGGATAACCTTTTGGATAACTTTACTAGCATGGCTAATCAGACTGATGGTTCTGTAGTTCTGACACTGTTGGAGGTTACCATTCTTTGGTATAACTATGATCAATGATTTTGTCCAGCTTGTGGGCCATTCTCCCGTCTGCCATATCATATTACATTATTTTTGTTAGAAAATTTATCACGACTGTTCCTCCAAGAATTAATAGATCGGCTGGTATGTTATCCACTCCGGCCGATTTAACCCTTTTAAGAGATGTAACCGCCACCCTAACTTCTTCACGCTTGATGCTGAAGTTTTCTTCCTCTTCTTGTTAGTCTGCTGGGGTTACATCCTCTTCTTGTTTGTCTGCTGGGGTTACTTCCTCTTCTTGTTGGTCTGCTGAGGTTACATCCTCTTCTTGTTGTTCTGCTGAGGTTACTTCCTCTTCTTGTTTGTCTGCTGGGGTTACTTCCTCTTCTTGTTGTTCTGCTGGGGTTACTTCCTCTTCTTGTTGTTCTGCTGGGGTTACTTCCTCTACTTGTTAGTCTGCTGGGGTTACTTCCTCTTCTTGTTTGTCTGCTGGGGTTACTTCCTCTACTTGTTAGTCTGCTGGGGTTACTTCCTCTTCTTGTTTGTCTGCTGGGGTTACTTCCTCTTCTTGTTTGTCTGCTGGGGTTACTTCCTCTTCTTGTTTGTCTGCTGGGGTTACTTCCTCTTCTTGTTTGTCTGCTGGGGTTACTTCCTCTTCTTGTTTGTCTGCTGGGGTTACATCTCTAGGATCCCTAGGGGACTTCATATTGTACAGCTGGGAGCAATATTCCGTCCATCTCTGCATGACATCTTTTTCCACAGTCATGGTATTCCCTGCCTCATCCTGAATGGTTCTTATTGTGGGCGTGAACTTCTTCGTCCGCGTATAGTGTTTTTATTACATTAACATTTGGATTGAAAGCCCAAAGTGATGGGCGGGGAAAGCTGGTAAGCCCCTTTTGGAAACCAATGAAGTTGATGACAAGTGAATATTGAATTTCTGCAGATTCTTCTAAAATTATCCTAAAGGTGAAGATCTGGTCTAAGTAAGATCGTCCTGGTCTGTCGAGGCTGTTCCTCTCTAGTCTGAGTTGTTCATCTACTGTTATCCAGAGTCTTTCTGGCATCATGTCACATGACACTTTTCCTGGCACTGACAAGCGTTAGGCCACGACAGTTATTGACATCTGATAAGTATGTTGACAATATTTCTATGGATGAATTGGTGGGAGTTGGGGAGCGGGGCATATTCTCTTCTCCCTATACTTCATTGACGATTGATAACAGTTATGTAAGAGTCACATCATCTGCTTCTTTCAACATTTGAGTTGGGGAGGAAGACTAACGTCTGCACAGGCACAACCAAACGAAAGAAGAAGAATACATATTTAGCGCATGTAATGTGTCTAGTTGTGAGTAATGTTGTTCGTGTCTAACATACTCCTTTTTCTCTCGGCAATATTTTCTTACCGTCAGTCTATTATTTTTGTTGTTAATATAAATAACATTATAAAAATATCATTCGTTTTGCATATTATTACTCTTTTATATGCTTAGCCAATTGCATACTGAGCACTGGCTCTACTGAACCTCCACACCAAGCTGTTTGAAAGCCTTCAAGAACTCTCCACCAAAGCAGCCTTTATTCAGAGAAATGGACTTTACATGTAGACTTGACAAGGAAAAACATGGTGAGCGACAAGAAGTAAATTTTTACTATTTTCTGGATTGTTCATATTTTTCTACTTTTTGTAATATTTAATATAATGAATTGCATTAAACAAATTGTACTTATTTGTAATTGTCCACAAGCTTTCTACGTTTAATGTAAAATGTAAACAATTTTAGGAAGGGTTCAAATAACAGTTTTGCGTACAAATTGTCTCATATATTGTGTTATTGTCCAAATCTCGCAGACAAAAAATACAGTAGTCGTATCCTTTTATTGGGATTAATAAAAAGATCAGCGTAGAAAATATGGCAAAAATCAGCTGTAGCCTATGTTCCTCGGGGAACAAGAAATAGTGATTCTAATGATACGATCACTCCGCCCACGCGGCGCACGTGCCGAGATATTTCCGCCTTGATAATGGGCGCAAGTGTAAGGGGAATCCTTTGACCCCTAGTTGCCCCTAAATATATTATTTTTAGACGCAATAGATGAGTCATCATTTCACTTAAATCACGTGATGAATCATTCACTCGAGGGGCTGCCGGGGGAAATATAATATTGCCACCGTTTCCTTGCCAGCATGTCACAATGTGCCACTAAGGAAGGGTATGCATGGGGCTGACAACATCAACATGTAAAAACCATTACTATTGAAACTGCACTGCAGACAACTAGGTTCAGACTTCACTAAAAGCTAGTTAGGTGAAAGTGAATGCAGTGTGGACCCATGCTCCACCAAATGATGCGACGAAAAAATATAAACCCCATAAGTACGACAAGGATGTGTGCTTACACCCTTGTTCAACATTTACATTAACCAAAATAACAATAGCAGTCTGCCAAATTTCAACACCATAAATGGAACCTGAGTGCACGAACTACTGTTTTCAGACGACCAACGCCTAATGTGCGAGGAAGGCGATATAGTGCAACATCATATAAACCCACTTGGCACAATCTGCGCAGGATACAATATGAAACATTAGCATTAGTACATCGAAGACAGAAACTATGAGGATTAACAAAACACCAGGGTAATATATATAAACCATCACAATCATCTAGCATGTCTTTTGTAAAACGTCGCTCTCATCACATCCGGCCGATATTAATCTCGGTCTGCAGTCAATCTTCCTACCTGCTCCATGTTCATGTTTAGAGTATCCTTGATATCTTGAATCCACCTTCGATTTTGTTGTACACTGCGTCGCCTTCCAGGTACCGTGCCTTTTATGATTCTTCTGTAACATTTTATTTTGAACGCTACAATTTTCTTCCTTGCTACTTGTGTCATAGTTCATGTCTCGCACCCGTACATTACCACAGGGAATAAACATGTTCTCGGGATCTTCAGTTTTAGTTGCTTGTTAGTATTATGCCATACATTGTGCATGTTGTTTAGCTTATGCATCGCCATGACCAAACGTCTTCTAATTTCTTTTAAACAGTTTCTGTCGTTGGATAACGTAGATCCAAGGTTATAAATATAAACAATATAAAACTTAAGCAGGCAAAAGAGTTCAAATAACTGGGACATATTTTTTAAAATAAAAATAGAAGATGGAAGGTTTGATAGAAAAATTGAAACTTCTGCTATGGTGACTTATCAATTGTCACCTCTGCTTAAACATCGAACATCATCTCGGTAGCACCACGTACTAGGCCCATAAGCCAATGGCGCGAGGCTACCATGTGAGGGATTACGGCCGAACGCCTCTAAGCCGGAATCTCCGCACCACGGTGATGGGAGGCTACGATATGGTTGGGACCTGGGGCTCACGTCTTAGCCCGACCTGGTCGAGCCATAGAAGGAGATCTCTGCCGTCCGCCGATCAAAGCGGGCGGGAAGCTGCGCGATACTCACCCCATACGGCGATGAGGTATGAAACCACTAGTAAAAGACTTAGTTCTCGGTCGGGGTGTCTTAAGCAGTAGATCAGCTACCTCACTGCGAACTGCTGAGACTCAACCCTTGACCATGAGATATGTCCGCACACCAGGCGAACAACATCTCCGTGCCATGACCAGGCTTGTCCCCTGGTCAAATTGGCACTATTTCGAGAGGAATCACAGGTCGCTGACATTTGGTCCACGTGCTTGGCTGATAAGCCAATGGTGCGAAGCTACCATCTGAGGGACTACGGCCGAACGCCTCTAAGCCAGAATCCCGCCCTAAATCTCAGCACCGCTGTGATGGGAGGCTACGACATGGCTGGGGCTTGCGTCCCGGCCCGGTCGAGCCGCAGAAATACACCTGGTAAAATGCACTCCTGCCTCGCTCTTTGCCTCTGTCTGCTATCAGTCATCCCAATGGACGCAGAAGAAATGCAGTCCAGCGGACATTGCACCTCCTGCCCTATTGTGACAACCTCCCGGGTGGCGGGGAATGCTAGACGTACCATCACTGCAGATGAGCCGAGAAAATAAAGGGAGCAAAGAGATACCTCACTCACATGCATATGCTACGTTTCTGGCAGGACGTGACGATCCTGGGACACAGTCACACTGGACTGTCTCTCTTCCGGGATAGTACAAACTAGTACATAGTCAATCATATCATTGCCAAACCCTATAGACACGAGTAGGGAAGACTTGATAGTCCTGCAAGACAACTTCCTAAGAGAGACAACTCTGACCAAAAACAACTGCTGCCTTGCAGTTAGGCTGGGGACAGCCAAAGGCTAAGGAGGGCAACCCTACAGAAAAGCCTGTTGAAATCGGATGCACTGAGCCACAGGCTTAACAAAATATAACAGTGCAACGTAAATATCGCTGTAAACAGCGTACGATGAAGAAGAAGAAGATCTCGGTAGCAAAACAACTGATAGACAGTATATTTATGTCAACGATGTTGCCAGTGTCAAGTTTTAGTTTATTGGACTGAGTGGTCTCGAGGTAAGGCGTCGGTCTCGGCTACTGGAGGTCGCGGGTTCAAATCACGATGGAGACGGATTTGTTCACGTGGACTTTCTGGTACTTCCCCAGGATCTCTGAGTAGTAGAGATCGGACGCCATGTCCAGTGGACTTTCTGGTACTTTCCCAGGATCTCTGAGTAGTAGAGATCGGACGCCCGTGTCCAGTGTCGCGCACGTTACAATTCCTCGGTAGTTAGAAATCGAAAAGAGTAGGCGTAACGGCCGCTGCCCGGGAAAAATTATGTTTAAAATCTACCAAATCTATTACCGGATCCTCGCCGGTGCTACGGAGTTCGTGCATTCTCCAAAAATATAGAGAAGAACTGAGCACTTGTGGGTTAAACTGTGTTAAATGATGTTGATTCTTCGACTTAAGTGTCAAAGGGTCCAAGGAACACCAGAGGATAATTTCAGCGAGTGAAATGGAATGTCTAACAGAACTCATTGGTGTCACCAGGAGAATTACAGTGAGAAATGAGGACATTATAAATATGGTAGGAACTACCTCTTATGCTGAATACATTTCAAGACAGAAAATACAAGGCGGGGTCATCTCACGAGAATGCAGCCTGGTCAACTCCATATGGACACTTAAAACACAAGTTGATCTGACTACAAGGTGCGAAAAAGATGGCATGATAGATGCATAGATGGCAGAAGATAAATTCTACCACACTACCGAGGCAACACATTTGGCCAAAGAAAGGCATCTTAAGATCCCCATTTCGCTTACTTAAATGCATACGTACTGTACTGCAATCTGCCATAGTGAAACAAATTACAAACAGATACATACACTGGCAAATACGTTCTGATATCGCCCCAAAATTCTAAAGTCTGGACTTCATCAGTAGAATCCAGAAAGGCAAACCTTCAACTTTAATCACACCACCAAAAAACAAAAAAGAAAGTAAGATGAACAGTAATAGCAAATTGTAATACTTGATTCATAAGCCATAATACTAAGTCATTATCAATCTGTTTATTTATGATAGTCTTTTATATCAAATATCTTTTTTTTCTAATTCCCCATAAAGATAAAATACATTTGTATATTAGTTTTCTGAGTGGGCTCTTGGCATTTATTTTAGCACAACTGAGTGGCCACTAGAGGGCGATAGTTTCGAACGTCAAATATGGCTGCCAATGTTGATGATTTGAGTATTGGGCTTCCAGTGACAACATAATTATGTTAAACAATGGCCATCCCTCTCCCCAGTTTCTTTGTCGGCTTAATATCTGTGAGACATAAAAGGTAATGTTTAATAATCTGTGTCGAAGATATCTAATAAAGAATATAACTATTTCCAACCAAAAGGATTCAGGAGCTAAGAGTAGGCCGAATAGTACCGGACTAGTACTCGTACTACTAGGGAGTAGTAGTAGTAGTAGGGAGGTTTAGTATTTTAACTTTAACTGTTTAGACAACGGACTTCTGAAAGAATCATCCAGATGGTATAGTTATAGGGTAGGCCAGTATAGGGTTATTGGATGGCAAATGGGTGGATATTGCTTAGTTGTTGTTGCATAGCAAATTTATCCTTCTTCTTCTGCGTACACAGTCAGACAGTAACCATTATTTTTTCGAAAAAAGCGGCGGTCATCCTGAGACTCTCGCCACTACCATAGAGCTTGTCTTGCAGTTCCACTGGCAATGGCCACATCTGCTTTCTCTGATCCTCGTATGTCGGGCAGTTCTGCAGCAGATGTTCAGTGGTCATTTTACCAGTACCGCACGGGCATTTGTCGGTACACCCTATCTTCAATTTGTTGAATAGGTGGTACCTCAGTGAGTCAGTCTGTTGTGGCCAGTGCGAAGTCTGAAGACAACGACCTGCTCTCTTCGGTTCAACTGGTAATAGGCATCGTTTTTGGTGTAACCAGTATGTTCGGTTTCCCATTTGGTCATGTATCTGGCTTTGATAAGCCGTTTTGACTCTTCGTACGTCATACTGGTATCTGTTTGTGGTAGTCTTGCACCTTCTTTTGCCAGTCTGTCTGCCTCCTCGTTGCCTTGGATGTTGCAGTGTGACGGAACCCACTGTACCACTACCCTTTTTGGTGCGGACTGCTGGCACAGTTTGCAGAGTGCTGCTCTTAAGTCATTAAGCTCAGTGTTTTTCTGGCTTTTTAGCGCTGTGACTACGGCGAGAGCATCTGTCAGCAAGACTATATGGCTCTCATTTTCACTGTTTGTCACCATTTCTTCCACTGCCGCCCTCAGTGCCTCTGCCTCCGCTCTGAAGTTGCTTGTGTACTTACCAGTAGCGAATGACAGTGTTATTTTTCTGCCATTTGGTAGGTTCAGGAATGCTCCTGCCCCTCCGTTCTGTGTAGTGTTTGTTACAGAACCGTCGGTGTATGCATGGGTCCAGTCCATGCTTGGGTAGCTTTTCGTTAAGAAGCTTAGGGTAGTGTCTCTCCTTTCTTTTTCAGTCTGGCAGTTTTTGTTTGCAATACCTGGTATATTTTCTACCACCTCTGGAAATATATCCTGCCTCCAGGTAGGTTTTCGTACAGTAGTGATGGGTTTTGGTGTTGTTAGTGCGTTTATGGGATATTCGTGCATCTTTGCTTTGGCTATTTCTGCAAAGTTTCTCCGCTTTAGTTTCCCATTTCCCAAATTGTTTAGTCTCTGGTACATTGGATGGTCCGTCAGTCTTCGGAGTTTCTCTGACTGCAGCTGGGCTCTGCAGTCTCTTCTATCGGTCATGGATTGCAGTTTTGTAATCTTTTCAAGTTCTACAATTGGCGTTGACTTCATGCCACCTGTTATAATTCTCATGGCTTGGTTTTTAAGTTTGTTAACTTTATCGAAGTTCGCCTTCGCTGCTGTTGTCCATGCCGCAATGCCATACTCGAGAACTGGTCTCACTCTTCCAGTGTACAGTTTCTTTAGTATGCCTTCGTCTGCTCCCCAGCTTGTGCCAGCAAGTTTCCTCATGATTGCCATTCTTTCTCTGGCTTTCATTCGGTTTCTCTCAATCTGACTTTTCCATGTCATGCGCCGATCAAATGTGACTCCCAGATAGGTTGGGTTGTCGTTTGGCTGCAGGATTTTGCCATTTAGACTTAATTTGGTACTTTGGGGTTTTAATGAAAGCGAGAATATTGTGCATGTGGTTTTCTCCTCGTTTATTTTGACCAGCCATGAGTTCGCCCACTCTTCCAGCGATGTTAGGGCCGTCTGCATCCGATTTCTTGCTATGGTGAGATTCTTTTCAGAGGTCCACATAGCCAGATCGTCTGCAAACATTGAGCTATGGACTCTTCTTGGTATATTCTCTGTAATATCGTTTATATATACCAGGAAGAGTGTGGGTGACAATACTCCCCCTTGGGGTACTCCCTGCTCGAGTGTCACCTTTTTGCTCATCTGCCCTTGTACTTGCACTCTGGCCGTTCTTTGTTTGAGGTAGTGGTTGATCCACTTGTACATCTTCCCACAGACATCACTTCTTCTGAGTTTGACTCTAAGTCCATCCTTCCAGACTTTGTCAAATGCCTTTTCCAGATCCACCCAAACAGCTACTGTGTGTTTCTGTGCCTGGTAGGCATCTTCTATCTCCTGGGCTATGAGGATGACCTGGTCCTCAGTGGATCTGTGCTGTCTAAAGCCGGCTTGCTGTGGAATTAGTATTCGTTTTTCTTCCAGATGCCACATCAGTCTGGTGTTTATCATCCGTTCCATCAGCTTGCCGACACAGCTCAGTAGGCTTATGGGCCTGTATCCATTTGGATCTGTTTTGTCCTTTCCTGTTTTTGGTACTGGTACCAGTATTGCATCTTTCCATGCCTGGGGTACAATACCCCTTTTCCAGCTTTGGTTCAGGACTGATAGTAGTTTCTTCTTCGCTGTTTGGCCCAGCCCCATCAGCATTTCGTTTGTTATCCCGTCTTTTCCGGGAGATTTCCTTTCTTTAGTGTTCTCATAGCCTCTTCCATTTCGCGCATTGTTAGTTTGGACATCATGTGCTCTTCAGGAGCCGTATTTATGTTTTCGTGTCCCTTTAGCTCTTCGCTAATGTCTGTATGCTTATTTGCAGGGACCTCGATGTGGTTTGCTCTGGCATAGTGATCGACAAAGGCGTTTGCGGCTTTCTTACCTGTGATCAAGTTCTCGCCCTGCTTGATAGTAATTTGTTTGCAAATTTATCCAATCTTTTCTTTTTAAAAAGTTTACTTTTTTACATGTTATATAATAATAATATTAATTTAATAAATGTGTAATTGACAGTAATTGTTGAGAGTAAGACTAGTCACTAGTGCTGACTAGTTTATAGTTACTAGTACTTTACGTACTAGTACTAGTACTACTATCTACTAGTATTAGACTAATAATTAGTAATAGTAAAGCACTGCTGGACTATTTGACTAGCTAGTCTAGACTAATTGAATTGTTGATAACAATTATTAACATGATTAGAGACCTAGTCTATATGAATATTGAATGGTTAGGAGAAAGTTAAGTATAGTAGTAGTAACTTTGTAAGTATGTAGACTATGTCTATAGTCACTATACATAGTCTACTATAACTCTATACCACCTACTCATAAAATCATAATAAATATGATGAACGTTTGAGTAACAAATTCAAATAGTAATAATATTTAGTCTAGAACAACATAGTCATAGGTCTAGAGGATTGTATTATTATTTAATATGGAGTAGCAAAAAACATGAGAATCAATCAACGTTTGCAAAAAAAAACACAATAGAAACATTTTTAGATACATTATTATAAGATCAGTCAGGTCAGGTCATCCCATAACCAGGAAGGTCATTGTGGTACACATGAAGACATCCTCACGCCACCGTTCTCTGTCAGCGGCTGCTACTGCCTGCGTCTCTTCTAGCCAGAGATTTATCCATTCTTTTATGTTGTCCTCCCACCTCTTTTTGTGATTGCTTATTTGTCATCTGCCTTGCACCTATCCATGCACGATCGTATTTGCAAGACCATTTGATTTCGATATGTGACCGTACCAAGCAAGTTTCCTTCTTTTAACAGTTGCCTAGAGGTCTTCAAAAGACCCTATTTTTGTTGTAATTTTATCTCGTATTTCCTCATTTGTGACTCAATCTTTATACATGACGTTTAAAAGTCTTTGGAAACATTTCATCTTATGTATCCTTCGCTGAGGGTCAGCTGTAACTGTCTATGTCTCACAAGCATAGAGGAATATTGAGGTCAGCTGTAACTGTCCATGTCTTACAAGCATAGAGGAATATTGACAGGACCAATGTACACATTAATCTGATTTTCATGCATAGTGCTAACTGTTTATCTTGCCAGATTTTGTTAAGCCGTGCAAGTGCCGCTATTTTGATCCTTCATCACTGACAATTCGAAACCAGATATTTAAAATGGTCAACCACTTTGAGTTCCTGGCTATTAGCTTCTATCCTACTGTTGAAGCCCTCGGCGTTGTTGGTCATTAATGTTGTCTTTCCAGCTTTTATCTCCATACCATAGTCAAGAGCTGTTTCATCGAGCCTTCTGATCCATTCCTGGAGTTCTGCTTCTGAACCCGCCAACCCGTCGATGTCATCTGCAAAACGAAGGTTGGTAATCGTTCGGCCTCCTATCTTGACAGTACCAACATGACCTCCAAGTGACTCACTTATAATTCGCTCAAGGAATATATTGAAAAAAGTTGGAGAGAGTGTACAACCCTGTCTCACACCAACTGACATGCGAAACCAGTCCCCGCGCCTCCCATTCACAAGAACTGCGCTGGACGCCTTGTCATACAGGTGTTCAAAGACCTTTATAATATATGATTATAATTATAGGATAGCCAATGAAATTCTGGGCTCTGTAATGTGAAGAATATAGTACAATCAGTACTATGAGTCAATTCATCAACACTCATATGCGAATAACTCATGCTTAGAAGACGAAACAAAATAAAAAGATAATAAATGGAAGTACAATTTTCCTGGGGAACCGCGTAGTGCAGTGGTTAGCGCGCTGGCTTTGCATCTGAGTGGTTCTGGGTTCATTCCCCAGTTGAGGCGGTAATGTTTTTTCAGACCACAATGGCTTCCGGGTCGACCCAGCCTTAAATGGGTACCGGTTCAGTCTGGGAAGTAAAAGCGGCGGGGGAGAGGAGATGGCTACTGCCCTCATATAGCCGAGCCTTTGATTTGTGAGATTGCTAACACCTCACACCCCTACGGCAGTAATGCTATGGGTTACTTTACTTTACTTTTACAATTTGAACTTGCAGAAGGAACAGGAGCAAAAATACAACAAATATTATGGAATGCAGAGCAATCATTGGAAACAATCAGTTTGCAAAGCTGTTAGTCAGTATAGATATTAGCGAATTACTAATTTCAAAGTTGAAAAGTAGATTTCACCAATACCAATTATCTGATTAATTTCCACTTACAAACTCTTTTTATGGTCATTGTAAATAAGGGCACACTATCTGACATCCTGCAGCTTCTACCACACTGAACTCGGAGAGCTTCCTGACCCAGCTGTACTGAAAATATATATATGTATATATTGCAAGCTATCTTTAATAACTGTGACAGTACCTTCACATTCTTAAACACTTGATTTTAAAATGGAAAATTTGTGTATTATTTTCATAACCACAACATAAGACTGGTACATGTCTTCTAGTTAAATGACATTTTCGCCATTATCATTTTGTAGTTATTGTTTGCGAATGCCCACAATGAGTAGGTTACTCTTTTGTATGCCCTGAAAAGGATGTTAAGTGGCGGGTTGCAGTAGCTTTCCTTACATCCCAAGCGTGCTGATTAAGGTGGACCGGGGTCCTCCAGGCGGTTGTGCTATACTTGTCTTCATTTGCGTGTCACTCACTACAACGGGGATCACATTGATCCCTCACCTCGTTAGCCAGGCAGCCCATTTCTAGGGAGGGCTACTAGGAAGCCGAGGTGAGAGTCTTGGCCAGTATGTTTTGCCTGACCCTGACTAACATGTCTGATCAGTATATTTTGCCTGACCAGACGTTAATCTTCCTCCCCTAACATTTTGTTAGAAACACATACTGACAGTATGTTATCAATGCAATGTATCTAGCTACCAACCATTATATTTTATTTATACAATTTTTGGTACTATCCATATACACAAATTGCATTATGGCAGTAATAAACTGAAAAAAGCCATAAAAAGATTGGTTTAATTTGAGGAAATATAATATTGCTAAGCAGCATCGTTATTGTTTAGATTTTAATTAAAAATTTCCTCTTGGGTTGTCCATAGACCCTATTCATCATAACATATGTTGTTTTGGTATCTGTGTCATTATCAGAACTGATCCATACTTTGAGTGATTGGCATCCTGTCAGTCTCGAGAGGCAATGGACTTCACGCTAGAGTGGGGTCTTTGTCAGCTGTTGCCCTTGCTTTCACCGCACATGTTTGTAGTCTGCATCTTGGTTTCGAATGTCTGCAGGCCAGCACACAAAGCCTTCCTCCAGCCGGGTCTGTCTTTGGCAAGTGCCTCCCACTTGCATGTGTTCATATCCAACTCTGTCAGGTTACACTTGCAAACATCTTTGTAGTGGAGGAAAGGTCTACGTTTGTTACGCTTGCCCTTGGTCAACTATCCATATAGGATAATTTTTGGAAATCGCCTGCCCTCCGTTCTGTATATGTGACCAAGTGGCGCTGGCGGAGGATCATAACTAAACTGGAAACTTTTGCACGATCCAACTTATACTGATTTATGGGATCAAGATGCTGAGTAGCGCATGAGCTGCAGTGGTCAGCGACCCATAGCTGACTGCTAGCATCAGGGCCAGCGAACCAGAGCTGCCAAGACCCTTCTACACCTCCACGTGGTGATCCTGGATAACAGGCTGCAGCAGGGCAGACTGGCTAAGGAGAAGGGATCGAAGAGGGAATGCTAACCCGGAACAAAAAATGCTTGCTGAAGTCGGATGTGTTGGATTGAAAGGTGCAAATATCGCAGTCAAGCTGTAAACTACGACACAACGCATTCCCTTTTCTGGACTACATTCTGCTACTAAAGCCCTTTTCAGGGTTTGGTAGCAGGAGATTGAGAACGAACAAAGCCAAAGCCATACTAATTTATGTTATTATTGATGAGTATTTAGGAAACATTGACAATTTATGTCTGGGATTTTCTTTCATGTATGGATTTTTTTATTTTTCAAACGTTATAGCTGAGTAATAAACTTATTTTGTACTATTGCAGGCAATAACAAAGTTATCATGGATTTTGTTGACCTAGACAAGGTTTTGGATGAATTTGAAGAAGAAGGTAGGCATTAGAAAATTACACAAATTGAACTGGATAACTTTGTGACTGCCACTTTGATGTCAGTATGCTTAAGTTCATTACTTTTGAGTTAGGCTTTTTGTGAACTTCTGTATCTATGGATGTATATATTCAAACCTATGTCGAACAAAAGCAAATGCTTGACACCTGCCATCTACAGTGCTTGATATTCATCCTTCACATTTCATGGAGGGACAAAGTGGCAAATGCAGAGGTGCATTCTCTCACCAGTCTTCAAAGCATGTACACTCTCCTTAGGCAGTGAAGACTACAATGGCTTGATCATGTTCACTGCATGGAAGATGGTTGCATCTTTAAAGATATTCTCTATGAACAGTTGGCAGCTGATAAAATAACAGCTGGTCAACCATAACTGACATTCAAATGTTATATATAATAACATGTTTACGTACGACTTGAAGACACTGAACATTGGGTCTGCCATTCCGGAAAGACGAAGTTGCAGACCTATTTCAAGTGGAGATGTACTTTGAAGAATCAATTCAGACTGGGTGAAAAGAAGCTTTTACAACATGGAAAAGGGAAAAGACAACACTGCAAGGAAAAGGAAAACCAAAAACTCAGAAGAATTGCTACTCCAAGATCGCATCATCCTCTAGTCAGTCATGACTGAAAGGGATTGCTAATATATTCTCAATACATTGATGGATAAGGAACACATGGTATTAACACCATATAACCTAATCTCATTATAATTGTCCTTCCTTGTTTGCTTCAATAGCAGCACAGAAAACTTTGTATCGAGATATTTATTTGCTCCTGTCGTGGTGGTAACTGTAGCATTGTCTATTATGCTTTACATGGCTTTTATTGTATTAATAATAAGCCGAGGCTGAGATTAGAATAAAGTGTAAAAAAAACGTGTATAAGTGTGATTCAGAAAAACTCACAGGGACGAAAATGAGAGCGGAACCTAAGCTACGACCAAAAAGCTTTCTTCAGTGGCAATGAACAATACACATAGGAACTAACATATTATAGAAGAAGAGATGAATAAGTCAAAAGGAGATAATAATAATGTTCGCTTAGACGTGTGAGGCCCGTTTCATGGGTCAGTCAAATCCATGACCCACTGCTGCGACATGGTTCAATGCCTTGTCCAGAGCAGAGGTGGAGGTTGTTATCTGCTGTAGCCATACTGTACAGGGATGGCTTGTTCTCCAGCCAGAGATAGGAATACATAAAAATTATTTAAAAAGATACTAAGCAAATGTGATATAAGTTAGCATAGCTACAAATTAACTAAAGAAAGGTCCAGATTAGATATTAGGAAATATTTTTTTAGTCAGAGAGTGGTGAATGCTTGGAATGCATTACCACAGGAAGTAGTGGAGGCAGGGACAATTAATGTATTTAAGAATAGATTGGATGCACATAGCTTTTAAGGCAAGGAAATGTAAATGAAACTGGTTGTATACAGATTCTGCAGAGTTTTCTAAACCAGTTTATTAAAGACGTCAAGTTGGTTGGTTATTGATCCAGCGGCCTATGGGCTGCTGCCCTTTGGCTCAATACCATATAGTGGTATCTGCAAGTGTTTGTAAGCTGTTGTTTAGTTCCGTACAAAGTGTTTCCATTTGTCTGGCCTTGGAGGAAGAAGCTCTTTCCTAACACCTGCAAGGGCTGAACATTCAAAAAGATGATGTTCAACAGTTTCATAGGGATGTGTGCACAGCCGGCACTCTGGAGTATGTTCTGGTTGGATTCTATTCAAGTGGCTGTTAAGTTGTATGTGTTGAGTGCGAAGTCGGAAAATGGTGCTTTGGTCTCTTCTTTTCAGGAGGTTGATGTTGTATTTGGGATGGCCATATGTTTGTAGATTTCTCTCCCAGTATTTCCCATTGCCCATCTATTCAGCCAGGCCTCTTTGTTCAGTCTTCAGTAGTTGTTTGACTGTCTGTAGGGTTATTGGTGTGTATTGTTGTTCTTGACTCGCTCCCTTCTAAACCAGTCTGTCTGCCTTGTCACTGCCAGGTGTATTTGAGTGACCAGGGATCCATTGTATAACTATTCTGACTTCATGGGATATGAGAAGTTGGTTGACATCTAGGGATATTTGGGTAAGTTCATGCCCACAGTGACCACCATCTTCCAGAGCTTGAAGGGCAGATAATGAGTGTAAAGATTATGATGCTTTGAGCTTTTGATGGGAAATCATTAAATACAGTCCTCAAGTGATGCAGAGCTACTTCCAGTGCTGTTATTTCTGCCTCATAATTTGAACATATCTCCCCACAGGCATCAAACAGCTCATCAGGTGTTCTGTCTGGATACTCTATGTAGACTCCGTATCCTGCTTTAATGGTGGCCTTAAAAGTAGATCAATCAGTATAGACATGTATCCATTCTCCTGGGTAGGTGTCAATCGTTCTCTGTGATGCTCTCATAAGACTGACTGGATCAGCACTTCTTGTTGTATTATCTGTGTTTTGTTTGAATTTCTGGCATTTTTAAATGTGTATGTGGTGGTAAATTTCTTGTTGCTCTCTGTGTTTCTTGTCTTTTGTCTGTGACATGGTTTCTTTTAATCTTACTGACGTGGTGGAGGACTGAATTTTGTTTTATTCTCTGCTTTTGCTGCCATTTTTCTACAAGCCTTCTATTGGGATGGTCTTTGCTCATTCTTTTACTCTTCTCATAAACTTCCATAGCAGCCACATCTCTTCGCATCTCAAGGGGTTCTACATTCACATGAATTTCACATGCAGCAGTGTTCGTTGACCTCATTGCTTCACTACTAAGGCGCAGGGCGTTGTTCTGCGCTCTGTCCAGGGACTCTACATTAGAGACGTTAAGTTAAGCTGTACACCTCCTAAGGTAGCATTAAAGAAACTTCAATTAGATCACTTCATAATGTACATCATTTTGTAAAAATGTAACACAAACAGCCTTGTGCAGTAGTAGCACCATTCGGGTAGTGAAGTTAATGTACATTATAGAGTTGCATTAAAACTCAACCATGAGCAAATCTGATGTAAAATAGCCCTTATGACTTACTAATGTTTTATTTATGACCATCAGTCAGGGAGGATTATTTTATTGAATCTTTTTTTACTTTTTAGTGTTTTAAATGTGTTCATTTTAAGATTAAAATTAAAAAACAAACTAAAACATATAAATACAAAATAAAAGGGGTTGTTCTGAAAAATGTGGATTCATTCATAGGCCGCACTTAATAGCCTAAAAGGCTACATTCCACCTTAGGCTTCAGGCTCACAGCCCCAGTGTTAGCTCATATGCCTATTGTCCATGAAGGTGGTCTTTTTACCATAACATAGGCTTCGTTCATGTTTTCATCCAAACACGTTATCTGAACCATACTTTATATATGTTTTTATGACATACATAGTATTGTGCAGTGGTCTTTTTTTAAAGTTTCCTTCATAATAAAGAGCCCTGGTGCCACCATATAGCTATCTCATCCTGTCGAAAACGGATGTGTCGAACCGAAAGGTGTAAATATTGCAGTAAAGCTGTAAACTAGCGACACAGCGAGTTCAGTTCTCCGAACTATATCCTGCTACTTAGAAATCCCTGTTTAGGGCTTGGTAGCGTGATATTGAGAACAAGTGAAGAAAAAGAAGAAATTATCTCATGATTTTTTACAGGAATATCTTAAACTGGAGAGCTTTCTTCCTAATTTGGCTAGCCAGTGAAGTTCCACAGGTTGCCTTAAAAAAAATGTTGCAAGTTGTATATCATTTGAATCATTTTTAGAAGTTGTCTTTCATTTGCATAATTATAGCAGTTTGTCTTTATTTGATTAATTCTTACAAGTTATCTTTAATTTGAATAATTCTTACAAGTTGTATTATATTTGAATAATTTATCCAAGCTGATGTTAATTTAATTCTCACAAGTTGTTCTAGTTGATCAAAATGCTACAGACAAACAAAACACGATCTGTTTCTAAAAAGTTATTTACGCATTTTCATTGTTCACTGTTAATGTTTCCATAAATATTTTGGATTGAAATATTAACAATGTTTTGTTAAAATTTTAGCTATTATTATTATTGCGAGATAAAAGGAAGTCTCAGCAGACTTAAGCGCTGGTCAGGAATGAAATGTCAGAGACCAGCAAACAAAGCCTCAGCTTGTGAGGTGGGGTGGCCAGTTCCCTTTCTCGCTGTCTTTTCCTTCCCTAACCATAGGTCAGGTGAGAGATAAACCATTCTTAATTAATCCACTGTCTTGGTTCATTTATAAATTTAAATAATTTGGCACATTTTTATTAATGTTTATGAATATTTCAAAAAAGAAAAGAAAGTGTAATATTGGTTCTTAATATTTCAGAAAAACAAGCCCTTTCAATTGTCCCAGGCCAAGAACTAAAGCCTAGTGGATATTTAGAGTTTTTGGAGAAGCACCAGGAACAGGAATGGGTCACACTGAACCCTAACAAGCTCACATCTACCAGTGAATACACTCCAGATCACAGTTCTGCTGGAGAACCAGTCAGTGTTTCGTACGATGATCCTTATGACAGTTTCTCCACAAGCAAGCTGGGGTTTATCACAGACAGCCAATTGGAAGGTCTGTCCTACAATGGCTATGATCGGGTAGCCACTGGCAAGAAAAGAAGCAGTCCAAGTGCAATAGTAACAAGCTTAACTCGGGTGTCCGTAAACATATCAGACGTGAACACAGTTTATTCAGCAACTAAATGCCATGAACATAAGGGAATTGCAAACAGATCAGAGCGTAAGGGAACAATTGCATATCAGCCAATAGAAGTACAAACTGATGCTCTGTCCCCAGCCAGTGAACAGGAATTAATGTCATCTCCATTCCCTAAGTCTGACATCATTGTTGACGGACATGATGTCACAGTGTCAGGGGAGCAGACTTGTTATAGTGAGGCTGATCAAAACCACAGCCCAATCTATGCAAGCATGGATACCGTTGATATCATGGCCAATAGTGATGCTGAGAAGGAACAGTTGTCTGGCTCTTTCAGTGAACTGATGAACAAAAATCAAATACATCTTACTGAATCTGATAGTGTAGAAGTTGGGGAGAGTGTTTTGAGTTCAGTGATACAGTTTAATAAGCAGTCATCAGTCATTAGTGCCCATGAAAGAGGTACTAAGTTCACTGTTTCTGAACAAGCAGTAGGCTTTCATGATCCCAATGATGAAGATATAGATGACAGAGACATCAACATGTACCTCAGTGAGCTTGATGAAGGAAAAGTTGGAGATTTCAGTTCTTTGAAAACACCGCCAGTTATTAGCCCTAAATCCACACAGTCACATTACCCAGCAGCTCATATGCCTGATATTCAGAATGACTTAAATCATGTGAAGGACAGTAAAACTCGAAGTCTTGCTGAAGAACTCAATGAAGCAGAACCAGAAAAAGACCATTACTCTGTGTCAGAGTCTTTGCCCAAGAAGTTTCGTTCTGATGATGCTTCTGTTAGTTCGGTTGGAATATCTGGCCATCAGGATCCAGATCTAGTGGCAAATTTAGGAATTCACTCTCATTCTGAGAATATGGTACTACATATTGGGTCAAAACATGCAGATAAGCTCGAGCAGGAAAGCCGTATCTCTCACGTAGAAGACAGTGATGAGAATGTTTCATATGATGTATCCAGTGACAAGATTTCTCATGTTGAATCTGGAAATACGCAAGTTATGTATAAAACGTTAATAAGTGGGAAAATGGAAATAGAAAATATCCTTGATGATAAGAACAAGAGTGTTTCTGACAGTATAGGGGAACATTTATTGAGAGGGAAGATGGAAATTGAAGGTATTCTAGACGAAGTCATTCTGAACCAACAGAATGGGGTAAACCACAATGTTAATCCTAAACATTTATCAGAGAAACCACATCTAGTGAATTCTAGTCACAGCCAGGTTCTTGTTCTCACTGCTGAAGGCAAGCCTTGTGGGACAGCACAGTCAGTGCATGGTTCAAACTTGATTCATTCTTCCAACAATAATATGGTCAATCCTGTGCATTCCATAGGTGTGGGAGCTAGACCCAAAGATCCATCTGTGATCAAGAAAAACCGACCTAATAGTTTGCTTGGCTTGTCAAAAGTCACACTTGATCTGCCTGCAGTAGTGAAACCAGAAATTGTTGCTGGCATGGATGATTTGTCACCACATCAACAAACAGCGATTACAGATGCTAGCTTTCTTGATGTTGCAGTGCAATCTCAGCAGCACTCAAGTCACAGACACTCTGAAGACTTTGACCCTGACTCTCAAACTCTAAATGAGACCAGACTGAGGATGAATTATCCTGGTGCAGAAGATCAAGATGTCAGACCGGTGATACATGATTTTTCACAGCCCTTTAACCCATCTCAGGCTGAGCACAGAAATGATCAGTTGACTGGCAAGATGGAAGGACTTGCACAAGATGCCGGAAGCCAGAAAATGAGAAGACCTACCTCACTTAATCTTCCAGCGCGGCCAGACTTCAGTGTGGGACAGACACCCGAAGAGGACATGGAACATGAAGGTAAATTACTATTCATCATCATCATGTAGCATGCCCTTTGCAGAATGTCGCTCTCATGACAGCCTGTCTGTTGGAAACTCTGTCTTCCGCCAGTCTTCTGGCCTGCTTCAAGGTAAAATCCAACGTCTCATTGATGTCCTGAGTCCATCATCTGCTCGGTTGGCGCCTCTTTCCAGTGACCATGCCCTCCATAACCACTCTCTCCAGTCCGTTGTGTCATTTGACATGTCCAAAAAAACTCAGTTTTTGGGTCTTTACATCATTTATTTCAATTGCATCACTATATTCATCATCATCATTATTTCATTTACACTGGAGTTGTAGCATGACATCATCACTGCTGGGCTGACCTCTGTGTAGGAAACCCGCCCACCACATTTACATGCTTTTACAAAGCAGCAGTGGTTATAATTTTTCATGGTGAGGTTGCCACCTCTTATATGACCCTCTTTAGTCTCCTTTTACTAAATACTCCATAGAGTGCAGTGTTTCTGGTTTCTGTTCTTTACTCTCAACAAGGGACCCAGGGATCATCACAAGATCTGTATATTAAATCTTTAATTGATTAACTGGTCACCGTTCAGGAAAAAAAATGGTGAAACCCTGGATGTTAATAACCTGCAAGTTTCACGCATTCCCTAGTCTCAAGTGGGGTGACATCTGTGCCTATTCCTATAGGAGATGGACAATAAACTCGGAGGTCCGGTGTATATTCTGTGAACATAAAAGAAGCCTGTTTATCAGCACACTTTATTACAAGTAAAAAAAGATGTCTATTCATTGATTGATTTAAAAATGTCACTTCTATCCATCAGTAATGTGCCCATGATGGGAGCTTGTGAAGCCAAGATGTCAACTTTTTCATTGCCCTGAACCCCGGCATGAGCAGGGCAGTAGATCCAGGTCAATGACTGAACGTTTGAGGCCTCAACAGCAACTATCCACTCGTACCTAAGCCATCCCATCTGTACTTTCTGAAGTACGGCTTGCGCATCGTCACGATGACTGCCCTTGTTATAGAAGTCTCAGATATCCATTTCAGTGCTGAGGTCACTGCTTCCGTCTCCATTCTCATACCGGAGGTTGTTGACATGTATGCCCTACTGCGCTCAGCAATGACCTCTCCTCTTACTCTAGCCGAGAAACCCCAGCCTGATGTCCGACTGTGCATGACTGATCCGTCGGTGTATATGACAGTGTCACTCTCCTTGGTGTTCTCAGTTATCAGCTAATTTACCTCATACTCTACTCTCTCATTGCTCCATTCTCTGCATTCCTTGCCTAAGGTTATGATGACCCTCTGGTACTCTATCATTCTATCACCAGTGTGGACCCATTCTTCCCCTTTGGCTATCGTCTCAGCTGGAGTGGTGTGTCCGATTGTTGTCTCAGCCTGTGCCATCCATGATAACCCTCTCTTGATCCTTGATGCCTGAGACACTACTGTCCAGAGGGTGCCGCATGTCTGTGGTGACACGCATATAGGCTTTGACTTGTGCCAGTTTATATCTGGATGCCACCGATAACAATCCCAACATGTACCGCATCATCACAATCGGGGTATCTCTAGTGCAGCCCAGAACCAGTCGCATACCTTCATTCTGGGTGCGTTCCAATCTTTCACACTGTTCTTGGTAGTGTGAGGATGTCTAGTCCATAATCGATGACAGACAACATGACCTGACGAAATAGGATGGACAGGAGACGTTGTTCCAAGTCGGCAGCAGCCATGGTCTTGAGTGCTCCTAACCCTCTCTTGCATCTTTGTACGATGCGGTCAACATGGCAGTTATAGGAATGACTACGATCAAATGTCACTCCGAGGTATTTCAACCTGTCGCGCACCTGTCAATGGTGCAACTATCAAATGTGATACCCGAGAGCTCAGTCTTCACTATGGAATTATTCAAAGAGCACCACATAATGCAGACCGTGTTCGGATTGATCTTGCAGCTTGAGTCGCCGCACCACTGTGAGATTGCTTGCAAGTTTTCCTGGATGTCTTTGACCAACTCTTGCCTGTCTGAAATGCAGCTGGTTTTTTTTTGTTTTTTTTGTTTTTGCTTTCACCTAATTTCTCTAATCCCCAAGGCGGTGTACATTGCACTGTGGTTTTTATTTTTCGCCTGTCGGCCCAGTACATCCGACTTCCGCATGCATTTTATGTTAGGGTCTGCTTCCTCCTGCATTTTCTAATGACATTTGGTGAAAAGGGAACGTGGAGCAAAAAACAAAACAAAAAGCTTTAAAGACCCCTTTGCTAAGTTATTTGTAGTGAATTTATAAAACAATTAAAGAGCTCTGAAAAGAATTACTAATATTTTAAAACTGTTTGTACGTTCATTGAATACTTTAATTTCATGTGATACAGTGTCACCTGGCTTTGCCAATCACTCTGACACACTAGAAAGAGCGCATGGTGCCATAGGTACAGGGCCTGATTCAGCTGCAGAAGAAGGTAGCATCACAATGACTTCCCATACTACCATTATCCAAAGCAACGTTGGAAATGTGGCTCCATTCTGGATTCCTGATGCCGATGCTCCAATGTGTATGATGTGCCAAATCAAGTTCACCATGTGGAAGAGGCGGCATCATTGCAGAGCCTGTGGAAAGGTAATAGGTGTATCAATTATCGTGATTTTTTTCCTTGCTTTGCTGCGGGTTCTTGTTTTACCCCCCAAAAAATCCTGTTTGCACACCGAATGCTATAAATTAGCCCGACAACACAAAGTAGTGATGATTTTATTATATATAAACAACTGGTGTGCCATGGAAAACTAAGAAAATGTGGCTGATTTGATTTTATGCTACAATCACTTCCTCCCTGCCTAATATTAGCAGAGAAGGTATAAGTGAATTTTGATAAAAAAGAGTTTTTAAAGGACATGTTCTTCTTTTTCAATCAATGTGGACTTATCACATTACTGGGGATGGTGAAGTAAGTTGTAAAAGATCTTTGTGAGGTAGATCTGATTAGTTCATTCATATTGATTTTCTTCTTCTTCTTCGTACGCTGTCAGACGTCAACTTGAACTTGTTTGAAGAAAGCAGCTGTTATCCTGAGGCTATCAACACTGCCATAGAGCTTGTCTAGTGTTGACACTGGCGATGGCCACATGTGCTTTCTCTGGTCCTCGTACGGTGGGCAATTTTGCAGCAGATGTTAAGCGGTCATTTTCCCAGTGCCACACAGGCATTCGTCAGTGCCACCTATCTTTAGTTTATTGAATAAATGGTACCTCATTCTGTTGTGGCCTGTGCGGAGTCTGAAGACCACGACCTGCTCTCTTCTGTTCAGCTGGTAGTAGGCATCATTTTTTGTGTAGCCAGTATGTTCGGTTTCCCATTTGGCCATGTATCTGGCCCTAATAAGCCTTTTGGACTCTTCGTAGGTCACACTAGAATCTGGTTGTGGTAATCTTGCACCTTCTTTTGCCAGTCTGTCTGCCTCCTCGTTGCCTTGGATGTTACAGTGGGATGGAACCCACTGTACCACTACTTTTTTTGGTGCGGACTGCTGGCATAGTTGACAGAGTACTGCTCTTAAATCATTAAGTTCAGTATTTTTCTGGCTTTTTAGTGCTGTGACCACGGCCAGGGCATCTGTGAACAGGACTATCTGGCTTTCATTGCTTTCGCCTGTCAGCATTGCTTCTACTGCAGCCTTCAGTGCCTCTGAAATTGCTTGAGAATTTTCCAGTTGCCACTGACAGTGTTATTTTTCTACCATTTGGTAGGCTCAGGAATACCCCTGCCCCTCCATTCTGTGTTGTGTTTGTTACAGAACCGTCGGTGTATGCATGGGTCCAGTCCATGCTTGGGTAGTTTTCCTCTATGTACCTCAGGGTTATGTCTCTTCTTTCTTTTTCAGTCTGGGTGCTCTTGTTTCCAATACCTGGTATATTTTCTACCACTTCCGGAATGATATGCTGCTTCCATGTAGGTTTGCGTACAGTAGGGATGGGCTTTGATGTTGTTACGGTGTTCATAGGGTCTTCGCTCATTTTTGCTTTGGCTATTTCTGCAAAGTTTCTCTATTTTAGTTTCCCATTTCCAAATCTATTTAGTCTCTGGTGCATTGGATGGTCTGTCAGTCTTCTGAGTTTCTCTGCTTGCTGTTGGGCTTTGCTGTCTCTTCTATCAGTTATGGATTGCAGATTTGTAATCTTTTCAAGTTCTACAATTGGCGTTGACTTCATGCCTCCTGTTATAGCTCTCATGGCTTGGTTTTGAAGTTTGCTAATTTGATCAAAGTTCGCCTTTGCTGCTGTTGTCCATGCCGCAATGCCATATTTGAGAACTGGTCTCACTCTTCCAGTGTACAGTTTCTTTAGTATTCTTTATTCTGCTCCCCAGCTTGTGCCAGTAAGTTTCCTCATGATTGCCATTCTTTGTCTGGCTCTCATTCGGTTTCTCTCGATCTGACTTTTCCATGTCATGCGCTGATCAAATGTGGCTCTCAAGTAGTTTGGGTTGTCGTTTGGCCGCAGATATTTGCCGTTAAGACTTATTTTGGTGTTCTGTGGTTTGTTTGAAAGTGAGAATATCGTACATGTTGTTTTTTCCTCGTTTATTTTGACCAGCCATGAGTTCGCCCACTTTTCCAACGATGTTAGGGCCTGCTGCATCCGATTCTTTGCTATGGGGAGATTTTTTTCAGAGGTCCACATAGCCAGATTGTCTGCAAACATGGAGCTGTGAACACTTCTTGGTATATTCTCTGTGATGTTTTTTATAAACACCAGGAAAAGTGTCAGTGACGGTACTCCCCCTTGGGGTACTCCTTGCTACAGTGTCGCCTTTTTGCTCATCTGCCGTTGTACTTGAACTCTGGCTGTTCTGTTTTCGAGGTAGTGGCTGATCCATCTGTACATTTTTCCAGATATTTCACTTCTTCGTAGCTTGACTTTAAGTCCCTCTTTCCACACCTTGTCAAATGCCTTCTCTAGATCCACCCAAACCGCTACTGTATGCTTTTTCTCTTGGTAAGCATCCTCTATTTCCTGTGCTATGAGAGTGATCTGGTCCTCAGTGGATCTGTGTTGTCTAAATCCTGCTTGCTGTGGAATTAATATGTGTTTTTCTTCCAGATGCCACATCGGTCTGGTGTTTATCATACGCTCCATCAGTTTACCTATACAGCTCAGTAGGCTAATATGCCTGTATCCAATTGAATCTGCTCTATCTTTTTCTTTCTTTGGTACTGGGATAAGTACAGCATCTTTCCATACCTGCAGTACAATTCCTCTTTTCCAGCTTTGGTTCAAGACTGATAGTAACTTCCTCTTTGCTGTTTGGCTCAACCCCATCAGCATTTCATTTGTTACCCCATCTTTTCTGGACGATTTCTTTTTCTTTAAAGTTCTCATGGCTGCATCTATTTCATTCATTGTTAGTTTTGCCATCATGTGCTCCTCTGGTGCCATCTTGATGTTGTCGTGGCTCTTTTGTTCTTCACTAATGTCTGTATGCCTGTCTGTAGGGACATCAATGTGGTTTGCTCTAGCATAATGTTCTATAAAGGCATTTGCTGCTTTTTTTTCGGTAAGCATGTTGGCGCCCTGCTTGATTGTAATTTGTTTATTTGATGGAGTTTCGTCATTCATGGCTCTGACCAACTTCCATAGTTTGTTCCGTTCTTTATCTATATTGAGGCTTTCTGTTTCATTTTTCCAGCTGTCTCTTGTTATTTGGTTCAGTGTTCTTTTGTATTTCGCAGTGATGGTCTTGAGGGCGATATTTGCTTCCATAGATTGCTCTCCTCTCTGCCATGTTCCTAGCATTTGAGACTTCATCCTCCGCTTTCTGCAGTTCATGATTCATTCATATTGATTTAATAAATATGTTTGAAGTGAAAACTAACAGATATGCCTATCTTAAAAAGAACAGTAACAGTATTTTGTTGTGATTTCGAGAGATTATATTGAGGAGCGTCGTTCCTTAATCAGTGAATCTAAATGTTTGTCCTTTTTTTCCTCTAAATTTTCACCTTCATCTTCTTGTTTCTTAGAAACTAACACACGCACAACAGAAACAATAACACCAAGTTCTTTATTAATTTATGTCTCTACACACAACAAAATCATATCAATAGACCAACTAATAAAAAAAATTACATGCTCTTAAAATCAACCAATATAGTAAAATGCTGAAAATTAGTGCGGCTGCAGGGAAAATTACGTAAATTTTTTTATGGCGGCGTGGTAAAGGTTAAAAAGTCAACTTGACAGTAATAATTATTGTTGTAGTTGCCATATGTTTTCTTATAGTAGCAGTTGCTGTACTATATTTGTGATTATCTCATCTTCATCTTTGTGCACTTTCAGGTGTCAACTTGAATATATCCAAATAAAGCAATGGTTATCCTGAGGATATTGGTATATCCATAGATTTTGTGTAGGGGGTGGTATTGGCATTGATGGCCAAATGTGCTTTCTTTGTTCCTCATATGTTGAACACTTTTGTAGCAGATGTTCATCAGTAATTTTTTCAGTGTTTCTGACACATTCATCTGCATTTCCTATCCTTAGTTTGTTGAACAGTTGTTATGTTAATCTGTTGTGACCTGTGCAAGTCTAAAGATTACCACCTGTTCACATCTGTTGAGCTTGTAAAATGCACCATTTGGTTATTGATCTGTGTGGTCTGTTTCCTACTAGTTTCTGTATCTTCATCTTTGTTAATTCTGAATCTCCCGCTACCAATCTCTGAAAAGGTCTTTGCAAGTAGCATGATGCTGCCCATGAGAACGGAATGCGCAGTGTCATAGTTTACAGCTTGACTGTGATAATTGCACCTTTCGGTCTGCCACATCCATCTTTGGCAGTGCTGCTGTGCCATATCCTAGGACTGTCATCTCATCTGAAAGTTGCTTCTCTTGAACCTTTCAGGGTGTACAGGTATTTTTTTGGGTATATACTTGTTGTTGCGAATGCTCACAATGATTAGGTTTACTCTTTTGTGCGTCCTGAAAAGGATGTTAAGTGGCAGGTTGCAGTAGCTTTCCTCACATCCCGAGTGTACTGACGAAGATGGACCTGAGTCCTCCAGGCGGTTGTGCTATGGTTGGCATCATCTGCGTTTCGCTCACTATTATGGGGATAACGTTGATCCCTCACCTCGTTAGCCAGACTGCCATGAAAACAACCTGTTTCCAAGGAGGGATACTAGGAAGCCAAGGTGAGGGTCTTGGCCAGTGTTAGTCTTTCTCCCGTTGTATACACTTGAAATTGATTGTGCAGACAAACAGATGATTGGCCACCTCCTTTTGGCCCAGATGCAGGCCAGTATTGGATAAGAATTTTCTTACTTTTATAATTCTTGCCACAATTTCTTTTATATGCACAGTGTGTACAAAGCACCACCATCTTCAATAGACCTTACCTCTGTTGAGACCATGGGATGTATGAAATTTGTGGGATTCAAAGCATTACTGTTTCTCACTTTCATTTGTTTTTTTCTTGAGAGGTGAGCACACTTTCTAACAGTTATAGCAGTTACCATTATATGTCAAGTTATTCTTGACAACTCACATCGCTACACTTGGGGACAGACATGCTGATGCTTATTCTCTTCCGGCAGACAGTGAAGTGTTGGTTGAATTCAAGTAATTTTATTTTTTCCCTTTTAACTGGTGCTGTCAATCTCTTTCTTTTATTCTTGCTTTTCTTCTTCATTAGAAGCATATTCCTCTTGGTGTCATTGTAGGAAGATTGTGTGAAAGTATTTATACTCTCTTGTAGTGATAGATTCTATAGCACTTTGTTTTACACACTGTGTTTGCCAGTCTTATGCATAACCATACTCTGTTACCTTTAATGCCAATCATCAAAGTGTAAAGACAGGATAATGGCTACTGAAAAAAAAAAAACGGGCCCATAGTTACCTTAGGAAAGGAACAAAGAAAACATCAGACATTTTGAATACCTTGGCTCCACCAGAAGCAGAATGGTCATTGCAATACAGAGGTTAAATAAAATTAACATTTAGAAGAACATGAACAAAACAAAGCAACAAAAACAAAAATTCTGATGACATGAATCTTCCCTGTGGCTAAATGCGAAACATGGACCATCAGACAATGCTAAAAGGCCACAGGAAAGTTCTCAGAATACCATGGACATTGAAGAAAAAAACACATGTCCAAAATGGGCTGCATATAGAACAAAAATAGCTTGTAAACATGTCTAGAAAACAAAAATGCTTTGTCCACATCAAACAGTTTAGAAAAAAACTATACTGGAGGGTATGGTACCTGAAAAACAAGACAGCACGCTCAAAGAAAAGGTGGACAGGAGACATCAAAAATGTTCTAGAAGATGATGCGGGTGGAAGCTGGAGAACTGGCCAAACATTGAGTCTTACAGAGTGGCTATATACTACATGATGATCATAGTTGCGGGCAGTGGACTTACTATTTCTTTCCCAATCAGAAACCTTAGTATCCACACAGGGCGTTGCTGTTGTTTTGGAAGCCACCCATACTTGAGTTAATGAACCTATTGACGCTTCTTGATGAGTTATAGTGGCTCTTCTTATATCGCGAAGCCTGCTTGAGAGAGTGGATCAGGTTCCTCCGGGATGCAATGCATGGCTCCTCAGTAAGCTCACCATTGGGGATTAGTGTCGACCACCATCTTTTTTGCCAGACTGCTTTGACATAGCCTGTTTCCAGCAGCATGGTCACGGATGTGACGGAGGGAGGTTTTGATCAGTATGTTACATCTGACCTTGATTGATCTTAGCTCGCCTTCCACGTGCACATACACTTTACAGTGGGTCAGACCACCTAGATATCTACAGTTTCTATTCATGTGTGAAGCTTGTTTCGAGCGAGCCATTATTTGACGGCTTTGTTCGACAAGTGTATTGTAAATATTAAAAAAAATTGTTAACCTACTTTTAAAAATGACTATATCCGTTAAATCTGCTTTCTTTGTTAGATAGTTATAAATTAATAATCTGCAGTAGAACTTATACGACACGTGTTCAAATGAAACCGGAAGAAGGACGGGAGTTAATGCAACAATATGCGTCTGACCTGGTCTCGGAAGTTCTTTCGTTAACTCAAACGTCTTTTGTTAAACATCGTTGTCCAGGTCTTCACTGTTGTCTTCAACACACTTCTGTTTGTCACCATACACTGCATTCATTCTGTGATGAATGTCAACTGGACGACATCCTTCAGCTGTAAGAAACCGAATCACCACTCGCTGATCAACTCTGGACGGATTCCATATCACACCCACCATGTCAGCGGTCTGCTGAGAAAACTATGAGTCAGAGGAAAATGAAATTTTGCAAACTTGACAGTTGATATGTGCTGTTTACACCAGAAGTGACGTTATCCTGTGCATCGTATGTATGTTCACTTGTTACAGTTTGGTCCGGTTTAATTTGAACACGTCTCATATTTAACTTTCTCAAGAATCTGTATAAACAAAGCACACTGTGTTGTAGGTCCTCTGCTCTGTCTGCTGTAGCCAGAAAGCGTATCTTCCTTATATGGAGAATAAAGAAGCCCGTGTGTGTGTAGAATGTCACAACCAATTAAACCATGGTAAGTGCATTTTTGTTGGGATATTAATTTGATAGAGGAGTTCATACATTATATCATTTTATACTGCTGGTGCATTTTCAATGCACTGTTTTACTGAAATTTTTTATATATAAATATCAGTTTTATATGAATAATTAAATTATTTATGTAAATTACTTATATATAAATTAATTATACGTATTTATAAATATAAAATTGTACAGGGTGGCTATTAACTTCGGAAACATGAAAATATACATAATTGTTAAAAAAAATATTACATTACAATATATGTGTTTAATGATATTACATAATATGTCTGATATATTGTACCTCATTAGCAATAGTATAGTTCAATACACTGTGCAAAATTGCAATGCCTGAGGTGCATTTTAATTAATCGCGCACAAGCATCTGTGATGTATTATCTCAGGTGAATCTGCCTCTGATTGTAACTGAATAAATCTGCATCTTTAGCATACCCCAGAAGAAGTTATCAAGGGAATTCAAATCTGGTGAGCGTTCAGTCCACTCTACATGGCCATGTTGTTGAATCGAGTTTAGGGAATTATCTGTTTCCAGAATTTATGGCCACTCTGCACATAAGTGTGAATGAGTAAATATATAAATACTATATATAATAATATAAACGTGTATGCTTGTGTAAATTATTAACTACAAAAGTTTCAATGGCTATGAAAATTGGATAGACAGAAGCTGTCGTTTGCTAGTTGCTTCTGGTCAGGAACAGTGATTCTGTAGAAAATATCAATTTTAAGACTTGGATTAGTAAATAAACTTCCATGTGCACCCATGTTTAAAAAAAAGCATAGACCTGCCACATATGTCCTAAATCTTTCTGGCAAATATGGCTGCTGTGTCATGTCTGTATCAGTTGTCATGTCCACTGTCCTTGCTTAATTTGTGAATTGTTAGGTATTTTTGTTTGTTTTTTTATCCCTGGGGAAGATCTTATAGCTGTAAATGTGGGTTCCGTTTTGTTTCTGAGCATGGGTCCTGTAACTTTGGTAACTTCATGTACAAGGTACTTGCCTGAGCAGCAAGAGCAAGTAATTGCTTTGGTAGGGACTTGCTTGCTATAAGCAAACTACAACAACAGTTACTTCCTAGCTTTCAGTAGGAGCTATCTGCTGAAGACGGATGTGTCGGACCGAAAGGTGCAAATATTGCAGTCAAGCTGTAAACTAGCGACACGACACATTGCTATCTCTGCACTACATCCTGCTACATGCAATGCCTACACTAGTGACTAGTGCAACCTGCTCCAGTGCTGTCACGTAGAGGCACAATATGGTCTTGGTCAGCTATGGTTTACTGACACTGATGCAAGAAGCCAACTATAAGTCACTGCTACATGCAAAGCCCAGTTCAGCGCTTGGTAGCGGGAGATTGAGAATGAACGCAGAAGAAGTAGGAGCTGGAGAGCAATTTATTTTGAAAGTGTGCATCGCTTTATACTTTTTTTCCATATACACTAGCAACAAACAAAAAGATTGCTTCCCAACTTTTATTGAGAGGGGAGGTGATAATGTTACATGCAGATATTTGTTTCTTAGCAGGCAGCTAGTATTAGATACAGCTTTCACAAATGATCAGAAATGTTTTGGCTAGTCCATGAATAAAACAGTAAAGTAATATATATATATATATATATATATATATATATATATATATATATATATATATATATATATATATATATGTATATATATATGTATATATGAATGTATGTATGTTTTTGTTTAAATTATTAATTTTTTTCTTATTTGTCTTGCTTCTTAAAGCAGGATGTGTTGTATTGTATTTTGCACCTTACAGCCCAATGCATCCAACTTCAGTGCACATTTTTTAATGGGTTCACACCCCATTGGGGTATGATAATGCCAGTTCATCAAATCCGGGGACCTGCTAGTTTTTGTTTTGTAAGTCACGCCACTAACCTGCGTAGCTATGTTACACACAAGTAATATATAGTCATTCTATGTCTAGGGTAAGCACATTTATAACGTTTGAAACTAACTATCCAACATCCAGCATCAACATTCAGTACAACCTGGCAAACTACAGATTTTGTGATGTCCAATTCATATATTAAAATTAATTGGTAGAAATCATTTTATAAAAAATTGTACAAAGAAAATGTGAAATATTTTTGTTTGATGCCACAAAGGGAGAAATAAACACTGCCCATAGCAATCTATGCATTTATTTAGCAAACGCTTTCATTTCTCCCTTTTTTTTGATTCCTGAAGCATGGTTTAACCAACTTTTATTTTGGCATGTTTACTTTTTTTTTCTTCTCTTCTTCATTTGCATATTTTGATGCCATATGTTTTGCTTTTCTTACATCATGTCCTGCTGCGATCAACTCCATCGGCGCAAACATAACATATCAAAAGTAAATTATCAAAAATTTGTTTTGAAATTGGCAATACCTAAATGAACAAATTAATCAAAAAGGTATAACCACTAGAATTGTTTTTTTTAAATTATTGACTGTAAGATTGACAGTGGGGAGAACATCGGCTAATCGCAGTATAGCCACTAGGTTATTTACTCGGCTGTAAAAAGGTGTTGCCTGAGCTAGTGCTCTTAGGGAAGGCAAAGCAGCAAGGACAAAAACTGATAACTCGACCTCAAAAGTCTTAAAGTTTTAATGTAATGAAATGTCCAGCATGTCAGCCTTTATGGCATTTTCTGCTATGGGGGCTATCTTTACCTTTTTACTTAAGCCATATTCAGTTTCCACCTTGGAAAAAAATCACAATATATTGCATTCACCGTGAAAAATGTTACAATATATTACATTCACCACAGAAGAAGTCACAGTATATTAGATTCACTTTTAAGAAGTCTATATATTACAATCACCACGTGAGAAGAGGAGACTAATGTCTGGTCGGGCAAAACATACTGATCGGACATGTTCGTCAGTGACAGGAAAAAATATACTGGTCAAGGCACCCACCTCTGCTTCCTTGCAGATCTCCCTGGAAACGGGATGTTTTCATGGCAGTCAGGCTAACAAGGTGGGGGAATCGACGCAACCCCTGCAGTAGTGATTGACATGCAGATGAAGCAAAGCATAACACAACAACCTAGAAAGCTACTGCAACCCACCATTTAACACCATTTTCAGGGCACACAAAAGAGAAGACTTACTCATTATGGGCATTCAACATCAATCAATCAATCACATTCATCATGTAGGAAGTCTCTTTACATTACATTCACCATGTAAAAAGTAGTCTCTAAACATTACATTCATCATGTAAAAAGGCTATCTTACATCCACCATATAGAAAGGAACTATGGTATAAACTGAAAGGTAAAAGTAGTCCCACAGCAGTAACTGCTGGACAGGAAATGAAAATATTGGAGACATATACTGTACTAAGCCACAGCTTGTTTTATGAGGTGGGATGGCCGGTTAGCTTCCTCGTTGCCTTTTCCTTCCCCAACCGCAAGTCGGATACCAATTAACAGCCGCGTCATCTGGAGCACACCAGTAGAGGGAATTGAACCCTGTACATATTCCATAAAAAAACAGGTACTTTATCGCGATGCAAATCAGACGTATAACTTAATGTAAATAATGTATGTTATACTGCAGTATTGTAATTAATGCCAACAATGTAAGCGCCAGAATGCATTTGCTTGGTCTATATATATAGTAAACATAACTAAAACAATGATAGTTAAGATCATAAATAGCAACACAGTTGTATTAAGAACACCTATAGTTGGTTGAGTGTGGAAGTGGAAGAGTGATCAATTACCATAGGAAAGGTACCAGGTTTTTTTGTTTTTTATATGTTATCAACATACTTCAGGAAGAAGAGTAATCATCAGGTGAAACATACTGATCAAGACCCCCACCTTGTCCTCGTTCATGCTCCTGGAAACAGGTTGTGCCACAGCAGTCTGGCCAACGTGGTGTGAGTAGGCACTGCAACCACCATAGATGAGAGTTTGCCAAGGAGCCTTGTTGTTGAATGCCCACAATGAGTAGGATTACTTTTTTGAACTCCCGGAAAGGTTAAGTGACGAGTTGTCATAGCTTTCCTTGCATCCCGAACGGGCTGGTGAAGGTTGACTGGAAACCAACAGGCGGTTGTGCTATGCTTGGCTTTATCTGTGTGTCGCTCACTATTATGGGGATCACGTCGATCCCTCACCTTGTTAGCCACACTGTTATGAAAACAGCCCGTTTCTAGGAAGGGCTACGAGGAAGCCAAGGTGAGAGGTTTGTTTTTGCCTGAACCTGACTAACATGTCTGATCAGTATGTGTTGCCTGACCAGACGTTAGGCTTCTTTCCCTCGGAACCTCATAATTTCAAATAAAGTGTTACAGTAACACATAAATACTATGGTACAGACTTCCTGCAAGGCAGCCAACTGCAATGGTATTGCCTCCCTCTCCTTGCGTCTAACATTAATACAATGGTGGTGAAAATGATACGGATACACTCATATCCTAACTAGAAATATTTATATGGAAACACAAATTTCCATGATATCTCCTGAATATGTTAAACTAATACTGAAACTGTGCAGCTTGTTTGTGTATGGTCAGTGGCTGGTAGATCCCACCCATTGGATTCCTGGGTCCCTTACTGAGGAGGAAAGAATAGGGGTCAGTGCACCTCCATGCATGCTGTAAAATGCGACTTAACAGAGTTGTGCTAGCAACGTCATTATATAAAACACGTTGCTACAGAAACCACCACTGCTACAGCATGCAAAGTGCTTCCTGAAGTGGTGGCCTTATACACTGGTGTGGGTGAAAAGAGGACAAGAAGGTAACGAAGAAAAAGATGGGAAGATACAGGTGACACCTATTTGGTCACAGTTTGTAAATTTAAAGTAGGGGGAGAGACTAGTGGTCGAGCGATTTGGGTGTCAATCATCTGATGAAGGAGGCATGTGTTTTTTTTTCTATCGTGATGTAAATTAAAAACCAGACCTGTAAACTGTGGAGCAACTGCAGGGGCAAGCAGCCTTTCTTCCCTGGCCATAAAAGGGCCCCCCCCCCCCCCCCCCTACGTGCGCACCAGAATTGGGAATAAATAACGGCAAGATTGTTTTTGTGGCTTATTCCTCATGACTTTGAGACTATTGTCTTGCATCCAACCTGAGTTTTGAGATTAACCATTTTTCCTCCAGTATTTCGTTCATCACAAATCTCTGTGTCTGGATCCTGTGGTCCCTTACTGTGGAGGAAATAATACAACCACAGCACTCTAACTCTGCTGTGCATGTATTGAAAGGGAATTAAATATGATTGGCAGCCTCATCAATAATCTTGTAGTCCTGTCTTGTCTTATTCACTTGTGCTGTGAAGTGTCATGGGGAGTCGTATTTTTCTGTCCAGGGCCAGACGCATCGCTGAAGTAGTATTTTTCTTCTTCTTTGTTCGTTCTCAATCTCCCACTACCAAACCCTGAAAGGGCTTATGTAGCAGAATGTAGTCCAGAGAACGGAATGCGTTGTGTCGTAGTTTACAGCTTGGCTGCGATATTTGCACCTTTCGGTCCAACACATCCGACTTCAGCAAGCATTTTTTGAGTACCGGGCTAGCATTCCCTCTTCGATCCCTTCTCCTTAGCCAGTCTGCCCTGCTGCAGCCTGTTATCCAGGATCACCGCGTGGAGGTGTAGAAGGGTCTTGGCAGCTCTGGTTCGCTGGCCCTGATGCTAGCAGTCAGCTATGGGTCGCTAACCACTGCAGCTCATGTGCTGCTCAGCATCTTGATCCCAAAGTAGTATTCATCTCATGATGATTTAGATTATCCGCAACATTTCCTATCCATCTAGTTTTCGGCCTGCTGCGACTGCAAAAAACCTGATCGCCGTGCAGTATTAGGCGCACTGGGGTAGTTGATCAGGTTGCATTCTGATTAAGTATTCAATCAGGCATAATGAATGTCTGATGCCAGGTGACAAAGGTTTAAACTCATTTCCATAATTTGCCTTGGAGTACCATGTACGTAGGACCAAAGGCTTTACTCTGGCTATCTCTCCATCTCATTGGTGGATGTCCAAGGGGGTGCTCAAAAGTCGTAGCGCCATCAGAATGTCACTTTTCATGTCAGTCTGTTGTCAGACATGAGCACCAACCAAATAACGAGCCCGTTTGCATTTCTTAATGCAGTATCTACCATGACATTGAAGGAGGTTTGGCGTCTGATTTCTGTGTTATGAATTCAGTTCCATAGAGAGACTGTCAATGTTTATCACTGAATTGCCCTTTGATCAACTCAAATCCTAACTTCACGTCTTTATACTGGCTTTGAAGACTTTACATAGTCTGTATTTTACCGACGTGCCAGTCCATCTAAATAGACTCAAACACTAGAGCTCAGTAGACTTTCGCTACCAGTTAGGCTGTAATTTTTACCAGAAGATCCACATGAAAAAAATCCTGGTCTCCACTGTGATTTGAACACGCAACCTCTGGCATCCGAGGCGGACACCTTACCTCGAGACTACTGAGTCACCCTTTTCTCTGTATCTGCTTTTCATAGTTAACCTCATTATGTCAAGGGAACAACTACAGAGACCACTTCTACAAGAGCACATACATGCTTTGACTCAGACTTTCTTAAAGTGACTGTAGTGGTAGCCGTATCTACTCCTACATGTTATGAGGATTCTTCTTTGGCGTTTGTCATAAAAAGGATGCTGTGTCGTAGTTTTCAGCAAGACTATGATATCTGCGTCTTTCGGCCTGACACACCCAATTTCAGCTGAACTTTTTTTAGTATCTGGTTTGCCTTCTCATTGTGATCCCTACTTCTTGGCCAGACCACGCTAGTGACTAGTGCAGCCTGTTTCCAGGGCTATGACGTAGAGGAGAAATATGGTCTTCGTCAGTTATGATTTGCTGACCCTGATGCAAGAAGCCAGCTATGAGTCATTAGCTGCTGTCAGCTCATTCACTGCTGCACCTTGGCTCCTTATGAGGATTTATCAGTAACTAGCATGAAATAACAGGTTCACTGTTGTGTGTATGTAATGCATGATAGTAATTCCTAGACTACATTACATGATATTTAACATAAATCTACAATAGCATTTGGTTCATATGAAGATATATGGCGTGGGCTAGTGGTTAAATGATATGGCTCACAACCAATGTTGCTGGGTTTAATCTCCGTCACAGCACCAGCCGTTACCCCGGGGAAGCAAACCCTTAGAAAATACAGGAGGAAGCAAACCCTTACATAAAATGCATGCTGAAGTCAGATGCACTGGGTCGACAGGCGCAAAATAAAAACCACAGTGTAACGTACACCACCTTGGGGAATAGATAAATAAATTAGGCAAGCGCAAATCAAACAAAAAAATATGAAGATATTTTATAATTTATACAAAATTGAGACTGCAGTAGTAAGAAAGGGAGCTGGCAACTAACCTCTTATTGAGATTAATGAATGGGTTTACAATAAAAGATATAGTGATTGTTGGAAGAAAATGCATTTTAATAGTGTTGTTCTTTGGTGCTCACCCTAGAAAAGGATGTTTAAAAAATTTTAGTAGTGACAAATTTTGAATAGTGATCATCAATAAATGATGTTCAGTGAAAGATTAAGTGATGATTGAACATACAAACCAAAATTATATATATATAATGTATAAATGTTCCACTACTTTGTCAGATATGATAGTTGCAACAAAAATTGAAAAAAGGCATTCTGAAAGTGATTCGTGACAGATTTTCATTTAAAACACAACTAAGTTGAACCTTAGGCTACATATAGTAAGATACAATAGCCAAAACAAATTGTGTGCCTTTACAATGATGGTTTCATTCATGAGTTGGTTGTTTTACATCATTTGAGTTCTCTTTTCCCATATACAATTCTCATTTGACATCATGCTTGGTCAGGTTGACTTGTTGCATTGTTTGCTACACACATTTTGGTTCATGGAGCAAAAAATGGGGTGAGGTAGATGGAAGCAAGAGCAACCTAGGCAAAAAATGGGGTGAGGTAGATGGAAGCAAGAGCAACCTAGGCAAAAAATGGGGTGAGGTAGATGGAAGCAAGAGCAACCTAGGCAAAAAATGGGGTGAGGTAGATGGAAGCAAGAGCAACCTAGGCAAATAAGGGTGTGAGGTAGATGGAAGGAAGAGCAACCTAGGCAAATAAGGGTGTGAGGTAGATGGAAGGAAGAGCAACCAAGGCAAAAAAGGGTGTGAGGTAGATGGAAGGAAGAGCAACCTAGGCAAATCAGGGTGAGGTAGATGGAAGGAAGAGCAACCAAGGCAAAAAAGGGTGTGAGGTAGATGGAAGGAAGAGCAACCAAGGCAAAAAAGGGTGTGAGGTAGATGGAAGGAAGAGCAACCAAGGCAAAAAAGGGTGTGAGGTAGATGGAAGGAAGAGCAACCTAGGCAAATCAGGGTGAGGTAGATGGAAGGAAGAGCAACCAAGGCAAAAAAGGGTGTGAGGTAGATGGAAGGAAGAGCAACCAAGGCAAAAAAGGGTGTGAGGTAGATGGAAGGAAGAGCAACCTAGGCAAATCAGGGTGAGGTAGATGGAAGGAAGAGCAACCAAGGCAAAAAAGGGTGTGAGGTAGATGGAAGGAAGAGCAACCTAGGCAAATCAGGGTGAGGTAGATGGAAGGAAGAGCAACCAAGGCAAAAAAGGGTGTGAGGTAGATGGAAGGAAGAGCAACCAAGGCAAAAAAGGGTGTGAGGTAGATGGAAGGAAGAGCAACCTAGGCAAATCAGGGTGAGGTAGATGGAAGGAAGAGCAACCTAGGCAAATCAGGGCGTGAGGTAGATGGAAGGAAGAGCAACCTAGGCAAATAAGGGTGTGAGGTAGATGGAAGGAAGAGCAACCTAGGCAAATCAGGGCGTGAGGTAGATGGAAGGAAGAGCAACCTAGGCAAATAAGGGTGTGAGGTAGATGGAAGGAAGAGCAACCTAGGCAAATCAGGGCGTGAGGTAGATGGAAGGAAGAGCAACCTAGGCAAATAAGGGTGTGAGGTAGATGGAAGGAAGAGCAACCTAGGCAAATAAGGGTGTGAGGTAGATGGAAGGAAGAGCAACCTAGGCAAATCAGGGTGAGGTAGATGGAAGGAAGAGCAACCTAGGCAAATCAGGGTGAGGTAGATGGAAGGAAGAGCAACCTAGGCAAATAAGGGTGTGAGGTAGATGGAAGGAAGAGCAACCTAGGCAAATAAGGGTGTGAGGTAGATGGAAGGAAGAGCAACCAAGGCAAAAAAGGGTGTGAGGTAGATGGAAGGAAGAGCAACCTAGGCAAATCAGGGTGAGGTAGATGGAAGGAAGAGCAACCTAGGCAAATAAGGGTGTGAGGTAGATGGAAGGAAGAGCAACCTAGGCAAAAAAGGGTGTGAGGTAGATGGAAGGAAGAGCAACCTAGGCAAATCAGGGTGAGGTAGATGAAAGGAAGAGCAACCTAGGCAAATAAGGATGAGGTAGATGGAAGGAAGAGCAACCTAGGCAAATCAGGGTGTGAGGTAGATGGAAGGAAGAGCAACCAAGGCAAATAAGGGTGTGAGGTAGATGGAAGGAAGAGCAACCTAGGCAAATAAGGGTGTGAGGTAGATGAAAGGAAGAGCAACCTAGGCAAATAAGGGTGTGAGGTAGATGGAAGGAAGAGCAACCTAGGCAAATAAGGGTGTGAGGTAGATGGAAGGAAGAGCAACCTAGGCAAATAAGGGTGAGGTAGATGGAAGGAAGAGCAACCTAGGCAAATAAGGGTGTGAGGTAGATGGAAGGAAGAGCAACCTAGGCAAATCAGGGTGAGGTAGATGGAAGGAAGAGCAACCTAGGCAAATAAGGGTGAGGTAGATGGAAGGAAGAGCAACCTAGGCAAATAAGGGTGAGGTAGATGGAAGGAAGAGCAACCTAGGCAAATAAGGGTGAGGTAGATGGAAGGAAGAGCAACCTAGGCAAATAAGGGTGAGGTAGATGGAAGGAAGAGCAACCTAGGCAAATAAGGGTGAGGTAGATGGAAGGAAGAGCAACCTAGTCAAATAAGGGTGTGGTAGATGGAAGGAAGAGCAACCTAGGCAAATAAGGGTGTGAGGTAGATGGAAGGAAGAGCAACCTAGGCAAATCAGGGCGTGAGGTAGATGGAAGGAAGAGCAACCTAGGCAAATCAGGGTGTGAGGTAGATGGAAGGAAGAGCAACCTAGGCAAATAAGGGTGAGGTAGATGGAAGGAAGAGCAACCTAGGCAAATCAGGGTGTGAGGTAGATGGAAGGAAGAGCAACCTAGGCAAATAAGGGCGTGAGGTAGATGGAAGGAAGAGCAACCTAGGCAAATAAGGATGAGGTAGATGGAAGGAAGAGCAACCTAGGCAAATAAGGGTGTGAGGTAGATGGAAGGAAGAGCAACCTAGGCAAATAAGGGTGTGAGGTAGATGGAAGGAAGAGCAACCTAGGCAAATAAGGGTGTGAGGTAGATGGAAGGAAGAGCAACCTAGGCAAATAAGGGTGAGGTAGATGGAAGGAAGAGCAACCTAGGCAAATAAGGGTGTGAGGTAGATGGAAGGAAGAGCAACCTAGGCAAATAAGGGTGTGAGGTAGATGGAAGGAAGAGCAACCTAGGCAAATAAGGGTGTGAGGTAGATGGAAGGAAGAGCAACCTAGGCAAATAAGGGTGTGAGGTAGATGGAAGGAAGAGCAACCTAGGCAAATAAGGGTGTGAGGTAGATGGAAGGAAGAGCAACCTAGGCAAATCAGGGCGTGAGGTAGATGGAAGGAAGAGCAACCTAGGCAAATCAGGGTGAGGTAGATGGAAGGAAGAGCAACCTAGGCAAATCAGGGTGTGAGGTAGATGGAAGGAAGAGCAACCTAGGCAAATAAGGGTGTGGTAGATGGAAGGAAGAGCAACCTAGGCAAATCAGGGTGAGGTAGGTGGAAGGAAGAGCAACCTAGGCAAATAAGGGTGTGGTAGATGGAAGGAAGAGCAACCTAGGCAAATAAGGGTGAGGTAGATGGAAGGAAGAGCAACCTAGGCAAATAAGGGTGTGGTAGATGGAAGGAAGAGCAACCTAGGCAAATAAGGGTGAGGTAGATGGAAGGAAGAGCAACCTAGGCAAATAAGGGTGTGGTAGATGGAAGGAAGAGCAACCTAGGCAAATAAGGGTGAGGTAGGTGGAAGGAAGAGCAACCTAGGCAAATCAGGGCGTGAGGTAGATGGAAGGAAGAGCAACCTAGGCAAATCAGGGCGTGAGGTAGATGGAAGGAAGAGCAACCTAGGCAAATAAGGGCGTGAGGTAGATGGAAGGAAGAGCAACCTAGGCAAATCAGGGCGTGAGGTAGATGGAAGGAAGAGCAACCTAGGCAAATAAGGGTGTGGTAGATGGAAGGAAGAGCAACCTAGGCAAATAAGGGTGTGGTAGATGGAAGGAAGAGCAACCTAGGCAAATAAGGGTGAGGTAGATGGAAGGAAGAGCAACCTAGGCAAATCAGGGCGTGAGGTAGATGGAAGGAAGAGCAACCTAGGCAAATCAGGGCGTGAGGTAGATGGAAGGAAGAGCAACCTAGGCAAATAAGGGTGTGGTAGATGGAAGGAAGAGCAACCTAGGCAAATAAGGGTGAGGTAGATGGAAGGAAGAGCAACCTAGGCAAATATATTGTTTGGTATTTATACTAGATGTATGAGATGAGTGACCAGGTTAAAGAAACATGAAGAAATTACAAAGTATTAGTATATAGTCCCTTTCCAAGGCAAGTAAGAACAGTTATTTTGTTTAAAATTAAAACTTCCATCAGTAGAAAGAAGGAGAAATGATGCCTTCAAATGTACTATTCTACCAACATATTTTGGCATATATATTTATATATATAAAGGAGAAAGGAGGGTTGCTTGGGAAGTAATGGTGCTGCATTTGTTCCCTCATCCTATAATGAAAATAGCAAAGTGAAAATGTACAGGCTGCAACACTGTTTTCCACATATGTGTACATGATTGGGCTGTCTTCCGACAGATCACTGTAGTAGTCTGTTGAAAGGGAGTCTGTGGAAATTGTGCAGCTAATAGAAGCAAAGTTGGACGCTCGGTTAAGAAAGTTAAAGCTTTAGGAAGGGAAGAGATGGAGCTGCATGACCAATAACAGTCCGGTTATCCTTCCACAGCCACCAACCCAGACATGCTGTAGTGCGCAGATGCTCTTATTCATGAAGATCATTGCATCACAAGTTGACAATTGACCGTACAGCTTTCTATCAGCAATGGAAGTTTGATGGCAATTTTGTACAAGCTTGAATATTCAGAGACATGCACAATATAAGTTCTATGAAGTGTCACAATCGACCATAAATGTCAAAGGAACATGACTATGTGAACGGGAAATGGAACTGGTACAAGAAGGGCATGCATGCCCTTGTTTCATAATGATGTATGACCGTAAAAGTGGATGGAAACGATATGAATAAAAAACATGTATAAAGGAAACAAAGTTATACTATGCGTGGATTTAATAAATTGCAAATAGTTCCAGAAAAATAATAAATGTTGGGCATCACTTTCTGAGCATCCCTTGTAGTTTTACCATTTTGATAATTGTACCTGATCATGTGCGTTATCCATTCAATGTCTGGTGTGTAGAGCAGTTAAACAGAGAATGACAGACAAGATTAATGAACAAATGTAAATGAAAATGGTAAAGAGGATTATATATAACAGAGGAAACACAGAAACTCATTGCAGAAAAGGTACCAACACAGCATATAAAAACTGCGCAAGAAAAGTTAGAAGAGAAATAAGAAAAGATAAAAGAAGATACATAGTAGAAACGTGTAAGGATATAGAAAACCTACAGCAACAAGGCAGAGAGAGAGATGCATTTAAAGCAATAAGAACACTGACAAGGGAGTTCCGCCTGGTTCCACATGTCATAAATGACAAAGAGGATAACACATTAACAGAAACCAAAGACATACTGAACAGATGGAGAGAGTACTGCAGAACCATGTATGGAGATAGCACAAACCGCTCAGTTACAATCCTACCAAAGGAAGAGAAAGAACCTGAACCAACATTGGAAGAAGTACGCTCTGCAATTAAAAGTCTGAAAAAGGAAAGTCCCCAGGATGTGTTGATATCCCAGCAGAGCTAATACAAGCAGGAGGGGAGGCATGTGCTCGAGTCTATCAGAAGCTGTGTAAACAGATATGGCACAGTGCAGAGTGGCCAGAAGCATGGAAGAAATCAATTTATATTCCTCTCCCCAAAAAAGGCAACCTGAATCTGTGCACGAACTACCGGACTATCGCGCTGATCAGCCATGCTAGCAAGATACTCTTGCGAATCCTGTAAATAAGGATAGAGAAAAGGTTTGAATCTGAAATTCACATAGTCCAGGCAGGCTTTAGGAAAGACAGAGGGACCCGGGACCACATATTCAATTTAAGGAATATCTATGAAAAATGTAGAGAGTTTAATGTAGACCTGTACATGTTTTATTGATTACACTAAGGGCTTTGACACGGTAAAACATCAAAATCTGTGGAGAATCATGGGGGAAATGGGGTTTCCTTTGCACATAGTCCATCTCATTGAAACATTATACCAAGATCCACAAGCCGCTGTTCGAGTATCTGGGCAAATATCGGATTGGTTTGCAGTACAAAAGGGCATCCGACAGGGATGTATCCTCTCACCTTATCTGTACAACATATATGCGGAATGTATGAGAAATGTTCGAGAAGATGTGAACATTGAAAGTTTCGACCCATTTACGATTGGGGGTTACGAGATTCCAGAGTTACGATACGCAGATGACACAATGATACTATCAAGAAGTGCAGAAGTGCTAGAGCAGCTACTTTCAGCCGTTAATGGACATAGTAAAGATCAAAACCTGTTCATAAACATAAATAAAACAAAGATAATGACCACCAACAAAACACAATGTCAACATAAATTTACAGTGGGTGGTGAGGAAATAGATCAGGTCACACATTTGGAATATTTGGGTTCCAGAATTGACAATAATGGCGACTGCCCGAAAGAAATCAGAAGAAGACTAGCTATGGCAATGCAGAGACTGAACAGCCTGAAGAAATTATGGCAGGGCACCAACAAAATTATAAAAGTAAAAGTCTTGAGAGCCTGTGTTTTTCCTGTGGTAGCTTATGGCTGTGAATCATGGACGATTAATAAAACTTCTAGACAAAGAATCGAATCCTTCGAGTCAAAATGTTACAGAAAGATCCTCAGAATACCCTGGACAGAGAAAAAAACAAATGTAGACATTCGGCAAGAGTTGAGCATAGAAGAGAACTGGTTTATCAATTCCATTTTGGCTAGAAAATGCAAGTACTTTGGTCACATCAAGAGACACAATGGTCTTGAGAGAACGGTGATGGAAGGTATGGTGCCAGGCAAAAGAGGAAGGGGTAGACCAAGAAGACGATGGCACCAAGATATCCAGGAATGCATGAGTATGACTGTGGCGGAGGCTGGTGTTTTGGCAAGGGAACGAGTTTCTTTCAGACAGATTGTGATGTTAGCGATGTTCTACAAAGGACATGCTACATGATGAAAGAGGATTAAATATATGTAACTATCCTAAACAGAAAAGATTGCTGGCTATAGGACATATAAAATAACCCAAAAAACTTTAAAAATGAAAAGATACATTCTATAAATAGAAATCTAGAAGTCTGCAGATGCTGTCTCAAAACAGACTATTTTGAGATATCTAGATGCAGAAGGTAGAAAGAAAATCTCATTTTGATTTGAGTTTGTTCTTATATGTCTCTCCTTCACCCATTCCTCCCCCTCTCTTCTCTCATCTTCCCAAGTGTAAAAGCTCAGAACAGCTAAGTGTGTTAATGTACATGCAAGTACATTGCTTTCTCATCCAACGATAAATGTACAGTTATTACCAATTAGCCATAGAAATAGGCTATAATAATGATCCAGTTGATCAGATACAACAAATGAAATAATGATTATATGAACAAAAGAAATAGTCTAATGAACCAATCCCTTCTTATTGTGATTAATGAGTAAGCTACAATGAAAGATACAGTGACTATTGGAAGAGAATACATTTATCGGTAATCAAAATATATTTGTATAGTGATCAAAATATCATGTTCAATGACAGTAATTGAACAGTAAGAAAATATATTCATACAATGAACAAATGGTCGGCTACTTTGACAGATATATTAATTGTAATAGCAGTAAAAAAAAAATATATTCTGAGTGGTTCATGACAGATTATTAAAAACAAATTTGCAGAGTAGTTAAAATGGATATATGCCGGTTTACAGTAGGAATATACTTGTAAAGAATTTGTTATTTAAAAAGAAATGATTAAAGGGAACTTATCCAGTAGCTGATAATTGTAAAGAATACATTGATACTTAAGCATTCTGATTGGTATGCACCTGGCTGATGCCAGATTTGTTTTCAGTTGCTTTGATTACGCTCTGCCCTACTTCCCTCCTCAGCCCCAGGCGCTGGCGCTAACCCGCGCTGCCCCAATCCAAACAACCCTAATGAGTACTGCTCTAAAGTGCCACCCAACCAGCAGGCCAGCAACCATGCCAACCCACCGGTTGTCATGGTTCCCACAGGTGTTCTCAGAACTTCAGGTCAGTTGCTGTCACCAGGTTAGAGTATGGCCACAGTAACCCAGTAGCTTGTGGTAGTTTTCCTGTTCTTACATGTTCATGACAGATTTATGTAGGCACCAAGGGATGTAGCAGTCAAGTTGAACCATTTCTAGTCTTAGTAAAGTGCTCAGACAAAGGTGATGGAGACACCTGTCAGGATATTTGGCACATTTATCAGGGATGAGTCTGATATAGACTAGGATCGACGTGGAACATACTTTTAATAACAGCAAAAGCACTGCCCTGGATCCTGATGGAGTGCAGTATTGTTACTCGAAGCAGCTGGAAAGAGCATGCATTAAAATGGTGATGGGGGATTTCAACACCAGTATATTGGATTCAGCAGTGCCGTTTACTGGATACCTATGGGGCTGCCCAGAGTCTAGTGACATCAATTCAGCAGTGCCGTTTACTGGATACCTATGGGGCTGCCCGGAGTCTAGTGACATCAACTCAGCAGTGCCGTTTACTGGGTACCTATGGGGCTGCCCGGAGTCTAGTGACATCAATTCAGCAGTGCCGTTTACTGGATACCTATGGGGCTGCCCGGAGTCTTGTGACATCAACTCAGCAGTGCCGTTTACTGGATACCTATGGGGCTGCCCGGAGTCTAGTGACATCAACTCAGCAGTGCCGTTTACTGGATACCTATGGGGCTGCCCGGAGTCTAGTGACATCAACTCAGAACACAACATAGTCTTAGTTCTTGGTACTTACTTTCTGTGCCCTGGGCACCATATGAGACAACATGTTGCCAATGTTCGGTCACGTGGATTGTCTTCTCATTCCCCGTCAACATGTCATCCAAATTACATGTTTCCAGAAGGTTTGGGCAGATCATCCAGTGGTCTGGGTCTTGTGTTGAGAGCCCTTCGATGTTGATTGAAATCAGCAGGATGGCTGTTTAATCATCCATGATGCTTCGGTAGTGAAAGCATTGGCTGACTGAAAAGTCGTTTTCATGGGATGCCCAATTGCTGTATTAATTACAATCTACTTGGAGACTCCTTTTATGTCCCCCTAGTTCTTGGTGATACAATTTGAGAGGATGTATCTGCTGGAGGGAGAGGCAAAGCCCCCGCAGAGCAGAGAGGGACATACATAACAACCTCAGGTATGAGAATGGGAGATTGAGATTGCCGCTCTGAGGTGTCTCTCAGATATCTCATTAATTGGAGCAGCTACACAGTTAGGCTCTGCATATTCTTCACAAGTCTAGCAGAAATGGCTACAACATGAATAGAACATGTCTAGCACGTATGGCTATGACATGAGTGGATAGTTGATATAGAGGCTTTAACCCCTTTCAAGAGTAGGTAGAAGTCTCTCCAACTCATTATATTGCACACTTCACTATTCACACTAGATTGAAAGCTTGGTGAGTGTGCAGCATCGAAACAAAGCCCATATATAGGGCCAAAGAATGAACAAGTGAATGAGCTGTCCACAGCTCAATGACTTAATCAGGCTATTTGCATAAATGTCAAAGAATCATAGCTGACCAAGACGATGTTCTGCCTTCATGTGGCAGCCCTGCAAACAGACTTCACCTATGCAGCTTGGCTGAGAGAATAGAGATTGAAGAGGGAAGACAAATTCGTCCCAAAAAATTATGTGCTGAAATTGGATGTGTCGGGTTGAAAGTCCCACATATCGTCGCGGCCTTGCTGTAAACTATGACACAGCGTAATAAAACATCCTTTTCAGAATGAAGTTCTCTAAAGATCAGATGGAGAAGAAACTTGAAACATTCGTGTGTAGATCTAATGTCTCAATCATGTAAAAATTATTGGCAATTAAATAGTTATGTTAACTTGAATAGCAGCCACACTGGTGAGATTAGATATGAATAAATGGGAACACGCTGAAGTCACTCAGGGACTACCTTTTAGATGATGACAATACAATAGAGGAGTCAACAAGCCAGGTATTGAAGGAGTAGATTGTAACCAAACAAGTCGAACTGGATGGGGCATCTAAGAGAAAGGTTGTGTGTGCAACAAGCAGGCTACAGGAACCATCAATATTTACACCACTCAACATCCGCTGCAAAGACTGGTCACCTATGGATCTGCCTAGGTGGCAGTTATGTTGGTTCTGCGTAACGTAGCAATATAACATAGCCTTAATGAAAAACTTGATATAGTGATCCGTAATGAATCAGATTTAGTTCAATACTATTGAACCAAGAAAGTCAATTCTGTTACTTGACCTAATGGAGTTAATGTTCAAAATTTCCCTGTATATTGTGCTTGTATTTAACCTCCACTAACTGCTGTTATCTTCCTAATCTATGATTGTTTGAAGTATTTTGCAGACGAATCGTTTATTTCATGTTTAGCTAACTTCTAGCTTCTTATTTTCTTCTTTTGATTGCGCGTTGAAATTCCATTTTTTCAGTTTTAAAAAATTATTTTTTTAGCTATTTTAAAAATTAATATTGTCTAGCTAGTTTCCTCTTTCCAACCTCTAAAAAATTAAAAACAGTTTTGTTTCCCAGTTTTGCATACTATTTGCTGCTTCACAGACAATGCATTGAGCTTGCTTTGAATTCTTTGAATTGCTTTGAATGGATTAACTGCAACTGCTCTCGATGTATCTCTCAAATGGTATTAAATGCTTCTGAATATTTTTCCATAAATAAGTTTTAAAAAAATGATTTCTGACAGGTAGTCACAGGCGTTCTGGGGAACCGAAACAGGTGATGTTCTCCGATGGAATTCGACCAGGTGGAGACCTAACAGAACTAGATGGACCTGATCATGCCCGCCCAACCCGAAGGTCTGCTAGAACTGCCAAGAGAGCAGCACAACAGCAACAGAGTGAGTCATCTTTGCTAGTTGCATAATTTCTTTTCTCTCAACACATTATTTGTCAAATATTCACATTGTTGTTTAACTAGGGTTGATAGCTGTTTGTTCTTTAACAGTCAATGTCAATCATTTCTTGATATCAGTTATTTAGCTTTTATTTATAGCATTCCTCATCCACAGTTACTTATTGAGTTGAAATCATGATCTCTGTCCTCTATATATCTCAATATGACAAGACAAAAGCACTTATCAAGCCCACATACAGATCAAAATGGAAAAGAGACACCCTGGCCATAAATAAAATGGCACCTACCACCAACTCTCCAGATGAGAACAAGTATCATCTTCTGGCTACACACAGGACACAACAGACTGGGATGTCATCTTTATAATAAATTCAGATTGGCACTACAGATCATTGTACTTGTGGCAGATCTCCTGTAGAACACTTATTGCAGTCCTGTTCATCATACAGTTGGGAAAAGAGGAGCTTGTGGCAACATCCATTGTTCTTACATGAAAACCTGCGGATGTGTACAAGCCTCACGTTGACTGTTGACTCAGAAGACATGAAGTAGGCAGCATATTGGTACATTCCCACTTTCAGAAAGGCACTCCCAGATATGCAGTGCAAAATCACCATGCTTTGACACTAACATGAACTACTGGATGCTGACATAAACTATTGGATGCTGACATGAGCTATTGATAGTTTGTCCATCACAAGTGATGAAGACCACTCTATTTGTTCAGCCGTGTGGACAGTCGTATCTCTTGCTGTGTCCGCTGAAATGGGTGACTTGCGCGGAGATTTGGATTAAAGTGAGGAAGAATGAGCTATTAGACGCTGACATAAACTATTAGACGCTGACATAAACTATTGGACGCTGACATGAGCTATTAGACGCTGACATAAACAATTAGACGCTGACATAAACTATTGTATGCTGACATGAGCTATTGTATGCTGACATGAGCTATTGTATGCTGACAAGAACTATTGGATGCTGACATGAGTTATTGTATGCTGACATGAACTATTGGAAGCTGGCATGAGCTATTGTATGCTGACATGAATTATTGGATGCTGAAATGAGTTATTGGATGCTGACATGAGTTATTGTATGCTGACATGAACTATTGGATGCTGACATGAACTATTGGATGGTGACATGAGCTATTGGATGCTGACATGAGCTATTGGGTGCTGACATGAACTATTGGATGCTGACATGGGCTATTGGATGCTGACATGGGCTATTGGATGCTGCCATGAGCTATTGGATGCTGACATGAGCTATTGGATGCTGACATAAACTATTGTATGCTGACATGAAACATTGTATGCTGACATGAGCTATTGGATGCTGACATAAACTATTGGATGCTGACATGAGCTATTGGATGCTGACATTAACTTTTGGATGCTGACATGAACTGTTGTATGCTGACATGAACTATTAGACGCTGACATGAACTATTGGATGCGGATATGATCTATTGGATGCTGACATGAACTATCGGATTATATCAAGGATTTACTTAAATGTTAGGTGGTCGATATAGTTAAGAGGTAAAGCACTGGCCTATCAAGAAACAAAAACGTGAAACAGTGGAGGGTGGTTCAAATCCTGCAAGTTTCAAGTGTCCATTGGTCTTAAAAGAGGCGATGTTGATGTAGTCCTATTGGAGATGGATGAAAAACTCGAAGGTGCCATGTACACATTAACATTAGAGAAAAAAAGAGCATTCTGTTAGCCTCTGCCAGGGCAAAAATTCTAACAGCTAAATTCCTACCCAGTAGTGACCTGTATGAAGACCAATCACCCGTTTGTCTGCACATTTGATTGCAAGTATAAATAATACCCCTACACCCCCTCAGGGATAGACAAGGAGTAACTAAGTGTTATATTTTAATCTTGTATCTGTTTCATTTAATTTACAATTGATGTTTTTGATGTTCTTGTTTGTCCTATTGATGTTTTTTGTTCTTGTTTGGCCTGTTTTTGCTAAAGGCCTATTTAGAGTAAAACAGAGATGAACATCAGTTACTTACTTACTACTACTTGGAATCCTGATAATCAAACAGGCATGTTGTTAATGCCTGTTGCCAGGTAGCTGAAGGCTATCCGTAAGTAGTAGGTATTTTAAACTTCATGAGACTTACTAGATCTGGGGGAAGGCACAAATAATTTGGGTAAATTTTAAACTATAATTTATTTTTTTTTTAAATTTGGGGTGGCCGCTATTAAACTGCTGTAACATCTGCTACAGTTCTAATATTCCCCTATCGTCACATATTTTAATGGTCTTGATCACCAAAGTGTTCTGGGATATCAAAGTTACTGCAGCCTGACCGTTCTTGTCTGATGATAGGAGTCAGTTTGCCCTTGAAAACTATGTAATCTGTTTTACTAGGACACTTAAACTATTCAGTTTTAACACCATGCATGCCTTTGTCTGAGTGATACTAATCTTAGTCTTAATCAACCTGTACTTCTACTGTGCAGGTTCCAGCTCTGGTGTTAGCTGGATGTAGTAGAAAGGAAGATTTTCTGCTTAGCGGGCTAGGCTCGAGCAGCTTATTATTCCACTGCATTGGGACAAGTGCCGCGGATGGTGGTTAACCGATGTACAAGCCCATCTTAATAGACTCAAACACTAGAGCAAAGTAGACCCGCAGCCTGCTAGGCACCATCTATGCTGCTCTTAACAAAACTACCTAACCATGGCCTGCGTTATGCCATGTCACACAGTCGCCTATTACTACATGCTCTCTGTGGGGCAGTGGTGTAATTCTTGTCCTTGTCACACACAAAGACCACCTGGAATCACGAGCACAGCACAAAAGTGATACTAATATAATTTCTTAACCATAATTTGAGAATAATGCTTGAAATCATTGCCGACATGAGTACTTAGATCATTGCTGCTGCTGAAGACGGATGTGTCGGACCAAAAGGTGCAAATATCGCAGTCAAGCTATAAACTAACAACACAACGCATTCCGTTCTCCGGACTACATCCTGCTACTTGCAAAGCCCTGTTCAGGGTTTTGGAAGCGGGAGAATGAGAATGAACGCAGAAGAAGATCATAGCTAACGTGAGCTAACAGTAGTTTTCTTGGCTTGTGTTACTGCTGGTCATTGTGCCTTGTTGGGCAGTTGTTCAGCCAGTGTGCAGATCTGGCGCAAAGTCTAATTACCTGGTATTGTTACCAGGAGAATCGCTGAGGTTTTGCCTGCTAGTTGGATGTCAACATAGTGTGGAAAGGGGCTTCTCTGTTTTTACAGCAGTTTGTACTTGTTCAGGATGATATTCATTTTGTTCACCTCTGCCTCTAGATTTGCCCATGATAATGGTTGCTAGCTTCTTGATAAAGCCTTTTTGTTGTCAGGGGCAGCCATTGTAGTCTGCCGGTTGTCATTAGAAGTAGCAACAGTGATTACGGTATTCACGCGGCGTCTGGGCTGAACATTGGCGTGGAATTTGTAGAGCTGATTCACGGTATGGAAAAATAAAGTATGCATAATATCAAAAACACGTATGTGATCCAATGTCCTGGTTGTGAAGTTGAACTAACAATTTGAAAAAAACTGATTAGTGTTGGGGGAAAAACACTAAACGTGACTTAGTTGGAGGATACTTTTGGTGCGTTTGTTAATACTCACAATGAGTAAGTTTACTCTTTTGTGCAACCTGAGAAGGATGCCAATTGGTGGGTTGTAGTAGCTTTCCTCACATCACCCAGGTGGTTGTGCTTTGCTTGGCGCTCACTACTATGGGGATCACATCAATCTCCATCACATCAGTCGGGCTGATTTAAAAACAGCTTGTTTCAAGCGAACTCTACGTGGAAGAGAAATTGTGGTCTTGGTCAGTGTATTGGGCCTGGTGCAACGTCCTGGTCAGTGCCTGACTGGACTAGCATCCCAGTTCCTCAGGTGGCATCAGTTGATTTGGTTCGAAGGTGGTCACAAGGTAATAATAAATTTGTTTTAAAAAGGGGTCACTTGTGTTAATGAAATTGGTTTAAAAGTGGTCATCGAGTGTTAATGAAATTGTTGAAAAAGTAATCACCTGTGTTAATCCTGATTGTTTTTTGTTTTCTTTTGGTATTTTTCAGCTTCACCACAAATGCGGAAGCTAAAAGAAGATAGCCTGAATCGTAGCCCTTGTCTGGTTCCTGGGGAGGGTTTACCTCCCTTATTTATAATGCAAGGTGACACAGGTATGCTGTCTAAGAATCATTTGTACTGATAAAATCATTAATGTTTTACATATTTGTTAGGGGCGCGTTGGCTCAGTTCATAGCGAGCAATTCACTATTTTCTGTAGTAACAGCGTGCCTCAGGTCATCTCGCGTCTGGAGACTAAAAAATCTGGGTCATTATTTAATCTGGGACTGCTTCTCCCGTAAATCCGGCTGTAAATGGGTACCTGACTCATGAGGTATGCAAAGTAAAAAACAGCAAGGAAGGGCACTGGCCAGCCCATCTCTCAAAGGCTGTGGATTAGTACAATGGAGCCTTCAAAAACTCCATTTCCAACCAGCGATTAATTCTGCTGAAGTTCCACTTGACTTTTTAGTCTTATAAGAGGGGTCTGATGGGGTCTTTGTGTATGACAAAGACAATACTTTTAGTCTTATAAGAGGGGTCTGCTGGGGTCTTTGTGTATGACAAAGACAATACTTTTAGTCTTATAAGAGGGGTCTGCTGGGGTCTTTGTGTATGACAAAGACAAGAATAACACCACTGCCCCACATAAAGCATGTCGTAAGAGGTGACTATGTGGGACATGGCATAACACTGATCATGGTTAGGTGGTTTGTTAAGAGCAGCATAGATGGCACCTAACAGGCTGCGGATCTACTTTGCTGTGGTATTTGAGTCTATTAAGATGGATTTGCACATCGGTTAACCACCGTTCGAGCCTATCCTGCTAAGCAGGAAATCCTTTTCCCTGCTACATCCAGCTCATACTAGAGCTGGGGCCTGCACAGGGGGATTCGCCCCCTGTAGAAGTATAAGTGAACTAAGAACTTAAAGCGCATAAATTTTGTTTTATAATTTATGTTTTTGTTTGGCTTGATAGTTAATTAAAGTAATGGGTGAACCAAATAAGACTAATTATTTTCTTGAACGAGAACAACTTATACTTCTTCACTTTTGCATTATTTAGCAGTTGCAACTAATCATTATGCCTTTTCTCTTAGCCAGACTACATTAGTGCAATCAAACTGAAAAGGAAAGAAGAGTCATAACCCTGAGATACATAGAGAAAAACTACCAAAGCACTGACTGGACCCATGCATACACTGATGGTTCTGCAACAACACACGGAATAGGAAATTGAGGTGGAGGTGTATTTCCGAGCCTAACAAACAGTTAAGAGATAACGCTGTCAGTGGCAACGGGATAATTCTAAAGTAATTTCAGAGCAGAGGCATTGAAAGCTGCAGTAGAAACTAATCTGACAGGTAAAGGCATTGAAAGTCAGGTAGTCGTTTTTACAGATTCCCTGTCTGTGGTTACAGCGCTAAAGAGCCAGAAAAATGCAGACCAAAATTATCTAAGATCAGTACTCTGTCAACTATACCAGCAATCCAAACCTAGAAGAGTTGTACTACAGTGGGTACCATCCCACTGTAATATTCAAGGCAACGAGGTGAAAGAAGATGGAAGGTTACCACAACCATATTCTAGTGTGACCTATGAAGAGTCCAAAATGGTTTATTAGGGCCAGATACATGGCCAAATTGGAAACAAAGCATACTGACTAGACAAAAAATTATGCTTATTAAATCTGGCAAAGATGGTGCCATAACTGGCTGCGAGTCTACATTTCTCTACTGTTTTGGATCATTATGAATGCCGCCAGACCACGGATTTGCCTGGAATTCACACTAGTTAACGACTTACACTTGTGTTCACGGAAACGTGGTGTTGTTTTCCATCTGGACTTGTTATTTCGTTCTTTTTTTTGTGATATCTTCCATCCGTTTATCGTGGTCTGGACGCCGGCTAAATGGCACTACGCTTATACCTGTGTCGTATTTCACGGGTTAGTTCTGCCGGTTCACCTTCACGAATTTGGCGTGTGGGAATTTTAGATGCTACTATGATGAGCTGAATACAGCTGGGGAGAGATGCCAGACTCACTCACACGCTGAGTGTTGTCCATACGACCTCTTGTGGTTATCGAAAAGGCACAACAAACTGCGTTAGATGCCATCCCACCTTTCTACCCTGCGGGTTACATGTTTACAGAAAGGCTTCGGTGGTAACCCTGAGGCAAAATCTGCATCCTATGCTATCTCCAGTCGTCTCAGTGAATGTCTTGCTACTGGCAAAAGGTAGCTTAGGCTCTGTGAGCGAGGTTGACAAAAGGCGCAGTTTCTTCCTCACTTTAATCCAAATTACCGCGCAAGTCACCCATTTCAGCGGACACAGCAAGAGATACGACTGTCCACACGGCTGAACAAAGAGAGTGGTCTTCATCACTTGTGATGGACAACTATTATATGAGTTGAACAGAAGAGAGCAAGTGGTGGTCTTCAGACTCCGCACAGGCCACAACAGACTGAGGTACCATCTATTTAGTAAAAGGTGCTACTGACGAATGCACCTGTGGTACTGGGAAAATAACCCCTGAACATCTGCTGCAAAATTGCCCGACATACGAGGACCAGAGAAAGCACATGTGGCCATCACTAGTGCCAACACTAGACAAGCTCTATGGCAGTGCCGACAGCCTCATGATGACCGCTGCTTTCTTTGAACAAATTCAAGTCGATGTCTGGCAACGTGCGAAGAAGTGCAGTCTCTTTTCAGGGCCACCTCTTGGAGATGAAATAGAGTCTTGATCAGCTTTGGTTTTCTGGCTCTGATACAAGCAGCCATCTATGAGTCACTGGCTGTTGTCAACTCTTTCACTGGGCTGTATCTTCACCTCTATTAACAAATCTAAACAATAAAAATGATAAAGGATATAGAAACATTCATATCTGGAAATGTTCATCTGTTGTTATTGTTGCAAATGCTCACAATGAGTAGGTTTACTCTTTTGTGCGTCCTGAAAAGGATGTTAAGTGGCAGGTTGCTGTATCTTTCTTCACATGCTGAGCGGATAAATGTGGACCAGGGTTCTCCAGGTGGTTGTGCTATGCTTGGCATTCACTACTACAAGAATCATGTCAATCCCTCACCTTGTTAGCCAGGTTGCCATGATAACTGCCCGTTTGCAGGGAGGACTGCGGGGAAGTCAAGGTGAGGGTCTTGGCCAGTATGTTTTGCCTGCCCTAACTAACATGTCTGATCAGTATATTTTGCCTTACCAGACGTTAGCCTTCCTCCCCTCTGATCTAATTGTAAATGAAGTAATCAAAGAGACTCATTGTTTAAAAAAAATTTTTCTCCCCGTAATTCTGACATGTATTTGTTTCTCTCATTATTTGCATTTGGTTTGTAGTTTTTCTTCAGTCTGTCTTATTTTTAACTGGATAATTGTTTCTTATTCAATGACAGGCTATGTGGAAACAGATGAAGCTTTGAATAAGATAGACTACACAGCTGACTACAAGTGTGAGTACCAGAACATGCATTTTGTTCTATTTGTGAAAGTTTGTGTGTCCATTTAATGAAGGTTCATTAAGCCGACAAATATCATCATTTTGAGCCTCAACAGAATCTACCTTCAGTTACTGGTGCTGGAAGTCTCCCTGAGCACTGGCCCACGGAGATGAACCATCACACAAAGCTGTTTGGAACCCTTGAATCTACCTTCAGCTACTGGTGCTGGAGCACTGGCCCACAGAGATGAACCTCCACACTAAGCTGTTTGGAAGCCTTGAAAATATCTTCAGCTACTGGTGCTGGAGGTCTCCCTGAGCACTGACCCACGAAGATGTCCCTCCACACAAAGCTGTTTGGAAGCCTTGAAGAACTCTGCACCTGATCTTCACGTGTAGATGACATTTAAAAAAAACATGTGGTGAACAAGAAGATCAAGAAAGCCCTACTGAATATGGCTTTCTTTATAATTAATTACAAATTGTGGGGTGCGCCGTGAGCTAGTGGCTAAGTGATACGACTCACAACTCGATCGTACTGAGTTCACTCCCCAATCACAGCACCGGTCGCTACCCCGGGGAAGCAAATCCTTATAAAATGCAGGAAGAAGCAGACCCTTACATAAAATGCATGCCAAAGTCGGATTCAATGGGCCGATATGTGCAAAATAAAAACAGTGCAACGCACACCACCTTGGGGAATAGAGAAATAAGGCGAACGCAAAAATTACATATTGTGAGAATTAATAAGGAATTTAATCAATCAATCAACACTCTATCAATCAATCAAAACATATTCAGCTCCCTATTTAGCATAAGTCTTCAACAAATACATGCCAAGTCATCAAATGTTGATCTGTCTATATCTGTTATAGTTTTTATGACTTAAAGTTTCTATAGGATGAAATAGCTAGCCACATAGTAGGGAATTGCCTGATTTTAATGATATACTGTGGACATAAGTACATGAAATTGTTTTATATTAATGATATATTATGAACATAAGTACGTGGAATTGCTTGATATTAATTATATATTGTGGACATAAGTACGTGGAATTGCTTGATATTAATTATATATTATGAACATAAGTACGTGGAATTGCTTGATATTATCAATATATTGTGAACATAAGTATGTGAAATTGCTTGTATTTCATTTTTCTCCATTTATTCTGGCAGCTGAAGAGGGGCCATTGATACTGTATGCCATAAATAAAAATCTGGCAGTTGGAGTCAAGATTATCAATTGTAAGTGTAATCTTAATCTTATTTATTTATCTCTCAAAGTTTTCAAACAAAAATCTACACAAGTAATTTGTATTCTTTCCCCGTGCGGTTTGTTAATATGATTGAAAACGTTACCGTTGGGGAACTGTTTGGCTCAAGTGACCATCAAATCATCCGTTGGGATCTTATTGCAGGGAAAGAAGTAAACATAAACACGCGAACATACGACTACTCTAAGGCAGATGTTAAGAGGATGAAAGAGACAGCGAACCACATAATCTGGAAAGATATTGTCGTAGGAACAGATGTTGAACAGGAGTGGGAAAGTTTTAAAACATTTCTAGAAACGCTAAAAGAGGAATGTGTTCCATGTAGGGAGGTAAACCCAAAGTGTAAAAAGTGGATAACTAGATTTGTAGTGAAATGTAGAAGAGCAAAAAATAAAGCATGGAAAAAATATATAGAGGCAGGAAAATCAAAAGAAACATATGTAAAATATTTGGAAAAGCAGAACATATCTCAGAAAGCGAATAAAACAGCAAAAATAGACTTTGAAAAAAAACTTGCTCAGAGGATCAAGACTGACAGTAAAAGCTTCTTCTCTTATGTTAGAAATAAACAAAGAACGAAAGACAAAGTAGGCCCTCTCATAGACAATACAGGGAAAATAATAAGTGAGAATAGGGAGGTAGCTAATCTGCTCAATCAGTACTTTGGCACAGTCTTCACAAAAGAGGACTGCTCCAAGATCCCAGAGCCTATAGATATTTTTCAAAGAGACATGGATACAGTGGGATTAAGATCAATCTGTATTACAGAGGAAATGGTTTTTAACCTGTAGCACGCCCTTGTCCGTTCTCTTTGAACCAGCTCGGCCTGCAAAAACAGTGTGCGGAAAAATTTTTTTTTTTTGGAACGCAGTCACTCCTGACAGCCATTTTTTACTGCTGACTACGCCCTCCATATATACACGATATTTTGCCGGTTAAAGTATCGTGTGTTCGATTACAAATGGCTTTTGAACAGTTTTAATTTTGTATACGCCGTTTGGAGCAAGCCGACTTTTTGCGAAAGGGGAAGTAGGTTGTTGAGAAAGATTTTTATCGCGTAGATCTGTTTATTTTGTTTGTTTAAATGAAAGAACTACGTTTGAATTGGAAACTAACAGTTGTGGCGATATTGTAAACACAGTATCGATACGTTGTTGTGGTTTCCATGGTTTTCTAGGCCTAGTGGTCGAGTCCAAATTTTTCCCGAGATTTTCATAAATTTTCAACTTCATCTTTTTAAATCTCAAAAACTAGGGGACGGCGTGGCCTAGTGGTTAAGTGGCACGGCTCACAACCAGAAGGTGCTGGGTTCGATCCCCATCACAGCACCGGCCGTTACCCCGGGGAAGCAAACCCTTAGAAAATGCAGGAGGAAGCAGACCCTTACATAAAATGCATGCTGAAGTCAGATGCACTGGGCCGACAGGCGCAAAATAAAAACCACAGTGTAATGCACATACGCCTTGGGGAATAGAGAAATAAGGCGAACGCAAAAAAAAAAAAAAAAAAAAAAAAAAAATCTCAAAAACTAACAAACATACAACAAAAACAATAACACCCACATGTTCGTTATGCTATTGTGTATCTACACACCAGAAAATCATATTTATTGACAAACAAACATAAAAGTTACAAATTTTGAAAGACGACTACCACAGCGACTAATTAAGAAAATTAATTAGGTCAAATTTTTTTCAAAAATAATGTGGAGTGCGTAAGGTTATAAAATTGGAGGGGTTGAAAGTGAATAAATGTCCAGGTCAAGATGTTATTCATCCAAAATTGCTGTATGAAATTAGAGACCAACTAGCAAAACCATTGGTTATATTATGTTCTCAATCACTGACAAAAGGGATTGTTCCACGGGATTGGAAAGATGCAGGAGTGATCCCCTTATTCAAAAAAGGCAAAAAATCAGATCCAGCAAATTATAGACTGGTGAGTTTAACGAGCATAGTCTGTAAATTGTTAGTCAATAATCAAAGAAAACATTGTAATGCATTTAGACAAATGTAATCTAATTAGAAATAGTCAGCATGGGTTTACTAGAGGGAGATCATGCTTAACAAATCTATTAGAATTCATGGAGGAGGTTACTAAAATCATAGATAAAGGGGAGCCAGTGGATGTTATTTATCTAGACTTTGCAAAGGCCTTTGATAGAGTACCTCATGAAAGATTATTTCGAAAGTTAAAATCACATGGAATAGGTGGGGAAGTTGCCAAATGGATTGAAAATTGGTTAACGGGAAGAAGGCAGAGGGTGGGCATAAATACGGAGTACTCTGAGTGGTGTGAAGTGAAAAGTGGTGTGCCACAGGGCTCGGTTTTGGGACCAATTTTGTTCTTGATATATATAAATGATTTGGACATTGATATGAGATCCATGATTGCAAAATTTGCTGATGACACAAAACTATGCAGTAGTGTCTCATCTAAAGCGGAAGTGGATATATTGATGTCGGATTTAGATAAAATTCGAGAATGGTCTGTAAGCTGGCAAATGGAGTTTAATGTAGATAAATGTACAGTCATCCACATGGGTAGATCCAATATGGAACATTATTACAGAATGGGAGAAAACAATATTAGAAAGATAGATAAGGAAAGGGACCTAGGGGTTATAATAGATCATACAGGAAAGGTGAGTGAGCAAGTTAAGGTAGCTGTGAAAAAGGCAAATGCAATGTTAGGTATGATAAAAAGAAATATTAAACATAAGAGCAAGGAAGTGATCGTCAAACTGTATAAAGCTTTAGTTAGACCTAGATTGGAGTACTGTGTACAGGTGTGGAGTCCTTATCATAGAGGGGACATAAACATGCTAGAAAGAATACAAAAAAGAGCGACAAAGATGATAGTGGGATTCCAGAATTACAGTTATGAGGAACGACTCAGAAAAACCGGCCTACAGTGTCTCGAAGAGAGAATAATACATGGTGACTTAAAACAGGTTTATAAGATGATCAGAGGAATCGATAAATTAGACTATAACAAGTTTTTTAAAATACAGCCACCTACAATAACACGAGAGCATAGCTACAAGCTGACTAAAGAGAGGTCTAGGTTAGATATTAGGAAATATTTTTTTAGTCAGAGAGTGGTATCTGCTTGGAATGCATTGCCAGGGGAGGTAGTGGAGGCAGGGACAGTTAATGCATTTAAGAATAAACTGGATGCGCATAGCTTTTAGAGCAAGGTGATGTAAATGTAACTGGTTGTATACAGACTCTGCGGGGTCTTCTAAACCAGTATAAGAACGTTAAGTTAAGTTAAGTTAAGAGCAGCTATAGATGGCGGGTCTACTTAAGATGGACTTGCACATCGTTTAAACCACCCTTCAAGAAACTGGTTGTATACAGACTCTGTAGAGTCTTCTAAACCAGTATAAAAACGTTAAGTTAACTTGACTTAGTCCTGTTCCATTATAGGGTATGTATGTCACCTCTATCTTGTGGTCTATAGTTTCTATAGGATATCGTAGTCGACCTCAAGTCTAACCTTCCTTAGTCGCTCTTACAGGCCTCTGCCCTTCCCTCCTTAGTCACCGCTTACAGGCCTCTGCCCTTCCCTCCTTAGTCACTGCGTACAGGCCTCTGCCCTTCCCTATTTAGTCATCTCTTACAGGCATCTGCCCTTCCCTACTTAGTCATCTCTTACAGGCCTCTGCCCTTCCCTCCTTAGTCACCGCTTACAGGCCTCTGCCCTTCCCTCCTTAGTCACCTCTTACATGCCCCTGCCCTTCCCTCCTTAGTCGCTCTTACAGGCCTCTGCCCTTCCCTCCTTAGTCACCTCTTACAGGTCCCTGCCCTTCCCTCCTTAGTCACCTCTTACAGGCCCCTGCCCTTCCCTCCTTAGTCACCTCTTACAGGCCTCTGCTCTTTCCTACTTAGTCACCTCTTACAGGCCCCTGCCCTTACCTCCTTAGTCACCTCTTACAGGCCTCTGCCCTTCCCTCCTTAGTCACCTCTTACAGGCCCCTGCCCTTTCCTCCTTAGTCGCCTCTTACAGGCCCCTGCCCTTCCCTCCTTAGTCGCCTCTTACAGGCCCCTGCCCTTCTCTCCTTAGTCACTCTTACAGTCCTCTGCCCTTCCCTCCTTAGTCACCTCTTGTAGGCCTCCTTAGTCACCTGTCACAGTCTCTGCTCTTCCCTATTTAGTCACCTCTTACAGGCCTCAGCCGTTCCCTCCTTAGTCACCTCTTACAGGCCTCTGTCCTTCCCTCCTTAGTCACCTCTTATAGCCTCTACCCTTCCCTCCTTAGTCACCTCTTACAGACCTCTACACTTCCCTCCTTAGTCACCTCTTACAGGCCTCTGTCCTTCCCTCCTTAGTCACCTCTTATAGCCTCTACCCTTCCCTCCTTAGTCACCTCTTACAGACCTCTACACTTCCCTCCTTAGTCACCTCTTATAGCCTCTACACTTCCCTCCTTAGTCACCTCTTATAGCCTCTATCCTTCCCTCCTTAGTCACCTCTTGCAGTCCTCTGCCCCTCCAATCGTAGTCGGATACACTTATCTATGAGTTAGATGGAACATTGCTTCTGGCTCTTTGAGATGAAACATGGAGACTGTTAGTAGCACAGCATATGTGGACTTTCTATCTACCTGGTAGGACTATTCAGATGGAACACCAGCTCTGGGATCGATGTGTGGAATTTTTAGTTTGAGCTTAACCCTTTGCCTTTCTAGATAATTTAGCTGAATTGCGTCCTTCAGTTAAGGGCAAGTGATGTAATTTTGTATGTCAAATAGTTTAATTCAAAATAAAATAATTTCATATTTTATCAATTGAGCTAAATTTACAATTTAAACACAGAAAGATGCATAATTAAACTATCTATGACACAGGATCCCAACCTTTTTTGAGTCACTACCCTATTTTATAGAACCAAAGTGACCTGTGACCCCATTTTATAGAAGCAAAGTGACCTGTGACCCCATTTTATAGAAACAAAGTGACCTGTGACCCCATTTTATAGAAGCAATGGGACCTGTGACCCCATTTTATAGAAGCAATGGGACCTGTGACCCCATTTTATAGAAGCAAAGTGACCTGGGACCCCATTTTATAGAAGCAAAAGGACCTGTGACCCAATTTTATAGAAGCAATGTGACCATCGACCTCAACACATCTAAAGAAGACTTTTTAATAGGGTAACAGAAAGCACATCGATAATAAATTTTCCAGTCTAACATATTTCAATATAATTTTAACTTCTGACATATTTCTGGCTGATGCAATTGACTCATCTGATTGGTGGCAGAAACATATGATTGATTATATTCGCGAAATTCGCTTATGTAAACAAATCTCTTCAAGATGCGATGTAATTATATTTTTGTTTTCCAAATACTGCTTACGTAAACACTCTGGGGTCCACGTGTTGATGTACATGACTATGGGTTGCTTCAGTGTATCCACTGGAAACACAAAATATAAAGCTACACTTATATGTATAGGTTATTTTCTATATTAAAATATTATATTATTCAAACTTTAAGACACTGATTAAAAAAAATAAAAATTGTCTTAAAAATCAATTTTTTTTGTTTGTTTACTGCTTCAACTGATGACCTTACAGAAAACATTAGGCGGCCCTTGGGTTGCTTTAGTAGAAATGTGACAATTACCATATTTACCCTGGGAAATACAAACATGAGTAGAAATGTTTAATATTAACAAATTATCTGATAGCAACAACAACAAAAAAGCGACGTCTATTTGTGGTATCAGTTCAAAAAGGTCAGCCAGGGGGATCTTATCTCACCAAACCTTTTCTCCACATGTTTGGAATCGGTCATCAGCCGGTGCAACTGGGACACCTTTGGTATCTATATTGACGGCAAGAGCCTCAATCGCCTTCGATTTACAGAGTCAGCAGCAGAAGCCAACCAAATGATGCAGCTACTTGATGGTGAGGGCAGAAAAACGGAACTGGAGAGGACCAAAGTGTTTCGCAATCGTTTTGCCAACTGTGATCCAGTCTTCCTTCACAGGATGCGATTAGAAGATGTCAACGAGTATATCTATCTTAGGCGCCTCTTCAATTTGCAGAACAACCTGGAACCTTCACTGACAAGATGTTGCCCTGCGGACTGGGCAGCCTTCTCGTCCATTAACACAGTCCTGTGCGGTTGTCAAGACCTGAACCTACCAGCCTCTCTTTTAAATTCTACTGTGCTCCCTGCGTTGTGCTGAGACATGGACACTAACAAAATTACACTACAGGACAAATTGAGAGTGACCCACGCCTCTCTTGTGAGACACTAATTCGGAATCACGCTCAGAATCATCGTACGCAAAATCTCCACAATTCTGATATACGACGATTGTCCTTGGTGAATGATACATTAATCTATGCAGACAAGACAAAACATAGATGGGCAGGTCACATGTTGTGACGAAACTATGGTCGATGAAGCACGATGACTGCAATCTGGTACCCTTAAGTTAAAAAGAGACTGCAGGGAAAACCTTAAGTGCATTGATCAGTCTCTTTTAATGTAGGCCATTGAGACCTAGTTAACTATTATTAATATTACAAGCATTTTCTTGACACATCTTGTTCTCATGCAGATATCATGAGGGAAATTTATTAAATCTATGAAAATCATCCAGCATCCTCAATAATACACATCTCAATGGTCAGCGAATTTCCAAGTAAACAACATAGGGTGTAGGCAGATGGAGTCGTATGCAGTTGGGCGGAACTAGTGAAACCATTGTCCGTGATCAGTACTGGCCCTCTGATCAGGAAAGAACTTACCAATGACAACCCCAGATCTATCAGCCCAGACCCCTACAGCGGCGGCATGACTGCGATGGGCTGAGTTTGGCGCCATGAACATTCCAATCATCCACTGGTCACTTTGTGACGAAACTACACGACTGGAATGAAACATTGGTTGTCTACAGACTCTGCAGAGACTTCTGGGGCTGCTGTGGTCAAGAGGTGAGGCACTCGTCTCTCAAAAAGATGAACATAAACTTTTGACTATCAAATCCCACAAATTTTATAAAGTGTCTCATGGGCGGTGGGACCAGAGTGCCTGAATCTTGAGTTGCCACCAGTCATCTTGACTAATGTCTTGCCACTGGTCCAAGATAGCTCTGGACCAGAGAATGAGGTAGATAACAAATGCTGTTTCTTCCTCACTATAATCCAAATACAGCACAAGTTACATCATCAAGAGAAAAACGTCTGTTGATGTCGCCACCATCACTTACGATGGGAGGAGTGCTTACCACCCACTGGACTTCCATGGCCTAAGACAGAATCCACTGGAAACAAAGTTGGGATGCGCATCTACGCTGAGGAATGGGTCATCAAGATAATTGTATGACTTGGTCAATGTGATTAACTCTAACTGTTGATATGTTTACCATCCACAGTGGACTGTTGTGTAAATAGGGTGAGTTGGTGCTTTGTGACGAGGGGCATGACCACGGCTGGGCAGAGCGAGCTTGTTGTATTGCTGGAACTGACCGAGGAGGAACTAGTGGCCTCATCTGTGAGCCCACCAAGAGATATCTTCATGCATTTTCAGATGGTTTATGAGGAGGCTTTGAAAGGTATTGAAATAGAGATCTGTATATGCGACCTATTTTTAAAGTTCATCTTGTGATCTTGTATTTCTTTTTATAGTTTTCTATTAAGTTCTTTTATAATTTTGTGTGGTGAACAGGTCTGTTTTTCATTTTGGGAAATATAGTTGTTACAGTTTGTGTTATGTTACTTATTTCAATAAGGGGAATTTTGATTTTGTTTCATTCCTGCCTGTGTGCTTTTATAGATCCTGAAAGTGAATGTTATATGATTGGTTGGTTTTTTACCCTGTGGCCTGTGGGCTCCTGACCTTTGGCCCAATACCATATAGTTGTATCTGCAAGTGTTTGTGAGCTGTTGTGAGTATTAAATAAAAGCAGTAATCAGTCCCTGGTAAAAATAACCACAGGTTCAGATTTGTGTAGAAGCAGGAAACCAACAATGATGCATATTGCCAGCTGTGAACAAGTGGTGATTTTCAGACTCCTCAGAGGGCACAGTAGATTAGGTGTCTTCTATTTAACCACATTTAGATGTGAACTTCTGCTGCTGTATAAAACTGTGGCTGTGATCAAACGGTCATTTAAAGTCTGCTACAAAACTTCCCAGCATTTGAGCAGCAGAGGCAGTTCATATTGTTGTCATCAGTATCATTTCTGGACAAGCTCTTCGGATGACTCAGGCTTTTAGTCATATCCAAGTTTGATTCTGAAAGTTTACAAAGAAGAGGAGTGAAGAGTAACGTCAGGTTGGGAGTGAAGAGTAACGTCAGGGTGGGAGTGAAGAGTAGTGTCAGGGCGGGAGGGAAGAGTAACATCAGGGCAGGAGGGAAGAGTAATGTCTGGGTGGGAAGGAAGAGTAACGTCAGGGTGTGAGTGAAGAGTAACATCAGTGTTGGAGTGAAGAGTAACGTCAGGGTCAGGTTAAACATACTGATATAGGTGGGAGGGAAGAGTAACAGCAGGGTTAGAGGGAAGAGTAACATCAGGGTGGGAGGGAAGAGTAATGTCAGGGTGGGAGGGAAGAGTAACATCAGGGTGGGAGGGAAGAGTAACATCAGGGTGGGAGTAATACTTACTACATGTAGGAGAACACAGATTATTGGAGCTAGAAGCATGGGATTTAGGTGTTCCGTCTTTTCTGAAACCTAAATTATCTTACATAGTATGAGATGCAGCTTGAGGCCTTACACATGCACATCCATTGACGTATCTTTGTAATCTGCTGACAAGACAGATCACCAACACCGAGGTCTCCTGACCGGCACAACTTGAGAGCATTTCCTAAGCATTGATTGGCGCCAGCTCTCTTTCTTCGACCATGTGGCCCACCTCTCTCCAGACGTCCTGGCTCGATAGTGTCTCTACATGTCCCTGGAAATCAGAGGCAGCAAAAGATCGCACCCCTCATGGAACATCCCCAGGGTCTCCCGTGCAACACTTGGCTGAGACACATCGCTTCCACTCCATCTGCCCTGTTATCATCCATGCTCTTAGAAAGTGTGTGTGTGTATATATTAAACATGAGCGGACAGTTCCTATTCTTTACATTTTGTTTTACAGGCAGCACCATCCAAGATTTGGGCTACACCATCTTCCATCAAAACTTTTTGGGAAACCGAGATCATGGTGGATTCTTATTTTTGAGGCCAACCTTTCAGTGTTTGAACAAACTCCCACTGCCAGAGCCCCCATATTTATTTGGTATTCTCCTTCAGAAGTGGGAGGTGCCCTGGGCCAAAGTATTTCCTATACGTCTCATGCTACGTCTTGGGGCAGAGTACAGATGTAAGTTGTTGTGTTTCATTCTGTGTTAGCAGCCTGTTGCTGGCTGATTGTCTTGCTGTTCTGTGAACATCAAAGATAAAATGTTTACTTTGAAGTCTTTTAAGCAGTTTTGTTATGTTTTTGGTCAATATCCAGGGAATTCTGTCTGTTCCTGTGTCAAATAGGAGATCTAATGGTATGTGTGTTAGCATTACTTTGGATTGAACAGAACTACAGAAATTGGGGATTCAAGTAAAGAACAAAAGAGTTCATCAATAAGTCTCATGGAGAGAACTCCATGACTAGGAGAGAACTGGTTATTGTCCATGAAAGATGACTAGGAGAGAACTGGTTATTGTCCATGAAAGATGACTGGGAGAGAACTGGTTATTGTCCATGAAAGATGACTAGGAGAGAACTGGTTATTGTCCATGAAAGATGACTAGGAGAGAACTGGTTATTGTCCATGAAAGATGACTAGGAGAGAACTGGTTATTGTCCATGAAAGATGACTATGAGAGAACTGGTTATTGTCCATGAAAGATGACTGGGAGAGAACTGGTTATTGTCCATGACTATGAGAGAACTGGCTATTGTCCATGAAAGATGACTAGGAGAGAACTGGTTATTGTCCATGAAAGATGACTATGAGAGAACTGGCTATTGTCCATGAAAGATGACTAGGAGAGAACTGGTTATTGCCTATGAAAGATGACTGGGAGAGAACTGGTTATTGTCCATGACTAGGAGAGAACTGATTATTGTCCATGAAAGATGACTGGGGGAGAACTGGCTTTTGCCCGTGAAATCAAATTTAAGTAGAACTGGTTATTGTTCATGAAGAGTAATTTATATAGAGCTGGTCATTGTTGAGATAAGATAACTTGAAGAGAACGCGTTGTTGGCCATGGTGGATGACTGGAAGAGAGCTGGGTTTGTTCTCGAAGAGCAATTTGGATAGAACTGGTTAATATCCATGAAGGGTAATTTAAATAGAACTAGTTATTATTAATGAATTTTAATTTAGATAGAACTGGTCATTATCAATCAAAATTGATAACAAAGAGAACTTGTTGTTGTCCATTGAGGATCACTGACAGAGAACTGGCTTTTATCTTTGAAAGATATTGCTGACTAATAGCTTCAAATGGGCATGAAATATCATAGGAAGAGTAACTTTTTAAAAATCAATTCTATGCTCATTCCTTTAACCTTTACCGTGATCAAGATTCTGATCAGTGCATGAGCTGCTGTAGTCAGTGACCCATAGCTGGCTGTTAACGTCAGGGCCAGGAAACCAGAGCTGCCAAGACCCTTCTACATCTCCACATGGCAATCCTGGATAACAGACTGCAACAGAGCCGGCTGGCTAAGGAGAAGGGATCGAAGAGAGAAGGCTAACCTAGTACTAAATAATGCCTGCTGCCGAAGACGGATGTGTCAGACCGAAAGGTGCATATATCACAGTCAAGCTGTAAACTAACCACACAACGTATTCCATTATCCGTACTGCATGCAAAGCCCTGTTTAGGGCTTGGTAACGAGAGTATGAGAACGAACAAAAAAGAAGAACAACCTTTACCCATCATAATTCAGTTTTATCTCTGACAGATTTATTTTTCAGTACGTCAGCATGTTTGTTGACTTTGAGAGCCTGTAACCTTTTTATTTGTTGGTCTATAGATATGATTTTGTTATGTGTAGAGACATAAATTAATGAATAACATTTTCGTGTTGCTGTTTTTGTTGTGTGTGTATTAGTTTTTGTGATACAAGAAGATTAAAATATTAAAAAGCAGCACAAACATTTAGACTTACCTGTTTCTGGGGGGGGGGGGGGGGGGGGGGGGGGGTACCAGGTCCTCTGAAATATATTGAAATTGCCACAGAGGACTGTCTTCACAAGATCAGCATGTCTGTTAGTTTCCACTACAGATGTATTTATTACATCTACATAAACAAACTAAACAGATCTAACTCAGAAAAATCTGTTGAAACAACTTAAATTCATCACCATCAATTATTTTCCAATCCGAGGGAAAAAGAGAATAAATCGTTTAAAAATTCACTTTAAAACAAAATAAGCCATTTTCCTAGTTCAAAATGTACAGATGGAAGTGGGTCTATTTTTAGATTCAAATACCTTAAGTGTCTAGACTTGACAATTTCTTTAATAAACAATGTTTACTATTCATTCCTTTTAGACTACCCCTGCTCCCTGGTGAGTGTAAGAAGTCGGAAGCCTGTATTTTTCGAGATTGGACACACCATCATCAACTTATTGGCAGATTTTCGCAATTATCAGTATATGTTGTCACAGATAAGAGGTGTGACTATACACATGGAGAACAAGAAAACGGTTATCAGCTTCCCACGAAACAGATACAATGATGTAAGTCTGCTTGGTATTACGGTCAGGTTTGGCAATGGTTCTTATATACGAGGCGTGTTCATATGAAAACGGAGCTAACTGCACAAAGGGAACATACGTACGATGCAGATGATGTCACTTCTCATGTAATCATCACATACCAGCCGTCAAGTTTGCAAAATTTGATTGTCTTTTGACTCATAGTTTCCTCAGCAGACCGTTGAAAACATGGCAGGTGTGATACGGAATCCATCCAGAGTTAATCATCGAGTGGTGATTCGGGTTCTAACAGCTGAAGAATGTTGACCAGTTGACATTCATCGCAGAATGCAGGCACTGTATAGTGACAAAAGTGTGTCGAAGACAACAGTGAAGAATTGGACAACGATGTTTAAAGAAGGACATGAGTTAACGAAAGATCTTCCAAGAGGTAAGGCGCATATTGTTGAGCCAGAAGATGCCATCGCCAAAATTGATGTAGCAATTCAGGTGGACGTCACCGAAGCTTACGTTCACCACACTTTTGTCACCATACACTGCCTGCATTCTGTGATGAATGTCAACTGATTGACATCCTTCAGCTGTTAGAAACCGAATCACCGCTCGCTGATCAACTCTGGACGGATTCCGTATCACACTCGCCATGTTTTAAACGGTCTGCTGAGGAAACTATGAGTCGGAGGATAATGAAATTTTGCAAACTTGACAGTTGGTATGTGCTGTTTACATCAGAAGTGACGTCATCATGCGCATCGTATGTATGGTCACTTGGTGCAGTTAGGTCTGTTTCCATTTGAACACGCCTCGTAGAATATGAGAGTGACTGAGGTAAAGCTGGATATCAATGATGGCTGAAAACAAATGGTTAAAAGTAAAGTTTACATTTAAGGTCTTTTATATGACAGGGGGGGGGGGGGTGTGTGGGTCTGAGTCAGAAACGTATTTAAAAATAAAAAATATCGCCCTCAGTCACAAAAATTTAAAAAATAACGCGAGGCTTCAACAGTGCTGTGGATTACAATAAAGTGTATTAAAGCTTCAAGGGCATCGTAGATACAGCGTTGCTAAGAAAGTACAGGTGGGCAGGTCACATACCTGACAATAGATGGACACGTAAAGTGATGTCACACATATACCTATAATCGTCACCTTGGACGTCCACCAATGAGATGGAGATATCAAAACTTTGGTCTGGCATGGTACTTAACCTTTAGCACGCCCTTGTAACACCCTAGCGGACCAACGTGGCCTACAAAAACGGTGTGCAGTAAACAAAATTTGTGTTTTGAACGGAGCCACCCCCGACTGCCATTTTTTTAATGCTGAATACGTCACCATATATACACAGCATTTTGTTGGTTAAAGTATCGTATGTTAGATTACAAATGGCTTTTGAACAGTTTTAATTTTGTATACGCCGTTTGGAGCAAGCCGACCTTTTTTGCGAAAGGTGAAGTAGGTTGTTGGGAACGATCTTTATCGAGTAGATCTGTTTATTTTATTTGTTTAGATGAAAGAACTACGTTTACATTGGAAACTAACAGTTGTGTTGATATTGTAAACACAGTATCGATACATTGTTGTGGTTTCCATGGTTTTCTATCGGAGCGACTAGGCCTAGTGGTCAAGTCAAAATTTTTTCCAAGATTTTCATAAATTTTCAACTTCATCTTTTTGTATCTCAGAACCTAACAAACATACAACAAAAACAATAACCCCCACATGTTCGTTATTCAATTGTTCTACACACAAGAAAATTATATTTGTTGACAAACGAACAGAAAAGTTACAAATTTTAAAAGTCGACTACCATAGTGAGAAATTAAGTTAATTAATTAGGTCAAATTTTCGTCATAAATTGTGTGGTGTGCTAAAAGTTAAAGGTAAAAGACAGAGGTCAGTTTAGACGACATTTGGCTACCTGGCATAGGGCACAAAATGTGCCTGAATGAACATCATGATTACAATATTACAGTACAGTATAAACGCATGGTCAGGTACGATTCAAATACCATGCTAGAACAGAAACAAGAAAGAAGCCTGTGTCATGACCAATGCAATGTTAGTTCAAACATGTATTGTCTGTTGTCCCAGATGAAGGCATTGTTAGTCATAATTTGTCTGTGCCAAGTTCTGTTAGGTTGACTTCACTTTCGCCTTCCTTCTGAGATTCACAACATAGCAACTCTAATATTGGTATGTCTCCAATTAGTGAAAGTATATGTGCTCATTCCTAATGTTATAGTTCCCCTATATAAATCATAGAGTATGTTTTCAGATATGTGCCCTCCTTTTCATTTCTCATATGACATTATTCAATGTTAGCCCAAGTGGGGCTCATATTTCTCTCAATGACAGTATCTTTTTGACTTCTAGTGATCTGAGCCTTTTAATGATGATGATAATGATGATATAATCTCTTTAGCTGTGAGCTGGTAACTCTTGAAAACAGCTGAATTCCTCTATGACAAAAGCACACGTCTTATTCAGTTGTTCGAGTTTGTATAAATTTTTTTGTCTTCGAGGTTTAATGATAGCGAAGAGAAGGGTATGGAAGCATCTTACGAGTATCTCGAAGGGCGGCAGTTCAGTGTTTCAGGATCGTCACGTCCTGCTATGGGCGTAGCACACATATCTGAATCTGCCATCTCATCATTCCTCAGTCAGTCAATGTCAGCTCATCTGTAGTGACGGCACGTCTGACATGCCCCACAACCTGGGAGATCATCAAAAAGGTGCAATAGCCAATGGCCTGCATCCCTTCATCATCCATGGGGATAATTGATAGAGGACAAACAGCAAAGAACAAGACAAGAATGATTTTAACCCAAGGAGTGGGGGTAGATTGATGCAGCCTTGAGCATATACAACTTGCTGGTCGGTTCTGCAGCTACACCTCTGGGGCTTCAGCAGCTCCTCAGACCTTTAGTCTTGTTCATCTCCAAGAAGTTGTCCCGCTAAGATGACCCCTGTCAGGAGTTATATTCCCGCAGACATGGCTTCCACCCTGGGATCACTGGGGGTCTCCAACCTCGGCAAGGTACGCTTACATGTGGAGAGGAGCATTTTGATTATAAAACATTGAATGATCATCAGTAGATGTTTGCATTGCTACCAAATTAGTAGATGTTTGCATTGCTACCATATTAGTAGATGTTTGCATTGTTACCACATTAGCAGATGTTTGCATTATTACCATAGTAGCAGAGGTTTGTATTGTTACCATATTAGTAGAGGTTTGCATTGTTACCATATTAGTAGAGGTTTGCATTATTACCATATTAGTAGAGGTTTGCATTATTACCATATTAGTAGATATTTTCATTGTTGCCATATTAGTAGAGGTTTGCATTGTTACCATATTAGTAGAGGTTTGCATTGTTACCATATTAGTAGAGGTTTGCATTGTTACCATATTAGTAGAGGTTTGCATTGTTACCATAGTAGCAGAAGTTTGCACTGTTACCATATTACTAGAGGTTTGCATTGTTACCACATTAGTAGATGTTTGCACTGTTATCATATTAGTAGAGTTTTGACTGAGTTACCTGATTTACCTTACAATGTGATTTATATGCAGGTTATGAAGGTTATACGCAACAGCAATGAGCATGTTATGGCACTTGGCTCATCCTTCAGCCTGGAGGCAGACTCACACCTGGTATGCATACAGAATGAGGATGGCAACTACCAGACCCAGGCAATTAATATTCAGAACAAGCCAAGATTGGGTAAGTCAAGTGGTGATGTGGCATCAGTAAGTCAAGTGTGAATGTGACATCAGTAAGTCAAGTGTGAATGTAACATCAGTAAGTCAAGTGGTGATGTGGCATCAGTAAGTCAAGTGTGAATGTGACATCAGTAAGTCAAGTGTGAATGTGACATCAGTAAGTCAAGTGTGAATGTGACATTGGTAAGTCAAATGTGAATGTAGCATCAGTAAGTCAAGTGTAAATGTGACATTGGCAAGTCAAACTTGAATGTAGTATCAGTACATCAAACTGTAATGTAACATCAGTAAGTCAAGTGTAGATGTAGCATTGGCAAGTCAAGTGTGTATGTAACATGATAACTGAGTGAATTAAAATGATCTATCACCGGATATGCATGGTGTTCTTAATATCTGTCAGATTTCTTTGTTCTTCAATCTGTCTCATTACTTTCTATTGATTGTATTCATTGCAACTGTTGCGGTCGAAGCAGTGAATGAGCTTACAGCAGCCAGTGACTCATATATGTCTGCTTACATCAAGGTCAATAAATTAGAGATGACCCCGCCGAAGACGGATATGTCGGACCGAAAAGTGCAAATATATGCAGTCAAGCTGTAAACTAGTGACATAACACATTCCGTTCTCCGGACCACATCCTGCTACTTGTGAAACCCTGTTCAGGGCTTCTTAGGGGAAGATTGAGAACTAATGCAGAAGAAGAAGAGCTGATCAAGACCCTATTCCGCCTGCATTTGGCGACCCTGGTAGCAGACTGCACCTTTGCAGCCTGGCTGAGAGAAAAGGGATTGAAGAGGGAAGACTAATCCGGTTCCAAAAATGCTTTACGGGAACTGGTTGTTTCGTTCCGAAAGGCGTAAATATCGCATCCTCCCTGTAAACTACCTCACATTGCAACAAAAAATCCTTTTCAGGGTAAATGCTGAAGAAGAAGTAGTGAAACTGTTAGCATCTAGCTGGAGAAAATGTTTATAGTTACTACTATTATTGTTTTGACAGTAACTGGGGCCAGTTTCGTGGTTTTCAATGGAGCCCTCAAATCAAGTTCAGGCTTGAAGGCCAAGTCCAGCATCGTAGAGGACGGCCTGATGGTGCAGGTCATGCCAGAAGCAATGACCAGCATCAAGGAGGACATGAAGAACATGGCTGACCATATCATCCAGTGTGGCCCTGTTGATGCCAGTGCACCAGAAGAGACAGTGGAGCTCAGATGGGTGGACAATGATAGAAACTTTAATATTGGGTATGTCAGAAAGAAAATGTTTAAAATCTCTTCTCATTGTCACCTATACTTAAGTGAATGTAGAATAGATGTACATCAGTTGTATCTATTTTATACAGTATCTTAATCATTTGTTAACCTATCAAATTTTCAATTATGGCATTCAAACAGGCATGTTTATGTCGAAGGCTAACGACTATCCGTAGTAGTTATTTTAAACTTCCTGTAGCTTACTGGGCCTGGGGGAAGGTACAAATAATTTGGGTTGATTGTTAATTTGAATTTTCAGTTTTGTCCAGGCAGCGGCCATTAATCCTACTCTTTTAGATTTCTAACTGCCAAGGAATTTTTAACCTGCTCGATACTGAACACAGGGGTCCGATCTCACTACCCAGAGATCAGGGACATTTTCCGGAATATTAACGTGAAAAAATCCTGGTCTCCACCATGATTCGAACCCACGACCTCCAGCACCCGAGGCGAACACCTTATCTCAAGACCAGTTTATGAGAGTTGTTAATTCTAAAAGAAACTCCTCATCCTCCAACCCGTACTTCTCGTTACCCTTCAACCTGCCTATTTCTTCCCACTCCTCAATTCGCTCATTTTTACACTCAATCCACTCATCTTTACCACATCTAACCACTCAGCCTGTCACCGTCTCTCCCCATCTCAATATATATATATATATATATATTGAGCTAGCAATTGAACTGTGCAATATGAAGAAGAAAAAAACAACGGGTTAAACAATTTAAGGATTTCCCCATTCCTGTACCCCTAGTCTGCCTCACATTCTCTTTCCCCCCTCACCCCTTCCCTCCCAAAATGATGCCACCAAAATAATATCTAATTTAGTCATGACGATGCAATCAAACACTCATGAAGATGCAATCAAACACTTACATTGATTCTACTTTCAATGTTCCACGGATAATACTCCAAAAGAAGAAGCTCTGTTCACATTATGAAGCTTCAATAACGCTGGATTTGCTAATTATTAAAGGTCCAATGGATGGGGCTGAGCTGACTGCAAGTAACGTCAGAAAATGTCGCAGTTGATCTACACATTATTAAGTGACATCAGCACCTATATATATATATACATACGTATGTATCTCTCTCTCTCTCTCTCTCTCTCTCTCTCTCTCTCTCTCTCGATAGGGATACCCTTGAGGTGAAAAAAGGCAGCGGGATAGACACCCACTGAAACATCCACGATATTTTTAAAGGAAAACTTACTACCCACTATACCTCCAGAGCCCAGGATAGAGATTGTTGGAGATGAGGTTGGGACCAACAGTGGTACAACCGGTGCTGAGGAGCAGGTCATCAAGTTATGTACAGGGGGATTAAAAAAGAAACTTTAATCATTTTTTTATAACAGAATATACCATAATGCAGTTATTGTTATACTGTTCTACATATCTTTCAAATGATTGTCTGCTCCATCCTACAATCATGTTGGTCCTTCTATTTCAGTAAGTCTTCTATAATTGTAAAGAGATCAAAGTCTCATCTTTCAGTTCCGAACAGGAAACACTAGTGTCAATAGCCACTTGAATCGCATCAATCCCCGCCATCTGCCCTTATGCAGACGTTGATCTTACCCTGATGAAACAGTTCGACATCTACTCATTGAATGCAAGGTGCTTGCGGACATGAGGAAAAGATTCTTTCAAGTACTGCCGACAATTGCCAACACACTGTACGGAACAGGGAAACAACTGAAGAAGACCTGTATCTATATTAAAAATGCCATTGAGCTGCCAAGCAGCTATGTGATAACAACAATATAATTGTAACTTTCACTATCATCTTTTTGCTCACTGCCCAAAATCTTAATCTTCTCAATTATTCCACAATTTGGGACTGAAAATGCAACACAGGGAATAAGCTGACAGCAGTCAGTGGCTCATAGATGGTTGCTTCTATCGGGGCCAACTCTGCAGCAAACCAGATCTCACCAAGTCACTATTCTACCTCCAAGCAGCAACCCTGGCTACACGCTGCGCTAGTGTAGTCTGGCTAAGAGAATAGGGAGTGCAGTGGGACGGGACGGTAAACTCAGTACCCAAAAAAAGTCAGTTAAAACTGGATGTGTCAGGACGAAAGGTACAGATATTGCAACTTCACTTTAACTTCATCCCAATGCCCTTTTCAGGATGAGAACAAAAGAAATAGATTCAACAGTTTTACACTTAGAAAACAAATGTTGAGTAATTAACTAATTTTCATTTTGGTTGCCAGAGTTAAGAGCTATATTGATGACACACCTCTGGAAGGTCTTGAAAGTGTTAGTGTCAAATGCCTAATGGACTTCCTTGGGGATACACTCGCACTCCGCTGGACACGAGTATACTTTCTTCATCACGAAGATTCACCGTCTAGTCACTTTGATCCCATGGATCTCAGTCGGCTGACAGAGGACATAGCCCAAGCCTGCTGTACTGCTCTGGTTCGACATTTAGATGAGCTGAAGAATGAAGGACAGGTCAAGCTAGGACTTCGGGTTAACCTCACTGCAGATTCAGTAAGTGATTTATCATGCATATCTATCTGTCCATCATGTTTCTAACTTCCCAGTTCATGTAAAGGATTTGCTCTGTAGTCTGGCTAAGTGATAGGGATCGTAGTGGGAAGGCAAACCCAGTACCCAAAAAATCCAGCTAAAATTGGATGCGTTGGGCTGAAAGGTGCAGATATCGCAGCTATAACACAATGTCACAGCGTCCTTTTCAGGACAAACACTAAAGAACAAGACGAACTGTCTTCATTGAGACGCAAGATTTCTGGCATTCATATGCATTCATACTAGTACTGATGTCTTATGATTCTCTGATAAGTCAATACTCAAAATGGTTCTCTAATGTTTTGAAAGCTCTCATGTGGACCTCAAGGTCCTATATTGGTAGACAAAGTATAGATTATATTGGTTTCTCCTTCTTTAAGCACTTACAGACATCAGCTTGAATATATCTAAAGAGAACAATGTTCAGACTCATGTTATTGGCATCTCCATAGAGATAATCCGTGTACAGTACTTGTGATGGGAATATGGGCTTTCACTACTCATCATATGTTAGGGCACTTTTGAATCATATGTCGAGTGACTGTTTGCTGGGTACCATAGCTGCACTCATTCATCATTACCACCAAGACCTTTCAGCCCCTTGTGGAGCACAGGTCTTCAACAAATGCACGCCAAGTGATTATATCCTGGGCCATCCGTTCCATATCTTTCTGTTTCAAGCTCTACTTCTCTGGCCTTGGGGATTCCAGAATGCTATCAGCTGGTTTCCTTATCCCTTTCCAGTCCAGGATAACTTTGCCGATTTGTGTTTTTCCAACTGCAATTCTGTGTCAAAGTTACATCAAAATAAAATAAATTAATATTAAACAAATTTAACTAAACTTGTTATCCAAACATCTTAAGACACACAATTAAACAATCTATGACATGGAATATTCATAATAAAGATGATATATTAGTATGAAGCGTTAATATGGCATTAATGCAGATGTGGAAATTCTAGAGGAAAACTGTTTTGTACTCACAATATTATGTGTATTTTGATGACATACGAGGCATGTTCAAATGAAACCGGACTTAACCTCACCAAGTGAACATTCATATGATGATGTCACATCAGGTTTAAACAGCACATACCAACTGTCAAGTTTGCAAAATTTCATTATCCTCCGACTCATAGTTTCCTCAGCAGACCGTTAAAACATGGCGGGGGTGATACGGAATCTGACCAAAGTTGATCAGCGAGCGATGATTCAGTTTCTAACAGCTGAAGGATGTCGACCAGTTGACTTTCATTGCAGAATGCAGGCAGTGAATGGTGTCAAAAGGGTGTCACAGACAACAGTGAAGATGTTTAAGAAAGGGCGTGAGTTAATGGAAGATCTTCGGAGACCAGGTCAGGCGCATATTATTGTGTCAGAAGATGCCATCGCTAAAATTGATGCAGAAATTTAGGTGGACCATCATCGGAGCTTACGTTCCCAATTAGAGGAATTTGCTGTGCCGCTAGGTACAGTTCAAATGGTGGTTAGAAAGAAACTGAAGTATTGAAAGGTGTGTTCACAATGGGTACCTTGGTTGGTGACCAACCACCGTAAGGAAGAACGCATGGGATGGAGTTTGAACCCTTTGCTGCGATACGAAGAGGTGGGTGATTCGTTTCTTTTGCACAAAGTGACAGGTGATGAATCGTGGTGCCAAAACTTTGAGCCGAGCAGTAAAACTGCTAGCATGCAATGGAAACATCCCGGATCACGGAAACCAAATAATTAAAGTCACACATTTCCGCTGGTAAGGTTATACTGAAAGCGTTTTTTGATTATGAGGGACTTTTGTTGGTTGGCTTTAAAGAGCCTGGTGTGAACATCAATGTCATCCGCTACAACGACACACTAGACAAGCTGCATACAGCGATGAAGAATAAATTACCTAGCATGCTTTCGCATGGTGTGATTCTGTTGCACGACAATGCACATCCACATGTCGCGAACATTGTTTAGAAAGCGTTAAACAAATTTCTGAAGGGACAAAGATTTGACTTCAATGCAGATGTCAAGTCCTCAGTGACCAAGTGGTTCAAAGAGCAATCAAAGTCTTTTTTTTCGAACGCTATCCGCCGTCTACCCAAGCAGTGGTATGCGTGTCTGAATGCCTATGACGACTTTTCTAACTAACCCTGTGGCATGTTTGCTTCGTAACAATTGTTATATTTAATTCTGTCACTCCAAATGATGTAATTTTCATATGTTTGTAATAAAGCCACTGGGTCTGGTTTCAGTTGAACATGCCTCGTATCTGTAAATTGTATTGATGATTTTCATCTTGAAAAATGGGGAACGTTTGAAAGATTGCCACATTGGTAAATATAGTCCAATTAGAAATAAGTTGATATTAATCGGAGATTGCGCACGAGTAAATCATTGACATTCTTGTATGTGACTTTAAAACTTGAAATTCTGCAAACTAAATGATAGAACACAAAGCATATGTTAGAAGTCTACATCTATCGTGTCGCACATAAATTTACGATGCCAGTGTCTCCAACCTGCGAAAGGTTAGTCTGTATCCATTGCCAGCGTCTTGCCCTCATGTCATTTTCCACTGATTTCGGTAGTTATTCTTTCCAACAATTCCACGTTAATGATCTTATCATGCAATTTGAATTCTCTTTTGTGTACAGGTGTCTGTTTATTTTCTCTTCGATCAACTGATGCTATCCTTCTAGTCCGGAGAAGTTCATGAAAGAGACTGCGTTTCAGGTCTTCGCTCTATTTATTTCTTCTTCGATCAACTAATACCATCCTTCTAGTCCTGAGAGATTCATGAAAGAGACTGCGTTTCAGGTCTTCGCTCTGTTTATTTCTTCTTCGATCAACTAATGCTATCCTTCTAGTCCGGAGAGATTCATGAAAGAGACTGCGTTTCAGGTCTTTGTTCTGTTTATTTCTTCTTCGATCAACTAATGCTATCCTTCTAGTCCGGAGACATTCATGAAAGAGACTGCGTTTCAGGTCTTTGTTCTGTTTATTTCTTCTTCGATCAACTAATGCTATCCTTCTAGTCCGGAGAGATTCATTAAAGAGACTGCGTTTCAGGTCTTTGTTCTGTTTATTTCTTCTTCGATCAACTAATGCTATCCTTCTAGTCTGAAGAGATTCATGAAAGAGACTGCGTTTCAGGTCTTTGCTATGTTTATTTCTTCTTCGATCAACTAATGCTATCCTTCTAGTCCGGAGAGATTCGTGAAAGAGACTGTGCATTTCAGGTCTTCGCCAGTCCCTTAAAGCTTTTTGAGCATGGTCGCTCTGTCTTTGGGTCAGACTGCTTATCTTTGGGCCGTATAAGCAGAGCAGACTTGCCAGTTATATTCTGGTGTTTGCTTGGGTGCTCCACAATCGCACGTGGCGGTGTCTCTTAAACCTATTCTGAGGAGGGCCTTGAGTATGTAATGTCCCGTTCTGGGTCTTTGTCTTTCCATCTCTGCCAAGTTTATCTATGCTGTTATTTTCTGGATTCCGTCCTCATGGATCGTTTGATGAGTGTCTTTGCTTCTTTATAGATCTGTGGATTTCCAGTCTGTGTGCTGCCACTTCTGGCTTTTGCGAGCTGTACCTGTTTATGAAAGCCTGTATATTTTGTGCTTTTTTTTTCATTCTTCTCCATGTTTCAGGGCCATATACAATAGAACTGATTTTAAATTTCAGTTGAAGGTTTTTGTTTTTGAGTAGGATTGAATTTCTTTTGATTTTCGTGTTCCCCACTGCAATGAAAGCTCCTCTCACCTTTTGTCAAGATATATTAATGATTCTTCATCCAGTAAGAGTGCATCTCCCAACACAATCTGATTGTTATTAGTTGCATTTATTCTCATAGTCTTTGTTTTTTCTTTGTGTGCTCTCAGTTCAAATTTCTGTGACCCCTCATCAAATAAACTTATTTTATTTTGCATCTAATTGTGGTTATGAGACAAAAGAGCCAAGTTCAAAGGCAAAGTTCAAATCATCAAGTTGTTTTGTCAAATTCAATTGAATTCCATATTTCTTGGTTGGTGTTGATATCTTCATAACTCAGTCAGTAGCAAGCAGAAAGACATTGTGACAAGTGACATTCCTGTCGGACACCAGTTCTTATATCAAAAGGCTCAGAAAGCTGACCTTCATGTAGAACTCTACGTTTCATATCTTTATAAGTTTTTTTATGTTAGTGAACTTTAGGGGCGCTTGATAGTGCCTGAGCAACTTTCAGTGTGATTCTATCTAAGATGTCTATGGTGACTTGTAAGAAGTACGAGATTACCAGTTATTCACTTCATATTAAGCTGGTAATGTGCATCATTTTGTTTTTGTTGACTTGAGGCTCTGCTTCTCATTTGTTTCTGTATCCACTATTCTCATACCTCCATGGCCTCTTTGTAAGTCATATTTATATCAGGATGGGGGCTCTTGTAGGAGAGAAGTGAAGTGCTTGCCACCTCAAGAAACAAGTGAAAGCAGGAAACAGTGGGTGCTCGAAACCTGCAAGTTTCAAGTTGACTCATGGTCTCAATGGAAGTGAGATCGAGTGCCTAGTCCTAACGGATACAGATGATAAACTCTGAGGTCCTGTGTACATGCCGCATGTACAAGAATGTATTATTCCATAACATTTTATATCGTAACTTGAGTCATCGAGAACTTTGCATGAAAATATGAAATTACAGTCATTTCTCCAGTAATGTCAATTTTTCCCTGCACTCATCCACCCTCATCTCTTGTTGGTCAGATGCATTCTTGCCTTATTCTTTACTGTTTGTCCTCTATTAATTATCCCCATTAATGATGAAAAGATGCAGACTAATGGATAATGCACATCTGCCCCTTCGTGACGATTTCCCAGTTTGTAGAGAATGTCAGACATGCCACCACTTCAGATGGGCAGGCAAGGCTGGCTGAGGAATGATGAGATAGCTGACCTGGATATGTGTGCTGTGTTCCTGGCAGGAAATGATGATCCTGGGATACCAACACACTGGAATACTGCATCCCTTCAGGGAGGGGATACTCAAAAGCAGTATTGATTTTATTTTAAATGTTTTTGATTTGAGCTGAAAGTCTAGTAGTGGTCTGCCATGGCCTTTGTCTTTGACAATGACAAGAATAGCACCACTGCACCACAGAGAGCATGTCGTAAGAGGCAACTGTGTGACATGGCATAACACCGACCAGGGTTAGGTGGTTTGTTAAGAGCAGCATAGAAGGTGCCTAACAGGCTGCGGGTCTACTTTGCTCTAGTGTTTTATTTAAGTCTATTAAGATTGACTCACAAATCGGCTAACCACCCTCCAAGAAACTGTTTTTGTATACAGACTCTGCAGAGTCTTAACCAGTATAAAGGTGTTGAGTCAGTCAATTATTTTTTATTTTTTTAATTTGATCCAAGAGTATAGAAACTACTATATTTTGTTGTTTTAATCTAGTGTTTTTAAATGTGAAAGTTTATGTTGAGTACCGTTTGTCTGATTTTGATCAGTGCCAAAAGTAGTGAATCGCACTTTGATCTTAGTCAAAATTAAAACTTTTGTTGGGTATAATTCTTAATTGCACATAATAAGGATAACAAGTTTCAAACAAAAATAAGGGGACGGTGTGGCCTAGTGGTTAAGTGGCACAGCTCACAACTGATAGGTGCTGGGTTCGATCCCCATCACAGCACCGGCTGTTACCCCAGGGAAGCAAACCCTTAGAAAATGCAAGAGGAAGCAGACCCTTACATAAAATGCATGCTGAAGATGGATGCACTGGGCCGACAGGCGCAAAATAAAAACCACAGTACAACGCACACCGCCTTGGGGATTAGAGAAATAAGGCGAACGAAAAAAAAAAAAAATTAGTGAGCTAAAAATGGTGGGAAAATTTCCCATGAGATGGCGGACATTACAATATGTTAGGTGAATGGTGATATCAATTGATATTACTATAATTTTTTTTTTAAACTGTGGACATTCCTACAATAGGGGCTTTCTGTAGTAAAATAAGTTTGATACCACAGAAATGTTTTTTTATATTCTTCTGCAACCATGTCGTGCTGTCAACCAAGGGTGGGGGGAATGCCCAGGATGCAAATTGTTGTGTGGTCATAAAACTCATTAGTTAACACTGCCATTAACCGAAAGGGCGAGCCTTGGATAGGTCTAAACTACTAGAAAGCTCTGTGTGACTTGTATAATAAATATTTTGATGCCAATGATCATGTCATACTTCTGTCTAAATGCACAGATTATAATGTATATTCTTTGCTGGTTTTTCAAGGTTGGATATGAGATAGGCTCAAAGGGTCAGTCACTGCCGGCAGCCATGGTCAATAATTTAGACACTTTCCTGGTACCCATTGTCCACCAAGCTTCAGAAGAGGGAATCATCATGGAGCTTGTGTTCAACATTGTAGAGTAATTTTCTTTTGTGAAAATATGTGTCATGTTTCTGGAACAATTTTCTCTGCATTAAAAAAACAGATATGAGACGGAGAAGTCTACTTTTGTGTGACTTTAGGGAACAAACAATGTTTATTATCATGTTACTAACTTTGAATTTTGTGTTGTTATTTGTGAGGTGTATTTTACTGCCCTTGGTAATTTTAGTGTTTTTAATAGAGCTGGTAAACTGACCAAATAACTTAGAGCTTTGTATGGTTGTCTGAGTTTTCTATCAGGAATGTGTTGTTTTATCAATATGGTACCTATTTATTTTATTTTGGACAGTGAATATTTAATTTAATTTTCAGTTATCAGCTTGTGGTTGCTCGTGCATATATTGATATTTTGTGTGTGTAGATTTGAAGAACACTGCAAACATCTGTCAAAATGTTTGTGATTATCTTCTTATCAATTTGTCACGTTAATAAAAGTTAATCATACAAGAAGATTTTTATGGGCTAGTGTTAAATATTTGTTGAAGTATTCACTGCTTGTACTTTATTCAGGAAAAAAATTATTAGTTTTTGTGTAATTTGTTGTGAACATTATTTAAGAATTTCTGTTATTTTCGTTAAATTTAATTTTTGAAATGAGTAACTGATATTTTTGTTAAAGATTTCTCGTATCATGTAGATGATATTGTGTGTATCCTGAAAAAGATTTACGATATTCCAGTTAACTTATGACTGACTATACACATAAAGATCTAATGCAATATGAAAAATGTGGCCAAACAATCAACTGGTAAAAACAAATTGTGTGTATGTGTACATAAATATACATAAATATGTGTATGAATGAGTGTATGTATATGTGTGTGTGCGTATATATATATATATATATATATATATATATATATATATATATATATACAAGGCACGTTCAACTGAAACTGGACAAAGTGACTTTATTACAAACAAATGAAAGTTACATCATCTGGTGTGACAGAATTAAATATAACAATTGTTATAAAGCAAACATGCCACAGGGTTAGTTAGAAAAAGTCGCCATAGACATTCAGACACGCATCCTACTGCTTGAGTAGACGGCGAATGCCGTCCCAAAAAAATGACTTCGGTTGAACCACATAGTCACTGAGGCCATGATGTCTGCATCAGAATTGAAACTTTGTCCCTTCAGAAATTTTTTTAAGGGTCCGAACAAATGGAAGCTACAAGGGCACATACCAGGGTTATAGGATGGATGTGGCAGCACTTCCCACCTTTTCTGTGCTAACACTTTCTGAACAATGTTCGCGACATGTGGACACGCACTGTCATGCAACAAAATCACACCACACGAAAGCATGCTGGGTCATTTATTCTTGATTGCTGTATGCAACTTGTCTAGTGTGTATCTAGCGACACAGCGAATGCCTTTGCTAGCGAACGTAAGGTGATGGTTCACCCAAAGTTCTGCATCAATTTTGGCGATGGCATCTTCTGACGCAACAATATGCGCCTGACCTGGTCTCGGAAGATCTTCCGTTAACTCACGTCCTTCTTTAAACATCGTTGTCCAGTTCTTCGCTGTTGTCTTTGACACACTTTTGTCACCATACACTGCCTGCATTCTGTGATAAATGTCAACTGGTCGACATCCTTCAGCTGTTAGAAACTGAATCACCGCTTGCTGATCAACTCTGGACGGATTCCGTATCACAACCGCCATGTTTTAACGGTCTGCTGAGGAAACTATGAGCCAGAGGATAATGAAATTTTGCAAACTTGGTTGGTATGTGCAGTTTACACCTGAAGTGACGTCATCATGCGCATTGTATGTATGTTCACTTGTTGCAGTTTGGTCCGGTTTCATTTGAGCACACCTCGTATATAAATTGTGATATAGCTCTATACCAAAATAAAAATGAGTCATACATTTTTATGTTGTATTTATTATATGATACAGATAAAGATACCGGGAACAAGTGGTTAAAGAGAAAAATAATGTTCTTGAAATGTGGGTAACAGGATACATTTTGTGGGAGCAAAAGTGAACAAGTAAAGGAGTTCTATAAAAATTTGTAACAAAAATAGCAAAACAAAGAGATAATTTGATAAATGAAATATTTAGCGATTCTAAAGAGACATTACACTTTATTGAAAATAAATTACAAGCAACGGCTGTAGACAAATGGACATCAGAAAGACAGTATTAAAGTGGAAGACAAATTGTACATTAGCTTCTCATAGTGGATTCATCATCATCATAAAAAAAACACCAAAAAAATCTCTTAATTGTCTGGTTCCCCTTGGACAATACGGCTCAGTAGATGCTCTAAATCTGTATAAATTCTGAGCTGGTTTTTTTTAGTTCTGCCTACAAGACCTTAGTTGAACTGCATTCTTCAGCTTGAGTTCTGCCTACAAGGCCTTAGTTGAACTACATTCTTCAGCTTGAGTTCTGCCTACAAGATCTTAGTTGAACTGCATTCTTCAGCTTGAGTTCTGCATACAAAACCTTAGTTGAACTGCATTCTTCAGCTTCAGTTCTGCCTACAAGGCCTTAGTTAAACTGCATTCTTCAGCTTCAGTTCTGCCTACAAGGCCTTAGTTAAACTGCATTCTTCAGCTTGAGTTCTGCCTACAAGACCTTAGTTGAACTGCATTCTTCAGCTTCAGTTCTGCCTACAAGGCCTTAGTTAAACTGCATTCTTCAACTTGAGTTCTGGCCACAAGACCTTAGTTGAACTACATTCTTCAGAATCCTGACTTCTATTGTTTAGCTTCCATCAGGTCATGTCATTTGCCAATTTGTACAGGATTCTCAAGAATCTGGCCAGTTGTACTGATATTTGTATTTTCTGTTGCGGTTTCTGTAGCAAAGTATTTCTTTCTAGGTTTGAGTTGGTTGCCCTAACCGAACTCCCAAAACCTGGGGGATGGTTGTGCACTTTTAGTCTGGTCTGTCCCTTGATGACCTGTTTGGCTGGGTTAAACCTACCAGGAGTGAAAGACACCTGCCGACATAGTTCCCAGGATCATACAAACACTCAAGGTAGTGCACAGGGGACCGAGTGTAAATACTAAGTGCAATACAAAATGTTTTTGTAGTCCATTACATCCAAACTTTGTTTGCAGGGGTGGCATTTGATGTTGCTCTTCGATACCTCTAAAACATTGTCATATTCTAGCTGTGCAGACATACCTGCCATCACAGATCTGCTTTCCAACAATTTTCTTCTTGTTTGATCGTTCTCAGTCTCCTGCTACCAAGTCCTGAAAAGGGCTTTGCAAGTAGCATGATGTTGTCCAGAGAACGGGATGCGTTGTGTTGTAGTTTACAGCTTGACTGCGATATTTGCACCTTTCGGTCTGACACATCTGACTTCAGCAGGCATTTTTTAGTACTGGGTTGCCTTCCCTCTTCGATCCCTCCTCCTTAGCCAGCCTGCCCTGTTGCAGCTTGCTATGTAGGATCACCGCGTGAAGGTGTAGAAGGTCCTGGCAGCTATGGATCACTGACCGCTTAACTCTTGTCACAGTATTCAATTACAACTAACCTGCAAATACCCAAAAGCGTATTCATCCAATGTGTTTGTGATGTGACATTTCTGGCACCTTACTCGTCAATGCATATCTATATTTATAGCTATTATTTTATTGCTATCAATAAAATATAAAATAAATTAATAATGGCAGATAAAAATACCAGAGAAGACAAGAATAGGACCATTGTCACCTTCCAAGCATGTCATAAAAGGTGAGGACAACATGAAAGAATGAACCAATCTCCAACAACAAGGAGGCACAGACAGTGGCCGGTGACAGAGAGTGATAACGTGTGGTTGTGAGGATGTCATCATTCGTGCCCTAGCGACTTCACCGGTTACGGGATGACCTGACCTAACCAAACTGGACACTGCGTGATTCGAACCTGGTGCATTATGATTGTGAAACGGATGTTTCACCCCTAGACCACACTGTCTCCTGTTACATGAAATACCACAATTAAAATTATATATTTCTGAATGATTTCATACTAAACAGTGAGGTAGATCATAGGCTAAACTTACCACAAACTACTGTTGTTGAAGAGGGTGCCTGCGCAGAATTCTGGGGGTTGGGTAGTAAGACAAGATCACCAACGCAGAGGTGTTGGAGAGAACATGCACTGTCACAGTCTTTTCCATGCTTCTTCTTCAAAGGCAACTATGGCTGGTACACACTCAGCGGAGGGATGATATCAGAATACCAAAATATCTTTTCTATGAGGAATTACAGTTGAGGAAAAGGTCTCGGGACCGGCCAATACTTCGGTACAAGGATGAATGCAAGAATTGATTTGGAATCACGGTAACAGGACGCCATGGATTGTGTTGCATGGAGGGCCAGGATTAAGCATGGAATACAGACAAAGGAGATACTGATTGCTGATAGGCTAAAGACTCGACGTTTGAGAAGACACGCCACACCATGTGATGCCACAAACGGTCCTGACTTTCCTTGCACACGTTGAGTCACATTCGTTACTGTCTTGAACTGTAGTTACATACATTTTTTTCAAAGCACAATTACTATTGTCTGACAAGACAGAAAGAGCCAATGATGATGAAGAGAAGTTTAAAACATTTTCTCTCAATTATGAAACATGATAGTGTTATTGCTGTCATGTACAGTCACTGACAACTGCAAAGTCATTCACTATCAAATTTGTGGTCGGGAACCCAGTATGCCTGTATGAGCAGGGTATGCATGTGTGAGAGGGGTATGCCCGTATGAATGGGACCTGTCTGTATGAGCAGGGTATGCATGTATGAGTGAGGTATGCATATATGAGTGAGGTATACCTGTGTTCTTGTTCTGACATTCAATGTCTTCTATTTTTTGTGTGTGTCCCCAAATTGTTTTGAGAACTGATATTTGGTTTAATAAAAATTCATCAAGATTTCATTCATTCAGTAAAATAATTTCATTCATCAGTGTTTTCTGGACATTTAACGGAAATACTTTCAAATAACTGTGATATTTGCCCTTTGAGATCACTGAACATAATAATGGCACTTGTTATTTTTTATTCGATTAAAGGTCACACATGGAAGGGACTACAGGGCACATCGGCGACCAAAAAACAATAGAGCTAAAAATTTGATGTAAGAACAACAGATTAGGACCTTTGATGGAGGAGCGATAACAACAGATTGGGACTTTTAACAGAACAATTACAGAATGGGACTTTTAACAGAACAATAAGAACAGATTGGGACTTTTAACAGAACAATAACAGATTGGGACTTTTAACAGAACAATAAGAACAGATTGGGACTTTTAACAGAACAATAAGAACAGAGTGGGACTTTTAACAGAACAATAACAACAGAGTAGGACTTTTAACAGAACAATAACAACAGAGTGGGACTTTTAACAGAACAATAACAACAGAGTGGGACTTTTAACAGAACAATAACAACAGAGTAGGACTTTTAACAGAACAATAAGAACAGAGTGGGACTTTTAACAGAACAATAACAACAGAGTGGGACTTTTAACAGAACAATAACAACAGATGAGGACCTTTAATGTACTAACAATAACAACAGATGAGGACCTTTGATGCAGGAACAATAACAACAGATGAGGACCTTTAGTATATGAACAATAACAAATTAAGACATTAAATTTAATAACAGATCACTTAGTCACTCCTCTTCTATTCTACCCCTTGGGGATGTAGAAGTCTTTTTATACTTTTAATCGAGCATGCAGACACACATGTGATTGGCCTGTTGTGTCGTTGCATTATGTAGGAGCCACCTCATTTCTAGCCTTCATGAAGGTCACTATTGGGTAGGAATTTCATTACCGTTACAATTTTTTGCCAGAACATCGGCTAACAGCCTGCTCTTTTTTATTTTCAACTGTTAAGAGTTCTTTTGCGTGTGCTGCAGGACCTGTCAGTAATTGTCTATCATCTGTCTTTGATAGGACTAGGTATAGATCTGACCACATTTGAGACTAGGGGATGCTTGAAACTTACAGGATTCAAATCACCCACCATTTTGCACTTTTGTTCATTTTTTGAGAGGGGAGCATCCTCACCTATCAGTTTATAGCGACTCCCTATAATGGCAGGTGAGGATTGACGTTTTGAACAATCAAAGTACACAAAAAACGATGCCTATTACCAGTTGAACAGAAGAGAGCAGGTCGTGGTCTTCAGACTTCGCACTGGCCACAATAGACTGAGGTACCACCTATTCAACAAATTGAAGATAGGTGGCACTGACCGATGCCCATGTGGTACCGGGAAAATGACCGCTGAGCATTTGCTGCAAAACTGCCCGACATACGAGGATCAGAGAGAGCAGATGTGGCCGTCACCAGTGGCAACACTAGACAAGCTCTATGGCAGTGCCGACAGCCTCAGGGTGACCGCTGCTTTTTTCGAAAAAAATAAAGTTTGATGTCTAACTGCGTATGATGAAGAAGAAGAAGAACAACAATCAAAGACTGAACAGCATGGAAGGGACTATTTAGCAAATCAAAATGATTAAAATAGTAAAAAAAGTTGTAAAATATCAAAGTCAACAAGTCCACAAAACAGAAAAATGTGCACTTGGGTGGAATAACGTCTTCAGTGCTCACTAGTAAGGATGTCACAATATCCCAATTTGCAGACTTTCTGTTTGACAGTAATTGAATTAATTTATTTATGTACTGACTCTTATGGTTTTTCTTTTTGTATCACCACATGTTAATCTTTTAAATTATTTATTGGACTTTTACTGTGCTGCTTCTTTTTTGTCCAGTCCTTGATGAAGACCTTTCTGCGCGGAAACTCGAGTCCTTGTCTGTTACTTTTTTTCTGTCCCTTTTTTGCTTCTCTTGAAACTTAGTGCAATTGCTGATGCCGAAGACGGATGTGTCGGACCGAAAGGTGCAGATATTGCAGTCAAGCTGTAAACTAGCGACACAACGCATTCCGTTCTCCTGACTACATCCTGCTACTTACAAAACCCTGTTCAGGGCTTGGTAGCGGGAGATTGAGAACGAACGCAGAAGAAGAAGAAGGACAATCGCTGCATGTTGATGTTTGCTGTTAGGAAACATACACCAAACCACTTGATGTATTTTTGCTGTAATGGTTACTGTAGCACTTTGTTTTACATGATGAGTTTGCTAGCACCATGCACAACCCCTTGTAGTCAACGACCTTTAACAACCTGCTTGAAAGATTGCAGTGGAACTATTCTTTGCTACCCTCTATCCACATTTGTCTGCCCCTGCTCTTATATAATCCTGTCCACATAACCTAACGTTACGTCTTTGTACTAGTTTAGAAGACTCTGCAGAGTCTGTATACAACCAGTTTCTTTTACACTTGACCTAAAAATAATTATGTGCATCCAATCTACTGACTGAAGGTCACATAACAGAAAAATGTCTCTTAGCATTGCATGTGATAGAAGACACTTGATGGAAGTCAAGCAATCGAACTAATGTAGTACATTCCTCTGCAACTGACAAAAATACATGAGATTACTAACATTACTTTTATTTAATGTACAAACAGAAAAATCCTGGTAATCTGAATTTTGTGATTGACCCCAACAAAAACTTTTTACCATTAGAAAAGGTTATAGTTCTCATATAAGCATTTCACTGTAAACCTACATACTTGTTTCATTTGTGTTTATCTACACAGAGATCCAGTTGCACCTTCCTTTTTTATTTGTAAAATATATTTACTTTTAAAATATGCACATGAATCCCATTTTGCTTAGATTACCAGATTTTTACTGCACATGTATACTTGTTATCATGTAACTATTATGTTCATATATATATTTCATTCACCATATAGAGAGCCCCTCTTCCTATATTTTTAACTTCCTGTTTTCTATAAACATGATATTTCATTAAAGATATGTTTTTTAATAGTGAAATAGTACCATCTCCTCTCCACTTCAAATCAATTTTTCCTGGTTTCTGGTTACAGTAGTTAGAATCTTTCATTAATGATCAATGTTTTGTAAGTCAGTATGAGATTTCTCTGATTTTTCTCTCCTCCCCACCTCAAATTAAACATTCTCACTTCCTGTTTTCGGCAGTTAGAATCTTTCATTAATGATCAAATTTTGTAAGTCAGTATGAGATCTCTCTTCTCCCCATCTCAAATCACATTATTTCACTTCCTGGCTTCAGCACTTCAAATCTGTAATTAATTATTAATTTTTATAAGTCGATATGATGTTCCCCCAGCCCTCTCAACCCATATATTTTCACTTCCTAGTTGTAGCAATTTGAATTTGTCATTAATGATTGGATATTTTAGTCACATATGTCCTAAAGAATGACATAAATTTTAATTATCCTTCCACGTTTTACAAAGAATAACTTCCTGTGGTGTGTGTGCATGTTGAAACTAGCATTGATTTGATGGGGATCAGCCACTATTTTGTTGGTGTTCAATGGTTTAACTTTATGTTCTAGCAAAAAGTTTTTATTCTTGTGGTTGCTGTAATCATTATTATTAGAACCATGAGTTTTTTTTGGGATGTAGCTGTTTTCCATGCACTGAATAAATTCAGGAATTATTGTGTCTTGTACATTTAAAATGGCTAATAGAATGTATAGGGCTGGTTGAAAGTATGAAAGAAGAGTAAACTCTTGTGTGGAGGTTCTTAAACTTTAGCAGCTTAGGGATTCTTCAACAGAATTTGTGTTCATTCCTACATTCCCAGAAACAGCTTCACTGATCTCACTTTAGTGCCATTTAACGTAGAGCATAGCTAAGCTTCCAGTACAAAAGTTTGTATATGAAATGAAAGGAAACTTGACTCAAATGTAAAGGCAGTTTCATATGAGACACTAGGGGACGGCGTGGCCTAGTGGTTAAGTGGCACGGCTCACAACCGGAAGGTGCTGAGTTCGTTCCCCATCACAGCACCGGCCGTTACCCCGGGGAAGCAAACCCTTAGAAAATGCAGGAGGAAGCAGACCCTTACATAAAATGCACGCTGAAGTCGGATGCACTGGGCCGATAGGCGCAAAATAAAAACCACAGTGTAACGCACACCCGCCTTGGGGAATAGAGAAATAAGGCGAAAGCACAAAAAAAAAAAATATGAGACACTGCTGTTGGGAATGAAGTGTAAGATTGTATTAAAACTCAGCTCTTTATGAAGTGGTGTAATTTTCTTCCCTAGTAGTAAACTATATATACCTTTTGAACCCCAGCTACCAGTCCATAAAATCCTATTCCCCTATGCCCCTAAGAAAATACACACAATGTAGACATTTGAGGAAAGATAATTACTATGATAAAACTGTGTGCCCTAATTTAGTTATTCTATCAAAAATTGACTGACCCGTTAATATCTAATGTGCATACTTCAGTAGAGTGTGGAATATATTCATCAAATTTACTTGATACATTATGTGGGATCCTCCCCAGACCATAGTCTGACCCTCAGAGAAACAGATCTGGCCGATCATAATCGTAATAGTCCAAATCCCACATGTCATTATTCAAATAACAATTGATCATTTTAAGAATAATCACCATCTAAATCCAATTTATTCATCTCAAAATCCTTGAAATTACTTTCAATGACTGCTGTTGTAAGCCTTTTAGAACGGCCATTTCCTGAATTTTTGAAACCCCTTTTACACACGGAAATAATCAAAATCATAGCGAAGACATGCTTCGATATTTGCACCGTCATATTTGTTATGTTAGGAAATTTGTGTGCTGTGTAGACGTCATTATATAATGGTCAAAATCCAAGCAGTACTGCCGAAAATATGTCTTAAAATAATAGTCCACCCACCAGACCAGCAAATGGGTATTTACACACATCCAGATATATGGGTTCATACTGGATCAACTTGGAGTGTATTTGGTCCCTTTGCCAGCAGAAGTGGGAACTCTACCACTTTCTTACTCAGATGCTCATTCTTCTTCTTCTTCTTCTTCGTGCGCAGTCAGACAGTAACCATTATTATTTCGAAAAAAGCGGCGGTCATCCTGAGGCTGTCGACACTGCCATAGAGCTTGTCTTGCAGTTCCACTGGTGATGGCCACATCTGCTCTCTCTCTGATCCTCGTATGTCGGGCAGTTCTGCAGCAGATGTTCAGCGGTCATTTTACCGGTACCGCACGGGCATTCGTCGGTACCACCTATCTTCAATTTGTTGAATAGGTGGTATCTCAGTCTATTGTGGCCAGTGCAAAGTCTGAAGACAACGACCTGCTCTCTTCGGTTCAACTGGTAATAGGCATCGTTTTTGGTGTAACCAGTATGTTCGGTTTCCCATTTGGTCATGTATCTGGCTTTGATAAGCCGTTTGACTCTTCGTACGTCATACTAGTATCTGTTTGTGGTAGTCTTGCACCTTCTTTTGCCAGTCTGTCTGCCTCCTCGTTGCCTTGAATGTTGCAGTGTGATGGGACCCACTGTACCACTACCATTTTTGGTGCGGACTGCTGGCACAGTTTGCAGAGTGCTGCTCTTAAGTCATTAAGCTCAGTGTTTTTCTGGCTTTTTAGCGCTGTGACTACGGCGAGAGCATCTGTAAGCAGGACTATATGGCTTTCATTTTCTTTATGCGTCACCATTTCTTCCACTACCGCCCTCAGTGCCTCTGCCTCCGCTCTGAAATTGCTTGTATACTTACCAGTAGCGAATGACAGTGTGTTATTTTTCTGCCATTTGGTAGGTTCAGGGATGCTCCTGCCCCTCCGTTCTGTGTAGTGTTTGTTACAGAACCGTCGGTGTATGCATGGGTCCAGTCCATGCTTGGGTAGTTTTTCGATGTAAAGCTTAGAGATGCTCATTCAAATGTGGAGATTCTTACATTATGGTAGCCTATGGCTACTTCAACAAAATTTGTATTCATTCCAGCAACAGGTCTTTAAACCTCAGTGTTACAGGAGCCCTATAGCCTGCCAGGGATATCATGTCGAAAGAGGCGATTAAGGAGGGTTGTATATGAGGCTGATGTAAGCCACAAAATCTTACATAGATATGGGTAGGTCAACATTTGATGTCTTGGCGTGTATTTGTTGAAGCCCTATGCTCCACAGGGAGTTAAAAAGGTTTTGATTGATTGATAATTGATATCTGAACTTTAAATCAAAATGTAGTTTGATACATGAAATGAAAGGAACCATTATTATCAAGAAGTGGTTTCTAAACTTTAGCAGTCTGTGGGTGTTACATTCCTGGCAACAGCTTTATAGGTACCATTTAAGAATTATTGCTCCATCACATGGATAAGTACAAAAAGTAATTGAAAGTTTGGATAGAAAGAACATGTTACTCTAGAGTAGTTGTTGTTACATTTTCATAGTTTGGATATCTCATCTGTAGTAGTTGTGTTTGTGACTTGGGAGATCCTATCTGTAGTAGTTGTGTTCATGACTTGGAGATCCCATCTGTAGTAGTTGTGTTCATGACTTGGAGATCCCATCTGTAGTAGTTGTGTTTGTGACTTGGAGATCCTATCTGTAGTAGTTGTGTTTGTGACTTGGAGATCCCATCTGTAGTAGTTGTGTTCATGACTTGGAGATCCCATCTATAGTAGTTGTGTTTGTGACTTGGAGATCCCATCTGTAGTAGTTGTGTTTGTGACTTGGAGATCCCATCTGTAGTAGTTGTGTTCATGACTTGGAGATCCCATCTGTAGTAGTTGTGTTTGTGACTTGGAGATCCCATCTGTAGTAGTTGTGTTTGTGACTTGGAGATCCTATCTGTAGTAGTTGTGTTTGTGACTTGGAGATCCCATCTGTAGGAGATGTGTTTGTGACTTGGAGATCCTATCTGTAGTAGTTGTGTTTGTGACTTGGAGATCCTATCTGTAGTAGTTGTGTTTGTGACTTGGGAGATCCCATCTGTAGTAGTTGTGTTTGTGACTTGGAGATCCTATCTGTAGTAGTTGTGTTTGTGACTTGGAGATCCTATCTGTAGTAGTTGTGTTTGTGACTTGGGCTATCCCATCTGTAGTAGTTGTGTTTGTGACTTGGAGATCCTATCTGTAGTAGTTGTGTTTGTGACTTGGGAGATCCCATCTGTAGTAGTTGTGTTCATGACTTGGAGATCCTATCTGTAGTAGTTGTGTTTGTGACTTGGAGATCCTATCTGTAGTAGTTCTATTTGTGACTGCAACCCTGAGTATTAATAGTCCAGAGAATGATGACTGTACTGAACATTAACTCCATGCTCACATGGAGCAGAATAATACATTCAAAAATCGATTCATTTTCAGATGAATAGTATGATGCAATCAAAATCATAAAGATACATTAAAAATGCTGTTTCGGCGATGAAATTGAATCTGATAGACACATAAAAGTTTATTTTTGGGCTAGGTTTATTGCCGGGTTAAAGGAGGTTATATCTGTAATCCTGTTATTTAAAAAGGCATAACAGTCTCTGATGCCAGGTAGCCAAATGTTGTTTAAACTCATTTCAGTCTTTTGCCTTGAAAGGGCCATGTTGGATTCAGTGTTTTACTCAGGCTATCTCTCCATCTCATTGGTGGACATCCGAGTGGGCACTTGAAGTTGTAGTGTCACCAGAATATCACATTTTATGCCTATTTGTTGTCGAGTATCCACACCAAATGCCTGACCTATCTATATTTTCTTAACGCAGTAGAGATCAGATGAGATGACAATCTGTCATGCACGTGAATTGGATTTGATATGAGGCAGAGCTATGCACCGTCAGCCTCACTCCCTCATCCTGATTTCATTTGATCCGGTGGTAAGATTTGATCAAGACGACTGGACCAGTAATCCGAATGTCGTGGATGACCTTCTGTGTCTAGCCTTGCTCCAAATGCTTCACAGCTCGTTGCTCGGTAGTTGCCTTTCTGCCCGTTAACCAGCCAATGGTTTGTCTACACAATCTGCCAAATCCAGTCTTCACATGCTAAGAAGCCCTATATCACCGAGGGTTTTTAGACCCTTCGGCTACCCTCACTTGGTTAAGCTGGTCATGTCGAGACCGTTACCCGAGGTGTGGCCACTGCTGCATGCTGGCAGTTGCGTGGAGCCACAAGTGAGAGTATGGTGCCAGGTGAGGACCAATAATAGCGGAGCTACCCAAAATAGGGCACGAACATGTCCGCTACTAGAGGTACTACCCCTCCCTGACTCCCCATACACCCAGTATCTACCACGTCATTGAAGGTAGTTTGTCGCCTGATTTAAATGGTAATTAGGTCTCGTCGTGGAGAGGCTGTCAATGTTCTTTGCCTCCATTGTCCTTTGAGCAACTCAAGCTTCTCGTAGGTTCCATACTTCCCAACCTTACACCATGCCTGGAATAACCATGCTGTCAAAGATAACTCTTGTAATTTCTTATACGTCGAAGTACGGGTTTGATACGTTTGAAGCTGTGCCATACTGCTGTTTTCCTTTGTGAAATTCCACAATTTATTATGTGAGTGATCGTAATTTCTTGGTCCAGGTAAATATGCAAAATCATTTTTTTGACAGGATAATTTCCCCTTGTGAGCTAAAAGTGTTTAGTATGTACTGGATTTTTGTTTTCTTAGTTTTAAGGCCAACTGCCATACCTGCTTCATTGAATTCATTTAAGCATTGTTCAGCTTCTCTGACATTGTAACTGGAAACGACTATGTTATGAGTAGACCTTAGGTGAGTGAACATTTCTTCATCTATGCTGATGTCTTTATCTTTCCTATTTAGTTTAGGAATCCTTGTTCTGAAGATAATATTACTGTAGTGCATAGTTTCTTAAACATTTGTCTTGGACCTCCTCAGTAGTTTTTATACTTAAAACTTCACGGCTCATTTTAGGAACCACTGCGCTAGTGCATGGCTAAGTTGTAAAACAAGGGGAAATTGAACAATTATTGTAGCTACTTTGTTTGCAGGGCTGAGTTGTAAAACAAGTGGAAACTGAACAATTATTGCAGCTACTTTGTTTGCATGGCTGAGTTGTAAAACAAGTGGAAACTGAACAATTATTGCAGCTACTTTGTTTGCATAGCTAAGTTGTAAAACAAGGCGAAACTGAACAATTATTGCAGCTACTTTGTTTGCATAGCTAAGTTGTAAAACAAGTGGAAACTATGAATGATTGTTGCCACTCCTTTGTTTGCATAGCTCAGTTGGAAAATGATGTGAAACTAAAGTTGTAAAGCAAGAAGAAACTATGAACAATTTTTGCTGCAACTTTGTATAGCTAAGTTGTAAAGCAAGAAGAAACTATGAACAATTTTTGCTGCAACTTTGTTTGCATATCTAACTTATGGACTTTCTTGTCAAACTTATTGTGTGTGGCTGGTAACTAATGTAGCATGCTTTCCTAGCTAACAGATTGATTACTTGAGTTTTGTAGATGTCTCATCTTGGGTTGACATAGTTGAAGGTATGATAGAGCTAACAGTGGTGTAACTGGGGCTTTATTTGCAGAGTGTTTTGTTTGGACTTGTAACTTGTTTTGGGTGAAAGTAAGCTTCTTTCATCAACATACAGTCTGGTTGGTTGTAGCAGAGAGTGTGAGCCACAAAATATATCCAGCATCCAGTCCCAAAATGACACACTTATGCAAAGCACCTAGGCCTAAATGACACACTTGTGTTAGCATCCAGGCCTAAATGACACACTTGTGCTAGCATCCAGGCCTAAATGACACACTTGTGCCAGCATCCAGGCCTAAATGATATGCTTGTGCCAGCACCCAGGCCTAAATGACACACTTGTGCCAGCATCCAGGCCTAAATGGCACTTGTGCCAGCACCCAAGCCTAAATGATATGCTTGTGCCAGCATCCAGGCCTAAATGACACTTGTGCCAGCATCCAGGCCTAAATGATATGCTTGTGCCAGCATCTAGGCCTAAATGACACACTTGAACCAGCATCCAGGCCTAAATGGCACTTGTGCCAGCACCCAAGCTTAAATGATATGCTTGTGCCAACATCCAGGCCTAAATGATATGCTTGTGCCAGCATCCAGGCCTAAATGATATGCTTGTGCCAGCATATAAGCCGAAATGACACACTTATGCCAGCATAAGGCCTAAATGACACACTTGTGCCAGCATTCAAGTCTAAATGATATGATTGTGCTAGCATCCAAGCCTAAATGATATGCTTGTGCCAGCATCAAGGCCTAAATGACACACTTGTGCCAGCATCCAGGCCTAAATGATATGCTTGTGCCAGCATATAAGCCTAAATGACACACTTGTGCCAGCATCCAGGCCTAAATGATACGCTTGTGCCAGCATACAAGCCTAAATGATATGCTTGTGCCAGCATCCAGGCCTAAATGATACGCTTGTGCCAGCATACAAGCCTAAATGACACACTTGTGCCAGCATCCAGGCCTAAATGATACGCTTGTGCCAGCATACAAGCCTAAATGACACACTTGTGCCAGCATCCAGGCCTAAATGATACGCTTGTGCCAGCATACAAGCCTAAATGATATGCTTGTGCCAGCATCCAGGCCTAAATGATATGCTTGTGCCAGCATCCAGGCCTAAATGATATGCCTGTGCCAGCATACAAGCCTAAATGATATGCTTGTGCCAGCATCCAGGCCTAAATGATATGCTTGTGCCAGCATACAAGCCTAAATGACACACTTGTGCCAGCATCCAGGCCTAAATGATATGCTTGTGCTAGCATCAAGGCCTAAATGACACACTTGTGCCAGCATCCAGGCCTAAATGATATGCTTGTGCCAGCATCAAGGCCTAAATGACACACTTGTGCCAGCATACAAGCCTAAATGATATGCCTGTGCCAGCATCCAGGCCTAAATAACATACATGCCAGCACCCAGGCCTAAATGACACACTTGTGCCAGCATTCATGCCTAAATGACACACTTGTGCAACACTAAAGCACTCCACCCTAAAAAGACTATTCCTAGCCAACTGCCACCAGACAGTCGATAGCAGTGTGATGTTTTGTAATTATGAATATATTTCTTTATTAGAAGGTAGTAGTGATTCCAATAATGGCAAAAATACAGAGAAAGTTCTTCAATGACTTGATGAACAAGAACACAAACAAAGAACAGTGAAATAAGTTAATCATGAATATCAGTGTCAGATATATAGAAAATCTGTTCTTTGTGTTGTGCTTGTCTGTATTTCTACCATTATTGGTAATGAGTTGACTGTAGTTAATGAGTATATGATTCCAAGAACTCTTGATGCTGTGTTTAGTAATGTTTGATTTGCAACCCAATCCTGTTGAGACAGCAGATTGGAACAAAGAACATTGAAGATTTACCTCATGATAATTTGTGATTCACGGTGTAAGCCAACCCTCACTTCCTTATCTCAGAGGCAGAACATCATTAGGGCATATATTTTGTTGTGTAAATAATGCAGTCAAATAATTGTGTCTATAGGCATGTCTATATTGTAAGCCAGTCTTTTCATTGCCTGTGACAGTGGTTCCCAACTTTTTCAGATCACAAACCCCCCCCCACCCCACCAACTTGAGCGGTGAAATTAAATACCTGTGCACAAAAGCCTAGCTTATGAATCTAGATTTTGTTTGCGGCCCTCCCCGCCCCACAGGAATTTTCATGCACCGACGAGGCTCAGCACGCCGCAGGTGGGGGAGCCACTTGTCTACAGGCATGTCTGTATGTAAGATGATATTTTAATTGTATCTATAGGCATGTCAATCGGTCATTGATGAAACACCTCCAACTTGTATATTTATGTACATCTAATATTACTTCCAGTGATAGACTATTTTGTTATATATCAGGAAAAAGAAAAACTCGAAATAGGAAGATGAGTTCATTTACTTTTATATTTGATGTTAAATAATATTTATGCAGTTATATTTGATGTTTTGTGTGGGAACAAAAGGGGCCTGTGAGTTTTTTGTTTTTTTATATTGAGTCTTGTTAGAAGTTGGTTATAATTATAGAATGTATCACATCTAAACTGTGTTTGGCAATTTATATTGATTCTGTTTGTATTGTCTCTGCCAGGGTTGTCCAACTACAGCAGAGTGTAAAAATGGTTATTTCTTCAAAGTACAATGGGTGCTCCGAAAGTAATGCCTCCTATTTTATTCCATGAAAACCATAACATATAAAAAGAGCACACAAAAAAAGGCAAAGGCCGCCGTCCATCGTAGATGATGATGACATAATTAATTTTGCTAGCGGTATTTTTAGTAAGGATTAACTGCGCTACTTTTGATCCTTACTCTCTCGTCTTGTGTCGCCCGACCCCAGTGGCAAGTCAAGGACAAGATGACTAGGGGGCGACTACGAGATGCAGGGGACTCCATATCAAGCACCCGTGAAAAAGACGGCGGAGTTCGGAGTTGAACGCATACCACCTGATCACGAGGGCGGCGGCTTAACCCCTTCGGCACGGAATCCCCCTAAAAGGAGCACATTAGCATCATTTGATAGAGAAATGTCTTGCCTTCAAAAAATTATTTTTCAATATAGATGGTCACTACCCTTGGCTATACATTTTCTCCAACGATGAACAAGAGCATTACAGGCAGCGCTCATAAAAATCTGCACCAGCGGAGGTGATGCACCGTTTCACAGCTGCTATATCGGTGTTGGTAGGAAAATGTCATATTTGTATACACTTTTGGGTTTTGATCATAAAGTTCTGATGTGAAACCATATTTTACTGCTTATCAAAAGTTATTGTGTCTGAGGTACTGCCATTAGTTTCAGCAGCACATTGAATTTTGAGATATCACTTGATCTTGACTTTCACAATAAAGAGATTTGTATACATAAATTATTATCATGAATGGCGCATCAAATTTTTCTCACACCTGGCAACTGACAAGTCCAAAACCCCCAGCACTGGTTGCCCAACTGGAAATGAAGTCCAGTTACATTTTAAACAATTTCAATCACATTTGGAGAAAAAAAACTGGAAACCTCATAATGATACTCTCATAGGGGTTAGAGACTTGATTGTATGAGGACAAGGTTTCATTGATCAATTCCCTTCCTAGCTGCTTTGGCTTTCCAAACTCTAGCAAGTGATCATTAAGTGCTACTAGGGATTATATCAGGTCTACTCATCTTCATATTTGCCCTTATGACCTTGGAGTTTTCATTAGTAACCTTCAGAATTTTTCTCAGGGATTTGTTGATAAAGCACTGCAATCTCTAAACCTTTTGAACCCGGTCACCTGGTCTGTAAAATGCCATTTCCTGTGCTCCTAGAAAATGCGCACAATATGGACATTTGAGGGAAAACTATGTGCTCTAATTTCATTATTCTATCACAAATTAACTGACTCATCTCCAATGTTTCTACTTGTTATGCCAGTAAATTGTGAAATATAATTATTGAAGACCATTCTGTATCAAATGTACTTAATACACTTTCTGTCGGAAATACACCTTAGAATAATGGTCCACCCGTCATACCAATTCATGGGTGGCTCAGGGAGTGGGGTAAGTCAAGCTATCTTCCTCCTCCAATGATGTCCCTCCCGTTCTGTGAAACTATCTGCCTCATCCAATGGTGTTCCTCCCTAGTTATGGAAGCCATCTGCCTCCTCCAATGATGTTCCCTCCATTATGTGAAGCCATCTGCCTCCTCCAATGATGTTCCCTCCATTATGTGAAGCTATCTGCCTCCTCCAATGATGTTCCCTCCATTATGTGAAGCTATCTGCCTCCTCCAATGATGTTCCCTCCATTATGTGAAGCCATCTGCCTCCTCAAATGATGTTCCCTCCATTATGTGAAGCTATCTGCCTCCTCCAATGATGTTCCCTCCATTATGTGAAGCTATCTGCCTCCTCCAATGATGTTCCCTCCATTATGTGAAGCTATCTGTCTCATCCAATGGTGTTCCTCCCTAGTTATGTATCTGCCTCATCCAATAGTGTTCCTCTCTAGTTATGGAAGCTATCTGCCTCCTCCAATAGTGTTCCTCCCGTTATGTGAAGCTATCTGCCTCCTCCAATGATGTTCCTCCCATTATGTGAAGCTATCTGCCTCCTCCAATAGTGTTGCTCTCAGTTTGATAAGAGCTGAATGTTGACTTCATTTAATTGAACAATTTGTATCTTTGCCTGCATGGATCTTCAGACACACTTGCTGTGAGATTCTGTATAGTGTGTCTGTCTTCTTCAGCATTTGGACTTGCTGCAAGTTTGAAGTATCATTGTCTTGCCTTTCTCCACAAGTGGATAGAGTAGACTTGATCATCAAGTGCTAGAGACGACTGTAAGAAGTCAGTCTCATTGTTTGTGAAATGGATTTATCAACTCCCTTTCCCTCGCTGCCTTGACTTCCCCAACTCTAAAAAGTGGGTCCCCTCGTTGCCTTGACTTCCCCAACTCTAACAAGTGGGTCCCCTCGTTGCCTTGACTTCCCCAACTCTAACAAGTGGGTCCACTCACTGCCTTGACTTCCCCAACTCTAACAAGTGGGTCCACTCACTGCCTTGACTTCCCCAACTCAAACAAGTGGGTCCACTCACTGCCTTGACTTCCCCAACTCTAACAAGTGGGTCCACTCACTGCCTTGACATCCCCAACTCTAACAAGTGGGTCCACTCACGGCCTTGACTTCCCCAACTCTAACAAGTGGGTCCACTCACTGCCTTGACTTCCCCAACTCTAACAAGTGGGTCCCCTCGTTGCCTTGACTTTCCCAACTCCTCTAACAAGTGGGTCCACTCACTGCCTTGACTTCCCCAACTCTAACAAGTGGGTCCCCTCGTTGCCTTGACTTCCCCAACTCCCATAATTAGGTCTCTACCACTTGATGGTCAAGTCTACCCACTTGTTAGAGTTGGGGAAGTCAAGGCAGTGAGGGGAAGGGAAGTGATATGTCGACTAGTTGACATTCATCGTAGAATGCAGGCTGACAAGCGCAGTTTCTTCCTCACTATAATCCAAACCTTGACTTTACTATTAGCTTCCACTGACAGCCGTGTGGGAGTGGTCTAATATCTGTAGATGTATTATAGAAAGGAAAGGTATAATGTTTTGTGATTTATTTGGGGAGGAAGACTAACGTCAGGTCAGGCACAACATACTGATCAGACATGTTAGTCAGGGTCAGGCAAAGCATACTGACCAAGACTCACACCTCAGCTTCCTAGTAGCTCTCCCTAGAAACGGGCTGTTTTCATGGCAACAAGGCGAGGTATCAATATGATCCCCGTAGTAGTGAGTGACACGCCGATGAAGCCAAGCAAAGCACAGCCGACTGGAAGACCACGGTCCCCTTTCATCAGCACGCTTGAGATGTTAGGAAAGCTACTGCAACCTGCCACTTAACGTCTTTTTCAAGGCGCATAAGTGAGTAACCTACTCATTGTGGGCATTTGCAAACAACATGTGATTTATTTAGCTGATGCAGTGTATATGAATATTAATTTCATGCACAATATCAATTAAATGATCTCGCACAAGAACAACAGACGATATAATGATGTCATGATTTGTAAGCTACATTTTTTCCCATTGTCACTACAAATAGAAGCTTGGGGCCCCCACCAGTCGACGTCCAAATAGGACAGGTTAAGGTAGTCATATAGCTGTCGGGGATGAAGTGTTAGAAACTTTATTGTATGAGTTGGGGTGGCAAATTAACTTCCTCGCTGCCTTTTATTCGATACTCTTTGGTTCCGTACTGGGACAGAAAGGGCGAGGCAATCCAAAGAAGAGGTGGGTGGACAACATCACTGAGTGGTCAAGTCTTCGTCTCGGTGAGATACGACAGGAGGTGGCAGACAGAGAAAAATGGTGTGGGATTTTGGGAGTGTCTTTATGTGTGCCCCAACGACCTGATGGGTTACGGGATGAACTGAACTGAACGTATTTATAGTAACACTAGACAACAAATTTGGACATTTTGTGTGTATCTGAGACTGTTGTTATGGATCCAGCAGCATCCGAGCTCTCACCCTTCGACCCAATGCCATGTAATGGTATCTGCACGTGTTTATCAGCTATCGTCTAGTGCCATACAAAGTGTTCCATGTATCTGGCCACGGAGGAAGAAGGATTTTCCTAAAATCATTGAGCGCTGAGCACTCAAAAAGATGATGATCAACGGTGTCATGTGGGTGTGTACAAAGCTGGCACTCGAGAGTATGTTGTGGTTAGATTCTGAGATTCTGTTCAGTTGTTTGTTTAGTGGGATGTGCTCTGATCCTTCCTTGTGAGTTGATTTACACTGTCATTTGGACTGGAGCTTGCCATATGTCTGTAGACCTCCATTCCCATGTTTCCCATCTATTTAGTCAAATTTCTTTGTTTGCTGATCTAATGAGCTGTTTGTAAAGTTGTTGTGGTGTGTGACTGTTCTTGTCTTGACCACCCCTCCTTTGCTAGTCTGTCTGCCTTGTCATTGCCAGGTGCTTGAGTGTCCAGGGATCCACTGCAGAACTATTTTGACAGCAATGGAAGTGATAATGTAGTCAATGTCTAGAGATATTTGGATATGGGCAGGTCTACAATGACCAGCAACTTCTAATGCTTGAAGAGCCGACATTGAATCTATGAAATTAAGTGTTTTGGGCCTTTGAAAAAAAACATCAAAATCTATCCTCAGATGGTACAAAGCGCTTCAAGTGCAGTGATTTCAGCTGGAGCAAACCTGCCTGCAAGCATTAGACAGTTCATCAGAGGATCCGTCTGGGTATTTTATATAAATGCCATAACCTGCTTTGATGGCAGCTTTAAGCACAGATCTATCAGTATATACATGTATCCATTCATCAGGATAGGCATCAATAGTTCTTTGAGCTGCTCAAATGATAGTACTTGGATCTGAACTTTTGGTTGCTTTATCTATTAATTTTGCCTGCATTTCTGGTGTTTTAAGGTTTGTGGAGGTATGTCTTTTACTACTCTCTGTAACTTGTCTTTTTTCTGGTAGATGGTATCTGTCTTTGATTTCACTAACATGGTGAAGTACACTTGTTTAATTCTGCTTTTTGGCTGCCAGTTTTCCCACAAGAAGTCTGTTGGGGTAATCCCGTTTCATTCTGCTATTTCGCTCATAAACTTCCATAACTGCTTTATCCTTGCGCATCCCAAGGTGTTGCACTTGCGTGTGAATTTCGCAAGCTGCAGTTGGTGTTGTCCTCATTGCTCCACAAATGAAAAGAGCACTATTTTGCACCCTGTTCATTCCAAGTTAGATTTTGAACAAGTTGTAATTATATTATATTGCTGAGCGCACATAACCAAAGCCTCTCAAAGTATCCTTGTCTGATCCACTGTAGACATCTTCCAGCTTTATTCTTCACATTCTGGATGTGATGCTTGAGGTTGAGTTGTAGGTCAAGCGTGACTCAAAGATATGTGGGCTGTTCTTCTCTAATAAATTGGTGTTCCTCTAATCTCAAAATTATATTTTGTTTGGCAACTTTGTGAAGATGGCACTGCTACAGATTACATCATCCAATTCATGCTTTAGATCGGCCGTCTCATTGGGAATCGAGGACTCGTATCAGACTTCACAGGCGCAGCAGCCTATCCATTCCCCCCCCCCCCTCCCCTTTCAATCCAGGAGGGGCTGAAGATGCAGCAGTGAATGAGCTGACTGCTTACATCAGGGTCAGCGACCCATAACTGACCCAAGACCCTATTCCGCCTTCAAGTGGGATCAAAAGGGGAAGATATATCCGGTCCCAAAAATGCAGTGCTGAAATTGGATTTGTTGGGCCAAAAGGCACACAGATATTGCAGTCTCGCTGTAAGCTATAATACAAAATTACAAACATCCTTTCAGGATGAACGCAGAAGAAGAAGACACGCAAGGAGGGAATAACAACGAGAAAAGAGCTGCGGCAGAGATATTATTATAATCAAACCTATTTAATGCTTATTTGAGGTAATGATGGAAGAAGCTACCAGAAAATACAACCTGAGTGGTAAGACCAAAATTGTAAAATAAAAAAGAACCAACCATCAAAAACAAACGAGACATACTTTCACCGTAATGAGCTTTGTTTTTATTTACATACATGTAAAAACATAGCCAGGAAATATATTAAACATGAATGTTACATGCATTTGAACATCAACTATCACTCAATTAACTGTCCGTCGCTATTAACCACGAGGGCAGTGTTGTTATGTGTGTGGTGATTTACAAATTGTGTATGTGCCATCCTTGCACAATAGATGGGTAAACACACAACATAATGAAGCCGAAACTATGCTGTCAAAATGTATTCAGTTGTTCGGGGTTCAAGATGAAGCAGATGGTGCATACAATTTTTCAACATCACCTCCCAAAAGGCTCAGAGGTATCAAACAACAAAATAACTGATTTTTGAAACCAAAAAAAGAAAAAAATGACATACACTGTACAATATATCTGGAAGGCATATAAAGCAGTGGGAACATGCCTTAGCAGGAAGGCCACTGAACTTTTCTGCTCCATGTTCACTAAAAATGACCATATAAGGATAATGGAAGGAAGACAAATTCCTAATTGCCAGATAATTAAAGGAGGCAGATATGTCGCTTAGGCAACAATGTCTCATAAATGATTAGTCCCAAGCCGCTTGCAAAGAGGACGATGTCCTCCTGATTTGACCCAACCAGATGATGCGTGGATGAGACCATGACGAAGAGGGCTGTGTCCCATCCTTGGTGTCCATGACCTACCATAAGACCTGATGAGCAGGGACATCTTTGGTGTCCATGGCCTGCCGTAAGACCTGATGAGCGGGGACATCCTTGGCAAGACAGACCACACACCCAAACGGTGATGGATGAGCGGGGACATCCTTGGCAAGACAGACCACACACCCAAACGGTGATGGCTCATCGTGGCATTACCAAATAGAGGAATTACCATTATCAGTGAAGTATCAATAAATAATCTCAGGTATGTGGGTTACACAATTCTACAGGGTGAAAATGAACAAGAACTAGAGGAATTGGTGATTCCAGTAGAGAACAAAAGTCAGGAGTATGTGGATTGGATATTACCACTGAGAAAACCATAAACCATGATAATTAGCAAACTAGACTCAAAATCCTGGGTTCATTTCCCAGTGGAAGGGGAAATGGTTTTTCAGACCGCAATTGCTCCCGGGTCGACCCAGCCTTAAATGGGTACCGGTTTAGTCTGGGAAGTAAGGGGGCCGTCGTGATGCTGACCACATCATCCACTAAGTGCCGTGGGTTACAAAATAATATGGGCCTAACACCATATTTCTTATGCGCGACAGGATCTTTACTATTTTTTTTAATACTCAAAATCAACTCTACAGATAAAAATAGATGATCCAACATTAGAACAGGTCAAGAGCTTCTCATATCTTATAAATTTAATAATGGGAGATATGAAAAAGAGAATAGAAATGGCCAAATATGTTTTCACCAACATACTGACATCCAGACAAGTAACTCACAAATGAGTGATCAGATGATATGTATATTCATCATTTCTGTATGCCTTAGAAATGTGGACAATCAACAAACAGTTAAAGATGAGGATTAATGGCTTTGAAATGTGGATATACAAAAGAATGAAGCACAACTCTGGGAAAGAAAAGCAAGTCCTGGAGAAATTAAGGGTTAAATAGAGAATGGATGAAACAAATCAAGAGAAATTAAGGGTTAAAAAGAAAATTGATGGATTAAATCAGTCAGACATATTTTTGGTCACATCAAAAGACATAACACCTTGCTGAAAGCACTACTGGAGGACAAATGTGCTAAAAGTAAACAATGCTATAAGTGGGAGAATAACATCAAGAGATGGACAAGGAAAAACCTGGCATATTATGCCATCAAGGCAAGAGACACAGGATGTTGGAGATCCACTGCAGCTGACCATCAATGTGGAAATGGCACTTGAACTGAACCATACAGATGTATCTCCTCATATGAAGTGGAAGCCAGCTTTGTTGAACAGAGTCAGCAACCTGTCAATAACAAAAGAGATAACAAAATTCAACATGCAGTTACGGTAGAATGGAGAAAATATACAAGCAGGAAATGTTAAACATTTATCTACTCCTAATGGACCCTGGCGTCCATTAACAGGGAGGAAATAATAGGGTTGCTGCATCTCACGTCATAAAAGTTGACTTAAGAGAGCTGTGCATGGGGCTAGCAACCTCATCATGTAAAATAAACTGCTACAGAAATTACTATTAGAACATACAATATGCTTTGACACAGGCTTCCTAAAGGAGACAAACTGTAGTGGTAGCCCTATACTCCAGCAGGAATGAAAATGACAAGTACATTTATCTGTCAAATTACACATAACGATATTATCAAGTCACCACTTCTAATATTGTGGGACACCTCAACATTTAACATTCACCTATGCGTACATGTGGTCTCGCAGTAGACTGAATCCTGTACGGCAAGTTAAGGAAAATACCCTGGCTGAACTATTCAACATCGGTACATAGATCTTACCCTGATTGGTGGAGCACTAGTCCCAACACCAGATTTGGATTTAATATAGTCAGCTTAGTTCTATAAACCCTGCTATAATTGTGATGTAGTTTTGTAGACAATAGTTTCTATGCAAATGAGGTTGCCAGACCCATCACAATCTTCCCTGGCCCTGCGACCCTCAGGAAGGAAATTAGTAGGATTTTCTGGGAAGACAGATGAGAGGCAGACAGCCGGAGATACTCATTACCTATTTGCGAACAGATCTCAAATTATCCTCTATATTTCTTAAATTTCCTGCCGCTGGACAGTTCTTGTGAATGGGAGGCGAGGAGACGTTTCGCACATCAGTTGGTGTGAGACAGGGGTGTACACTCTCTCCAACTCTTTTCAATATATTCCTTGAAGGAATTATGAGTGAGGTACTTGGAGGTCACGTTGGTACTGTCAAGATAGGGGGCCGAACGATTACTAACCTTCGTTTTGCAGATGATATCGACGGGTTGGCGGGTTCAGAAGAAGAACTCCAGGAATGGGTCAGACGGCTCGATGAAACAGCTCTTGACTATGGTATGGAGATAAACGCTGCAAAGACAAAACTAATGACAAACAACGCTACGGGCTTCAACAGCAAGATAAAAGCAAACGGTCAAGAACTCGAAGTAGTTGACCGTTTTAAATATCTTGGGTCGATTGTCAGTGATGAAGGATCAAAATGTGAAGTATTGGCCAGAATAGCACAGACAATAGCGGCGCTTGCACGGCTTAACAAAATCTGGCAAGATAAACGGTTAGCACTACGCACGAAAATCAGATTAATGCGTACACTGGTCCTGTCAATATTTCTCTATGCGTGTGAGACATTGACAGTTACAGCTGACCTTCAACGAAGGATACAGGCCTTGGAGATGAGATGTTTCCGAAGACTTTTAAACGTCACGTACAAAGATCGAGTTACAAACGAGGAAATCCGAAATAGAATTACGACGGCAATAGGGCCTTTCGAAAACCTCTTGGCAACTGTCAAAAGAAGGAAACTCACTTGGTACGGTCACATATCGAGATCAAATGGTCCTGCAAACACAATCCTCCACGAGAAGGTGCATGGCAGACGACGAAGAGGCCGACCCAAAAAAAGAGATGGGAAGACAACATAAAAGAATGGACCAGTCTCCGACCAGAAGAGTCACAGGCAGCGGCTTCTGACGGAGAGGGATGGCGTGGAGTTGTGAGGATGTCTCTTCATGTGTGCCCCAACGACCTTACCGGTTACGGGATGACCTGACCTGACCTGGACAGTTATCACTGTCCCAACACTAAACTCAAAACTATACAAATCTAAAGAGGAGCATACGATGATCGATCGAGTTCATCACAGGAACTCGTCTGACAGTGAAAACATCAAGAAGATGAAGAAGACACTGAAGTCAGGGATGAAATGAGACTTTATTGTACTATATTTTGGCTTGTCATTTTTGGTGTGGTTACCAGTTTCTATCTTTTCTGTCTTGACTTCCATAACAATAAATCAGGCACCAATTTACAGATGGATAGACTTGAGAATTCCAAGAACGACAAGAGTACCAGAGTGTCATCATAATTTTACGCAAAGAATAGGGCAACAGGAGAGCAGAACTCGAGGTCAAACAGCTGATAACTGAGATCATACAGGATAGTGATGCTGGCATATACACTGACGGATCAGTGCTATGCAGCGGGATATCAGGCTGGGGCTTCTCAGCTGAGTGAGAGGACATGTCGTTGCCAAGCGCAGCGGACATACACGTCAACAACCTCCAGTTTGAGAATGGAGATGGAAGCAGTGACCTCAGCGCAGAGAAGCCTTCAGGCTAAGACCCCTTTAACAAGAACAATCATCGTGACTGACACGGAAGCCGTACTTCAGAAGGCACAGAAGAGATGGCGAGGCCCGAGTGGATAGCATTTGCTGAGGCCTCAAACCTCCAATGGGTGTAACGGATCTACTGTCCTGGACATACTGGTGTTCAGGGTAACGAACAAGCTGACATCTTGGCTTCACAAGTTCCCATCATGGGCACAATAGTGATGGACAGGAGTGACATTTTGAAATCAACCAATGACTGTCTGTTTGATGAGGACATCAATATAGAGGAATCAGCAATCCACAGACTGCAAAGTTTCATCACCAAACAAGGTTTGAGCGCAGTGGGGCGCATGACAGGACGGAGCAGGAGCGTGTACAACCAGCAAACTACAAGGGTCATCAGCATCCAGACCCTGCATAATTTGCTGAGAGAGACTGAGCACCTATAGGTATGCCTGGAGTGCAGCGACGTTGATTCTTAGAAACAGACTTGCGCTTGTCGAGATCAGGGATTGAACTTCATACCATTGCTGTGAGAAGTAAGAGCTCTACCCACTTTGCCCCTCAACATATAACAATGTTTAGAAATGTATTTCAAGCTTCCAATACAATTTTACGCCGAAGATGCAGGAGTGAATGAGCTAACAGCAGCCAGTGACTTGTAACTGGGTGCATGTGTCAGGGTCATCAAACCATAGCTGACCAAGACCCTACTCTAAGAGGTGGCCCTGGAAACAGGCTGGACTTGTGTAGTCTGACTAAGAGAACAGAATACAGACGACAATTTTCTCATTTAAAAAAGGTAAATAAGAATAGAATCTCAGTACATGATTAAAAAAAATATGGGAAGTAAAGATGGCTGGTGTGATAATAACCACATCGCTCATTTATGCAGTGCGTCACCATTTAATATGGGCCTAACACCATATTTCCCAAAGGCCGCATTCCGTGAAACAAGATCTTTACTTTACTTACATGAGCTGGTTATTTTGTTAATGGCTTTTAAGGGTATGGTCTATAATATCTTCTTCTACGTACTTTGTCGGACGTCAACTTGAATTTGTTCAAAGACAGCAGCATTCATAGGGCGTGTCTACAGCGATCTATAATATAAGCCATAGGACAGGTCCATAGCTGAAAAGTGCCCTGTTCAAAAACAAAAAGAGATCTTCCAAATCTGTTATTCAGACAGTAGATGTAAAAAGCAATTACTCACTCCATGAATTCATCTATGGACATGGATCTGGATCTTCTTTCTCCAAAACCTCCCTCCTGCAATAACTCGGTCACTCTATCTTTTACATTGAAATCAGCAGGCACGGGCTGAGGAGTTAAAATTAAATATAATTGTATAATTTGACATACACTGTGCACTATCTTTACTTGTTTTCTGACTATTTTTCCTCAAAAGCTGGTAGGTCATCTCACTGTCCTATGAATTGTCTGTCTACCATTAGTAGGTCATCTGACTGTCCTATGAATTGTCTGTCTATCATTCACTGCCCTATGAATTGTCTATCATTAGTAGGTCATCTCACTGCCCTACAAGTATACACACAACAGAGCTATACTTACAAGTGTACACACAACAGAGCTAGACTTACAAGTGTGCACAGAACAGAGCTAAACTTACAAGTGTGCACAGAACAGAGCTAAACTTACAAGTGTACACAGAACAGAGCTAGACCTACAAGTGTACACACAACAGAGCTAAACTTACAATACTTTTCACAGAGCAGGAGACCCTGTAGTTTTTTTCCAGCACTTCCAGAACTTTAGAAAACCTGGCAAATACATAAAAAAGACAATTCACAATTAACGCATATTAATGTCAGGGAGCCGAGGTAGCACAGTGGCTAGCGTACTGATTCCCAGCTGAGCGATCAGGGTTTGGTCGATCCCCATTTGGTGCAGGATTTTTACAATCGCAAAATGGGTCTCTGGGTCGAGCCAGGATACAAAATTGGGTGCCAGATTAATCTGGGAAAGTAAAGGCGGCCATTGTGATGCTGACAACATCGCCCCTAATGTGCTGTTGGTGAAGAAAAATATTGCCGTAACATTATATTCCCAATATGCAGACGAGTTAACAAGATATTTCCTTTTTTTTGTACATCTCAATTTCATATTGTTTATTTTTGTTAACCAGTGGACCATGTTTTAGATACCAAAATGAAGGCAAAACAGAGACGGGCCTTAAACAACATGGCGAAGAACAAGTGAAGCATAACTACTTAATTCTGTTCTCTGGACCGCATCCTGCTACTTGCATTGCAAAGCCCTGTTCAGGACTTGGTAGTGGGAGATTGAGAACGAACACAGAAGAAGAAATATACATTACCATATTTGCTGACAGGACATAATTATTTTATTTTTTTTGGCGCTCTCCTTACTTTTCTAATTCCCAATGCGGACACTGGCGTTGCACTGTAGTTTTTATGTTGCGCCTGTCGACCCAGTGCATCCGACTTCAGCATGCTTTTTTTGTAAATTATCTACTTCCTCCTGCATTTTCTAAGGGTTTGCTTCCCCGGGGTAATCGCCGGTGCTGTGATGGGGATCGAACTCAGCACCTTTGGATTGTGAGCCATGCCACTTAACAACGCCATCCCCTACAAGACATAATAATGTTCACTTAATCGTCTTGAAGCCTGTTGCGTCGGTCGGCCACATCCATGACCCACTGCTGTGGTATGGTTCCAGGCCTTATCCAGGGTGGAGTAGGAGTAGGTTATTATATGCTGGAACCATACTGTGCGGGGATGGCCTCTTCTGAGCCTCAAGCCGGTCGGGGAAAAACTTTTGGCTGCGAGGAATGACTTGTGTAGTATCTTGTGTGCCGGGGTTTCCATGTCCAGCTATACAACATGACCGAACAAAGAAACTCGGCGTTGGTCAAGTGTTTCTGAGACTGACCAGAGGCCTATTTTAGCAGAGAACTGCGCGTTGTGGATGTAGCCATGCCATCAGATGTCCATGATACACCGCTGGTTGCGCATGTCTCAACATGTCATGTTTCAGCAATGTCCAAGTTTCGGAGCAGTAAAGCGGGACTGGGACCACGCAGGACTGGTATATGCGGACCTTTGTCCCAAGGGAGATATTGCCATTACTCCATACACCGGAGGTCGAGCATAGCAGACGCAGCTAGTCTGATTCGCCTTGATATATCGAAGCCACTACACCCATCGGATGATATCGTACTACTGATATAGGTCAATTCGTTGGTGCCCTCCGCAGTGTGACCTTGGGTTTCAATACATGAAATACACAGGACATGCAAAATTTTAATACACTCAGCAGTATTGTTAACTTCCTGAAATCTGCAAAGTGTGTCATTATGGAATACCATAACTAACGAAGACGGATGTGCTGGACCAAAAGGTGCAAATATTGCCGCCAAGCTATAAACTAGCGGCACAACGCATTCCATTCTTTGGACTACATTCTGCTATTTGCAAAGCCCTGTTCAGGTTTTGCTAGCGGGAGATTGAGAACAAACGCAGAAGAAGGAATACCATAGCTTTATATTCACAAAGTCGTGAGATAAACTACGGTCATTTATTTGTAAAATGTTAAACCCAAACACAACCCTATTGAAGCTGACAGATGTTCTTTTCTGTCATTGTTTCTTAGATGTTAGCCTCACTAGTTTCTACTTGCGGAGGCACGACTATTTCCACCCCAGTCATTTGGGCGATATCAAGACGCATAAACAGTGCTTCAATGCTGCAAAAGTGTTTCATATTATTTGATAATCCTCTTGTTGATCCTTCATATTGTTGAATTAGATGGTGTACACTGTCCGACTCTGGAGGTTAAATATGCAAAATTCTGAATTCATGGGACATTTTTTTGGAAATGGGCATTTCTCCAGTTTACCTTTTTTTTCAGTAGATATGGATTTTTTTGTGTGTTTTCTTTTCTGCCTATATTCAAGACAGCAAATCAGAACTAGAGAGAAAGAAATGGGAAAATGGCTCATTGAACTGACTACAGAGGACCAAATCCATAACTTCCCCAGTGGCTCAGAAATTTTCCTCAAGACTTCATCAGTACCTATTTACAGCTGTGTTGTCTGGGAGATGAGGTCAGACCATGAAAAAACTCACAACACGCTCGGTCTCAGCATGGCGTAATTTTGACTTGGTGCGTAGGGTTTGGAAGCAACACGCATAACCCCATAGCTTCCCCCACAGAGAAAGAACAATAATATAAACATTCTTTCAGCACTATAAATAAAGTACAGTACTTTTACAGATTAGTAAGGTTAAAGCCTAATTATATTTGTTCGTTGTATTGTAACAATATACATTTAACCATTTGAGACCGTGACACCTATATTTCGGGCTGTGTGTATATACCCCATTATCCAAGCCACATGTTTGATGGTGTGCCATTATTCTGAGCTGCTCGGAATTTGGATATTATAGTCACGTTTTGTACAGTACACACATTTACAGAAATAACAAATATGACAGCGCAAATAACAAAACATGTCTTCACTATGATTTTTGTGACGAATAGGTTGTTCTTTTTTTTAAATTCAGGAAATGGCCATTCTAAAAGGCTAACAACAGAACACGTTGAAAGTAATTTCAAAGATTTTAAGGCTGGTAAAATTAATTTAGATGACAATTTGTGTGTGCCATTTACCCATTGATAAGGATCAAGCTAGATATATTCCTTGGAGGGTCAGACTACGGTCTGAGGATTGAGAGAGAGGGGGGGGGGGGGGGGGGATTTCTACATAATGCATTAAGTAAATATTAATGAATATATTCAACACTCTACAGAAATAGGAACATTGGAGATTAGCAGGCAGTCAACTTTAGAAAGAATAACTAAGTTAGAGCCCATTGTTTTGACATAGTAAATCGCTTTACTCAAATGTCTACATTGTGCGTACTTTCTCATGAGCAAACAGGAATGGGGTTTTACGGACTGGGTAGCCAGGGTTTGAGAATTAAAGGTTAATAGGGTTAAAGCTAAATCATAGTTGTTTTGTCATCTATACCAACATTTTCAAATCATGCAGTTAAAACCAAATCTGAACCAAGTAATTTAGAACACAAACACGGACATTACCTGAAGGAGGCTCCAATAGTTTTGTTCTTTCTTGAGAAGCAGATTCTGACAAGGCCATCCCATTCCTGAAGAAATAAACACAGATGAAGTGATGTGAATCATCAGGGATCAAGATGCTGAGCAGCGCATGAGCTGCAGTGGTCAGCGACCCATAGCTGATGCTAACGTCAGGGCCAGAGCTGCCAAGACCCTTCTACACCTCCATGCAGTGATCCTGGATAACAGGCTGCAGCAGGGCAGACTGGCTAAGGAGAAGTGATCAAAGAGGGAATGCTAACCCGGTACTAAAAAAATGCTTGCTGAAGTCGGACGTGTTGGACCGAAAGGTGCAAATATCGCAGTCAAGCTGTAAACTACGACACAGCGCATTCCATTCTCTGGACTACATTCTGCACTTTCAGGGTTTGGTAGCGGGAGATTGAGAACGATCATCATCATCATCGTGTGGCATATTCTTTCCAGAACATAGTCTCCATTATGTATGCATCTCGGTTTAGAGCGAGTAGTTGGATGCATCACAAAAGGGCATCCAGTAATGCCCTGATCTCATCTTCTCTCATGGCCGACCTCATTTCCTCCGTCAACGAAACATGATCTGCTTCATCATTATTTCCAGACCATTATGTCCCTTCACATGACAGAAATATCTAAGCTTTTTACTAGGAGCCAATTTTCTGGAACATGCAGTGATTGCAAAATTTCTCAGTCTTTTTTCCAGTCCAAGATATTTTCAACATCCTTTTCAAAAGCTGTGATCATTTTAGCAATTGATTTGTTTTATTGGATAGTATAGGCAATAATATTAGAAAATACATGACAGGCACCAAGATTTCATCTGATGGGGTATCTGCTTTTTAGGAGGTTTGCTGTAACTATGAAGCTGAAATCACTGTACTTGAAGTGTTCTATACCATCTAATAATAGTTTTTGATGCCCTTCAAATGTCCAGAACACGCAAGGACGGAAGGATCAGAGCACCATTTTCCAGCTGAGACCCCAAAACATTCCACTTAACAAGCACCTGAAGTGAAGTCAACCATAACACACTACTGAGTGCCAGCTGTGTGCATAGCCATATGAAACCATTGATCATTATCTTTTTGAGTGCTCAACGCTCAATGATGTTAGGAAAATGCTTCTTCTTCCAAGACCATATAAATGGAACATTGTGTATGGCACCAGACAACAACTGACAAACATGTGCAGGTACCATTACATGCAATAAGTTGGATGGCAAGAGCCCTTCTGGATTCGTAACAATAATCAATTAAAAACGTTACAATTTGACATTGCCAACATGTCCCACTAAAAAGATGGACTCTGAATGACATGACACCAAAAGACACATGAAAATATATGGCTTCATGTTCGGGATAGAATGGATAGATCAGAAACATGCACAATAGATGAATCCAAAATTGAGAAAAAGAAAACAGACACATGAAAATGCTGGCTTATACAGATATTATAAAAGACATTAGACACAAAGAATGACAACAAATAACTCACCTTGAAATTAATTGGTGGTGGTGGGTTCCGAGGCTCAATCCTCACTACGCTTGACTCTACTTTCGGTGGAGGTTTAAAGTTATTTTTCCCAACCTGGCAAATGTGATACATAAATAACATTCATCATCGGTAAACCAGTAGGAGTATGGGCCACAAATAGTTGACCTAGCATAATGGCTACCACAAAGTATTTACATGCTCTTAAAAAGGTGCTTGGCCGACAGTCCCTTGTACAAGATGAGGTTGCCAGCCGCTATGTGCTTAAGTACTTTAAGTCACCTTTGTAAGATGACACCGATGAGTGCAATATGCTCTGGCTGTTACCAACCCTATCCCACCCATGGGTTAAATGTTCTTATCTACCCTTCTACCCAGCTTTCCTTGTCCAACCTATGAGACCCCTCCAAGTATCCAATCATGGTATGGTAGAGGCACCCAGAGAGGATCCGGACCTAGTCCAACATCCCAGCTGCAGTGAGAGCACCGGGTGATCTGACATTGCACTACCATTGGACTACACTCTGACTCTAAGGGTGGAGAGATGGGGAGCCATTGTATCTCATTAGAAAGTAGGAGCGTGGGAGATCGTGAAGGCATAGTGGGCAGGATGTGACACAGCTACGAGGAAAGGCCTGAATACAGAAGTGTGATCTGCAATGAGTGCACCTGTGACTAGCGGGGAATGCACTCTGTGACACTCTCCCCCCCCCCCCCCCCCCAATCAATGCAGTGAGCCTACAAATGGCCAAGGAAGGAAATGGCAAAGCCAAATACATCTATCATCCATAGAGAAAGGCGCACTCAGCATGATCTTTGAGAGGCACCAAAACAATCCCAAACTCCAATGCCAGGAAACAATAAACATTCTTCAAACAAGCTCGGGCGTCGCCTCGGTTACCAAGTCCCGCACAACAGAGATAATTCCCCTGCTCTGTGCGAGAAGTTAACAAGGGGGAACCTTAACATACTACAGCTTAACATTGCCAGATTACAAAACAAGGCGACTGAGCTGACCAAAACACCACCAAATCCACATAGCTCTACTCCAGGAGACAATACTTCCACAAAGACAAATTAACATCACAGGCTATACACAGTATAAGTGCAAATGCAACAAGTGCCTTACATTTTTTAAATGTTGAACTACAAGGGTGCATAAACGTTTTTACCTTGATAAGATGGTCTACCCTAGCCAGTAGCTGTGTATTGACTGATAGTCGACAGTACAATTTATCACCAGGCTGGGCAACAAGTCTTTGTGCAAACTCTCTTTGAAACATTAGGACTGCGCATCTGTGAAAGTTGTATGAAAACTTTGAAAGAAACATTAAAATGTACGTGATAATTTTACAATACTACCAAAAGCACTTCATCCCTGAAGGCAGTGTCTGCTACTGGACCACCTTTACCTTGAAAAGGATTGACTAGCATAGTGGTTTTCTGATGAAGGGGACACAAGTTCAAAACTTAGGTATGACTTAAGTTCTCCCTGAGGTCAAATAAAAACCGTGCCTACACTGACTGCTGGAGCAAGTGACCTTTATTCCCCCAGTCTAATCAATCATAACGGTGTAACACAGAAATGATAATAAACATCATAATGATAACTTTTTTTTCAATGTATAACAGGGTCGCTACTGTAATAACTAAGATCAAAATTCAGTTTAAAAAAAAATTCATTATTAAAGAAAGTATGTATAATATAATCTTATAATGACAGATACTTTGAGTCCAGAGTGGTTCACTGAGGTCTTTCTGTATGACAAAGACAAGAATAGCACCACTGTCCCACAGAGAGCATGTCGTAAAAGGCGACTGTGTGACATGGCATAATAACTACCATGGTTAGGTGGTTTGTTAAGAGTAGCATAGATGTAGCGTAACTGGTCTACTCTGCTCTAGTGTTTGAGTCTGTTAAGATGGATTCACACATTGGTTAACCACCCTCACCGGCACTTGTCCCAACGCAGCGGTATATTTATGCACAATGGGGTTGCTAGCTCCAAGCACAATAATTTTTAATTGCCTTTTACTACATGATTCTGTCGAAGATGGATGTGTCGGACTGAAAGGTGCAAATATCGCAGTCAAGCTGTAAACTAGCGACACAACGCATTCCGTTCTCTGGAATACATCCTGATACTTGCAAAGTGTGTTCATGGCTTGGTTGCAGGAGATTGAGAACGAACGCAGAAGAAGACTACATGATTGGAACGTTACAGCGGTCATATTTTTAGTTTTTCTGAATCCACATGTCTACAATGAACATATATCAAGAAGTGCAGTATTCACAACTGACACAAAGAACACTGCGCTTTGAAACATTACTTCGCTGGTACTTCAAGAGTTAAGATGTCCAGTGGTTTTCAATATTGAGCTAAATTCTATTCAATCTACCGTAAAATCTCACATATAGTACACACGTGTATAGTACACATGCTTGATTTAGCCCAACATTGTCTGGTAAAATGAAAATGCGTGTATAATATGCATCATGATTTTTCACTATTTTATTTATCAAACATGTGTTAAAAAACTGAAATAATAAGAAAATGGTGAATCGTGTGCCCCCTCCCCCCAGATCTTTCAGACCTAGAATGAATATTATTGAAGTGAGTAGTGGTGAATAGCAGGCATCGGTGTTGATGAAGGCCTTTTGGTTGTAACGTAAGTTTCATTTGTATTTTCGTCTTTATTTATAATTTTTCATTGTATGCTTTTTTTTTTTTTTTTTTAAACAACTGAAAGTGTGAATAGTAAACAGGAACATGTACACAATATCTAAATATGAGATATTTTGGACTCCCTGATCATCACCCATCTGGAAGATGCTTTGTGATAGTAGTTCTTTGCCGAACTGAAAGACCATGCCGATTCATAAAACGAACTTTCTGTACACATGATGCTCTTGTACATGTACAAGATTTTTTAAGTTCCAGTGTTTCAAGTCGGATTTCAATGCATGAAACACTGGTGCTTTCTATTCACTACCCCATTCAAAAATGTTTATTCTAAGTCTGCAAGATCTGATGGCAACCCGCAACTCTCACTCTACAATACTTGCAGTGTTGCCTAGTTTGATTTTTTTGCAATATTGGCAATCGAAAGTTGCACCTGCTAACATTTACCGTACCACAGATGTGAAATTGTGACTTGTTCATTCCTTACAGCGGTGGAAATTCTAGGCCAGCTCCAGGGTCATCGCTTTATCGTATGTAAATTATCGGTTAATGCCATAGAAACGGCTGAACATACTGCTCTTTTGATTGTAGTGAGTTCTGACTTCCGTCCTTATAGATATTATCCTATTATAGATATAAACAATGGCGATTTTGAAATTTGTTTTACATTTTTGGAAAGTATTTCTTCTGCTTTTCACTTGCATTTGAAGATTCACGAGTTATTGAGAATGAGGAAGTTAAGATTCTGCAACTGATTGTTCTGATGTAGATCTATTTAGTTTGTTTATGTACATACAATAATTATGTTTATAGTTGAAGTGACAGATATAGCCAGTACGGTAAACATCAATAGTACATTTTCTGCAAATTTTTTTTTCTGTAACCAAGAGACACAGCTACTGGGTGAGGCTATACATTTGTGCTATTTTCCACCACTATCACCTTCATGTACCTCAGAAACTAGCATACACATAATAACACCAACAAGTTCTTCTTTATTAATTTACATCTCTAGTAAAAAAAAAGAAAATCCCATCACGCCATGCGGCGCATAGGATATATGGTGTTAGGCCCATTTCATTTTGCAACTGACGGCACTTAACCAGCATCACTCCAGCCGCTTTTACTTCCCAGACTGAACCGGTACCCATTTAAGGCTGGGTCGACCCGGGAGCCGTTGTGGTCTGAAAAACCATTTTCGCCTCAACTGGGGAATCAATCCAGGACCACTCAGATGCGAAGCCAGCGCGCTAACCACTACGCTACACGGCTCTCTGTGTCTCTAGAAACACACCAAAAAAATGATTAGAGGTTCTCAAAATCAACAACCATGTCGTGAAAATGTTGACATGCTGCCAGACGCATAATGTCTTACCACTAAAAGCTCTTCTGCTGAAATGTAACAGTTTCTCAAATTAATTTTTAGTAAAAATCTTGCATATTGTATGCAAGATTTTATGGTATTAATACAGTATGAAAGAAGTCATAGGTAAAACTCACCTGAAAAATGGTCTGTGAAGGAGAAGCTTAAACACAAAAGGAGATGAGATCTGAAATAATAAACAGATTATGTAATGAAATGACCCTATGGAAAAGTCTTTTTCTAAGTCAAATTTCTGCTGACCAATTGAATGGTTTTGATGCCTGCCCGTTGACAAGGACAGAGGATCGAATCTCTGGCAAGGCATATGTTGTTATTCTGTTGGGGATGAAATAAATAAACATAGGGGATCAAGACGCTGAGAAGCAGCGGTCAGCGACCCATTGCTGACAGCTAGTGTCAGGGCCAGCGAACCAGAGCTGCCAAGACCCTTCTACACCTCCACGCGGTGATCCTGGATAACAGGCTGCAGCAGCGCAGACTGGCTAAGAAGAAGGGATCGAAGAGAGAATGCTTGCTGAAGTCGGATGTATTGGACCGAAAGGTGCAAATATTGCAGTCGAGCTGTAAACTACAACACAACGCATTCCATTCTCTGGACTACATTCTGCTACTTAAGCCCTTTCAGGGTTTAGTAGCGGGAGATTGAGAACGAATAAAGCCAAGCCAAATAAACATTGCCAGCACACAACGTGGCCTGTAGTTCTCAGCCTGGAAACCCTTCGACTACCTCAACAATGCGAAAAAAGTTGTGCGACAGTGTCGTAAGCCATAAAAATGAAATATAGGTATAGTGTATTCCTGGAACATGTTTCTTTAATGGTAAGTGCAATAGCTGATAACGAACTGAGAAACTTGTCAGTGAAATGTATTTACAACTGAAATTACAGACATAATATGAAAAGCAATGAGAAAGATCTAGTATTACGCCACTGTGACATTAATGTAATATTTTAAAAGATATAAATAGCAAAACATGATTGCAAATATATAGAACAGTTTTACTAGGTTATTTTCTCTCTTGTATTCTTGTTGTATACCTTTCAAGTACCAGTTCAGGTTATGATAAGTTTGTTTAGAATTTAGTAGCCAGGTACAAAACGTAGGAGCCAGGCATAATGCAGGGTGAAATGTTCATAGTAGGGTTGTGCTGAATTTCAAATCATTTGGGTGACGTGTTCTTAAAAATAAGAATTTTGAGTTTCAGCTTTGACCCGATTCAGGAACAAGTTGTTTTCTTCAACTGCTGCCATACTTTGTCGAACAGAATCTGGTACACACCTACACAAAGCAAGCTTTTACAGAAGTAGCGCTGTCTTAAGATAACTTTTCGTGTGTAGATCTGGATTGGTCCCCATTTTGGAGGAATAGTGGTACCCTAATATTGATCGATCTCCACCTCTTCGCTCCAAGTGAAGCACATGACCACCATTACAGCTGGCCTCTTTACAGGAAGCCTGTAACCAAGCATCCGCAGTGGCTATTTCAAAGCGATGATTCTATGTATTACGACTGCTAGTCACATGCACAACCCACTAATCATCTTTGACAACATCCTTGAAAGATGGTAATTTTCTTCTTAACCTGGGTACAGCATGGTGATCTAAAAGCGTCAACCCATATTGTTGCCTCTAGACGCAGTTCACCCTACAATGCATGGTATAAAATATGACGAGAAGAGATGTATGGGGACATGGCAATGCATAAAGCAAAACAGAGAACCGCAAATAAGATATCAACATTGTAAGAGCTCATCCACTATTTAGCAAAACGTTTCATTCAAGGACGTTAACCCTTTACACCCTAACCTGCCCATTGTATGTTCTTTGGAAACCGGAAACACTACTACTATGTTCAATGTAACTGTTCATTGCTTGTTCTGTGCTGGGATATCATTTACATCGCATAAGCAAAATATGGTATATTAATAAGGCAAAGAAGTATCTCCCTGCGCTTATGAATATGTATTTCCTATTTTAAGGCTTAGGGTGTAAAGGGTTAACTGCAGTGGTGACACCATGCTTCTCTGGAATGAGATAAAAGGATGAGTAAAATGACTTTATAGGAATTAAATTGTCCAACTTCAGTTGCCTCTGATCATTTTCCCACCCAACATCAGTGTCAAAAACTGTTTCAAAGGATGAATAAAAGCACAACACAAACCTGGTATGGCAGATTAGCAACGCAGACATCAAAAAAAGGTAGATCAGTTTTTAAAACATCACCAACCATCATCTGTAGCTTTGAGGCTTCTGGTCTGAAAAAGATAATCATTTTTACAGAATTATAATATATAAGATTTAACACAAACATGGACATGCTTGGTCAAAATGAAGACAGAAAGACATTTTCAAGATGCAACATTTTCCCATTTCAGGCTGTGAACCAGAGAAAGTCATAGTTCGCAAGCTTCGTAAAACAATAGTAAACCCCATTTAGTCATTCAGTTATCCCTGCTGGTTCTCCTTGGAACACTTGGATGTAAAGCTGCTCTCTGATGACTCGGAATTTGGTGTATCTTCTTGATCTATGCCCACCAGACTTCATTTGTGATAGCTCACACTTCCACTGTTTTTTTCCAGGTGTGATAGGAGATACATTATAAATATATTTGAATGGTATTATTAATGCATGCCTATAAAACACAATTGATGCATTAAACACTCATGTACCCTTACACACAGGAAGAAACTAATTCGTAAATAATTTATAAACTTAGTCGCTTCTCATCTACCGTGAGCTGTAGAGGTGTGCCTAAAAAAGTGCCAAACTATTCTACCCGCTATCTGCCTCTTGGTCTGGTTCTGGTCTAGTCCTCAGTCTCTTTTTGACCGTCTTATTAAAACTAATGTGTGCCAGTACGTCATCTTTAATGTACATCCAGTTTTCTTTCTGTATGACTTGTAATCGGGTGGATAGATAAACAGGTAACCACATGATCAGAAGATTTCAACACCAGTCTCCGAACTGACTCCGCTGATGATGATCCTCCAAATTTATAAGTCATTCTACTATCTAACCATCTAACTGGTACTAGGTCTGAGATGGATCACATTATAATCAAATTGTACAAAAGGCAAGGCAAAGGCCACCGTGGACGATGATGGCATAATTAATTTTGCTAGCACTATTTTTAGCAAGGATCAACTGTGCTAGTTTTTATCCTCATTCTCGCCTCGAGCCGCCCGACCTCAGTGGCAAGTCAAGGACAAGACGACTATGAGATGCAGGGGACTCCGCATCAGGCACCCGTGAAAAAGACGACGGAGTCGATTGTTGGTTCATCTATTGTGGTGTCATCATCCAACAGGTGGTCGTTGATATACTTCAAAATGTCACTCCTATTCACAGCTGAGCCCATAATTGGTATGTTTATGAAGCAAGGATGTTCGTGCTTTCGTTGTCCAGAAGTGGTAAGCTAAGTTGATACTCTATAGTATGATATTAATTCATCTTTATGCCACAGCTATACTCACGTTCCTTGGACTCTTTTATGCAGTTCTGCAACCATTCTAGGGTCAACTTCACAGGCAATGACCTAAGGATGCAAATTAGAGCTTTATAGGGCAAAAAAATAATGGCAGTGTTAAGATATTGTGAATCAATAGGACATGTTATGAATTTAACCTACGTTTTTAAAGTATTGCAGTATTGCAATTTTATTAATTGCATTTTGACAAGCGTGTGAACCAGAAATTGTCTGCGTAACATTTTTCGACATTGCACCCATTGCGTGGCAACACCCTTTGTCTACTAGCTTGTGGATGCCTTATAGAACAAAAAAAGGTTTTTGGTGTGACTGTTAACCAATTTTGCGCAGCACCCGTTACCTCGTTATCATCCGCAAACCTCTGACACTGCAGATGTTCTTTAAAGGGTCCAAACAAGTGAAAGTCTGATGGTGCCAAGCCAGGACTGTATACTGGATGTTTCAAGACCTTAAATTTCAGAGCGCAAACTTTATCTACTGTATTCGCAGCCGTATGTGGGTGGGTGTTGTTATGCAGAAGCAATTCTCCTTTTGAGAGAAGTCCCAGGCGCTTCGATTGTACCGCAGGCTTCAACTTGTTCACTAACATGTCACTGTATCGAGCACTAGTCACCCCTTTCCTAGAAATGCATCAATAGAGGGCTTTAAGCATCCGAAAAGATGGTCATCGTGACTTTTCAAATCAAAGTCTGTGTTTTTAATTTTGTCTTAGTCTGAGACAACGAGTGCTTCCATTGCATTGACTGTCGCTTAATCTCTGATTCGTAATGGTGCACCCAGGACTCAAAACGTCTTGTCATCACCGGATAGCTGCCTTGACACCCACCCGCTACACACTTTCCTACAATCGAGGTCATCATTGACAATTTTGTGCGCAGCAGCATGACTCATGTTGAAATCTACGACCTATTCATAAATAGTGACTCACCAGTTGCCACGCTTGCTGCTTCATCAATGGTGTTTTGAAATCTTTATACCCGTTCATACTTTCTCTCCTCGTACTCAAACAGCTGTCTCCATTCTGAATCTTCATTCTGCTGTCTATTTCAGAAGGTTTCACGCCCTCTAACCACAAAGAACAAATAACGGCCTCTTTGTTCTTACAATCTGACAGTGGGACAGCGATGTTATTGCCCATGCTGCTCCTTATGTCCCAACTCTTACACAGGGTTTGGCTAAAGAGTCATTTGTGTCCTGAAATTGGATTTTCCATTGTACACTCTTCCATGCACATTTTAATAAAATTGCTATTATTTAACGACTGTCTATTATAGCTCGTGCCATTTGGACCATTTACTGTCAGTAAATGGAGCATAATATGAAATATGTCCTTACAAATCAATGACATGAGAACATACTCGTGTCTGTTATAAACTTGAAAACAAAAAATAATATTGCCACATAACATCAACTAGCCATTATAAACTAAAAAACAAAGAATGTGCTAAAAGTGTGAAAATATATTCTAAGGAATGTTCACCTATTCAGACAATACCTTTTTTACTTTCTCCAGCAGTTTAACAGTCATGTTACCTGTTCCAGGACCCACCTCCAGAACAACATCAGTTGGACGCAAAGCGGCCTATAGATGCAAAAAGAATGTGACAAAAATCATTTTGTGTGATAAAACAAAAATATAAACAGGAAATTTACTTCTCTGCCAGAGTTCTCCATTTATTCTGTATACATTTGTAGAAATGATTTGTTTAAAATATGATTAGGGTATTAGGATTCTATGCCTCACTCAACTTCACAATCTGTCACTACAGACTGGACGGCAGTGTACCTTTGCATTTTTACAAAGTAATACAATAAGTTCCGAAATTCATAATACATTTGACATATAATGAAAACATTAAGTTACAAGACGTCAAATAGAACACAGATGAATGAATACTCAGAATCTCATGGACACATCCACAATAATATTTTTTAATGTATTATCATTGCATCATTTATTCCCATTGCTGATGTCCGTCGTAAGGATTTATAAGGAAGGAGACTAAAGGCCGCTTGACTCTGCAGTTCCACGCACTGGATTGGCAAGGTTTTTATTTCACCTCTGGTGGAAAAAAAACACTAAATTCTTACTGAGGTTTTGAACGCACGTCTTCGTTGTAAGAAGATCAACGCCCAAACAGCTAGGCCAGCAGCTCCTCAAAAATAATATTTACAATGATAATTTGAAACTCGTCACGACAATAGTGAAAATTAAAAACAATATTTTGTAAACGTCTAATCAGATAAACAAGAAATTAAAATTTTAGGCAGAAGGGAATATCAAGAGAAAGAAGTACAGTAAAATAATTCTGGCTGAAAATGTTAAAAATCACAATAGCACCAATGCATTTCATAAGAACAGACTAAAGAGGGGTGGGCATGGAGCTAGCAACAATATCGTGTTAACACAAATTGGTACAGAATCTACCAAGGCAAGAATGCACAAATAACACTGGCACAGACTTTCTATAAAGGGCCAGCTGTAGCAGTAGCATTAATACTGTGTAAGAAAAACCAAAAAAATTGGGACAAAAATTAAAAGTATTGAAATAGGATGGTTCTTAGTCGTGATGGTTGATAAGAATACAAAGTTTCCATTTTTTGCCTCTCACCCTAGAATAAAAACAGCAACAGAAAATTGACAGGATGCAAAACACATGTTTCCAGTGTATGTGTGCATAATTGTAAGATCTTTCAAAAGATAGAGCTGTTGTAGTAGTCCATAAGAGGGGCATCTGTGTAGAACATGCGTTACAAACAGCGATCTGTAATTGAATTCTTAGTGGCGGAGAAAGAAAGTGTGGAGAACATTCACAAATGTTTATGTGCTGTGTATGCAAGTTATGCATCTGATAGGAGTACCAATGAATGCTATTTACAGGACGTTACAGCTTCAGGGAGTGGAGAGACGGAGATGCATGATTGGCCAAGGTCTGGGCATTCTTCTGCAGCCACCAGCTCAAACATTTTGCAGCAATCTGTTGCAATTATTCTTTTAAATTATTCATTGTGTCTATCATCATCAAGTGCAGACTTTGCATTGGAGGCTGATCGACAATTGGTCATACAGCAATCATGAAAACTGTGCTTCAAGTTCACTGCTTACCTTTTCAACCATGTTATTGACTATCAAGGGATTTTTCAGAATATGCTGGCCAATCTCTGTCCGAAATGATAAGCCTGAAAACAAAAAATAAGGAGTTAACAAAACAATCTGCCAATTACTCCTATTAGCCTAATATAAATCTAATCAGATCATGTACCATCTCCACATCTCGAGTTTGCTAAATTTTGGTCTTGTTTTGATAGTGCACGGTTGCAAGACATTTTTTCATGTGTACGAACCATTTAATGAGAAGATAATGAAATACAACTTTAAAATCATGAGATGATTTATAAAGAAATCGAACTTGGAAATAATTTTCAATTATTTTGTTATGTACATGGGTCGAATCAAACTAATTGAATAGAAAACGTTAACACAATAGGGAAAAATATAGGACAAGACACAACAAATTTGTTTTTGTGCCATTTCTAATGTGTAGTGCATTGTATAGTGGTTTGTGTCTAATGGAATTATAAAACGAGTTACTTCCCATAGGGACATGACTTTGATGCTTCATGTAAAAAACAAGTATGTTAGGGTTGTGTGGCAGCTCCACTAACTGCCTTGTCATACCATCTCCCAGGTATAGAAATGATAGTGAATAACACAGAAGTATAGGACTTGAAGAATAAAACTGCAATCTTCATGAAAAGTAGATTTATGACTGCCATCTTCTAAACAAAATATTACAAGGATGAGATTAATTTCATTGAAGAAAGTCAAGCCGCCCTGCAACTGTTAATTTAGACATGGTCATTGGATATAAAGCAAGAGTATTAATAATTACAAGTTGGTAAAGAGTTTTGAAGTCTTTGAAATGTGGGTATATAGAAGATTGGGTCACATTTCTTGGAAAGAGAAGAAAACAAATTTGGAGGTATTGGAAAAGTTGGGGGTGAAAAGAGAATTTAATGACCGAAATCAGGGTTAGACAGTTACATTATTTTGGTTATATAACAAGACATACCTCCTTGTTGAAGACCATACTAGAGGGTATGGTGGAAAGAGGCAGACGTTTTAAGTGGGTGGATAACATCAGGAGATGGACTGGAAAGATTGCGACCATTATGGCAAGAGTTAGAGTACCCTGGTGATCCATTGCAGCCGACCTTTGATGCGGAGATGGAACTTGAACTAAACTAAACTAATAATAAATAGTCATTTAAGAATTGAATTCATCCAAATATTATAGACTAAATGGGAACAATTTATGACAAAACAAGGATAGAAAGATACACAAAAGTTATCGAATATTGTAACTCTAAGAGAAAACACATGAGCTTTAGTTTAATAGTAAACCTCTAACTCGATTGTGATCTAAGTGATAGTATCAAAATGAAGATGACTGGGTGCAGTGTTAAGTGTATAACTCGTATGTTAAGTAAGGGTGATTATTAGACTATATGTTCATGATGAATAATGATGTACTGTTTGATAGGGTCTACATTGTACCCTTTTTAGTACCACTCTGCACACTGAGTCATCCGTCTGGGTATTTGTGAATGATAAGGGCGCAAGAATAGCACCACTGCCACACAGAGAGTATGTCATAAGAGGCGACTAACTGCGTGTAACATTGCATAACACCGGCCATGGTTAGGTGGTTTGTTAAGAGCAGCAGACGACAGATCTATTTAGCTTTAGTGATTAGTCTATTAAGATGGACTCGCACATTGATTAACCACCCTCTGAGGCACTTGTCCCAAAGCAGCGGAATAATAAGTTGCTCGAGCCTAGCCCACTAAGCAGGAAATCCTCCTCTCTGTTACATCCAGAGCTGGGATTCGCACAGGGGCATCCACCCATGGTAGAATTACAGGTCAACTATGAACAAGACTAAGACTGCACATCACTGCTGTAGTGTATCATGATGATTCATGTGATTGTAACAGACTAACAGTTTTTGTAACACTTACATTATTACGAGTTGTAAGTCACTCTTTCTTATCAAATTATCAGTGTGACGCAGTGTCAGTTTAAAATAACTGTTACAATAAGTATAGAGTAAAGCGGGGCATTAAGCACCAAGGGGCAATAGGCACACAAATTTGACAAGCATCTGAAGATCATCTATGATATTATTAGGCAAGTGGTGGGGCATTAACCACTGTTGTTTTTTGTCCTAACCAACCAGTGGCTCCATTCCATATCACTCATGGACCACATGAACCAATGAGAAAGCATAAATAGAAGAAAATTGAAGGAGCAGTTTTGTTCCAAAGCCTCTGCCATTTTGACTGTTGTCTAAAAAAATTTTTTGTGTGATTGCAAGATCCACAGAAAACTTATTTCACAAAACTACTTGCCAGTGAAAGTATCCTGCTGAGGACCTGGAGGTAATAAACCACTGGTTCACACATCTGGACAAGGTCTTACTCTTAACTTAAGTGTGCGTAAAAGATATGTATGAACAGATCTTCAGTGCTGGCTAGACTGGATTTGTGCAGTTGCAGCCAAGATTTATGAGCTCTGCAAGAGGGAGATTTGCTCATGTCTAGAGATTTCACTATGGTCAGAGTCTCACTTCAGAGTAGTGCATGCAACATCTGAGAGATGCAGCTGCTCAGGAGGTTTCTACAACAAGAGGAAGCGAGGGAGGAAGAATACCCAACGTCAGAGTCCAATAACTCAAAATGAGGTATGGTTTGGAGGCAGGTCATAGATGTGGACAGCCTGGTAGCATGAATTGGGTCCAGTGTGATTTGTGTGATAAGTGGTATCACATAGAGTGTCTAGATATTGCTTCCAGCATTCAAGACCTGGAAGGACAAGAATGGATCTGTGATTTTTGCATAAGTAAAAAGAGGTGCCTACCATGGCTAGGTGCCTGTTGCCCCATTTCCTCAGTTCTTGGTTTAATGTTAATAAAATTAAATAAAAAATACTTTGAGGCGCATTTTCAGTGCACAATACCTTTGTAATAGTGTGTGATTCGTGTTTCTATGATGTATTGAGTTCAATTGCTTAAATACATGCTTGGCTGTGCATAAATCACAAAAAATTATATAAACTTTATAATAAAGTTACAAAAACACTGGTGCTTAACTAATCCTAATCTATGATATATAGACACTAGTATAATTAGTCTGCTCATGGGTAGTCTGTTATCAGTAGGTTTAAAATATTATATAATAATATAGTATAAAGTTCAGTTCAGTTCATCCCGTAACCCATCAGGTCGTTGGGGCACACATGAAGACACTCCCAAAATCCCACGCCATCCCTCTCTGTCTGTCGCCGCCTGTCGTATCTCACCGGGACGAAGGCCTGACCACTCAGTGATGTTGTCCACCCTTCTCTTCCTTGGATGTCCTCGCCCTCTCTTTCTCAGTACGGAACCAAAGAGTATCGAGTTGATAATTCCGTTGGACCTCGCGACGTGCCCACACCAGGCCATCTTTTGTCTTTTGATAGCTGTGAACAGATCTTCAAAAGGACCAATAGCGTCATCAACTCTCTGAGGTATTTCTACTTTTTGTGACACGATCTTTATATGTAACATTTAGGAGTTTTCTATAGCATCTCATTTCCATTGCATGTATTCTGCCCTGGATATCTGCTGTAATGGTCCAGGTCTTGCAGGCATACAGAAATATTGATAGCACCAAAGAGCGCATTATTTTATGCCGAAGGCAAGCCGTTTGTCTTGCCATATAGGTTTCAGCCGAGTCAGCGTCGCTGATGTTTGTGCTATTCTTGCAATTACCTCTGGCTTCGATCCCTCTTCACTGATCAATGATCCCAAATATTTGAAAGGTTTGACCATCTGAAGTTCCTGTCTGTGAAGTATTATTCTCAAGAGAACTTTACTTGGATGACTTATCAGACTGATCGTTCGATAGTATAAAGTATAGATCTAAAATTATCTAGACTCCCTAACGGCCTAACCTAGTTTTAAAATGTTAACAAAATGAGTTTTAATTGTAGTATAGTCTACTAAATAGACTATAGTACTAATTAGTTAGTGACTCACTATACTAAGTATAGTCTAATTTTAATGTTTACTCTTACAGTTAATGTACACCTCAATTTTTAGAATACTCGATGGTCTACTGCTACTGTAGATTTAAGATAGATAAACAACGGCTACTACCAGTAACTAGTTACTCAACTCTAGTACTTCACTAGTAGACTAAAAAAGCAATGAAGCAATGTTTATTTAGATCTAATGTTTGCAACTTTGCTTAGACTATTTTTTATTTCATGTTTTTGTTTGCTTGAAGTTGATAGTAATGATAGACTTGATAACATGATCAGAATAATAATAATATATTAAAAATATTATAATAATATTTTAATATAAATCTGATAAAATAATAATATTTAAAATTTAATAAAAGTTTTATTAAAAGACCTTGTCTGTTCATTCGCAACTGATATTTTGAACTCAGCCAAAAAAAATCTATATATTTACCTTGTCTCTGTACCTGAGCTGCTTGCTGGTGAAATCTTGACTTCTTTTGGGCTCTTTCCTTAGGCATTGTGAAACGTTGAAGTGAGCAAAGCTGGATTTCTAAAACGTGCCTTCCCCTAACTGATAAGATTTTTTGTACTCGCAAGGGCTGGTAACTCCCACAATTAATAATTTTAAAAGTACATAGTTATGATAACACAAACGAGGGCGTGGCAAATTTGATGTAGTGCCGATCAAGTGAAAATAATTCATACCATTTGAAATTAGTTGCACCATCTGTTGAAACAATATTGAACAACTGTATCTTATTTCCTTTCAAGAAAATAGCTTGCAGGAAAACCAGAACTAACATTATTCTCCATTTTTGAAAGTAGATCCTGCCGTTCAGAAAAATCAGCACGTTTCCAGTATGTCCAAACATTCTTTCTTTTTGAGAACATAACATGCATTCTAATTGTGAATGCGATGATTTCATGTTATTCTGCTAACCAACAGACACAATTTTTAGCATTTCTTCTTTGGGAATTGCATCTACCTTGGAGTTCTGATGTCCTCTCCACATCAGCTCGAGTGCAATGGAACTGCACCGTACATTGTCTCTTGCCAGCCTTTTCCTTGTCTATCTCTAGATGTTGTCACAATCAATAGTATGCTTAGACGACCAGGGCCTGTCGCGTCGAATGACCATGTCCATGACCACGTCTGATGGCTGCGTCCCAAGCGGCTTGGAGTTCTGTTAGAGAGCTGACGATCTGTTTTAGCGGCCCCAAGCGGCTTCTTCCCGTAACTGAACGCCACAGCTTGTCGGAGCATCTCGTGGGCTGGGAAAGGTGAGCAACGTGATCGAAGAGGTAGAGACGACGTGCAAGTTGAGCACGTTGAACTACTTCACTGTTGTAAATCATGGCAAGCCAGATGATCCAGAGGATGCGCCTCTGGTTGAACAGGTGCAATGCCTCGAGACGCTGTCGGTCCTGCTGTAGCAGTGTTCATGACTCGGAGCCATACAGGAGAATAGGCACAATGTAGGAGGAGTAAATACGAAACCTGGTTTCCAGGGAGAGCCTTCACTGGGACCAGACTCTGCAAAGCGATTGCATGGGGGAAGCCGCTAAGCCCATCCTACGGGTGATGTCGTGGCTGCTGCGTGCGTCAGAGGACTGCCTGCTGCCGGGGTAGACGAAGTCCTCGGTGGCTTCAACATGGTTGTCATTCACAGTGACGCTCAGCGCAGAGGGACCCCTGCTGAGCTTTTGGATTTTCGTCTTCGTCCAGGAAATGTGCAAGCCTAGGTGGGTAGCCGATCGATCCATTGCCTCTAGGAAGCCTACCAGGGCTTGAGAATCGTAGCCAGGTATGATGACGTCATCGGCGTAGACGAGATCGGTTACCCTGAGGTGGCAGACGAGATCGGTTACCCTGGAGTGGCAGACGAGATCGGTTACCTTGGAGTGGCAGACTAGATCGGTTACCTTGGAGTGGCAGACTAGATCGGTTACCTTGGAGTGGCAGACGAGATCGGTTACCCGGGAGTGGCAGACGAGATCGGTTACCCTGGAGTGGCAGACGAGATCGGTTACCTTGGAGTGGCAGACGAGATCGGTTACCTTGGAGTGGCAGACGAGATCGGTTACCTTTGAGTGGCAGACGAGATCGGTTACCTTGGAGTGGCAGACGAGATCGGTTACCCGGGAGTGGCAGACGAGATCGGTTACCTTGGAGTGGCAGATGAGATCGGTTACCTTGGAGTGGCAGACGAGATCGGTTACCCGGGAGTGGCACACGAGGAGGCCTGGGTTGTGTGAAGAAGAATGTGGGAGGATCCAGCCTATGACGCGGCAGTAAAGTGCAGGGGCGAGGATACAGCTCTGACGGACACCGGTTGATTTAGAGAACTCCTCTGTGAGATCCCGACCGAGCCGAATTTTTGCGCTGGTGTGACGCTCCACAATTAGGGTCAGCAGGGTGCCTGGGATACCCACAGGACGCGTCTGTCCACAGAATCGAAGGCAGGCCGTAAGTCAACGTAGGAGACGTGGAGAGGGCGGTTAAACTCATGGTGCAGTTCTGTGAGGAGGTGGAGGGCGAAGATGGCGTTAATGGTGGAGCGAGATGCTGTGAGCTCTGACTGTTGGGGGTGACGATGCGTCATTAATAGGGGCTGCAGTCTGCATAGGAGCAGATGTGTGAAGACATTGCCGGGGACGGACATTAGGGTAATAGGCATGTAATTGCCGCATTCCAGACTGGAGCCCTTTCCCTTGTACAAGGAAATTATTATTCCGTCGCGTCATGTCGCAGGCACTTGGCCAGTGTCCCACTGCAGCGTTTGTGCAGGTTGGTGAGTATGGGGTACAATGCGTTCTTTAAAAGCTCAGGGGCAATATTGCCAGGGCCGGCGGCTCTGCCTTCTTTCAGTATTTCTATTTCTGCCTTAACCTCAGCAAGTGTAGGGCGTCAGGGCTGGTGTAAACGCCATAAGATGCCATGAGATACTCACTGAGTAGATATGCTGAAGGTGTGATGGAACGGTGGTTCAAAGCTGCGTTCTAATTTTCGATCCACCTGCTAGTTATTTCCTCTCTTGAGGTGCAGGGGATCCATCGGACTTATTCAGACATTGTTGGAGGGGCGTTGTTTGGGAGGATCGGAGCTGAGACCTTTTATTGCTCGGTATGTCGCTCTCATGTCGTTGCACACTAAACCCTGCTCGTCGCTGTCGGCTATGGAGTTTATGGTATTAAGGTTCTTCTTGGTGGCAGCCCGGAATTTGTCTTGTAGCCGTCGCCGTTCCGAGTGGTCGCCCCTGGTGATGTTGTCCACCCACTGATAGCGATGCCAACATATGATACGTTTGCCCTATACCTTTTCTTCCAGTATTGTTTTCAGCAAGGTATCGTGCCTTTTTATGTGAAAAAAATCTAATTGTCGGACTGATTTATGCTACTATTGCTACTGCTATTAATACTACTACTAGTGCTGCTACTGCCACCACCACTACTACTGCTACTACTAGTACTACTACAACTCTAACTGCTACTACTTCTACTACTGCTACTGCTACTTGGTCTTAGTCTTAGTCGACCTGTGCATCTACAAGGGCGCTACCCCTTGTGCAGATCCCAACTCTTGTACGAGTTGGTGGTAGCCGGCAGGTGCATTTCTCTGCTTAGTGGGCTAGGCTCGAGCAGTGCTTTTTTTTTTTTTTTTTATTGTATGCTGGTCTCTTCTCGGTTTCTAGTCGATTCTGTCTCGGGCACTGGTTGTCCAGTGAATGCCTAACTTCTGTCTCGGGCATGGGTTGTCCAGTGGATGACTAACTTCTGTCTCGGACATGAGTTGTCCAGTGGATGACTAACTTCTGTCTCGGGCATGGGTTGTCTAGTGGATGACTAACTTCTGTCTCGGGCATATGTTGTCCAGTGGATGGCTAACTTCTGTCTCGGGCATGGGTTGTCCAGTGGATGGCTAACTTCTGTCTCGGGCCCGGGTTGTCCAGTGGATGGCTAACTTATGTCTTGGGCACGGGATGTCCAGTGGATGACTAACTTCTGTCTCGGGCACTGGTTGTTCATTGGAGAACTAACTTCTGTCTCGGGCACGGGTTGTCCAGTGAATGGATAACTTATTTGTTTCAGGATCGCGAGTGTGGTGCAGTTTGAGCGAATCTTGCCATCTAGTGGTTGGGGGGGGGGGGGGGGGGGGAGTGTCTGCCAGGTGGTCTTTATTTGTCTTGCGGGTACCACAGAGTGGTTGTTCTCCAGCGTTCGTCTTTCCTTCTGACTACTTGGGCCAGCCAAACGGTGCTTGGAGTTGTTGGCATGAAGGATGACATCCTTGACGCGTGACAATGCCCAAACGTCACTGTTGTGTAAGCCCATCTGGCGCTGCTGCCTAAGTGATAGGCCCACGAGACGGTGTTCAAGCTAGGCATGTGTTGTCAGCTGATTCTCCACGGCTTTTGTCAGAAACCAAGTTTCACTTCCATTGCATAATGCTGGTAAGACCACTGAGTGGAATATGCCAGCCCGCAGTCTGGTGTCTCTTGTGACGTCTGTTGCCGCCTTTATCGAGTTGAAAGTGGTCCAGTCTGCTCGACGGCACCTGATAACCTCGGGCTTCAAGTTATTTTCCATGTTGAGGAGGCGGCCGAGATAGATGTATTCGTCGACATCCTCTAGTGGTGTATCGTTAAGGTGGTCTGGTTTACCGTTGCATAGCTCGATAACGGGCTTCACAGTAACCTAGGTCAAAATCGTTGAATCACGCAGGTCAATTTGATCTAAGGACTTTGCTGTCCAACAATTTTCTAGATCAAGACTACAGCAAGCGGGAAAATTCAAAAGAGTCACGGACTACCCGATGCACCACCGACTAAATGGGTTGAGACGCGGCAGGCTAAAAAGAAAAAGGTTTACAGTCCAGGCAAAAGACAAGATTAAAAACAATGCTGCACTCTTAAACAAAACAATAAAACCGATACCAGCATGCTCCATCCACTGTATCTGGAAAGGAAGACCCTTTCCCGATCTTATATGTAATACCTCCAACAAAGAAGTCCAAAAGTCGCAAACAGAGGAACAGAAAAAAACACATAGTTACACATTACATCAACCACAAATTTCCACCAACAGCCTGGACACACGCCTTTACGGATGGCTGAGCCAAAGATGTCATTGGAAACGGGGGAGGAGGTATCACTTTAAAATTAAAAAGCGAAGTATTCTCAGCAGTCTTTGCCACTGGGAGACGCTGCAGCAACTTCAGTGCTGAAGCCAGTGCCCTGAGACAAGCAGCTGAAACCCTTATAGACAATAAGGAGCAGGCAGAAAAGCAAGTGGTCCTTCTCAGAGACGCCATCTCAGTGTTAATGGCGCCCAAGAACCAGAACGAAAAGAAACTCTTCAAAAAAGCATAATCCAGTGGACACCAGCCCACTGCGACATTCCAGGCAACGATGGGGCGGAAAGACTCGCCAGAGAGGGAGGATTGCTGCAGCAAAGTAATACAGAAATCACATACAATGAGACTAAAGCAGTCATAATGGCAACGTACATTGCAAAATTTAAAAAAATATAGAAAACGATGCCTACCACCAACTCTCGAGGCGAGACCAGGTGATCAATCTCCGGCTACGCACAGGACACAACAGACTAAGATGTCATCGGTACAATAAGTTCAAGATCGGCAGCCCCCATGACGGCAGAACATATTTTGCAGTCCTGCCTACTGTATACCGACAAAAGAAGTAGTATTTGGCAACAACCAGTGTTCTTTCGCGAGAAGCTGTACGGAAGTGCACGGAGCCTTGAGTCGACTGCTGCCTTTGTTAGAGTAATTGAGGCCGAGGTCTGAAGACGAACGAGAAAGTAGAAGAAGTATTCAAGACGTACATCGCACGTCCAAGGGCATCTCTTAAAATGTACTTTGGATAACACATTGTAGAATGCTGGCACTCTTCTACTTAAACAAAGTGTCAGGCACACGAAATAGGCTTGAAAAACGACGATGAAGAATCCAAGACAAAAGAACGCATTTTGAGAGTGGAAGCCAGTTTTGTTGAGGACTGTTTTGTGAACGTATTGTCAATCTAAGAGGACAAATAAAAGCAAGATACTCATCACCTCCAAAACGGACATTTTTCCCAACTTCTGTCACACCAGAAACTTATCAACCACAGAACAACCTTATCCGATGAACTCTTAAATTCACTAAAATTCGCTTATGGAATTAAATGTATTTGACGTTTAAGATTATGTATTTTCCGTTTTAGATGTGTACGATTGACGTATTTCTCAATACTAAATATTCAAAATTGATGTATTTTTCTGTATTAAATGTTAACAATCGGTGTATTTCTCTATATTAGACATTCAAGATTGATGTATTTTTCTGTATTAGATGTCCAAGACTAATGAATTAACCATTTTACTTAAAATACTAATAATAAGCAAACAATATTCTGTTCAATAATATTGATTACATTAAAATAAACATATACGATGTGCAAGTCATTCTATAAACATACATTTTTATTGAGTTTACGATCCCAAGACTAGCACACATTGTGACATGGACTAGGATATATCACTGCTAAAGCACTGTCAATTGCCAATACTGAACACGAATTTAAGTATCCAAAAACTCTCCTCCTAGCGATCAGGACTAAAGCAGACAACACCCCCCCCCCCCCCTCCCCCACCATCAAACGATCCACGAGAACAGAATGGAGAGAACATCACAAAGAATACAACTCAGAAAATGATAGCATAGACAAACTTGGTAGAGATGGTCAGACAAAGATCTTCAGACTCAGAACGGGACATTGTAGACTCAAAACCCACCTCCACAGAATAGGCCTCAGTAATACCGCCACGTGTGATTGTGGAGCACTCAAGCAAACACTAGAACACGTTCTGCAGGACTGCCTTACTTATACGGACCAAAGAGAGACAGTCTGGCCTGCGGAAGTGACCAGTTTATTTCTGTGAATACTTAGTTTAGTTAATAGTTTTCTTTCCACTGATGTATTTAAGTGGCATGGGGAGCTTAAAGTCATCTGTCCTGCGCCAAGTGCGTTGCGTCGGTCAATGTGAGCCCGTGTCGGTCCACAATCACTCTAATGTCATCTATTAACCTGCCCTGCGCCGTCCTCTTGCTGTGAAACCAGATCAGCCAGAGTTGAAAGCCACCAGTCGATGAGGATGCATTCTCATGAGACGACCAAACAAACATATTTTGGGCCTGGAATTGTATTCTGCAGAAGACAGTAGTGTCGACCATACTGCCAAGGTCACAGTTCTGCCTTTCCTGGTAACACTTAATTTATACTGCAAACAAAAAACAAAACAAAAAGAAAAACACAGATACACAAAACATCAGACTTAATAACTCGATCGTTCGTATCATACAACTATTTCTTAACAGCACACAAGCTGAGTAATATATCGATTCCAAAAATGGCATACCCTTATCTTTTCCGGAGCCAGAATGTCTCAACTGTAGTCAATAGCTTACACACGTCTAAACTTGGTTTGGCCAAGCTAGAAATCATTTTAGCATTGATTTGTCTGGCGTGGCGGTTCACAAACTTTAGTGATAACCAGAATATCAAATTATTTCATAGCTTTATGAATCAAAGATAACGATATTTAAGGTTTGGAAAGAAAACACCACCTCACTTAGTCGCTCCTCTTCTACCTAGGAAATGTATACGTTTTTTAGTGCTTGGCCTTGTGTTTCTTTGCATGATGGAGCTTCCTCATATTTGCCCGCATCACAGATAATATCCTGCTCTTTCCCACTTTTCAATTACCAACGATTCTTTTATAGCAAAGCGTGTATACGGGTTGGTGGAGTTTACCGTACATTTCCGATATGACTTGGCGCCGATCTTTAGCACTTGCATTCATTTCTAGAGAGACTAGTGTCTTATCTCTCAGTTCTAGAGAGACTAGTGTCTTATCTCTCAGTTCTAGAGAGACTAGTGTCTTATCTCTCAGTTCTAGAGAGACTAGTGTCTTATCTCTCAGTTATGGTAACCACCGGTTTCAGAAAACAAACAAACAAACACTGGCAACATAATATGCACTACAACACACAAATCCGAACAAATCACTAATATAAATAATAGTAATAATAAAAACAACATGAAAAGAAATACTAACCATAACGATGAATGTTCATATAAAAGAGCGTGATTTCAATTGTGTACATACTGCATCCAGTGATGTATATATCATTGAAACAGCATACCATTTATTTGATGAAATGCTGTTTTAAAATAAAAATTATCTGTTTGCCAATATCGCATCGTCATTCATAACCAATTAACCAATTTTGCTGTTTAACGAATCAAAGTGTCACTCACAACCGTTTGAAATGTTTAACGAAGCAAAGCGCCATTCACAGCCGACTGGAATGTGTAGAAAAAACAAAGCATCATTCACAGCCGACTGGACTGTGTAGCAAAAACAAAGCATCATTCTCAACCGATTGGACTGTGTAGCAAAAACAAAGCATAATTCCCAACCGACTGGACTGTGTAGCAAAAACAAAGCCTTAGTCTCAACCGATTGGACTGTGTAGCAAAAACAAAGCATCATTCACAACCAACTGGACTGGGTAACAAAAACAAAGCATCATTCACAACCGACTGGGCTGTGTAACAAAAGCAAAGAATCATTCCCAACCGACTGGACTATTCCAGAAAAGACCAGCATCAGTCCATTCACAACTGACTGGGCAGTTTTACAATAGCACAACGCTTATCACGACGGACTGGACAGTTTCACAATAGCACAACGCTTATCACGACGGACTGGACAGTTTCACAATAGCACAACGCTACTCACGACGGACTGGACAGTTTCACAATAGCACAACGCTACTCACGACGGACTGGACAGTTTCACAATAGCACAACGCTACTCACGACGGACTGGACTGTTTCACAATAGCACAGTGTTACTCACAACTGACTGGACTGTTTCACAATAGCACAACGCTACTCACGACGGACTGGACTGTTTAACAAAAACAAAGCGTCACTCATAAGCGACCGAACATTTTCTAAAAAAATACCAAACCAAAACAATTTTACGAAACAACAGGCTTGTATGTTTCCATCACAGGACAAAAGACAAAAAAATTATATTTTTAAATATTATGTGGAAGAAGAATATATACAAAAACGTAGCTTTTACTGGTTCACTTTTTTATTGCACATTTCCCTGGATTTGTCAAGTTTATCGTCCGTTTAATTTATTGGATAATGTGTTGTTTAATTAGACAGGTTAAGTTTATCTATCATTGTACAACACAAACTTGACATGCGCATTTCGTAGTTATGTAGGAAAACAATCGTCTACCATAAATCACTCCAGTAGAATTAAGAAATTGGAATGTGTAGTATTTATAGTTTGATCGCTTTTTCCTCTTTGTGATCTGTTTATAGCAATCGATTTGTTCTGTGATCGTATGAAAATATTATGATTTCATTAGCCGTTCTGTTTTAATATCGTAAAAGTGTCTTTATCTCTTTGTGCAATATTACGTTTGCTTTTAACTACTGAAATGTGCTAGGCATACGCTCCAGTCATGCAGGCTCAACAACGCACAGACATGTAGGGCAAATATAAACATCTGTAGCTAGTTGCACAGCCCCAACATTAATCTTGTACAAAGACTCACATAGAGCTTGCTTTCAATCCTTCCTCTGACCTAGAATATAAACGCTTGGATTATTATTCTATATTTGCGTTTCTCGCGGAACATGGCGCTGTATCTGGTGATCGGTGCTGGATTTATATTTTTGGTCTTTCTAATTTGTGTTAAATTAAGTGGTTTTAGTCTCACAGACCTCTCAGCCACATCTCTTTTGCAGGGTTTTCTTTGCTTCACATTTCTTCTCTTCCATTTGAGATTTTATTTAAAGACTTGCTTGTTTATATGATCGATGTAAATATGTCGTATTAATCTCCATTATTAAACATACCAGATACTATCTAGGCAGTATGTACGATGAGGACGGCAGAGTGGTCATAGAAATTGCACACAGAATGCAGTGCCCACTATAAAATTTCACCGATTTTGTAACACCTTAGAGTGCTTCTTTCAACTAAGAAAAGGCTGATAAATGCATTATTTATTCCTACATTGTGTTACCAATGTTAATCTTGGTCTTTATTAGCAACCCATACTAGTAAGATCCAGAGCTGTGAGATGCGCCATGGACAATCCGTGACCGAATCCACAACAAAAGGCTTAGACAGACAGTGGGAACAAACCCAGTTAGTGCCTACATTGACTCTCAACAAACCCAGTTAGTGCCTACATTGACTCTCAACAAACCCAGTTAGTGCCTTCATTGACTCTCAGCAAATCAAATGGTTTGGTCATTTAGTCAGAATGCATAATGACCCTCCTGCAGCAAGAGCTTATCATATGCAGGTCTCCTGTCCACGTGGAAGTGGCCGACGTCGACTTCGGCGGATCGAGTGTCACTCTGACACTCTCAGGAAGTTACACCTAACGACAGTACAAGCCTGCCATTTGGCGATAACAAGAAATCCCACCTCTCTGTGACGTCGTAGGGCAAAGGCAGTAGAACAAAAGAAGAAGAAGATTAAACTTAACGTAACGTTTTTATACTGGTTTAGACATTGATGTTCCTACAAATAGGCATACAGACATTAATGAAGAACAAAAGAGCCACGACAACATCAATATGGCACCAGAGAAACACATGATGGCAAAACTAACAATGAATGAAATGGAAGAGGCCATGAGAACTATAAAGAAAAAAAGAAATCGCCCGGAAAAGATCGCGTAACAAACGAAATGCTGATGGGGTTGGGCCAAACAGCAAAGAGGAAGTTACTATCAGTCCTGAACCAAAGCTGGAAAAGGGGAATTGTACCAAAGGCATGGAAAGATGCTGTAATTATACCAGTACTAAAGAAAGAAAAAGGCAGAGCAGATCCAAATGGATACAGGCCTATCAGTCTGCTGAGCTGTATAGGCAAACTGATGGAACGTATGATAAACACCAGACTGATGTGGCATCTGGAAGAAAAACACATACTAATTCCACAGCAAGCAGGCTTTAGACAGCACAGATCCACTGAGGATCAGATCACTCTCATAGCCCAAGAAATAGAGGATGCTTACCAGGAGAAAAAACACACAGTAGCGGTTTGGGTGGATCTAGAAAAGGCATTTGACAAGGACTGGAAAGAGGGACTTAAAGTCAAGCTACAAAGAAGTGAAGTTTATGGGAAGATGTACATATGGATCAGCCACTACCTCAAAAACAGAACAGCCAGAGTTCAAGTACAAGGGCAGATGAGCAAAAAGGTAACACTTGAGCAGGGAGTACCCCAACGGGGAGTACTGTCACCCACACTCTTCCTGGTGTATATAAATAACATCACAGAGAATATACCAAGAAGAGTCCACAGCTCAATGTTTGCAGACGATCTGGCTATGTGGACCTCTGAAAAGAATCTCACTATAGCAAGTAATCGGATGCAGCAGGCCCTAACATCGTTGGAGGAGTGGGCGAACTCATGGCTGGTCAAAATAAATGAGGAAAAAACAACATGTACGATATTATCGCTTTCAAACAAACCACAAAACACCAAAATAAGTATTAACGGCAAATACCTGCTGCCAAATGACAACCCAAACTACCTGGGAGTCACATTTGACCGGCGCATGACATGGAAAAGTCAGATCGAGAGAAACCGAATGAGAGTCAGAGAAAGGATGGCAATCATGAGGAAACTTGCTGGCACAAGCTGGGGAGCAGACGAAAGTATACTAAAGAAACTATACACTGAAAGAGTGAGACCAGTTCTCGAGTATGGCATTACGGCATAGGCAACAGCAGCAAAGGCGAACTTTGATAAAATTAGCAAACTCCAAAACCAAGCCATGAGAGTTATAACAGGAGGCATGAAGTCAACGCCAATTGTGGAACTTGAAAAGGTTACAAATCTGTAATCCATGACCGACAGAAGAGACTGCAGAGCCCAGCAGCAAGCAGAGAAACTCAGAAGACTGACAGACCATCCAATGCATCAGAGACTAAATAGATTTGGAAATGGGAAACTAAAGCGGAGAAACTTTGCAGAAATAGCCAAAGCTAAGATGAGCGAAGACCATATGAATGCATTAATAACACCAAAGCCCACCCCTACTGTACGCAAACCTACCTGGAGGCAGCATATATTTCCAGAGGTGGAAGAAAGTATACCAGGTATTGGAAAAAAGAACAGCCAGACTGAAAACGAAAGAAGAGACATAGCCCTGAGGTACATAACGAAAAACTACCCAAGCATGGAATGGACACATGCATGCACCCACGGTTCTGTAATAAACACAACACGGAACGGAGGGGCAGGGGTATTCCTGAGCCTACCAAATGGTAGAAAAATAACACTGTCAGTGGCAACTGGAAAATACTCAAGCAATTTCAGAGCGGAGGCAGAGGCACTGAGGGCTGCAGTAGAAGAAATGGTGACAGGCAAAATAAATGAAAGTCATATAGTCCTGTTTACAGATGCCCTGGCCGTAGTCACAGCACTAAAAAGCCAGAAAAATACTGAACTTAATGATTTAAGAGCAGTACTCTGTCAACTATGCCAGCAGTCCCCACCAAAAAGAGTCGTGGTACAGTGGGTTCCATCCCACTGTAACATCCAAGGCAACGAGGAGGCAGACAGACTGGCAAAAGAAGGTGCAAGACTACCACAACCAGATCCTAGTTTAGCCTACGAAGAGTCAAAAAAGCTTATTAGAGCTAGATACATGACCAAATTGGAAACAGAACATACTGGCTACACACAAAACGATGTCTATTACCAGTTGAACAGAAGAGAGCGGGAAAATGACCGCTGAACATTTGCTGCAAAACTGCCAGTCATACGAGGATCAGAGAAAGCACATGTGGCCATCACCAGTGATAACACTAGACAAGCTCTATGGCAGTGTCGACAGCCTCAGGATGAAAGCTGCTTTTTTCCAAAAAATACAGGTTGACGTCTGACAGCGTACGAAGAAGAAGAAGAAGAAGTATACTGGTTTAGAAGACATCAGAGTCTGTAGACAACATCTGCATTATCCTGCTCTAAAAACTATGCACATTTAATCGATTCTTAAATGCATTAACTGTCTCTGCCTCCACCACCTCCTGGGGTAATGCATTCAAGCATTCACCACTCTCTGACTTAACAAATATTTCCTTATATCCAATCTGGATCTTTCTTTAGTTAATTTGTATCTGTGCCCTCTTGTTCTCGTTGGTGGTTGTACTTTGAAAAACTTGATGTAGTCTAATTTTACCTTTCCTGTTATTATCTTATAAACCTGTATTGTCGACTCGAATTCTTTCCATTTCTGTAATCCGGTTTATCTGAGTCTTTCCTCGGAACTGTAATTCTGGAATCCACTATCAGTTGTGTCGCTGTCTTTGTATCCTTTCTATCATGTTTATATCTTCTCTACGATAAGGACTCCACGTCTGTACACAGTACTCCAATCTAGGTCTAACTAATGCTTTATACAGTTTGACAATTACCTATCCTATGTTCAATATTTCTTTTTATCATACTTGACATTGCATTTGTCTTATTCACTGCTACCTGAACTTGCTCCTTTATAAATTGTCATCTGAAATATATCGTAAGACAAGCTAACCTATCATGAAAGAGAAACAGCACAGAATAAAATACGATGACAAAATGTTACAGAGATGATGTACAAATACACGACTAGAATTGAGCCCACAGGCGATTACAAACGTGGGAAGGTAAAAGAAGACCTGAAGAAGTGGTTATTGTCCGTAGCGACTTGCACTGAATTCTTCACGTTTGACAATGTGTCTCTCGTAATAGGTCACAGTGGGTCTCCTCATATCCGGATGACTGAAGATGGCTTGCTCGGTCCTCCTGATTGTGATGCAATTCTAGACTAGACTTTCTAGAAAGCTCATCACTAGGAAGACCCCCTTGTCGATCTCCACCTCGCTAGCCAGGCTGCGGTATCTGCCGGTTTCCCTGTTTCTAAGTGCACGACACATCAATCTGGTGCCTCATAGCTGGATATAATTATAATGATCCACAAATGCGAACTTCTAGATTATGAACAAAGAAATCTACACAAAACGATGGTAGATGCATGCCTATATAGATTGATCAGCAAAAAATACGGTCATAAATGGAGATTCTGGTATTTTTGTCTCACATCCCGAAAACTATTGTGCTAGAAGGAGTAAATTCTGCTCTAACTTCTTCTTCATCTTCTTCTTCTTTTTCCTCATTCTTCCTCTTCATCTTCTTCTTCTTCTTCACCGTTGTTTTTCTTCGTCGTTTGTCTTGAAAATGACATTATGATATTGTTTTGTAAAAAGGCTTATTAGAGCTAGATACATGACCAAATGGGAAACAGAACATACTGGCTACACAAAAAATGATGCCTATTACCAGTTCAACAGAAGAGGGCAGGTCGTGGTCTTCAGACTTCGCACTGGTCACAATAGACTGAGGTACCACCTATTCAACAAATTGAAGATAGGTGGCACCGACGAATGCCCGTGTGGTACCGGGAAAATTACCGCTGAACATCTGCTGCAAAACTGCCCGACATACGAGGATCAGAGAAAGCAGATGTGGCCATCACCAGTGGCAACACTAGACAAGCTCTATGGCAGCGTTGACAGCCTCAGGATGACCGCTGCTTTTTTCGAAAAAATAAAGGTTGACGTCTGACAGCGTAAGAAGAAGAAGAAGTTTCGTAATTTACAGGGAGGCTAAATTCTGCTCAAACTATACAACTTCTTCTTCATCTTTTTCTTCTTTTTTCTCCTTCTTCCTTTTTCATCTTCTTCTTCTTCTTCACCGTTGTTATTCTTAGTCGTTTGTCTTGAAAAGGACATTGTGATATTGTTTCGTAATTTACAGCGAGGCTTCGATATCTAAAAGTTTCGACCTGAGACATTCGATTTCAGCACGACATTTTAGATCCAGGTTTGCCTCCCCCCCTTCCTCGAACCAAATTCTCTTATAAGCAAGACTACAGTAGTGAGGCCTGTTTCCTGGGCTGCCACCTGCAGGCGGAATAGGGTCTGAGTCAGCTCTCGTTCACTGACCCTGAAACAAGATACCAGGTATGAGTCACTGAATGATGTCAGCTCGTTCCCTCTGCTGTACCTCCGACATCATCCTTATGTTCTAATGGAATCTAGAAGGAATAAGAAAATTATTTGTAAATTGCGAACTAAATAAAACAAATCTTATGAAATCCACGGACTCAAACATATAAATGTATTTGGTCCAGTCATGTCCTCAAAAGCGATCATAATATCATCACCAGTATGGGATCGAGATGCTGAGCAGCGCATGAGCTGCAGTAGTCAACGACCTATAGCTGACTGCTAGCATCAGGGTCAGCGAATCTGAGCTGCCAAAATCCTTCTACACCTGCACGCGGTGATCCTGGATAACAGACTGCAGCAGGGCAAACTGGCTAAGGAGAAGGGACCGAAGAGGGAATGCTAACCCAGTACCAAAAAAAATGCTCGCTGAAGTCGGATGTGTTGGACCGAAAGGTGCAAATATAGCAGTCAAGCTGTAAACTACGACACAACGTATGCCGTTCTCTGGACTACATTCTGCTACTTAAGCCCTTTCAGTGGTTGGTAGTGGGAGAATGAGAACGAACGAAGCCAAGCCATCACCAGTATCATCGTGATAGGGGTCCGGGCAGCGCAGTGGTTAGCGTGCTGGCTTCGCATCTGAGTGGTCCCCAGTTGCAGCACCAATGTTTTTTCAGACCGCAATGGTTCCCCGGTCGACCCAACCTTAAATAAGTACCGGTACAGTCCGGGAAGTAAAAAAGGCTAGGGAGAGGATATGGCTACCGCCCGCATATAGCCGAGCCTTTGAAATGTGAGATATCTATCAAAGGAAGGAGACACATAGGCTGACCAAAGACAATTTAGTAAATAATCAAATGACTGGAAGTAGAAATTATGAACCATCGTTGGGACGCATAAGATGACTGGTCGTTGACCGAGCAAAGAGAAGGGTGTTTACTGCTGCTATGAAATACACCACCATTTGGTTCCTGAGAGCAATTTCAGTCCTTTGTTAAGGATTCAAACAAATAAACAAACAAATCAACGGTAAAGCAAACGAAACATTGATATAAAGAATTGTTACAGATTTTGAACCAGAAATAACTACAACTTGGGAGCCGTTGGTCTGAAATTCCATCCTGCGATGCAGAAGCAGTGTCGATACAATAAAGATAAGCGTCATCATCATGTTGAAAGTTCAGCACATTGACTGACAGAAGCAGCAGTTGACTCTAATTATCATTCTCCCACTTCCATGCCAACCCCCACCCGCACCACGCCCACAACAAAACAAAAACAAACTATGTGGTAGAGAGACTAGACAAGAGCTGCGCAATTGTCTAACACCATTTAAGTGGTTGAACGCAAGAACGACAAGATTTCCAGTTGCCATATCTTTCTGAGTCTCTGAGTTTACACACGGCTGCTATTTCTGCTTGTTCTTTTTCGTCATAACTTTGGTAAGTGACTTTATTTTAGCAAGAGTGACTGGGCAAGAGTGATGCTTCTGGTGGGTCTGGTTTTAATGTATGGTACACACAGTTATGGTGCATAAAACATAATGTTCACTTAGCTGTAAAAAGTAAAAATTAAAGTAACTCATAGCATTACTGCCGTAGGGGTGTGAGATGTTAGCGATCTCACATTTCAAAGGCTCGGCTTTATGAGGGCGGTAGCCATCTGCTCTCCCTCGCCGCTTTTACTTCTCTGATTGAGCCGGTATCCATTTAAGGCTGGGTCGACCCCGGTGCGGGTGTGGTCTGAAAATACATTTTCGCCTCATCTGGGGAATAAACCCAGGACCAGTCAGATGCAAAGCCAGCTCGATAACTACTGCGCTGCGCGGCTACTTATGTATATGATGGATGTATTTTTTTGGCGTTCGCCTTATTTCTCTATTCCTAAAGGCGGTGTACGTTGCACTGTCGTTTTTATTTTGCGCCTGTCGGCCCAGTGCATCAGACTTCAGCATGCATTTTATATAAGGGTCTGCTTCCTCCTGCATTTTCTAAGGGTTTGCTTCCCCGAGGTAACGGCCGGTGCTGTGATGGGGATCGAACCCAGCATCTTCTGGTTGTGAGCCGTGTCACTTAACCACTAGCCCACGCCGTCCCCATAAATGTATAAAACAAGAATTGTGTGGTTAGTTGATACCGGTATCTAATACCAATAAAATCTTCTTCGTTCATCCTCAGATCAAGGTCCCGGTTTCTCTTACAAAGGGTGGTTGCTTGTAAGGCTGTTTTATCTCCATACAGCTTGTACCTCATATCTGTCTCGCGAGGTCAGTATTGTTCTCTCTCTTCCTGTGTGAGCTTGTAGCCATGCAGCTTGTATCTCATATCTGTCTCGAGAGGTCAGTATTGTTCTATCTCTTCCTGTGTGAGCTTGTAGCCATGCAGGTTGTGATCCCCTGTAATGGTATGCTCCGCACAAATGGCGTGCCGTCAATGGACTAGTAGGACTAGGCTAGTCCCCATGCATTTTAGTTAATACATTTTGAGTTGAATTTTCACGGGTCATAAAAGCATAAAATAAAAACATCGAATAAACCAAGGCCAACTCTAGAGTTGGCCATGAATAAACAGTGTCAGTATTCCTCACTATCTTGAGTCTCAATTTGCGTCACAATACTAAACGATATTCCTGCTATTTGCGCCCCCAAATGACGGCACGCTGGCATCGGAAGGACTCGTGCCTTCTCGGTTCGCTCTTGGAAAAAGAACAGTTGAAGCCAAATTAGTTTCTTTGTACAATAAGATATATGTTAGCCGCTTGGCATCCTGTATTAAGTAAATATAATTTTTGTTTGCTTCTAATGAGTGGCAGTGTTGTGGTATTTAAGCTTATGTAATTGTTCCCGTTAATGAAAGAGATCTCGTGAAGTATTAAAGTGTACGATTGTTTATATCGTTTGACAGTGTTTCAAAAGGTGAAATATGGACGGGAACTCGAATTTGAAAACTGTTCCCGCACAACAAAGCTTGGCAGAGACAAGTTAGTATAAGTAGGTCAAAAGTGTGTGGCATGATCAAGTGTCACATTGTCGCATTCTTGATTCACAATTTCTTTTGAAATCCTCAGTTTTTGAAGAAAACCAGCAGATAATAACAAATGTTGGGCCAACTCCAGACATTTCTCTTAAAACAAAAATGAAAGACTAAACAAGTCATTTCAAAACAGAGTATTATACTTCTTCAAAATGATTAACTGCGTGCAAATCAAGAAACCAACTTTATTGTTGGCCTTGTATGCTGTCCGAAACAGATCAGGGAGTGTGGAATAAAAATGGCTTTTGTGATATCAGTCATTTTTACAAAAGCCAAGATGCGCCACGAACAAGACTCACTCCCAGCTATCCGCAATAACAAAATTTAAAACTTTCAGGAAAACCGAAATAGATTTTTGAAAATATTTATATAATATATTGGTTTGTTTATTCCATTTCTAAATATTGTGAATCAGTTCATGTGAGCTAGACCCCGTGAACCGTGACCGGTAAATGTGTCATTGATAAGCTATATATTGTACATTATATGGAGAGTGGTCCTCTTTAACATAATAATGAAAGGTGTCCACGAACCTAGTACTCTTTGAGAAAAGTCACAGCTCCCCCCAATGGACACCTGTCATCTGTCCTAATCTTCATTTTGTTATACAGATGCCCTTTAAGTCTGTTATGCCCAATTCTCAGTCTGAAGAGGATGACTTGCTCTCCTCTAGTTGAAGTAGCTGTCTTATTTTCGGAAGTTCAGGCGTTGATCATGTGGGCTTTAATTATGGTCTTGGCCTCATTATATGTGATGCTCAGGTCTGTTTGTGGGGATGCTCCTCCACACTTTGCTAGTTTATCTGCATCTTCATTGCCTTCAACATTACAGTGGGATGTGATCCACTGTGTGACCAACCTTGGGTATTCTCCTGAGAGATGTGTACGGTAAGGGAATACATACATTGCTCGAGATCTTCATCTTTGTGTTGTTTTACATTAATAAAATGACATGTATCCTTTATGGGGAAAAAAAATTGTGTTTGAATTAGTTATTAAATCTCGTATTGAACTCTTATTTAATCTCTTATTGAACTCTTATATAATCTCTTATTGAACTCTTATTTAATCGTTTTATTTACAGCAGATCGTCTACTCGAACGATTTATTCTTTCTATTTTGACTTTTGTTTGTCATATTTCGATTCAGTGGTTTACTATCTATTGATGTAAGTAGCATGCAAAACGCCTCTTCTTACAACCATCAACCCATCTGGATAATATACGTTTCTTGACAGATGTGCAGTACCATATGTTACCATTACTTTCCGCACGCGGAGGAGCAATCGTACCGAGAAAAAAATCCCATGGGCTTTCAAACTAGACATGGTGGTCTCGAGCGTGATGCGTTGGGATTGTAAATCGGACGTTTCATTCACAGACCGGACTGCCTCACACATATGATATATTTAAGCATCTTTCGTTTGTGATGTATTTGGTGCTTCTTGATTTGTTCGTGCTTATCATTGCTATTTCGTTGTTTTCCTATCGATGTTTGTTCATTGGTTGTCTGTCAGACATCTCCACAAATGCTTGAATAAACAGTTATATTCAAGCAAATAAATCACACTTTTAGGATGTAGTTGCGAGATACTCAATTAAAATAAATAAATAACGATAATAGTATAATAACAATAATAATAACAATAATAATAACAATAATAATAACAATAATAATAACAATAATAATAATAATAACAATAATAATAATAATACGCACATAATTGGAGAGAAGCTCCGTATTACCAAAAAGAGCAATGGAGCCATGAATAATATTTCTCTCAGAGACCACATCCGAAATTCCGACATCCACTACCAAATCAGTTCCGGGATGTATAGACTCTGCGTAAATGAGAAAGAACAGAAGGATCGACCATATTGTTCACATGACTGAGGATATATGGAGTAGGAGGGTGTCTTTCTGGTGGTCATACAACTAAGACCGTCTACACGGTCGTTGCCAAGGATATGTAAATATGATATGCACACGCGTTTGGACCATAATGGAACTCCAGGGCGAAGAACAGACACAGATTCAATCTGCTTTTAGCTGCACCTGGGATCAGATAACATTACCTGCTTGAATACCAGGATTAGGGATCAAGACGCTGAGCAGCGCATAAACTGCAGCAGTCAGCGACCCATAGCTGACTGCTAGCGTCAGGGCCAGCGAACCTGAGCTGACAAGACCCTTCTACACCTCCACGCGGTGATCCTGGATAACAAGCTGAAACAGAGCAGACTGGCCAAGGAGAAGGGATCGAAGAAAAATGCTTGCTGAAGTCGGATGTGTTGGACCGAAAGTTGCAAATATCGCAGTCAAGCTGTAAACCACGACACAACGCATTCCGTTCTCTGGGCAACATTCCGCTACTTGCAGAGCTTTTATCGGGGCTTGGTAGCGGAAGGTTGAGAGCGAACAAAGAAGAAGAAGAATATCAGGATTAAAGTTTTAAAATAAATAAAATAATAATAAATATGTATGACAAAATTACCGTGCAGTACTGAAACAACTAATCACACGATAGTCATATTATCAGCTCTGTTTCAGCTGCTGAATCGTTAAATCCCTTATGGGATACCGTAAACCTTACGGCGTCACTACACTCGATCCTATTGTGCAAGTGCTCCGGTACATTCCTCACTTTCACTCTATTTCATTGCCCTTGTTATTTTTCCACGTATCTGTCTTATGCTTATACATTTTGTAATGTATCCTTATGTTGGTATATGTGTCTGTATGTTCATATATTTCTGTCTATAAAAATGTATATACTTCTCTCTCTCTCTCTCTCTCTCTCTCTCTCTCTCTCTATATATATATATATATATATATATATATATATATATATATATATATATATATATATATATATATATATACAACACTGTGGCAATGCAGAGACTGAACAGCCTGAAGAAATTATGGCAGAGCACCAACAACACAAAATGATAAAAGTAAAAGTCTTGAGAGCCTGTGTTTTTCCTGTGGCAGCTTATGGCTGTGAATCATGGACGATTACCAAAACTTCCAGACAAAGAATCGAATCCTTCGAGTCAAAATGTTACAGAAAGATCCTCGGGATACCCTGGGCAGAGAAAAAGACAAATGTAGACATTCGGCAAGAGTTGAGCATAGAAGAGAACTGGTTGATCAATTCCATTTTGGTTAGAAAATGCAAATGCTTTGGTCACATCAAGAGGCACAAAGGTCTCGAGAGAACAGTGATGGAAGGTATGGTGCCAGGTAAAAGAGGAAGGTGTAGACCAAGAAGACGATGGCACCAAGATATCCAGGAACACCTGGGTATGATTGGCGGAGGCTGGAGTTTTGGAAAGGGAACAAGTTTCTTTCAGACAGACTGTAAAGGGAACGACGTTCTATAAAGGACATGCTACATGATGATGATATATGCACGTATATTAGTACGAATTTGGGCATATACTCAGTGTTTTTATCTTTATTTTCCTTTTGGCTTGCTTCCTGAGAGTAAACGCTTTGATTTGTGTTTTGAGAATTATGGCCCGCTGCATCCGACTTCAGCACGCAGTTTTAAATGTGTTCGCTGCCCATCTATACTCATTGTTTTACGTTTTATTCATATTTGTATTTGTGCGTCTGAACGTATGTGCTGATAATTTGAACACATTTGCTTATACTCCTATCGCTACAATTCATATATTTCTCTACAATATAATAATCTCCATGCAACTATCGAAAAGCTTTTTCCTACTCGACAATTTAGTGGGGCTCATTCTCTTATTTTAATTTCTCTTTCTTCATAATTTTATTTGTCCATTCTCTTATTGCAGTTCTTTATTTTTCTAAAACTACGTGGTTTTTTAAATTATATTTTTGACAACTTTTATCTTTTCCCCATAATTTGTTTTGCTCAATCTATTATCTTGTTAAACTTTGTCATTTTCGTCATAATTTAGTATTTTATTAATAGAAACTTTAAAAAAAAAACACATGCTCTAAATGGTGAGCCAATAATACACATTAGATACACAGATCATACATTTTTGTTCGTAGAAAATAACTACGATTTACAGCGGCTATTATGAAAAATAAACGACATAAGTTAAGAGCTTTGATTTTTACATCAGCATTGAAGAAACAAAAACTAAGACTCTTAGCAAAACAGGCAGGACATCACTTCTACATATAACAATCCGTTATATCGTACTGTTACCGGTACAGTGTTTATCCTTTTTGGGACAAATAATAATGAGAAAGGTAGCTGCGAAAATGAAATCAGAAAGAGAGAGGTTTGGCTAAAACAGTATTCAACAACATGCGACACATACTGGCATCCGGGTAGTTGAATCAGTACTAGACAACGAGAATTGGCAAGTATTATATATACTCGAGACTACTCTATGGCATATGAACAATAAATGAACAGGTGGAAAATTGAAAAATAAAAAAGCATTCGAGATGTGTTTTTATAGAAGACTGGGCTTTATCTCGAGTAAAGAAAAGAAAACAAATGCGGAAGTACTGAAAATGTTGGAGCTGGGAAGGAATCTGCTGTCAGAAATCAAGGTTAGACAGTTTAGATATTTTGGCCATACATCAAGAGAGACGACGTTTGTGAAGACTATACTAGAGAATAAGGTGGGAGACAGTAGCCAACGAATAGATAACTGTAAAAATAGTCCGATAACATCAGGAGATGTACTAGAAAGAGTGTGTCAGATTGCACCGTCAGAGCACGAGAAAGAGAACTCTGCAAAACGATTGCATCCGGCTTTCATTGTAGAAAAGGCAACTGAGATGTACTTTTAAAGGCTGGATGAAATTTGCGTATTTTTCGCTCACCAGTAAGTCTACTAACCACACAAGAGGTCTTGTATTTTTACAATGATAGTTTAGTTAAAACATGTTTCATGCTTACAAAGGGACTAAAATGAAGACCACAACAGATTAGAGATTTCTCAATGGAAGTAACGCATGAGCATACTGTTTGAATTGAGGAAAATAAATAGATAAACGTAGGTTAAATGAGAAAGGTAGATGGGAGTATCGAATAAGAATTTCAGGTTTTATTTTGCCCCGAACAGAAGCCAATAGTCAACCCTATTTAAATTTACAACTGCCAGAGGTTCTTTAAAGCGCATACCATGTACACGAGGCCATCTTCGATAGGACTAGGCACTCGATCTCCCCTTCCTTGAGACCAGTGGTCGCCTGAAACTTGTGGATTTTGAACGCCCACCGTATCGAGCCTTCACTTGCTACTTGAGAAACGTCTTTTCCACTTTGCTCCTATTATCTTCGTGTTTATTCCATGTCAAATATACTTAAGGGTGTTAATTCTAAAGTTTGTTATCACATTCTAGATGTTTACTTTACTTGTGTGAATTCCCAAACGTGCAAGCCCCTGAGTTGAAGTGTCTTCTACTCTAGTGGGGTTTAATACAAATAATTAGAAGTCGTTGAATTATGTATGCCCTGGGGAAATGCACGTTGGAGAGCTACATATAGTCAGGTATAGTTAGCAACGAAAGAATCGACTTAGCTACCTAGTTTAGTCGTGTATTTCCCCATATGTCAATACAAACATTCGACAAAATGGGTGTGTCATTTTTAAGTTGTAGTTCTTGTTAAAGTCTCGTGCAGATAATCATGGCCGACGATAGGATGAGCAAAATAATGATATATAATTTATTTGTGTATTACCAGTTGCAGAGATAAATCAATAAAGAATTGTATTTTTTTTAAAATTGCGAGCATGTTTGCTTTGAAATTTTAAGAACACGGTATTTTTTGAAAGTGTATGGCATATTATTTCTTACAGAATCGACAAACTGCGCTGCTGTAGACCCAAAAAAATGCTTATTCTTTTCTACTCAGTAATTGACGTCGGCTGTAGCTGGCTGGTTGTACACATTCCTGATCGTTCTTATGAGGCCTAGCGCGACCGACGTTTCATGTAAAACAACTGCAATGTATGGTTCTCCAAACACCTTTACTGATATACTTCTTAGTTGCTGTCTGAAATCAAACGAGACAAAAGAAAACAAAAATCACAATTTTGTTGTCCATTTGTATCTTACATTTCATTATTCGTCTTTTTCGTCCTCCTTGATTATGTTTTGTTACATTGGGTCGTAGTTTACAGGGAGGCTGCGATGTATACGCTTTTCAGCTCGACACATCACATTTCAGCACAGCACATTTTTGGGAGTGGGCCAGGTTTACATGTTCTTTCAGTCAGGCTGCGCGATGCAGTATGTTTCCAGGGCCGGCATTTTGAGACGTAAAAGAGTCATGAACAGCTCTAGTTCGATGACCCTGACGCAAGCAGTCAATTATAAGTCACTTACTGCTGTCAGCTTGTTCAATGCGTCTTTGGTCTCCAAATATTTTTATAATTGTCCTGTTTGCTTCACAAGCTGCTTAACTTGTCTCGAACATAAGTTGTACCAGGTTCGCTTACTGGTAGCAAAGTACGTAATCTAGATCTATCAATCAATCAGTCAATCAATCAATCAATCAGTCAGTCAATTAATCAACCAATCAGTCAGTCAATCAATCAGTCCTTCAATCGATCAACGAGTTAGTCAACCAGTCAGTCAGTCAATGAATGAATCAATCTGTTAATCAATAAATAAAAACAGTCAGTCAATCAATTAATCAACCAATTAGTCAGTTAATTAGTCAATCATTAATGCAATCAGTCAGCAAATCAATCAATAAATCTATCAATCGAATAATCAGTAAATCAGGTAGTCAGTAAATCAATCAATCAGCCTGTCAATCAGCCTGTCAATCAATAAATAAATCATCCAGTCAATCGAGACCACTGAGTCCAGTTAATCTTACTCAATGTGAGCATTCAACAACAACAACAACCTCATTATGTTAACGTATATAGCAAGGGACAGTGGTTTATAGTAATGTCCCTAATTTTAGTATACATCTGGCTTCCCGCTAGTTTTTCTTTCTCTTGATTTTGGGAGAAGACTATATTGAGAAATTATATCCAGATTACCATTATGTTTATCTTAAAAAATACATATCAGAACAAATCTATCACAGTTACACACGAAAGTTAGAGGTACTGATCAACAACACAAATCTTTACTACCCTCTACGAAACAACACAAATCTTTACTACCCTCTACGAAACAACACACATCTTTACTACCCTCTACGAAACAACACAAATCTTTACTACCCACTATGAAACAACACGACTGTTCACTACCCTCTGCGGCTCACAGTAATAGGTGGATGCCAGGATCACATCGTCTCTTGCTGCTCTGATGTTCCTCATCGATTTGAACGATGTCATGAACGAGCTCTACCTTCAGCCACACGACATCTGATGTCATGAACGGGCTACCTTCAGTCACACGACATCTGACGTCATGAACGGGCTACCTTCTGCCCCACGACATCTGACGTCATGAACGGGCTACCTTCTGCCACACAACATCTGATGTCATGAACGGGCTACCTTCAGCCACACGACATCTGACGTTATGAGCCTTCAGACATCTGACGTCATAATCGGGCTACTTTCAGCCGCACAACAGCTGATGTCATGAACGGGCTACCTTCAGCCACACATCAACATTTCCATACCTTTACCTTGTCCTTATCTCCTCCCGCCTTTCATCGCAGCCTTTATCTGTATTTCTTCTTTTTTAAGTTCGGTACTTTACGTGTACACCTATCACCATCTCGGCATTTCCCGTTTAGTTGCTATCGATTTATCGGATCTTCTTACCGACTTCTGGCCAGTTACTTCCGCTCGTTTGTTTCTAATATGTTATCTCCTCTCTGACCCGTTCACTAGCGAAAAGACCAGTGACAATTTAGTATATACTATCCAGCTTAGTACCTTTTCTTACCCAATTTGTGTGTTTAATACAGAATGTCATTATTCTGCTACGGCCCGCTGGAAAGCTAAAATCGCTCACTAGTGGTCGATAGCGCACAGGTTAAAGTGCACTGGTGAAGAGTCTTCACCGCAAGGGTCTCAATTGCTGAGGAACACTGAGATTTGCTGAAGTCGGATGTGTTGGACCGAAAGGTGCAAATATCGCAGTCAAGCTGTAAACTACGACACAAAGCATTCCGTTCTCTGCACTACACTCTGCTGCTTTCAGGGTTTGGAAGCGGAAGATTGAGAACGAAAGAAGCCAAGCCAAGCCAAACTAAACCAAGCCAAACCAAACCAAACCAAGCCAAGCCAAGCCAAATGTTACATAACTGGGACGGGATTGTGTGCTAGAATCGAACCATAGCCACTTCCGCATTCACCGGAGAGGTAAGAAAAGTAACCCACAGGATTACTGCCGTAGGGGTGTGAGGTGTTTAGCGATTTCACATTTCAAAGGCTCGGCTAAATGAGGGGGATAGCCACCTCCTCTCCCTCACCGCTTTAACTTCCAGGACTGAACCGGTACCTATTTAAGGCTGGGTCGACCCGGTCTGAAAAATATATTTCTGCCTCATCTGGGGAAGGAACCCAGGACCACTCAGATGCGAAGCCAGCTTGCTAACCACTGCGCTTCGCGGCGCCCCTACGCGGCACGACTGGAGAGGTGTATCACATTATGTATGTTTGCTGTCGTCATTATTGCTCGCGATGGACGCTTATTATTATTATTATTACTATTATTATTGTGCATCCAGTAGTGATATGGCGAAGAAAAATGATTGAGAATTGTTTCAGAATTTTAAAATTATTTTTGGTATCTGTATCCAATATTAAAGTAGCAATTTTTTTCTGTTTTGTTTTCATACTAAGAAATGTGGACCGAAGATACAGCACAGTGAATGATCTAAACGCAGACAGCGACTCGTAGCAGACTGCTTGCATCGGGGTTAGGGAACCAAGGCTGACCATGATCCCATTCCGCCTCCAAGCGGCTTTTCTGGAAACATGCTGCACTAGTAAAAACTGGAAAAGAGAAAAGTGATCGCAGTGGGAAGGCAAACAAGGTACCCAATAAAGCCAACTGAAGACGAATGTGTCGGGCCGAAAGACACGATGGGGATCAAGATGCTGAGCAGCACATGAGCTGCAGTGGTCAGCGAACCAGAGCTGCCAAGACTCTTCTACACATCCACGCTGTGATCCTGGATAACAGGCTGCAGTAGGGCAGACTGGCTAAGGAGAAGGAATCGAAGAGGGAATGCTAACCCGGTACTCAAAAATGCTTGCTGAAGTCGGAGTGTTGGACCGAAAGGTGCAAATATCGCAGCCAAGCTGTAAACTACGACATAACGCATTCCGTTCTCTGGACTACATTCTGTTACTTACCCTTTATGGGTTTGGTAGTGGGAGATTGAGAACGAACGAAGAAGAAGAAGAAGAAAGACACGATGTCGTAAACTACAACAAATTGTCAAAATGTGCTTTTCATGACGAACGTCGAAAAGGAAGAAGATACTTAGAGATTGTTTCTAATGTTTTTATAAGGCACGGTAGATTACACTTCCTATACTGCTGGCTAGACTAAATGTCAGCAAGAAAATTTACAAAAACACACGCATGGAGGCTGAGCACACAATAGCTGCACTTTTCCCAGACGTAGTAGGTCTGAAGAAAGAAAACAAGCACACATTTAATACGAATAGTCAAACGTGAGTCCACAAGACAAACTAGGTAGGACACGGGACAGCACATTTTAAGGGCGGCCAGATAAATGTGTTGAATTAAAAGATAACTGTTGCCTAGCTGGCATACGGAACTGATCAGTCTGATCGAATACAGGATTCCACGAAACACCAAAATGAAGCCCATGGTGGAGAGCCTAAGCAAGGCAATAATGCAAGCCGCCACTGAAACCATCCCAAGAGGAGCTAGGAAAAACTATAAGCCCTACTGGAATGATGAGTTACAGAAAGTGGAAGATGCAGTAACAAATGCTAGGAACATGGCAGAACGAGAAAAATCCATGGAGGCAAACATCGCCCTCAAAGCCGCCGCGGCGAAGTACAAACACACTCTCAAGCAAACAGCAAGAGAAAGTTGGAAAAATAAAACGGAAAGTCTGAACCTAGACAAAGAAGGGAACAAGCTATGGAAGCTAGTCAGAGCCATGAATGACGAAACCCCGTCAAATAAACAAATTACTATCAAGCAGGGCGAGAACTTGATCACAGATAAGAAAGCCGCAAACGCCTTTGTCGATCACTATGCCAGAGCAAACCACATCGAGGTCCCTGCAGACAAGCATACAGACATTAGCGAAGAGCTAAAGGAACACGAAAACATAAATACGGCTCCTGAAGAGCACATGATGGCCAAACTAACAATGCGCGAAATGGAAGAGGCCATGAGAACGCTAAAGAAAAGGAAATCTCCCGGAAAAGACGGGATAACAAACGAAATGCTGATGGGGCTGGGCCAAACAGCGAAGAAGAAACTACTATCAGTCCTGAACCAAAGCTGGAAAAGGGGTATTGTACCCCAGGCATGGAAAGATGCAATACTGGTACCAGTACCAAAAACAGGGAAGGACAAAACAGATCCAAATGGATACAGGCCCATTAGCCTACTGAGCTGTGTCGGCAAGCTGATGGAACGGATGATAAACACCAGACTGATGTGGCATCTGGAAGAAAAACGAATACTAATTCCACAGCAAGCCGGCTTTAGACAGCACAGATCCACTGAGGACCAGGTCATCCTCATAGCCCAGGAGATAGAAGATGCCTACCAGGCACAGAAACACACAGTAGCTGTTTGGGTGGATCTGGAAAAGGCATTTGACAAAGTCTGGAAGGATGGACTTAGAGTCAAGCTAAGAAGAAGTGATGTTTGTGGGAAGATGTACAAGTGGATCAACCACTACCTCAAACAAAGAACGGCCAGAGTCCAAGTACAAGGGCAGATGAGCAAAAAGGTGACACTCGAGCAGGGAGTACCCCAAGGGGGAGTACTGTCACCCACACTCTTCCTGGTATATATAAACGATATTACAGAGAATATACCAAGAAGAGTCCATAGCTCAATGTTTGCAGACGATCTGGCTATGTGGACCTCTGAAAAGAATCTCACTATAGCAAGAAATCGGATGCAAACGGCCCTAACATCGCTGGAAGAGTGGGCGAACTCATGGCTGGTCAAAATAAACGAGAAGAAAACCACGTGCACAATATTCTCGCTCTCATTAAAACCCCTAAGTACCAAATTAAGCCTAAATGGCAAAATCCTGCAGCCAAACGACAACCCAACCTATCTGGGAGTCACATTTGATCGGCGCATGACATGGAAAAGTCAGATTGAGAGAAACCGAATGAAAGCCAGAGAAAGAATGGCGATCATGAGGAAACTTGCTGGCACAAGCTGGGGAGCAGACGAAGGCATACTAAAGAAACTGTACACTGAAAGAGTGAGACCAGTTCTCGAGTATGGCATCGCGGCATGGACAACAGCAGCGAAGGCGAACTTCGATAAAGTTAACAAACTTCAAAACCAAGCCATGAGAATCATAACAGGTGGCATGAAGTCAACGCCAATTGTAGAACTTGAAAAGATTACAAAACTGCAATCCATGACCGACAGAAGAGACTGCAGAGCCCAGATGCAGTCAGAGAAACTCCGAAGACTGACGGACCATCCAATGTACCAGAGACTAAACAATTTGGGAACTGGGAAACTAAAGCGGAGAAACTTTGCAGAAATAGCCAAAGCAAAGATGCACGAAGATCTCATAAACGCACTAACAACACCAAAACCCATCACTACTGTACGAAAACCTACTTGGAGGCAGGATATATTTCCAGAGGTGGTAGAAAATATACCAGGTATTGCAAACAAAAACTGCCAGACCGAAAAAGAAAGGAGAGACACTACCCTAAGCTTCATAACGAAAAGCTACCCAAGCATGGACTGGACCCATGCATACACCGACGGTTCTGTAACAAACGCTACACAGAACGGAGGGGCAGGAGCATTCCTGAACCTACCAAATGGCAGAAATTAACACTGTCACTCGCTACTGGTAAGTACACAAGCAATTTCAGAGCGGAGGCAGAGGCACTGAGGGCGGCAGTGGAAGAAATGGCAACACACAGTGAAAACGAGAGCCACATAGTCTTGCTGACAGATGCTCTCGCCGTAGTCACAGCGCTAAAAAGCCAGAAAAACACTGAGCTTAATGACTTAAGAGCAGCACTCTGCAAACTGTGCCAGCTGTCCGCACCAAAAAGGGTAGTGGTACAGTGGGTTCCGTCACACTGCAACATCCAAGGCAACGAGGAGGCAGACAGACTGGCAAAAGAAGGTGCAAGGCTACCACAAACAGATACCAGTATGACGTACGAAGAGTCAAAACGGCTTATCAAAGCCAGGTACATGACTAAATGGGAAACCGAACATACTGGTTACACCAAAAACGATGCCTATTACCAGTTGAACCGAAGAGAGCAGGTCGTTGTCTTCAGACTTCGCACTGGCCACAATAGACTGAGGTACCACCTATTCAACAAATTGAAGATAGGGTGTACCGACGAATGCCCGTGCGGTACTGGTAAAATGACCACTGAACATCTGCTGCAGAACTGCCCGACATACGGGGATCAGAGAGAGCAGATGTGGCCATTGCCAGTGGAACTGCAAGACAAGCTCTATGGTAGTGGCGAGAGTCTCAGGACGACCGCCGCTTTTTTCGAAAAAATAATGGTTACTGTCTGACTGTGTACGCAGAAGAAGAAGAAGAAGAAGAATACAGGATTCCAGTAACCATGTCTGGTTAAACCAGATCGCCTGAGCCCTCAACAAATATTCCAAGTCCATGCCTAAAATCTTGAGCAGCACTTAAAAGCATTTTGTCCTGAACATGATTATAGTAGGAATAATAACCGGAAGTGAATTATTATTGCTATTAAAAACTATAATTCTCCCCGCTGGATTAAGGTGATGTGTTCACCAGGCAACGGTTTAATCCCAAGACCCATTCAGCCTTAAGACAAATCCTATGTCCTTTATAACTCATAGTGACGGAAATGGATCGCTGTTTAGAAGACCAGTCCGATAACAAATCGACTTGATGTCTGGTTAGAGCTAGAACAGTTTGTTTTATTTTGATAAGAGCGTACACACGCCGGACTCCCATTGTCCCACTGACGGTGTCTGAATGTCTGATTAGCTGAAACTATTAATACCTAGTGACCTGAAGTTGTGTAAAGGTGTATTCTGGACAGATGGTCGTTTCAACTGAGAGAGCTGCACTTGTTGACATGTTACTTGTCAGCCAGTGGACATCTGACGAAGCTGAAAGGCAAAGGTAGTCCAATACAAAATCATGTCAAGAGGATATGTTAAGAACAGTCCACTTTAGCGTTAAATGAATCACATCAATTCGTTGTTAATTGCTATAGCTACGGAGTTCAGGCTTTGAACGATGCTTTCGGCACATGGGTCACCGTTCTGCGGAGAGAGACAGAACCATATGGGGAGACTCGCGGAGATGAAGTCAAGCCCTTGCCCTTAATGTTAACGATCAACCTCCTTCCTCCTGGACACTTCGCCACGGAGACCCCCTGTGTATAGAATACTAGACCCGTGTGCGTAAGCTAATTTTATTTCACCTCGTGAGGTGGTGGATAGTATTGGGGTGGGGGGGGGGGGACTGCTGTCAAAGTTTGAGAACCAATGATCTAGGATTAGAAGCCAGAAAACATATCGAATTGTTTTGCAGGTAACAAAGCCGAAAACGAAAACAAATAATTTTGCATGCAAGCTTAATTTCATCCCATGTGACTTTCGGGCTCATTTATATTTCTATCCCATTGCACCACTTCTGGCTATGTTCGTTAAATGGATTAAAAATCTTGCTCACGAATCCAGTTGAAACGTCAAGCAAATGAAACAATAACACAATTTCAGTACAAATGTGGTGTTACGGATTTTCAAAATTGAGAAATATATTGACTTAAATAAAACAAACACTAGACATGTATATTTATTTACTCGTACGATGTGTTCCCGACACAGCATGCACAGTGACTTAGCAACTGTCACCACTACCAGAGTATCTGAACAGCATATTGAGAACTACATGGCAGCTGATGAACATTACATTTTGTATACACTCCATCACCATCGTCTCCCCTACCGGTTGGTGTTGGCAATAATGGATCTCCCCCTTCTCTTATCACGTGTGTTGTTGATCGGTTCTGCCGTTGATCGTCTCCCATGCCATTCCGTCAAGCTGTTCCCCATTTTCTTTTTCTCTTGCCTCATTCAGTCCCTCTTCCCTGCCATTCTCCCCGTCATCACGTTCTTTTTCGTACCGCTTTCTTCTCATGACATGCCAGACAAATGGGGAATGCCTTGTCCTGATTTTTGCCATAAACTGTCTGCGCCTCTTCAATGAATCTGTTATTAGTCTCCTTTGCAGTCCACACGTTTTTCTGTAAAACCACATTTCCGTTGTCTCCAACGATTTATTTGTTTTCTGGAACGGCATGTGCTAGTGGTTAAGTGTCACGGCTCACAACCCGAATGTGCTGGGTTCGATCCTTATCACATCACCGGCCGTCACCCAGGAGAAGCAAACCCTTAGAAAATGCAGGAGGAAGCATACCCTTACATAAAATGAATGCCGATGTCGGATGCCGACAGGCGTAAATAAAAACCGCAGTGCAAAGCATACCGCATTGGGGAATATAGAAATAAGAAGAACGCAAAAAAAAATTAGTTAAATTGCTTTTTTGCTAACTCGCTGTTGTATGTTACCAGTGTCAAAACCTGTCAGAACTGACATAAAAGGAAAATTAAAACGTATGAAATGAATTGCACAAGGATAGTTAATACTAGGAGCAAATGAAGACAGAAAGGCAAACATTGTGACAAGAAGTAATATCAGATCTACTCCATGTGCAGAATGCATATCGAGATAGACAATGTGATCAGTCAGTTATCGTATGGAAATAGAACTTAACCAACTACTTCAGCGTGTCTTTAAATTTAACGATCAAGTTACTTGGTACATGGAAGACCAAGGGGCAGATAGATAGATCACAACACAGAAGTAACGTAAGAATATGGGTTACAACAACAAAATCCTCTGATCTCAAACCCTTTTGACCATCTCTGGGACGATTCACAAAAGCTAACCATCCACCAGGTGGTAACCTGAAGCAATTGTTGTTATGTATGTGTGTATGTGTGTGTGTGTGTGTACACGTATATATATATATATATATATATATATATAAGTGTGTGCGTGTACACTTATATATGTGTGTACACGTATATATATATATGCGTGTGTGTACACGTATATATATGTGTGTACACGTATATATATATATATATATATATATATATACATATATATATATATATACACCCATCGAGAGATCTGTCGGGGGTCTTTGTGTATAACACAGACAAGAATAACATCACTGCCCCACAGAGAGCATGTCGTAAGAGACGACTAACTGTGTGACTTGGCATAACACCGGTCATGGTTAGGTGGTTTGTTAAGAGCAGCATAGATGGCGCCTAACAGGCTGCGGGCTACTTTGTTCTAGTGTGAGTCTATTAAGATGAACTCTCACATCGGTTAACCACCCTGTGTAAGCGATTGTTGCAACGCAGCGGAGTATTAAGCTGCTCGAGCCTAGTCCGTTAAGCATGAAACCCTTCTCCTGGCTACATCCAGCTCATACCAGAGCTGGGACCTGCACAGGAGCATCTGACCCTGTAGAAGTCCAGGTCGACTATGAATTATTTGTAAATGGCGACAGTATCAGACTCGCTGTGTTTTCATATGGCTAAAGAGATCAATCATGGCATGGCATACTTTGCTCCACCTACTCTGTGCATCCGCGATGAAGTTTCGCTATGCCATCTGATCATCGTTGGTGATGTTTACGCGCCAGATCATGTCATCAAGAAACTGACGGACAATCCCAAAGAATCTGCCGAACAGTCAAATTTCGCCATGATTTGCCAGAGCCCTTCATCACTGACGGTGCCAAAGGCCTTGTCAAGTCGACAACAATTATATACAAGTCGCAATTTTGTTCTTGGCACTTCTACTGAAGTTGACGTGCTGTTTGTATCGACAGTCTCACGGCCCCGCACGACAACCACACTCTCCAGAAGTAGACCCTGGTCAAGGGGACCAGTTAGGTGGTTAAGCATGACACGGGTCAGAATCTAACCCGGTAGCCTTACCTATGGACATGACGCTGATAGCGCTTCTGGCCTCAACCTCGCTTGGCTCGAGGTCAATCCCTTGGTTGAAAGCAACCAGAAGCATACGAGCCTGTTCGCTGATGAGTGAATAATAGTTGAAGATGGCGTCAATATGCGCCGCTAAGCGACCCACAATCCTGACCTGGTCACTCAATAGAATCGTGCCGTCATCACTGAGGACGGAAGATTAGTGACGGAACGGAGGGCCGTTGGCCGTCTACAGAGAACAGCAAAACCATCTTGAGTCATTCGCATCAGCATACTCTTGAATTTCCATCGCGTTATCGCCATGTCCTGAAGTTATATATGAACACTCCCAAATAATATAGACTCTCACACGAAATAAAATGCAACATCTGATTGCTGCCCTCAACAATATATCTAGTTCTACAGTAGTATTCGGCCCACTGTGGGATTCTTGAAAATGAGAAAACAGACGAGCTAGCAAAAGCCGGAAGTGGCGGATCGCAGACTCACCATCCACAGAGCTATAAAGAAGCAAACACTCATGAAATGATCCACGAGGACGGAATGGAGAGAACAGCACAAAGAACACAAGCCAGAAAGTGACAGCATAGACAAACTTGGTAGAGATGGTCAGACAAAGATCTTCAAACTCAGAAATGGACATTGCAGACTTAAGGTCCACCTCCACAGAATAGGCCTCAGTAATACCACCATGTACGATTGTGTAGCACTCAAGCAAACACGAGAACATGTCCTGCAGGACTGCCCTACTTATACAGATTAAAGCGAGACAGTCTGGCCTGGGGGAGCGACCATGCTCGAAAAGCAGTGGGAAACCGTCGAAGACCTCAAACGCAGACTCCTTCGTAAACCTCACCGGACTAGAAGCATAGCATCAGTTGTTCAAAGACGAAGAAGAAAAAAAAGAATAAAAAGAAATAATGATGATAGATGGCATGTCACGGCAGATACATTTTAAGTGCTTGTCTACACATCCGTGTCTTCTATAAATTTGGTACATGTTATTGTTTTTTGCTGTTTGCTTGTCAACCAGTTTACCTCAGCGACTAGCTGTTGTCTACTAGATAATACTGTTCTACAGTATGCCCATTTGTTTCCTACCTCAGGAAGAAATTAGTAGAATTCTGGCCATATCCCGATCCCCCATGGAGCAAGCACATTCGGCGCAATGCAGAGGATGGAGCTTACATATTTTAGGAACGCGGGTCAAAGAGTATAAGCCAGGCATCTCCTCATTGACGTCGATTGTGGTCACAACTTGTACACGGACGTATTCAAGTCATCGCTTCCTCTCCCCACCTCATCAACCAAATTATAGACACTTCCCTTCCCACTCTCACCCTTCCTGGTCTCAGAGATCCGAAGTGTTATCGAAAGCATAACCTTTGGCAAGAACCCAGACAAGGGCGGAATCAGGGTAGAGATACTAGAACGATCGGACCATCCACTCTACACGGTGCTTGCACAACGATTCACACGTTTTCTAGAAAGGAAAGAAATTCTATCGGATCGGATAGAGTCGAAGACTGTCTTATTATACAAGAAAGGAGACAAAGACTGTCTTACTATACAAGAAAGGAAACAAAACTGTCTTACTATTCAATAAAGGAGACAAAGGCTGTCTTACTATACAAGAAAGAAGACATAGACTATCTTACTATACAAGAAAGGAGAAAAATACTATCTTACTATACAAGAAAGGAGACAAAGACTGTCTTACTATACAAGAAAGGAGACAAAGAAGACCTAGCTAACTACCGACCCTTCATCCTCCTCTCAGTACTGTACAAAGTATTCACCAGATGCAACTCTGGTACGGAACCGCAACACCCTCGAGGAAGCCCAGCAGACTGGGTTCAGCGACGAACCTATCACACGCTGGGCCACGTGTTGCCGTTTAATTGAGACAGCAAGAGAGCACAACACACCGCTTGTGTTGACGTTCATTGACTACAAAAAGTCGTTTGACTCAGTTGAACCAGAATATGTGTAAAAGTCTGGGAGAGCAGGGAGTCGAAACTAGCCATATAAATGTTGAAACGTTGCTTTGATGGATGCACACCCATCATTCGTCACACGACGGATAACTATCGCCACGGAGACAGGGCGACCCCCATCTCGCCCAACTTTTTCTCTGCATACCTGGAGTCGCTGATGAGACATTGCGACTAGAGGAAGTACGGCATTGACATAACCGGTTAATTACTCAACCACCTAAGATCTGCTAACGATATCACACTTATCACAGAGACACCCACTGAATGGACAGAGATGCTAGCTTTGCTGGACGCGGTGGGCAAGAAAGCAGGCCTCACCATAAATATTTAAAAAGCGAAAGCTATGTGCAATAGTTTTGCGGAGCCCAACCCAGTGTTCCTAAACAATACAACACTAGAGAATGTCGACGAATGCATCTACCTCGGCAGCCTCTTCAACATCTACCTTGGCAGCCTCTTCAACATCTACCTCGGCAGCCTCTTCAACATCTACCTCGGCAGCCTCTTCAACATATACCTCGGCAGCCTCTACAACATCTACCTCGGCAGCCTCCTCAACATCTACCTCGGCAGACTCCTCAACATCTACTTCGGCAGCCTCTTCCACATATACCTCGGCAGCCTCTTCAACATGGACAATAACCTTAAGCCCAAGATTGTCAGACGCCGTCGAGCTGGCTGGGCCGCCTTCAAGTGTTTAAAGACGACAACAGACGTCACAAGAGACATCAGACTGCAAGCAGACATATTCAACTCAGTGCTCCTAACAGAGATATGCTATGGATGTGCAACCTGGTCTCTGACAAAAGCCATGGAGAACCAGCTAAGGACAATACATGCCTTGATGGAGCATCGTCTCGTGGACCTATCACTTAAGCAACAGCGTCAGATGGGCTTACACAACAATGTCATTTATGCATTGTCACACGCCAAGGATGTCATCCATCAAGCCATTACTCCAAGCACCGCTGGGCTGGCCATGTAGTCAGAAGGAAAGACGAACGATGAAGCACAGCAACCACGCTGTGGTACCCGAGCGCCAAAAAAAGACCACCTGACAGATCTAATAGATGGGAAGATTCGCTCGAGCTGAAGAACACTCGCAATCCTGAAACAAACAAGTTAGCGCTATCCACTGGACAACCCGTGCCAGAGACATAATCAACTGGAAACCGAAATGAGACCAACACAAAACCAAAAAACATAGCACTGCTCGAGCTTCGCCCGCTAAGCATATAAATGCACCAGGCTACTAACAACTCACACAAGAGTTGGGACCTGCCAATGCCCTTGTAGATGCACATGTCGACTAAGACAACGACAGTATCAATGTCCATCATCATCAACAACAGCAACAACAGATATGTCCAACCTGGTAGAAGTTTAGAGGAGACTAACATCTGGTCAAAATATACCGATTTACTTTGTTAGTCAAAATGATCAGGCAAAATATACTGGCCAATACCCCAACCTCCACTTCCACTCAGGTATTCCTGGAAACGGGTGGCTTTCGTGGCAACCCTGACTAACGAGGTGGGGGATCAACGTGATTCCCGTAGTAGTGAGCGACACGCAGATGAAGCCAAGCATAGAACAACCGCCTGGAGGACTCTGGTCCAACTTCATCAGCAACATAGCTCTGGGGTTGTCAGTGGTTATGATGGTGCAGACATGATCAGTTTGCGTTTCTGTAAATCTGTCCATGATACAATTGTGCACGTCTTGACAGCTTTCTTTGTTTTCTTTTCTTGAAGGTATTCTACATCAGGAATGCGTGCTTTACTTATCTCGTGCCTGCTCGTGCTGGCGGTGACCTCGGAAGCCACGAACGACAGCTGCAAGGAGAAATGTAAAGTGGATTCGACATGTTCATCAAATCATGCAAGCTTCTACATGATGGGGTGGCTGCCCTTTCCAAAAGATTGCTTTAGACAAAACCAATGCATGCGCCAGTGCACTGAGTCGACTGCGCACTGAGAGAATTTGGCCACAAAGGTGTTCCTCACAGATTAGTTAACGGAGAAGTAATACACACATTAGTTGTTCAAACAACATCCACACAGCGAGTCAGCACCAGATACACAGACGATTGTTATTACACATAGACTGGGTAACTATGTTACTACGCATACTGGCGTTAATTATTGAACACAATGATACGATATTCTACAAAATTGTCGGAACATTACACTAGATATTGACATACGGAACACAGTGATACGATATTAAATAAGATTGTCGGAACATTACACTAGATATTGACATACGGAACACAAAGATGCGATATTAAATAAGATTATCGGAACATTACACTAGATATTGACATACGGAACACAATGATACGATATTAAATAAGATTGTCGGAACATTACACTAGATATTCACATATGGAACACAATGATACGATATTAAATAAGATTGTCGGAACATTACACTAGATATTGACAGATTACGGAACACAATGATATGATATTAAATAAGATTGTCCAAGCATTACACACGATATTGACAAATTACGGAACAATATGATATTTAAAATACAAAACAATGGACCAAAAGGCGTCGCATAACAACATATATTTACACAGTGTTTTTTGTTTTTTATCAGACATTGGATCAGTATCTACACAATCATGTATCCAAAACTTAGCCGAATCTAAAATACCATCTCTCACACACACACATCCCACACAAACACACACGCATTATATTAAAGTTACACGAATAAAAAAAAAACGTTATTAGTTCAACAAAACACACAACGACACACACACACACTTACACACACACACACACACACACGTACACACACACACACACACACAAATACACACACACACACACACACATACTCACACACACATTTACAAAAACACTCATAACAACAGTGATCACGAATACACGTAAACAGTTTACATTATATTTAAAAAATAGGCAACTTTTAAAATAATGAATTTATAATAATCTTTTTGAACTGCCATGAGCTTAACTCTATAAAGTCAAGTACTAAAACAAGAACACCCTATATTTACTGTACATTGACAGAATTTGTATTTTTTACCTATTTATTTACACAAAGAAAGTGAAATTTTAAAACATCTGTAATATCAGCAAATAAATCATTACAAACGTAAATTGTTGTCTTAATTTCTTTTCTTAGGTAAGGGGGCAAAGGATAGCGGGGTGTGGGTGATGTTGGTAGTGGTGGTGGTGGTGGGGTGGTAGTGGTGGGGTGGTAGTGGTGCTTGGGGGAGGCGGGGGCGGGGAGGGGCGGGGGGTTTGGTTAGCGTTTTGGTATATGTTATCTTCTTCTTATTCGTTGATCCTCAGATCAAGATCCCGGTTGCTCTTACATCTCCAAAATCAATGTTCCGGTTTCTCTTACATCCTTAGATCAATGTCCCGGTTTCTCTTACATCTTCAGATTAATGTCCCGGTTTCTTTTACATCCTCAGACAAAGGTCCCGGTTTCTCTCACATCATCAGATCAAGGTCCCGGTTTCTCTCACATCATCAGATCAATGTCCCGGTTTCTTTTACATCATCAGATCAAGGTCCAGGTTTCTCTCACATCATCAGATCAATGTTCCGGTTTCTCTCACATCATCAGATCAATGTCCCGGTTTCTTTTACATCCTCAGATCAAGGTCCCGGTTTCTCTCACATCATCAGATCAAGGTCCGGGTTTCTCTCACATCATCAGATCAATGTCCCGGTTTCTTTTACATCATCAGATCAAGGTCCCGGTTTCTCTCACATCCTCAGATCAAGGTCCAGGTTTCTCTCACATCATCAGATCAATGTTCCGGTTTCTCTCACATCATCAGATCAATGTCCCGGTTCCTCTTACATCCTCAGATCAAGGTCCCGGTGTCTCTTACAAAGGCCACCATTGTTTGTAAGACTATTTGATCTCCATACAGATTTTATCTCATATCTATCTCTTGTGGCCAGTATTGTTCTCTCTTTCTCTCTCTCTCCCTCTCTTCCTCCTCCCCCTTCTTTGTCTCTCTCTCCCTGCATGAGCATGCAGCTTTGTAGGATCTAATCCACGGCCATGGTGTGCTCCCAAAATGGACACTTGTCATCTGTCATGACTCTAAATTTGTTAGAAAGGTAACCGTTGAGTCTGTTAAGCCCAGTTCTCAGTCTGAAGATGATGACTTTCTCATCTCTAGCTAAATCATAGAAACTGTCTTCTTTTCGGGAGTGGAGGTGTTGATCATTCCATTTCCCCTGAAGTTGGTGTCAACTATGGGTTGCATGAGTTATAATATGCCGCATTTTACAGGTTGACTAAAAAAATTTAATATTAATAATGTCATTCCCATGAATGGCCTACGAAAATGGGTGCCAAATTGAAATTCTCATTGAAAGTCCAGTATCATTGAATGAAGCCCTTGGTCCTTGGGGTTTCATGGGTAGCGTGTCGACCCAGGTCAATGCGTACTCCTTGAGGGGGGCAGGGTACTACGCTGCCTTGTGACGAGAGCTACGAGGATAAAAGGCTCCACTCAGTGTGTGAGTAATGTGTCTTGGGCATGTTGTGAACCGGACCGGGTACAGCCCAATCTCTCCCAGGCGATGTATTAGTCCATTTTGGTCCATGCATAGTTTCTTACACACTTCAAAACCATCTACCAGCAAACAAGGCGAAAAGCGCCCATCTAGTGAAGTTCAGTCACGTGAAAAAACAACACATAGCCGACATACTATTTCAAATAGCCGTTGACCGTGCCTGGGTAATAAATGGGTAAAACGCCACAAAATAAGCAAATTAATTAAACCAAATATAATACCACAACACGCTTCTTGAACACAAGTGTAAGTCGTCGACAAAAGCGTATCCCGGTTACATCCGTGGACTGGCGACATCCACAATGGACTAAAGCACGAGCGCAAAGTTAGTCCCGCCGCCATTTAGGTGCCGTCTTTATATCACTCAACCCTATCTTTTGTTTTATCTATTGTTCTATCTTTAAATATTCACACACACACACACACACACACACAGACACACACACACACACACACACACACATACACACACACACACATATATATATATATATATATATATATATATATATATATACACACACACACACCAGGTGTCTTCAAAAAGTATTCGACCTTTTTTTTTTTTCACGGAAACAAATGAAGCGTTGGTGTTGTAATTCGAAAGAGAGTTATATAGGACAGTAGGAAAGTCATGCTCTTGCGTACATTTTTTTCCCGTCCGTAAATTGCACCAGCCGCTGGCAGTCAGCCTTTCAGTGGTGTGTGTAGTGAGCAAAGATTTAGAGCAAAGATGGCGCCATAACTGGCTGCGAGTCTACATTTCTCTACTGTTTTGGATCATTATGGATGCCGCCAGACCACGGATTTGCCTGGAATTAACACTAGTCGACGACTTACACTTGTGTTCACGGAAACGTGGTGTTGTTTTCCGTCTGGACTTGTTATTTCGTTCTTTTTTTGTGATTTCTTCCATCCGGTTATCCTGGTCTGGACGCCGGCTGAATGGCACTACGCTTATACCTGTGTCGTATTTCACGGGTTAGTTCTGCCGGTTCACCTTCACGAATTTGGCGTGTGGGAATTTTAGATGCTACTATGATGAGCTGAATACAGCTGGGGAGAGATGCCAGACTCACTCACACGCTGAGTGTTGTCCATACGACCTCTTGTGGTTATCGAAAAGGCACGACAAACTGCGTTAGATGCCATCCCACCTTTCTACCCTGCGGGTTACATGTTTACGGAAAGGCTTCTGTGGTAACCCTGAGGCAAAATCTGCATCTTATGCTATCTCCAGTCGTCTCGATGAATGTCTTGCCACTGGCAAAAGGTAGCTTAGGCTCTGTGAGTGAGGTTGACAAAAGGCGCAGTTTTTTCCTCATTTTAATCCAAATCACCGCGCAAGTCACCCATTTCAGCGAACACAGCAAGAGATACGACTGTCCACACGGCTGAACAAAGAGAGTGGTCTTCATCACTTGTGATGGACAACTAGTGAGCAGCCGCAGTGTTTTAATTCCTCACGAAATGACGGAACTAATTGGCCAGCAGAGTTGCATCAAATTTCGCCTACATCTACGCTCGATACCCAAGTGGAAACTATTCTCACGACTCAACAGTCTTTAGGTGACGCTGCCAGGATGCATCACACAAAGAAAGGAGTGACACAATCGCTTCAAAGATGGCCACGCATTGATTGACAGCGGATCACGCCCTCAACAAGACGTAATGATGAAGTCATTGACCAAGAATGGACCTGGCTCTTACAGAACTGTCGTGCCCCCCACCCCTCCCCTCCCCCATCTAAGAACTTGCGGATAAGATTGGGATTAGCACTGATTCTGTACATTCTATTTTTTGCAATGGTTCGCCTTTGCGGAGAGTGACAGCGAAATTCGTGCCGAAGCTGTTAACGATGGAGCATTAGCAACTCTGGATCTCTCACAGGAAACTATCGCGACTTCTTGAATACTGTGATCCTTGGTGATGAGTCGTGGGTTTATTGGTACGACTTGGGAATCAAGCTGTATTCATCACTGTAGTCATCAATGTAGTCATCATTGTAGTTATCACTGAAGTCATCACTGTAGTCATCATTGTAATCATCACTGTAGTCATCACTGTAGTCATCACTGTAGTCATCACTGTAGTCATCATTGTAGTCATCATTGTAGTCATCACTGTAGTCATCATTGTGGTCATCAATCATTGTGGTCATCATTGTAGTCATCACTGTAGTCATCACTGTAGTCATCATTGTAGTCATCACTGTAGTCATCATTGTGGTCATCATTGTAGTCATCACTGTAGTCATCATTGTGGTCATCAATCATTGTAGTCATCACTGTAGTCATCACTGTAGTCATCACTGTAGTCATCACTGTAGTCATGACTGTAGTCATCATTGTAGTCATCACTGTAGTCATCATTGTAGTCATCATTGTAGTCATCATTGTGGTCATCATTGTAGTCATCACTGTAGTCATCATTGTGGTCATCAATCATTGTAGTCATCACTGTAGTCATCACTGTAGTCATCACTGTAGTCATCACTGTAGTCATCACTGTAGTCATCATTGTATTCATCACTGTAGTCATCACTGTAGTCATCATTGTAGTCATCACTGTAGTCATCACTGTAGTCATCACTGTAGTCATCACTGTAGTCATCACTGTTGTCATCATTGTATTCATCACTGTAGTCATCACTGTAGTCATCATTGTATTCATCACTGTAGTCATCACTGTAGTCATCATTGTATTCATCACTGTAGTCATCACTGTAGTCATCACTGTAGTCATCACTGTAGTCATCACTGTAGTCATCACTGTAGTCATCACTGTAGTCATCATTGTATTCATCACTGTAGTCATCACTGTAGTCATCATTGTAGTCATCACTGTAGTCATCACTGTAGTCATAATTGTAGTCATCATCCCGATGCCGGAAAATTCGAGGCAGGAGCGCAACAATGTCAAAGTAATGATGGCGACTTTCTTTAACTCCCGTGGGGATGTGCATCACGAATTACTACCTGAAGATCGCCGTTGCCTTTGTGATGCTGTTCGACACAACGACCGGACTTGTGGACAAAGAGAACTTGCCAGATCCTTCATGGACATATATATATATATATATATATATATATATATATATATATATATATATATATATATATATATATATATATCTTCTTCTTTTTCTTTGCGTTCATGGTCCTTTTGATCATGCTATATCTACAGGCCAGTCGCCATAATGAAGTATGTAGTCTTCACCAGGTCGGAGCGGCTGCCCCACAGCTTTTTGTCTCAGCTCCGCACCCTCTGGCCAGATCTGGTATCTCATTTCCCAATAGAGTGGGCATTCTTGTAGAATATGCTCAGGGTTCTGGCATCCTGTTCCACATGGGCACTCATCGGTGTGTGAGATTTTCAGTCGGTACAGATGTTTTAGTTGTCTGCAGTGTCCAGTTCTCAGGCAAAATAAGGTAGTTTGTTGATTTCTTTTGAGATAGTGAATTGTGTCTGGTGTACTGTTTATGTTTCTGTCTTCTCTCCATTGGTGTATATACTGATTTCTGATGATGTTCTTGATTTCTCTGTATGGTACTCGATGATTAAATTGTGCCTTTTTGCTGCCATCTTTTGCCAGAGTATCAGCTCTCTCGTTTCCCGTGATTCCGCAATGGGAGTGTAGCCATTGGAGCGCTATTGTTGAGGATCTCTGGAGTTTTCCAAGTTCTGATATGATCTCCGATAACAGTTGTTCGTTGCTTGTTTTTTGTATTGTCTCTAATAGTTCTCTACAGTACGTGAATACAGCTATTTTTGTTGGAGGTTGCCTTTCTGTTTGAAGTATTCTCAGTGCTCGCAGGAGGGCCATCGATTCTGCTCTAAGATTTGTGGACAACTTTCCTGTTGGGAGGGCCTCTTCTGTTATATTTCCCCTTTTATGTCTTATGAATATGCCTCCTCCCCCGTTTCGGCCTGCCTTCTCTGCTGAACCATCTGTGTACACCTGTGTCTATTCCTTGGTATTATATTTCTCCTCAATCATTGTTTGTGCTAAAATTGTCAACTCGTTGACACTGTGTTGGCCTTTTTTTCTTATTCCTGGGATCTCTGTACTTATTTCGATGTTGTTTATGTTGCAGCTTGGCTCTTCATAGTTAATACGCATTTCTATTTATGTAGGTTGGTTTGGAATTAGTTCTCCATACTTTTGGTGTAGGTGGTTTGATATAGGAATGAAGCTAGTTCTCTTTAGCCTATTTTTAACTGGGTGTTTTAGTTTGATATGTATGGGATGATCATGCATGCGTAGCATCTTTTCACTGTGTGTCAGCACTCTTTCCTCTCGTCTAGTATTTAGGGGTCTTATATTCGCATATGTTTCCATTTTCTGGATTGGTGTAGTCTTCATTCCTCCTGTTATTATCCTTAAGCTTGAATTTTGAATTTTGGTTAGGCGTTCCATGTTTGTTTTTGATGCTGTGGTCCAGGCTGTCATGCCGTATTCAAGTACTAGCCTGACTGTGCCAGTGTATACATTTTTGAGGATGTTGCTACTTGCACCCCAGCTTGTTCCAGCCAACTTCTTCATGAGGGATAGTTTTCTGGTTGCTTTTTGTTCTATCTCCTGTATGCGTTCCCTCCATGTGAGTCTCTTGTCTATTTTAACTCCGAGATACACAGGGGTATTTTCTTGTACAAGCTCTTTGCCATTTAGAATAAGTTTTGTTACTTCCTTGGTGTTGGACAGTGAGAAGCATGTTGTAACTATATATATATATATATATATATATATACTCCACTGCCTTGTGTAAACCTCTGAAGAGGGTAGGGCTACGGGAGTAAACCCAGAAAGAAACTCCGGAGTAGTAGCACCTATGACGGACAGTTTCAAAACTGCGAACTCATTCCTCCTGCAGCTGAGCTGGTGCCAAATTGTCATGCTTTGCATTCCTTTGGATTACACCAGCGAGGCTGAGAGGGGGGTCGAGCAGTTTGGGCAGCCCAGGGTCTCCATATTCAGCGCCCAGGCTTGCGCCCTGAGAAACTACTCACAGGGTGGCAAGCGCATGGTCTGCAAAGACTGAGACGCCTATGAATTTACATATATATATATATATATATATATGCATATAAAATAACCATATACAAATTGTATATAAAAGGGCGTTTTGAAAAGTTTTGCCTTTGATGAGATAATTTCATTAAGGTGCAATATTTAAAAATGACATATACATTTTCTTCAAGCTTTGAATGCTGTTTGGGTGATGTGTCATTATTTTTCAACGTGGTCGTCATTCTGATCCACACATTTACACCAACATCGGACAAGTTGTTGCATCCTATCGAGGAATACATCAGCCCTCTCTCCCGAAATCTGGTGAGCACAGCTGCATTCACATCATTGTCATAAGCGTAACGGTATTACTTGAAATGTCCCTTTAGCTTCGTGCAGATGGAAAGGTCACACGGTACCAGACCGGGACTGTGATAGGTGCGGTAAAATGTCCTAAAACTTGAGACGCTCCAATGCAGCCACTGTTTGTCGACTCGTGTGTGGGTGAGTATTGTCGCGTTGAAAAATTGCATGCATGCTCGGAAGTTTCTGCAACGTTCTCACATATCGATTTGAGTTGACAGCATTTCTGTGCTCCCCATATTTAGAATGGGCAACGCCCTTCCAGAACCAACATATGGTTATCATCACTCATCCCGCCTAGGCGACGAACTTGATGTTTTATTTGTTAGGTAAGTTCTGACACCTGTACTCTATTTACTGGAGTTTTGTTTTCTGAGCTAAAATTATGTGCTCATAACTCGTCGCCAGTGATAATACGGGATCGTCCTCCTGTTCATATCGCGACAGAAGTTCATGACACACCTTTCCTAGGCGCTATTTCATATCCGGTGTCAGCATGCGAGGGACCTGTCACTGACACACATTCCTACACCAAAGCAGGGCACGGATAATGTAATGGGCTCGCTCAATCCAAATCATAAGCTTTTCGGCGATATCTGTCTGCTTGATACGGCGAGTGGTACGAATCAGTTCGTCCAAGCGAGATGGTTGCTGTGCATCCACTGATGTCATCGATCGTCCGATGTTAGTCCTGTCATACAGGTTCATCTTGGCTGGATTGTCGTGCATGACAGCCCGTGCTCACAAGCAGTATAAGCATCCACACAGACGTCACAATCTACCGCAGTCATTCTTCGATGCGCACACAACCTTCCACTCGACAGGTAATTTTTTTTTTTGGCGTTTGCCTTATTAATCTATTCCCTAAGGGGGTGTGCATTCCACTGTGGTTTTTATTTTGCGCCTGTCGGCCCAGTGTATCCGACTTCAGCATGCATTTTATGTACGGGTCTGCTTCCTCCTGCATTTTCTAAGGATTTGCTTCCCTGGGGTAACGGCCGGTGCTGTGATGGGGATCGAACCTAGCATCTTTGGTTTTGAGCCGTGTCACTTAACCACTATCCCACGCCGTCCCCTTGTCAGGAAATCAATCACGGCACATGGCTTCAACCTTATTTCCATGTAGACCTCCATTTTACTGTCCACATGCTTCCCGTTCAAGGCGCACGTCACTGCATTACCCTACATTCACATCATTAGAGATTATTTTGTTATTTTGACATAGGCGTCTCGTGGTGGCATTGTTGTAATTGTTCAAATCGCCCCTGTGTAAGTATATATATATAGATATATTACCAGTAGTAACCGTGATTTAATTTATTTAGGATGTGGGGGCTGGATGGTGATTGTGGAACTTAGTTTTGCGCAGTTTTTAATCTTAGATATTGATATGAATAATATTTCAAAGGGACATTAGTTTGATAATGAAATTAAGGTGTATCATGAATAATGGGAACTGATTCGTTCCTGGATTATCTGACATAAAATGTACGTAAATAATTAATAACTGTTAATGAATAACTGTGGACAAAATTACACCAGAGACTGGTCATATTGAGACATCTGAAGCAGAACATAGCTCAATACACAAGTTGCTCTTTACAGATAATCATTGCTTGATGTACGCGATTGAAATAAACTGCAAAACGACATGAACGCACTTGCGACTACCTGTGCTAAATACAATATGCGAATTAGTGAGAACAAAACAGAAACTATGATGATCAGTAGAACGTCTCAAGATAAGTGTAAATGATATTGCTCTTCAACATAAGTTGAAGTATTTAGACAGCATTTTCTTTGGCAGACGGTTGGATCGACAAGGAAATTGAGACTAGGTGTCAGAAAGCATACGCGGTGACTTATCAGCTGCACATACTGCGTAGATACCCGAGCATTAGTTTGACTACAAAGCAACATCTGATAAACAGTATATTTATGCCGACTCTGTGCTACCAGTGCCAAACATGGCCTCTGTCCAGGGCACGTAAGAGCGGAATTTTGACTTATGAAATGAAATGTTTGATAAAGGTCATCGGTGTTACAAGGAGAGACAGAATGCGGAAAGACGACCTTCCATTTCTAGGCAGAAAATAAGTTCGTTTGGTCATCTCGTGGAAAGCTACTGAAACCTGTCCCTTAAATGCCTTTTTCATGGCGCACATACGAGTACACTACTCAACTCATTGTCGGCATTCGAAACAACAACAACAACAGGTGGGTCCAGTGTAATGTAACGGAATCGGGAGATGAAACCCCCATCTTTATCGTGGAAAGTCAGGGCTCTACCACTACGCTTATCAGGACAAATAGTTTCAAGTAAAAGTAAGACAACTTATTTATTTGTAAAGTAAGAATGTGAATGACACACTCTCAGGAAATATCAACATGTATAAGTAGACATGCTTATATATGGAATGCACATAAAAAGATAATACAGGGAAACCCAATGAGAATTAGGATGAGAGAAGCGGAAGAGAAAGCCCTATTTGTGAAAACTTGTCTGTATTCACAGTGTACTACCTTTGTTTTCATATCAAAAGGCGTGGTCGCCTTTTTGTGTACTATCTACATCTGGTTGTTAGTTCTTGTGCCTGACAAATCTAATACGAAAAGACGCAAATCGAGTACGCATAATGAGAAGTACATGAACTATGTAGGATAATCTCGAAATACGTTTAGTGGAAATTTGCGTCTTTTACTGTTTATTAAACTAGCATCTTGTACTTGATATATTAAGTTATAACTTATTGTTTTAGTCTGGAAAGACTCTGACAACGTGAAACTAGTTGATACAGCAATAAATTTGGCTGGTCGGATAGTATCAGGGCGCCTAAAACTCATCCCCATTGATAAAATATACCATATAATTGGCATACCACCACCCGAGATTGGAAGAAACAGCGCAGTAAAAATCGAGCGGACAAAACAGGAGCACGGCCAAATGCACCCAATGTTTGGACACCAGGTACAGAGTACAAGACTAAAATCCAGACATTGCCTCCTAAAATCAACACAGTCCATACAGATAAACCCTGAAAGTCGCTGTATCGAGAGATGGCACGAATCGATGCAGGCCTCAGAGATGGAACTTCGAAAGAAACCTGCCCCCGGACATCATCTACCAAACCCAACTTGAAGTCGCTAAACAAACGCAGTACTGGTGTATCACGGTGCAAGAGGAATATGAAAAGATGGGGATACACAGATGATGACACATGTGAGTGTGGCGCAATACAGGACCCAGACCATATGATGACCTGCCCCAACCTCCAGGAAACACGCTATAGGTGCAACACGCTGGAGGCAAATGACAACGCAATCCATGTCGCTGGATACTGGATGCGTGTTGTATGATGTGGCGGTTAGACAAGGGAAGTAAGTAAGTAGATAACGTTTTAGACTATCATATATAGTAGAGATACTATTTTGTGTGTAATAAACAGTTATATTTATTCTCAATTTTTAATGCTTATTTTTTTTATGCGTACGGTCATTCACGCCAATGATGAACGCAACAACGTTCAGACACAAACACGCTCGTGCACGTACAAGCACACATGCAGACACACACACACCCACATAGACACTCACTCTCGTGACACACACGCACAATATATGTATGTATAAATGTCATCACAATTATGTAGCAGAACATCGCTCCCATCACAGCCTGTCTGAAAGAAACTTAATCTCTTGCCATTTCTTCAGAGTCACGCCCACGCATTCCTTGACATCTTGGTACCATCACCTTCTTGGGCTGCCTATGCTGGTCTTGCCCAGAACCATATCTTCTATTACCGTTCTCTAAAACCTTTGGGCCTGGCAGCCATTCTGGACTAGACATTGCCGACAACTTCGTTTTACAGAACCACGAAACAGTTCATTTTGGAGATGAGCGCATTCTTATTTTTAATGTCTGCTTTCAGTTCATCACTGCAGGTTTTGTGTGATAAACATTTTCTTGAAAGTATCTCCCGTAAGAAAAAGTCCAATTGACGAGCGAGGGGGATTTTCAAGGTTACCGCTTCGTTCAAGCCAGCTGTTTCGCATACTTTTAAACAAGATAGACCCTTACATCAGGATGGTAGTGAGGAGGTGCTACATTCTGTAGAAAACACACCCCTTCACTAGTAAACATATCGATTTCGCGAATGCCTGGCATGACTGAATCCTACAGTAATTTCAAACCAACGGCACCTTATACATGGATATATCTTTATTTGTGTGTGTGTGTGTGTGTGCGAGCCAGTATGCATGTGTGTATGTAAGAAAAATGTTTGCCTCTCTGTATTCTACTGGCTGAGGCACGTCTCTTTCTATCCCGGACCGTAGTCTTCTAAGAGATATCATGATGTATTAAACTGTGCTTGGATTCGTCTGGGCGTTTGTCAACCACAACCAAAATGCAATGGAAAGGCCTTGCCCTGAGCGCGCGAGTTAGAGTTGTGTAAGAGTATGATTGTTCGACAGAGTTATATGAAATGGAGGGATGTGGAGAAGTTAGAGTGATTCCCAGTATCCCGGCTGGTCGTGGATATTTCTTCCGTTTCCCTTCTCAATAAAATGTGCAGATAACTTCAGCAATCGGCATCCTCTACCAATTGCTATATATTCATATATGAAACATACTTGTACAAATATAAATTTACTCAAGAAGACAAGAATGTTTTCAATAATTTCTTTAATTATGTTGTGGGTAAATCAAAATACATAAACAAACAATAGCAGAAGTCCAGACATTTATTTATAGAAAGAAGAAATACGATATTTGAGAGCATTTCGACCGATTGCATCCCTTTGTTAACATTTAAAGGTGAAATTATTGTTAAACATCATCATGTGTTAATATTTGGGAAAAAAAAACATTAGCAGTATTGATTCATCGAAAACATTTATGACCAGTATTTTCATCATCATTTTCACTCGCAACATCTTTGACCAGTATTTTCCTCAATGTTAACACTGAGAAGATCTTTGATCAGCATGTTTAATCCTTTTTAACACTGAGACGATCTATGGCCAGTATTTTTAATCCTTTTCAAAATTGAGACGATCTATGACCAGTATTTTATCCTTTTTTACAATGAAACGTTCTATGGAAAGTATTTGTATCCTTTTCAAAATTGAGACGATCTAGAACTAGTATTTTATCCTTTTTCACACTGAGACGTTCTATGGAAAGTATTTGTATCCTTTTCAAAAATTGAGACGATCTATGACCAGTATTTTTATCCTTTTCAAAATTGAGACGATCTAGGACCAGTATTTTATCATTTTTAACACTGAGACGTTCCATGGAAAGTATTTGTATCCTTCTCAAAATTGAGACGATCTATGACCAGTATTTTTATTCTTTTCAAAGTTAAGACGATCTATGACCAGTATTTTTTATCACTTTTAACACTGAGAAGATCTAGGACCAGTATTTTTTATCATTTTTAACACTGAGAAGATCTATGACCAGTATTTTTTATCATTTTTAACACTGAGAAGATATAGGACCAGCATTTTTTATCATTTTTAACACTGAGAAGATCTAGGACCAGTATTTTTTATCATTTTTAACCCTGAGAAGATCTAGGACCAGTATTTTTATCATTTTTAACACTGAGAAGAAATAGGACCAGCATTTTTTATCATTTTTAACACTGAGAAGATCTAGGACCAGTATTTTTTATCATTTTTAACACTGAGAAGATCTAGGACCAGTATTTTTAATCATTTTTAACACTGAGAAGATCTAGGACCAGTATTTTTTATCATTTTTAACACTGAGAAGATCTAGGACCAGTATTTTTTATCATTTTTAACACTGAGACGATCTATGACCCGTATTTTATCCTTTTTAACACTGAGACGATCTATGACCAGAATATTCATAGTTAACATTGAAAGTACATATTACCAGTACTTACATCACTGTAAACAATAACAGGACATTATACCAGTATGTACATCACTGTATGCATAGAGAGGACATATTGCCAGTACCTCCCGAACTGTATGCATAGAGAAGACATATTACCAGTACCCTCATAACTGAATGCATAGAGAGGACACATTACCAGTACCTCCAGAACTGTTAACATGGAGAGGACATGTTACTAGTACCTCCAACATTGTTAATATAAGGGGGACATACTACAAGCACTTTAATCATTGTTAACATAGAATTGAGACACTAAGTGTTAACATTGAAACGACACGTTACGAACAACTATCAGATTCTCCATCATTATTATTATAGTGATGACATTACCTGCACTGACATTGCTGACATTGAGATAATATATTACCATCACTGACATCATTATTAACACCGAGAAGATGTATTATATTATCAGTTATGACATCCTTATTAACATAAATAAGTCATATTATCATTACTTCCGTCATTGTTAACATATTGAAGAGACATTAGCAGTATATATATGTAATTGTTAACTTTGACATCCATAATTGTAAACATAGACAGACCATGTTACCGGTACGTATATCAATGTTAACAACAAAAAATGATGCATTACCAGTACCTCCGTCATTGTTAACATTAAGACAGCACATTACCAATACTAATCATCATTATCATGTAACATGTTCTTTATAGAACGTCGCTCACCTCACAGCCTATCTGAAAGAAGCTCTTTCCCTTGCCAAAACCTGAGCTTCCGTCGCAGTCATGCCATGTTTTCCTGGATATCTTGGTGCCATTGTCTTCTCGGTCTATCCCTGCCTGATTTGCCTGACACTGCCTTCCATTACTGTTCTTTCAAGACCGTTGTATCTCTTTATGTTACCAAAGTATTGCAATTTTCTGGCCAAAATGGAGTTGATAAACCAGTTCTCCTCTATGCTCAACTCTTGCCGAATGTCTACATTTGTATTTTTCTCCGTCCAGGGTATTCTGAGAATCTTTATGTAACATCTTGACTCCAATGATTCGATTCTTTATCTAGAACTTTTGGTAATCGTCCATGATTCACAGGCTCTCAAGACTCTCACTTTTGTCGTTTTGTTGGTGTTTTGCCATAATTTCTTCAGGCTGTTCAGTCTCTGCATTGCCATAGCTAGTCTTCTTCTGATTTCTTTGGAGCAGTCGCCATTTTTGTCCTTTCTGGAGCCCAGATATTCAAAATGTGTGACCTGATCTATATTGTTCATAGATATTCCTCATATTGACTATGTGGTCCCTGGTCCCCCTGTCTTTTCTAAAACATGCTTGGACTTCGTGATTTTCAGATACAAATCTCGTCTCATTCCTTCTCAATTAGATACTAATACCAATAATATTTTTTTTATAGAGAAGACACATTACCAATATCTCTGTCAATATTAACATTCATACAACACACTACCAATGTTTCCGTCTTCGTTAACATTGAGACAACACATTACCAATGTTTCCATCATTGCTAACATTGAGACAAAACACTACCAGTATCTCAATCATTGTTAACATTGAGAGGATATATTACCAGCAGTGACATGTTTATTAACACTGAGATGACGTATTATTAATGCCTCCATCTTTATCAACATATTAACCGAAACATTATGTTAAAATATGAAGACCGAATGAAAACCATTGAAATCATTTATCATAAACGTTTAGACTCGTCCATCTGTTTCTTGAATGTTAACAATTAAAGGCAATCTTTACATGACTTAATTTAAAAAATTGAAACAATCATATCATACACAACCTGGGAGATCAACTGAAGCATATATACCCAAAAAACACATTATATAACACGATTGCAAAAACGTTCAAGTCGACCGAGCAATTTAATGTCTACCTAACTTATTGCTGGGGAATAAAACACAACCAAGAAGGGAACATGCCACCCAACCTCATAAAAAAGCTATGACCACCTGTAATATTGTCTTTAACGCTTCATCCTCAACAGCAGTGCCTTCTATGAGATTGCCTTAACCTTTACAAACAAAACAAACGTGATGTATTATAACAACCAGGTTTTCTATAACCAAAACTGAATGACGTGCGGGACCGAGGTAGTACCGCAGTAAATGAGATGACAATAGCAAGAAACTCATAACTGACCAGCTGTTGCGTCAGCATCAGCAAACTAGATCTGACCAAGACTCTGTGTCCGTCTCCAAACTGGGGCCATGGAACCAAGCTGCACTAGTGTAGTCTGGCTAAGAGAATAGGGATCGCAGTGGGTATCCAACCCCCCCCCCCCCCCCCCCCCCCAAGCCAGATGAATCGAGCCGAAAGGTCCAGATAAGGCAGCTTTGCTGTAAACTACGACCCATTGTTACTTCGTCCTTTACAGGGCGAATTCCGAATAAGAGGAAGAATGGGGCGCTGTCTCATTAAACATGCGAACAATTTCAAAGTAAACAAAACAGAATTAAACATCTGATAATTACTGCCATCATTAATATTTTGGTCTACAATGGAGCATGTGATCACTGTTTCTGTTGGTCTACTTGCAGGAAGCCTGGACAAAGGAGCTTGAAGTGAAAACCTTAAATTTGTTGTAGAAATTCGAAACACATTTTTTTTGTTGGTTCGGCTTATTTCTCTATTCCCCAAGGCGATGTGCATTGCCCTATGATTTATTTTGTGCCTGTCGGCCCAGTGCATCCAACTTCAGTAAACATTTTATGTAAGGGCCTGCTTCCTCCTGCATTTTCTAAGGGTTTGCTTTTCCAAGGTAACGGCCGGTGCTGGGATGGGGAGCGAACCCAACACCTTCGGATTGTGAGCCATTGGCATGCCCATTTACAGTACTGCTGTTTAAGTTTTCAAGAGTGTTCTGCGTGTGGTATCACTGTACAGATGAGACACATAGCGTCAAGTAGATGTTTAATAAAGACGGTTGTCCCACAAATGACATGCACCAAAAAGGAGCGGCGTTCTCCTATCTTTTTTTGAACAGCCAAGGAGTGAAACATTAAAATTCACCGGCAGATGGTGATGCATGCCTGTACTGCAGTAAGTTTACTAGTTGGTTGGTTTTTCATCCAGCGACCTATGGGCTCCTGCACTTTGATCCAATACCATATTGTGGTATCTGCAAGTGTTTGTAAGCTGTTGTTTATTTCCGTACAAAGTGTTCCATTTGTCTGGCCTCGGAGGAAGAAGCTTTTTCCTACCGACAAGCGCCGGACATTCCCGAATCATGATGAAAAACTGTCGTGTGACTTCGCCTTGCGTTTCCTCTTTCTTCTTTTCGCTTATCCTGTTTTATACGGGGACCAGAGAAAGCACATGAGGCCAACACCAGTGGCAGCACTGGACAAGCTCTATGGCAGCGTCGACAGCCTCAGGATGACAGCTGCTTTCTTCGTATAAATTCAAGTTGACGTCTGACAGCGTACGAAGAAGAAGAAGAAGAAGAAGAAGAAGCTTATCCTGTTTTGCTTTCAGCGTCAGGTTTTGAGGCGATCTCTAGACGAAGACATCCTATGGGCCTCATGCACGATGAATGACATTAACAGCTGCAGATATTCCCGTAATCCACCTTTTTCGTGGTCGACATTTGACCTTGAATCCGTTGTCTCTAAATAGGATTGCTGGTTGTGGGGAAAGGGGGGGGGGTGCCTCGACTATGAAAGAAATGGCTGCCCTTCTTGACATTAGTCAAGGTAAAGCACATTGACATGATCCAAGATTTGCCCCATTACGCGTCTGTAAGGCTGAGGCCACATCAGCTGACTCCACAATTGTAACAACGACGACGTGTAGGAGTGGATTATAGACTACGTTGAATAATGATATACAAGGCGTGTTCAAATGGAACCGGACTTAACAGCACCAAGTGAACATACGTAAAATGCGCATGATGACGTCACTTCTGATGTAAAAAAGCAGATACCAACCGTCAAAAAATATTTATTCGTTAAAATATTATTGGCATGGTACAATGTGAATATTGTTTCCACCAATTATTCAGATGTCGAAATTATAACACAATAGGTTTTTCAAAATCATTTCATTGTGTTCGGTGTTTCATATCAGTCCAAACTGTTATAGCCGTTACACGCATCCAGGAGAGAACGATAAATCAGATCTGATCTTCAGATATCATTTGCAATAATAACACGGTCACGCGAGCTACATTTTATATGTGTTCCATTTGAAGACCATCGCGTGTGTTCAAACTATTAACATGAGAAGGAGACGCTCTTCTCCACAAGGAAACAACAATACTTAACTAATAAGGATATGGACGTATTTGCCATCAATTTCTAAAGGGAAGGAAAATTGAATATAGAGAATGTGTGCCATTAGCATTGAGCATGATTCATGATTTCAATTAGTCCATTAGTTTGTGCAAGACATCCTTTTTTGTACTTCAGGATCTAAATGTTTGTAAAGAACTCTCTGTGCTTTATACACTATTAATATATTAATGTTAGTTCGTCTTACATACCAATAGCATGTTTACGGTAATCCATTATACACACCAATAATATGTTTGCGACAATCTGTCTCGATAACCAAAGTGACATTGATGGTGAACTGTCTCACATACGAGCATTATGTTGATGGTAGTTAGTCTTGCATACCAACATCATATTAATTGAAGTTCGTCTTAAATACCAACATTATATTAATTGAAGTTCGTCTTAAATACCAACATTATATTAATGGAAGTTCGTCTTACACACCAACATTTTATTAATTGAAGTTCGTCTTAAATACCAACATTATATTAATTGAAGTTCGTCTTAAATACCAATATTATATTAATTGAAGTTCATCTTAAATACCAACATTATATTAATTGAAGTTCGTCTTAAATACCAACATTATATTAATTGAAGTTCGTCTTAAATACCAACATCATATTTATTGAAGTTCGTCTTAAATACCAACATTATATTAATTGAAGTTCGTCTTAAATACCAACATCATATTAATTGAAGTTCGTCTTAAATACCAACATTATATTAATTGAAGTTCGTCTTAAATACCAACATCATATTAATTGAAGTTCGTCTTAAATACCAACATTATATTAATTGAAGTTCGTCTTAAATACCAATATTTTATTAATTGAAGTTCGTCTTAAATACCAACATTATATTAATTGAAGTTCGTCTTAAATACCAATATTATAATAATTGCAGTTCGTCTTAAATACCAACATTATATTAATTGAAGTTCGTCTTAAATACCAATATTATAATAATTGCAGTTCGTCTTAAATACCAATATTATATTAATTGAAGTTCGTCTTAAACACCAACATTAGATCGATGGTAAAGTAAAAAAGTAAAGACGCTATGCGGCGCATAGGAAATCAGGTGTTAGGCCCATAGTTATTTTGTAACCCACGGCACTTAGTGGATGATGTGGTCAGCATCACGCCGACCGCTTTTACTTCCCGTACTGAACCGGTACCCATTTAAGGCTGGGTCGACCTGGAAGCCACTGCGGTCTGAAAAAAACATTTCCGCCTCAACTGGGGAAGGAACCCAGAACCACTCACATGCGAAGCAAGCTCGCTAACCACTGCGCTACGCGGCTCCAATATTGATGGTAGTCCGTCTGAAATACCAACATTATATTGATGGTAGTCCGTCCCACAACAAGACATTAATCGAAGGAAAAAGAATTGGTACTCAGTGAACTTTATTGTTCTATTTGAATTACCTGGCTAAACAGATGATTTGGTACTTTGTCACAGAGTCATAGTCAAATGCAAGAGAAACTTGAAGTAGTGAAAGAACAATCAGTCAAATTGGGACTGAATATCAACAAGATGAAAACCAAGCTCCTTTAACTCAACACTAACAGCAAAGAATAAATCATGCTGGAGGTAGAGCAGTTGTAGGAAGTGGATATCTTTACTTATTTGGGGCAGCACATTTGACAAATTGATACATCAGGAGGTACAGACGTGAAGATCAGCATTGGAAAGGCAAGAGAAGCAATCCTGACACTAAACTGCAAATGGAACTTCAAATGGAAACCCAGAGAAATCAAGATTCACACCAGAATATTCAACGCCAGTGTAAAGTCGGTGCTGCTGTAGGAAGCGGAGACACGGGGAACGTGCATGGCGACACAACAAAAAATTAGTCGTTAGTTAACAGATGCCTACAAAGGATAATGAGTATAGAGTGACAGGACATGATGAGGAATGTAGACCTATGGGAAAGGAACCAACAACAGCTAGTGGAATAACAAATTAAGCGAAGAAAATGGGGTTTGATAGGATATAAACAATGGAAGGCCCTGTCTTACAAAGCCAGACAGGCTCTTACATGGAATCCTCCAAAGAAGAGAAAGACATAGAGAGAGACATAGATAGATAGATAGATAGATAGATAGATAGATAGATAGATAGATAGATAGATAGATAGATAGATAGATAGATAGATAGATAGATAGAGCGGGAGAGATAGAGAGAGAGAGATGTTAATATAAAATATACACGGAGAAAAGAATGTGATGAACTAAGATTCATGATTAAATTACACATGGAGAGATGCAGAAAGAGCAGACCAGAACTGTGCATGATGGCGGGATGGTGTCAATAGTCTTTGAAACGCGTGGTGCGATGGGTTTTGATTGACTGATTTCCTTGATTTTGAATTTGAATCACATACCAATTTTATATTGATGGTAATCCCTCTCACATAATAATAATAGTAATAATAATAATAATTATTATAATGTTCGCCTAGGTATCTAGGGCCCTTTGCGGTCGATCGACCACTACCATGTCTAGCCGCTGAGGCTTGTAGCCAAACCTCCTTCAGCGCCGAAGGAGATACTGCTATCTGTCGGAGCCATGTAGAACGATTACAGCCCCTCCCACGTCTCCTGCCGGCCGGTGGGAGACCGTTGTTACAACATAGCAGACTTTGACATTATCTGGTGAGCCGGTACTTCCTGGTCCAGTCGAACCACGTGACCAAACAGAGACAGGTGGCGGCGGGCCAGAGTGTCCGAGATGGAGGGAAGACTCGTCTTTGCAGACACCTCGACATTACGGACGAGAGCGAACCACTGGATACCGAGGATACGTCGCTGGTTGAGCATATGAAAAACATCGAGTCTTGATATGTCCTGTTTAAGCAGGGTCCAACTTTCTGAACCATACAAAAGGACAGGAATCACACACGTCTGATAAATACGAATTTTGGATCCGGAAGTCTGTCATTATTCCACACCCGGCGAAGGTCATTCATAGCGAAAGCATCGAGCCCGATCCGCCCTAACATGTCAGGCTGCGCCCAACGGATGAAAAAGAACTCCCCAGGTATGTGAATTAATTAGTGCCCTCCCCCCCCCCCCCAAACCCCCGTGACCATGGACAACATTGCTGTGAGGATGAATGTCGGAGCAAAGGTTCTGAATATTCGTCTTTTGAAAGACCCTGGTTTAATGTTTCGAGACACAGTTTCTCGAGAGACTTGCAAAACCGTATTGTCTGGGCAAACAAGGACTATGTCATCAGCATAGGCGATATACCAATTCTATATTGATAATAATCTGTCTCACATACCAATTTGATATTGATGGTAATCCATCTCACATACCAATTTGATATTGATGGTAATCCATCTCACATACCAATTTGATATTGACGGTAATCCATCTCACATACCAATTTGATATTGATGGTAATCCATCTCACATACCAATTTGATATTGATGGTAATCCATCTCACATACCAATATTATAATGATATTAATTCGCCTCACATACCAACGAGAAAACGTTAATAATTAGCTGTACATATCAGATTAACGATACTGTTCTGTATACAGCTTACCTCGGCATTAAATTAATAGTAGGTTGTTAAATATATTCATGATATGTGAAGTTTAGACTGGCAGTGCATACGAATATCACATTACGGACTATTTGCAAATACACAGTGATAGTACAACATATTTCTAGAAATAATTATGAGTGATGCCCTTGAAGGTTATGTTGGCACCTTCAGGATAGGGGATATAACTATTACCAACTTATGCTTTACGGATGACACTGACGGGTTGGCGGGGACTGAGACAGAACTTCGGGAATTGATCTGAAGACTGGATGTAACAGCACAGGGTTACTCGTGGATATATACGAAAATAAAATTTTAAAAAGTTAATGATCAACAATACTGAAGGCATCAACGCTGTGATTAAAGCAAATGAACAGGAGCTTGGAACAGTGAACCGCTTCAAGTACCTGGACTCAATGATCAGTGACGAGGGATCAAAGCCAGAGATACTGGACAGATTAGCACAAACAACAGCAACGCTTTATTAATGCCCTCATTGGTTCTTTCAACATTCCTCTACACCTGCTAAACATGGACTACTACAGCAGACCTCCAGAAAAGAATTCAGGCCTTAGAGATGAGATGTTTTAGAACACTCCTAAATGTCATCTACAAAAACCGTATCATAAATGATAAAGTACGACGAAGAATCGAGAATGCAAACGGACCTCCTCAAGATGATCAAAAGGCGGAAGTTAACTTGTCGAAGAAGGCCACCGACATCATCCTTGTTTTATGTGTTCTGTTTTGTTTTGTTTCTGCACTGTCTGATATGTTTTGGCGCAGTGTTTGCTGGATCTCATGTGGCTTATCAGTTCAATGCGGGCACGAAATGTTCTATTACATGGTTTGCACACAAGGTCTTCTGCTGCAGGTAAGGGTGATTTCGCAGTTTTTTTTATTCCGGATCATGCGTTTGGTTTGCGCCGTCTGCAAACGGTGGCTTTCTCCTTCAGCAACACCCACGTTTATTGCATTTCTCCAGATCTATCTGTTTTCCGCAATGCTCTCTTGGTTGTCTTCACCTATGTGACAGCATCTCAGAGTTTCTTTTAGGCTGTCCTTAAATCGCTTTAAGCTCACCATACAGAAGTCTCTTCATCAGTCTTGTGTCTGGCATATATACATACATAGTAAAAGTAAAGTAAAGTAACCCATAGCATTACTGCGTAGGGGTGTCAGGTGTTAGCGTTCCCACATTTCAAAAGCTCGGTTATATGAGGGAGATAGCCATCTCCTCTCTCTCGCCGCTTTTACTTCCCGGTCTGAACCGTACCCATTTAAGGCTGGGTCGACCCGGGAGCCATTACGGTCTGAAAAAACATACCGCCTCAATTGGGGAATGAACCCAGGACCACTCAGATACGAAGCCAGCGCGTTAACCACTGCGCTATATATATATATGTAAACCACAAATCGCTAAAGAAGTCATTACCCATAGAACGTGCGCATGTACTTTGATACAGGCACATATAATGGGCGAATCAATAGCAGAAGTTGCCCGTTATTTTGCAGGGAGGAAAAATAAAACAGCAAAAAAAATGACAGTCTGTTTGTTCAAGATCAGCAATTCTTCTGCCAGAATGGAATGTTAATGAATATCTTTGTTGTTTGATTGAGAGTATCTGTCATTGCGGACCTGGTTTGTGATCATTCTCGTCACAGCATTCATCATCATTATCATTTTACTTTTTCTTCACTAGGACCAGCTGGTCTTCTTACAAGAAGTCTGCACTAAAGCAGACATACGATCTTTTATTTGATGTGCCTGTGTCGCTTTGTTTCAAATAATGAAGTTGGCAATTCTAAACACAAACCAGTTTAGTCACATCGGGACCCGAGCAGAGAACGTAGAATAGTAACGCTGTAACCTGTCAGGCGTGTCGTAAGAGGCGATTAAGGAGGGCTGTGCAGGGCAGTGGCTGCCACATCATTTGAAAATATTCAGCCACAAAAGTATTAACAGATACTGACAGGTTAACGTATCATAAATTGGTCGTTTTTTCTTTCAGACCTATTCTCCACAAAAGGCTGAACGTTTTTTGGTTGATGCATAGATTGATAGAGTGGTTATTAAAATAGATATTAGATAACCAGAGAAATATCAATTACGGATTCATGTTAAGAACACGGAAATTACAGGGTGTCACACTCGCTAGGGGCTCCTGTTTTTCCTTTATTACTTTTAAACAAATGAAAGTGATTCAATAATTAAATTCGACATGGGCAAACTGTGAACCAATTAGACGATGAGGAACTTCTTACTAGTTATTTTAAGCAGAATGGAGTCCACATCTCAAATGTCAACATGGCTGAAATTTCTTCCTTCCTTAAAAATCGTGTCACTTCTAAGGAACTTTAGTAACCCATGTCGTCTGATCTTACTATTTGGAATACTTGGAATACTTGGAATGCTGGTATTCAAACAGGCATGATTGATAATGTCTGTTGCCAGGTAGCCGAAGGCTATCCGTGGTAGGTATTTTAAACTAGACATGGGGGAAGGTACAAATAATTTGGGTAGATTTTTAACCAGACATGACCTGCCCAACGGATCTATAACTACATCAAAATAATATTGGTGCTAGGAATATCAGCTCTGTCAAGAATGGCCGTTTCCAGGACCGTGTCCTGTCATTTGATCTGCATCAGCCTTTTGTTATAGACTGTGTGGAAGTGGTAAACCTCTTTACCTGGTGCCTGAATACAGTCTATGTTTCACATGCACACATCATCATTGGAAAAACCGTAGCTATGTACACCTTGAGCGTTGTCTGAAGACTAATGCCACTTCGATGCTTTACGTTTCTGAATAGTCTGCCAAATGAGCTACTGGCTTTAGAAAACCTGTTGTTCATATCACCATCAATGGCGACGTTCTGGAATAGTCTACTGTTCACAGTTATCAGTTTCTTTCTACTTTTCTTGATAATTTGATCAATTTAACTATTGCCAGGAGCTGGTACATGCATCATTTCTGGTTTCTCCGTCCTGATGGTAAAACCATGTTTTGGACAATTCTCGGTTAATTTATTCACGATATTCTACTGAACAGCTTATTAGCTTGCACTAAGTGCACAGTCGTCAGCAAACAGAAGATCTCAGCCGATGTTTGATTTGACCTTGGTTTTTGTTTGAAGCCTCGTAAAGTTAAACAATGTCCCATCAAAACGATATCTATTGTCGATTTCGTTTTCTCTGTCTCCAATAGCATCAGTTAAGATGGCAGAGAACATTATACTGAACAGAGGTGCGAGCACATACCCCTGTGCAACTCCAGTTGTGAATCGAAAGGTCTGCGATAGCTTATAGTTATCGTGAACTTTAGCTGGTATTCCATCACGCAATTGCTTCACTATTGTGATAATGTTTTTTGCGATGATCATAGACTCTCTCTTATAGCCGTATCGAACGTCTTTGTCAGGTTGATAAAAGCTGCATACATGTCACCGTGTTGTTCTTGTGATTCGCTTCATGTAATGTAAAAGGATTCACACAATGTGGTTGCTGAGAGATTCACATACTGTGATGGTGGAAGGATTCATATAATGTACTAGTGAAGTAATTCATATTACATGGCAGTGGAGGGACACAGAAAGTAAAGTGGGTTGGCCATCTCATGAGAATGAAACCGAATCCGTTGCCATTAAAAAGTAACAACAGGGCTCGACGTTTAGAGCCAAGGGAAGACCGATAGGCAAATGGATAGATAACATCAAAGACATCCTATGCCAGTATGGGCTCACAACAACCACAGCAACATATCTGGCCCAAGTACGAGACCAGCAACTCTCCACTACGCTTCACGGCATCAGTGGAAAGATAATATCATGTAAGCAAGTATAATATTGTTTTGGTGTTGTATTGGCCACACATTGAGGAAGGACACTGTTAGCATTTCTAGACAGTCTTTGTTCTGGAACCAAGTGGGAAAGAAGCATAGAGGCAGACCAAGGTACACGTGGAGCCTGGACGTTGAGGCTTACATGATGGTTTAATGATAGTCGTGGACAGAGTTGGAACAAATGATATTTGATGGATGCACTTGGTGAGTTTTTGATGAAAACGAATACTCCAGACTGAGTGAGTGGATTTTATAATGACAATAAAGAAGAAATTCACACCTTATGGCTATGACCTAAATATGTGTTTTATCAATGACGGATACATATTTTTTAAATAAAACGCTGCAGTAGTGTGGGGTCATGTAGATGATGTATTGACTGACAGACAGACTTGGCGTTTCAGGATTTTGTTTGCAGAAAATCTTTGCAACAGTTGCTCTTTACTGTACACGTTGATTTATTCAGTCGTATGCACCACAATCCCATTCCAAACTAATGCATCGTCAGTGAGCCTTCTGTACTTTATTCAGCGTTTCCTGGTCCATAAATTCGAACAGAAGCAGGGGTCTCAAACTCAAACAACCAGGAGAGCCGCTGAACGTATAGTTTATTGACCAACCCTTGCATGTTGTCAAATTCGATGGCATAAATTTCATAGGAAGATATTTTCGATGTCATAGAGCAGCATCTTAATAAAACTGGCATGTGTACTTGATAAAGACTGTTTAGAAGAAACGTGGTTTCTCTGCTACTTTGTCCAATTATAACTTGTTTCTGCAACTTGTTGAACATTAACCATTGGAGTTATAACGAATGATTTATTTTTTAGATATATGTTCTTTCGTTAGTCTCAACAAAGTAATCGGTATTTTTTATGTTTTTATTATAACAATTGTTTCTCTTTTGAAAGCATGGGCATCTCCTATTTTATAATTTAATGACCACTTCCGAAAGTTTTACAGTACCTTTGTCCACATGGAAACAACATTGTCGTTGCTGTCCGTGTGTAGAGGTTGGGGGGCCACGTATGTGTGGTCTCTGCCGTACACAGCACAACTTAACGTACAAAGTCGTTTCTCTTCTATCCTGATATGCAGACATCTTTTTTTCTCTTGTGGTATATGATTTCTACAGGATGGGCTAGCCGGCAATGTGCCCAACTCTCATTTTGTCACTGCCTACGACATGTTTGGCATGTTACAGTGTGACTATTCTTTGCTACCAGTTCGGACTGTGGTAACACACGGGCGGAAACAATATAACGCGGAACTGAAACGCGCCAAAAGGCCTCAATATAAGAAGGAATGAAATTAATGAAGAAACATTTCCCAGCTACACTGTGGCTTCCGGCGAGGGCGTGCCTGACAGTAACTCAAACTCCTCTAGCTCTTCATCATCATAGGAGATGGAGGTCAGCGTGTGGAACGCGTGGATGGCAACCCTGTTCACCCGACGCTCTTGCTCCTGCTTCTTGTCAGGCATGTATTTGAAGAAATTCTCCAGAGTTGCTTCTTCCTCGAGTTCTTTCTTCTCTGTCTTGAGGTAGCGCACAATCATCACCATGACACCTATGGAGCAAATGATATAAGTGGAAATGGATTGGTTAACACCTTCCGCACCTTCTCTTTTCTGCACATCCCACCTCCCTCCTCTTCACTTTCGAAAAGAAGACAACAACCAAGATTTAACTAGTGACGAGATAGCCGTCATCTTAACTGGAAGTTCATCTGAACAACAAACTGAAGATGGGGACAGATAACAGGTGTTCAAGTGGGGAACATGCTATGATCACATCCAATAAAGATGCAAGTTCACACATGTAGAGAGAGAACAGTACTGGTCTCTTGAGATAGACGAGAGACACGAACTGTACGGAGATACAACAGTCTAACAAAGGTGGCCCGTGTAAGAGAAACTGAGACCTTCATTTGAAGATGAACGAAGAAGAAGTAGAAGAAGAAGAAGAAGAAGAAGAAGAAGAAGAAGAAGAAGATAAAAAAGGAGAAGAAAAAGAAGAAGAAGAAGCCATCTGTAGAAAATATATCAAATATATTTGAACTCTTGGGTCAGCTTGAGTATTATATTGTTCACATGCATGTTAAGTGGGTCGCGTGTTCTGCTAATCTACACAGTTTCCATCTTTGATGTGCTAATCTTCACATTATAACATTCACAGACTATACCAAGTGCATTCATATGATTGTAAAGTCCATCTTTGTCCTAGTATTTTAGGCTTTGGCTGTATGCATGTTCTCTGGTAATGCAATTTGATTGGTTTCTGCTGTTAGTATGCACATGTTGAATAGCAATGAGAAAAAGAATATGTATTCCTGTATTTATTTAAAAAACATATATGACAATTGTTGTTATAAATTGTTTATTAATACAGAACAATGCTGTCACATCCAAAAACCGAATTCTCTTCGTTTGTACGTCAGTAATAGCACGTCATGATGTTGTTCTATTTTAAGATTGTCGGTCAAATCAACGAGAATCTGCATCTAAATTAATAATAATAGACCGGCTATGGTGGTTATTCTATTTCAAGATTATCGGTCACACCTTGGGAATTTGCCGTTGTGTTAAGATTGATTTTAAATTGACTTTAAATCTTTTTTTTAAATACTCGTATTTTAGTTTCATTTGCTTCATTGACGGGTTATAGCTAATTATGTAATAATTATAATTGTACTCCAAAGTATGATAATATTCCCGAAAGCTTATTTCAGTCAACTCAATCAAAGCTTTTTTCAATACTTTATGTATCTCACTGACAGCACTTAGAGGTTCGCAAGATTGTTTGAGAGTTGACGATTCGATCATTGTAACGTCGCTTAAATGAATTTAACACTTTTATATTACAGATAATGTCTCCGTGTTTCTCCTAATTAATTTAATAATAAAACATTCATGTTCAGATGGTTAAGTTTTATTCTTATGTTTATATTAATCGTTATTTAATAGTTTTATCTTACTGGCTTGAATATAATGAATCTCTCATTGTCTCACACTAGGGATCTTTACTGCATTCACACTATGCCTCAAAGTGATATTAATAATTACACCTTCAGTCCTGGAGCAGATATTATAGTCCGTCTTTTAATTCATAAGCAAGGTCCGAAGCAATTCTCTACAAAACTGCATGTCATATCAAAATGTTTCTCCGCAACGCAGCCTTAATTACGTGTACATTCAATGACAACAAAGACATTTCAATATTTAATTGCTTTAAGCAACATAAAATTAGCTGTGGGACTGATACAACGTTGGGGTCAAATGGTGACCGAAGGGCTGTACTATCTGTTGTATATTGGTGACACTGGATAGCATTTTAAGAGTTCTACAATAAACCCATGGTGATGGAACCACATATTGCACTTGTTTTTACAAAAAATCGTAAACGTCCACTACTACTGCACTGAAAGTATCGAGATCTAGATACACCCCAAATGAAGGATCATCATCATCATCAATGGCGCCTCAGTCTCTGCAGAACAAGCGCGTGGAGTCCTGTGAGTTTCGTCCGGCTACATACACACGTGTCCTAGCGTAATCGCAAGTCTCCTCCATTGATCTGTAACCGCCCAATATATCGGGTAGGGTGTGTTCCTCCATTGATCTGTAACCGCCCAATATATCGGGTAGGGTGTGTTCCTCCATTGATCTGTAACCGCCCAATATATCGGGTAGGGTGTGTTCCTCCATTGATCTGTAACCGCCCAATATATCGGGTAGGGTGTGTTCCTCCATTGATCTGTAACCGCCCAATATATCGGGTAGGGTGTGTTCCTCCATTGATCTGTAACCGCCAAATATATCGGGTAGGGTGTGTTCCTCCATTGATCTGTAACCGCCCAATATATCGGGCAGGGTATATTCCTCCATTTATCTGTAACCGCCCAATATATCGAGCAGGGTGTGTTCCTCCATTGATCTGTAACCGCCCAATATATCAGGTAGGGTGTGCTCCTCTATTGATCTGTACCGCCCAATATATCAGGCAGGGTGTGTTCCTCCATTGATCTGTAACCGCCCAATATATCAGGTAGGGTGTGCTGCTCTATTCATCTGTAACCGCCCGATATATCAGGTAGGGTGTGTTCCTCCATTGATCTGTAACCGCCCAATATATCGGGTAGGGCGTGTTCCTCTATTGATCTGTAACCGCCCAATATATCGGGCAGGGTATATTCCTCCATTGATCTGTAACCGCCCAATATATTGGGTAGGGTGTGCTCCTCTATTGATCTGTAACCGCCCAATATATCAGGTAGGGTGTCTCCTCTATTGACCTGTAACCGCCCAATATATCAGGCAGGGTGTGTTCCTCCATTGATCTGTAACCGCCTAATATATCAGGTAGGGTGTGCTCCTCTATTCATATGTAACCGCCCAATATATCAGGTAGGGTGTGTTCCTCCATTGATCTGTAACCGCCCAATATATCGGGTAGGGTGTGTTCCTCCATTGATCTGTAACCGCCCAATATATCGGGCAGGGTATATTCCTCCATTGATCTGTAACCGCCCAATATATCGGGTAGGGTGTGTTCCTCCATTGATCTGTAACCGCCCAATATATCGGGCAGGGTATATTCCTCCATTGATCTGTAACCGCCCAATATATCGGGTAGGGTGTGTTCCTCCATTGATCTGTAACCGCCCAATATATCGGGCAGGGTATATTCCTCCATTGATCTGTAACCGCCCAATATATCAGGCAGGGTGTGTTCCTCCATTGATCTGTAACCGCCCAATATATCGGGTAGAGTGTGTTCACGCTCTAGTTGGGACATTATTTTACTGGTCACTATCTTCTCAAGAAATGTGTTCCACCTACCATTTTATATGCGCGTGAGACCAGGACCGACTATAGGCTACATATCGGAAAAATGAACCATCCCCACGTGCACTGCCTGCGGAAACTACTGCCGATTAAATGGCAGGAGATGCTGCTAAATATAGATGCGTTAGCGCAATCGGGAATGTCCAGTATTCACACTATGATATGTGCAGCACAGCTGAAATGGGCTAGACATGTGGTACGCATGTTGGATCAACATCTACCAAAAGAGATGCTCTATGGTGAACTGTAAAAGGGTAAGAGAGCAAGCGATGGTCAGCGGAAACGGTACAAAGACACACTTAATATATCAATGATCCAGTACGGCATTTATCATGATGACTGGAAAAAGATCGCCAAAAGATCGCCATGAATTGCAGAGACTGGCGCAGCACTGATGCGTAGGGTGTTCAGAGACATGAGACATCAAGAATACATGAGGTTATACAGAAACGATTACTCCGCAAGTCTGCTCCCATCAACTCCTTTTCAACACTGGTGGCAGAGGGTATCCTATTTCCTTGTATCAAATACGACAGACAATTCCAGGCCCCGATCACCTTATTTTGCAATTTTAGAACTGATGCGAAAAGTGAATGTGGACAAAATGGTCCTCATCGATTACGATGGACGAACAGAATAGTGTTTTTTGATTGAAGATAAAAGTAATTTCAAAGAAGACACTGTTGTCGGGGATGAAGTGTTAGAGACTTTAGCATACTAGGCCATAGCTTTTAACGAAATTGAATGGTCATCTCTCTTCCTCGTTGTCTTTTCTTATCTAATTTTCTAATCCCATTTCCGGTTGGGTTAGCTGGAGCTTGTATATAACAGGAGTATATCATGTAAACATTTTCTGTGAGAAACAAGCGCACTACTTCTCTGTTTCTCGCACGCTTGCTTTCTGATTCAGTTAGTCTAGTCTGGTGATACACACACACACACACACACATACACACATATACACATACACACACACATACACACACATACACACACATACACACACATACTCATACATACACATACATACACATACATACAGACATACTCATACATACACACACATAAACACTGACACCCACGACACCCACCCACACATCCATGAATTCAATCACCCATTCATCCATTCATTGATCCATCCATTCATTTACGTGCACACGCACGCATATACCCATTCATTGACCCCCCCCCCCCCCCTGCCTACCCCACACACACAAATACACATGCACACGTACACACATATACATATACATACATACATAAATACATACACACATACTCACATTCACATATACACAAAACATACATGCACGCATACACACACAGACCCACCTACCTATTCATCCATACCTCCCTCACGCCCTCCCTAAACGCAAGCACATACCCACCTATACACCAACTCACACAACCCCTCTCCCCCCCCCTCTTCCCCCCTTTCTAGCCTCCCCCGCCACCCACACTATATGCATACATTCTTACATACATACATCCATACATACATACATACATACATACATACATAAATACATACATACATACATACATACATACATACATACATACATACATACATACATACATACATACATACATACATTCATACATACATACATACCACAATAAACCAGCCAAAGTACCAACCCTAGAGACAACCACATTATGAGAACCTCAAGCGCCAACGTACCTGCCGAATAGAAGACAAGAACCACCACAATGTACACCAGAGCTCCAAAATCAGACTCGCCGTCAGCCTTTTCCCGACGGTTCTTCCCCAAAGGCACCTCACTCTGAGCAGCAGCGACCACCCTGACACAGTTGGGGTACAATGAGGTCATCAGTCTGGAGGACGAGGATGTTGCTTGTGTTAAGTTCATAGCATGACCAGCATCTGTTTCGATTTTCTGAAGAAGAAAAAAGAATTTCGTGCAGGGGTCATGATTAGCGGACATCCTGATTGTATAATGGGAATGGCGCATTAAGTAAAATCGCAGATGATATATGTATGATGTACAATAAGCAGCAGGATTAACAAGGAAAGACAGACAGATAACAAACAAAGCAGCAAAGACATGATTACAGATTAGTGTGAATAAAACAACGGACATAAGAATAATTAACAAACGAAGAAGTCTCAAAGATGTTAATGGTTAGATACAAGTAAGTTAAGAAGTGTACACTTTTCCTTATCTGTGAAGTAACATTTTTAAAGGGGAAAAAATACACACCAAAAAAACTAAGATATTAACACCAGGACTGAGAAGGCTATATTTATTTTCAGCTCTCTTTTTTCAATATGGCTTGGCTTCGTTCATTCCCAATCTCCCACTACCAAACACTGAAAGGGCTTAAGTAGCAGAATGTAGTCCAGAGAGCGGAATGCGTTGTGTCGTAGTTTACAGCTTGACTGCGATTTTTGCACCTTTCAGTCCAACACATCCGACTTCAGCAAGCATTTTTTGAGTACCAGGATAGCATTCCCTCTTCGGTCCCTTGTCCTTAGCCAGTCTGCCCTGCTGCAGCCTGTTATCCAGGATCACCGCGTGGAGGTGTAGAAGGGTCTTGGCAGCTTTGGTTTGCTGGCAATGACACTAGCAGTCAGCTATGAGTCCCTGAGTTTCAGGCACTGATCTCCATGAAAATTTGTTGTCGTTAATGCCCAGAGTGACGGGTTGCAGTAGCTTCTATCACACTCGAGCGTCCAGATACAAGTGGATCAGGGTCCTCCATACTGCTGTGCTCTGCTTGGCTTCCTCTGCGAGTGGCACACTACTACGGGATCACGTCGATCGCCCCCCCCATGTTTCGTTAGCCAGGATACCATAAAACAACTTGTTTCAATGGAGAACTGTGTGGAAGTGAGATAGGGATCTTGGTCAGCATATTTTACATGACCCTGACCAACATTGTCTGATCAGTTTATTTTGCCTGACCAGACGTTAGTGTTCTCTTCCCAAGAAGAATATGATTAGACTGTAATGTCGGTCCTGCTATATGGCTCTCATACATTTCATGTGACTTACGATATTAAAACCTAGACTGCAGATGAGTAATCAACAGGTCACCTCAAATACATTAAGAAAATAGGGAGATAATGTGGGGATGGATATGGCGCTCTCAGAAAGAAGTCGGGCAGTATAACCAGACATTCGTTGGATTGGAACCCACAGGAACCCACGGTCAAAGAGTATGCCAGTTAAGATAGGGTCTTGTGGACGCTACTCAAGAAGACGTATGAGAATAGGTTAGTTTGTTGCCCTTCGTAGGCAATGATGGCAACCTCATTAGCGGTTTGTGTCTTGATGATGTACCTTGCGCTGTAATTTGTATTATAGTGACAAAAAAGCTGCGCTGATCATCACCCTCACTCTCTGGTCCCAAACTACCCTGTGTCAGTAGCAAGAATTATATTAAGACGACTGGAGGTAATTCATGATAAAGACACTGCTCCTACCTCTTAGACACCAAGAGTTGCATGAAACCTGCGGGGCTCGAACCCACGACGTTTCCGTTCATCGCTTTGAGAAGCGAGTGCCTTACCTCTCTACCACAACGAAAATGAGAATGGAAACAGATTGAGAGCATCCGTGGCGGCTCAATGTTCCAAAGAGACCCAGACAGATAAATGATGAATGATGACGAAAAAAAAATGTTCCGGGGACGAGAATTTAACAAGTGCTTTTGTTTTGTTATGAGTGTATCTGGCAAAGATGGCGCCATAACTGGCTGCGAGTCTACATTTCTCGACTGTTTTGGATCATTATGGATGCCGCTAGACCACGGATTTGCCTGGAATGCACACTAGTCGACGACTTATATTTGTGTTCACGGAAACGTGGTGTTGTTTTCCGTCTGGACTTGTTATTTCGTTCTTTTTTTTGTGATTTCTTCCATCCGGTTATCCTGGTCTGGACGCCGGCTGAATGGCACTACGCTTATACCTGTGTCGTATTTTACGGGTTAGTTCTGCCGGTTCACCTTCACGAATTTGGCGTCTGGGAATTTTAGATGCTACTATGATGAGCTGAATACAGCTGGGGAGAGATGCCAGACTCACTCACACGCTGAGTGTTGTCCATACGACCTCTTGTGGTTATCGAAAAGGCACGACAAACTGCGTTAGATGCCATCCCACCTTTCTACCCTGCGGGTTACATGTTTACGGAAAGGCTTCGGTGGTAACCCTGAGGCAAAATCTGCATCCTATGCTATCTCCAGTCGTCTCGATGAATGTCTTGCCACTGGCAAAATGTAGCTTAGGCTCTGTGAGTGAGGTTGACAAAAGGCGCAGTTTCTTCCTCACTTTAATCTAAATAACCGCGCATGTCACCCATTTCAGCAGACACAGCAAGAGATACGACTGTCCACACGGCTGAACAAAGAGAGTGGTCTTCATCACTTGTGATAGATAACTATTATTGAGTGTATCAATTTACAAAGCGAAGTGCTTTTTGGTGCTACACAATGGTTCAGAGCATGATGAACGTATTTAGAGTCTCGGCGCCAGGTAAAAGAAACAAAAGAGTCAGGCATAATGCTGGATAAAAAGTTCCTCATAGCTTTGTACTATATTTTGGATTGTATGGATGAATTGTTCTTGACAATATTAATCCAATATTTGCCAATGTAAGTTTATTTTCTTCTTCCTCTTCTTCTTCTTCTTCTTCTTCTTCGTCGTCGTCTTCTTCTTCTTCTTTTTCTTCTTCACCTTCTTTTTCACCTTCTGCTTCTTCCTCTTATTTATGTTTGTTCTCATTCTCCAGATGTCTTGTCCTGAAAAAGACTTTGTAAGCAACAGGATGTAGTCCGGAGAACGGAATGGGTTGTGTTGCTAGTTTACAGATTGGCTGTGATATTTGCACCTTTCGATCCCACACATCCAACTTCAGCAAGCATTTTTGGATACCGGGATAGCCTTCCATCTTCGATCCCTTCTCTTTAGCCAGTCTGCTCGGTTGCAGCCTGTGATCCAGAATCACCACGTGCTTGCGCAGAAGGTTCTAGGCAGAACTGCTTCGCTGAACCTGACGCTAGCAGTCAGCTTTGAGTCGTTACTACTCAGCCTCTTGATGTCAGTTTATTTTCGAAGTAATGTTTTCCTATTTCTCCGATTCCTTATTAGTGGTGTGCCTTAGCCGATGCGTAACATGTCGCCGGCAGTCTGACATTGCATTTCAAAGGAAACAGTGGAACGAGCAGGAAATTATTATATTTAGTGTCCCTTAAAACTTATTGTCGATTTACGCGATGTGGTGACATTGTGCGAGTAAACTGACAGTTCCAGCTGGAGCATGTGCGTTTAGAGTAGGGCAGATTGGGCTGGCGACTCTAAGAACAAAGGTTGCTTTAATGCGGTGGACAAACGAAGGTCACGCCTAGGTCAATTACCGTTTCGACACTAGGTCGACAAAGGAAACGAGAGATTTAGGTGGACGACTTTGTCTGGTACAGGTGTAGGTGTTCGGAGCTGACCACTCTGGCGTTCAGAATGGACGCGGATGGGGGTTTGGGACAGTCTGATGCTGCCACGACCGGCTATGACATTTAGAGTGACAGTGAACTAATAACATTTACTTGGGGGTAGTTCCAAATTGCAGCGATGGCTAGGTCAGACAGCCAACAGAAGACCATTGGACAGCCATGTGTTGATTGAAACTATAAAATACTCTGCACGGAAAAACTCAGGAGACTAGCTGTGAGGAAGGCTTAGAGGTGCTCGGGAAGGCTGAGAGTGAGTCTAGAACAGAGAGAATTTGCAGGGTGACTGGATCATCATACACCTCGAGTTGACCAGTGGCGCTCAATATGTGTTTATGATGGACACCCTGTGAACAGTAAGATATCTGAATGTGTGCTGTACGTGCAGGACATCTTGTGAACAATGCGTGATCTAATTACATATGAATGTACAGATTCGCGTGAATACGTGAAGTGATCTAAGTATTCGTGAATGGACATATCGCCTGATTATAAGTGATCTGATCGTATGTGAATGTACAGATTCGTCTGAGTATGTGAAGTGATCTATGTAATCTGTTCGTGAGGACGAGTTTTGCTGATTATGAGTGAGCAAACAGATTCGTTTGAGTTCGTAAACTGATCGTGAGGACTAGTTTGTTGATTATGAGTGAGCGAACAGATTCGCCTGAGTACGTAATCTGATCGTGAGGACGAGTTTGCTGATTATGAGTGAGCGAACAGATTCGCCTGAGTAAGTAATCTGATCGCGAGGACGATTTTTGGATTGTATGTTGAGAATGCAGATAGCGGAATGCAGCGGCAAGAATGTGGGTTTTATGTGGTTTACAGGAGTAAGATCAAAAGCTAGTGCTTAAAACCTCCTATTGTAGTTCAATATATAAATTATGGTTATTTAGTTTAGATGTACTTTGCTTTTTGTTGCTACTGTGCAACGATTAAATTATATTGTTTTGTTTTATGGTCAGGTTAGTGTTTACTGTGTTTTACTGTGTGAAGTCGTGTCGTGGATACATGTTGTAACTCTTTAGATAAGTAAACTACTCAACTAAACCTAGACTCTACCATAGTAAATACGGCAATGATCTTGAAATGATAGGCGCCATAAACACGTTTCTAGACGCCATTTAGACCTGGTGATCGGGATTTGGCCTACCTCTACCTGCAATAGTGTCGGACTGGATGGAGCTTAACAATTTTTGTTAAACGCTCAGACGCCCTGACGTAACCAAAATGGCTATCTGTGGTTGAATGACACGTACCTTCACCAAACAAATGTTAACGTTTCTAGAGAACAGCAACTTTAAATGAACAGTGGTCCAAAGCTCCGATCACAGTAATATGGAAAACAATATGTCCTCCGCAATACTGCCGGCAATAGAGGACGCTTAGGCGGCCAAAATAAACAATGCCTCAATATAAAAGCAAACACGCTCTAATACGTATCCAAAGCAATGGTATTACAAATTACATGCACCGTCAAAAGGAAACAAAGTCCAATGAAATTTCTTTTCAACATTTACTGAAAAAATTAAAGTGAGGTTAGGTTTCTTAATCCGACCAATCGATATTCAATTACTTCGCATTATTTACATTTGTTAACTGTTTTGTTTAATGTAATCTCAAAAGGACATCCCATAATATTAGACTGCAATATAAAGCTGACTATTACTATCATTATTTGTATGTATTTGTGACTAGGCTTCATTATTTGTGACATATTTATTTGAATAATTTGTTTTATACATTATTTCTACTTTCTCAAATATCTCCACATTTTCGTCGAATTTAGTGGTTTTCAATATCTAGAGCATAAATGTGGTAATAGCTTAGATCTAGAGCATAAATGTGGTAATAGCTTAGATCTAGAGCATAAATGTGGTGATAGCTTAGATCTAGAGCATAAATGTGGTAATAGCTTAGATCTATAGCATAAATGTGGTAATAGCTTAGATCTAGAGCATAAATGTGGTAATAGCTTAGATCTAGAGCATAAATGTGGTAATAGCTTAGATCTAGAGCATAAATGTTGTAATAGCTTAGATCTAGAGCATAAATGTTGTAATAGCTTAGATCTAGAGCATAAATGTGGTAATAGCTTAGATCTAGAGCATAAATGTTGTAATAGCTTAGATCTAGAGCATAAATGTGGTAATAGCTTAGATTTGTGATTGGTAACCCAAAACTACCTTAACTGTCACTCTTTCAGTCTCACTCGCAACCAACCTTTGGCCTATCATTGTTAACGGCTCCTCACAGAAAGCCTTTGCCACAATCTCTATTTACTCTTGCAGTGGTAATTTCGGTAGCAATTTTTCTTTATGATGAAGTTGCTAGCATCTTCGTACAACTCTCTTTAGTCGTTTTTAACGATAATCACTGAGGCTGTTTGGCATTGATTTTTTCCCAAATCCCTTGGATAACTAGTTTTCACTCTACTGTTCCAGGTGATAGATTGTACATGTTCTCTTAAGTTATTTTGTGGGATTACAGTGGGCCTCTTCTTTTGTACTTCAGTAAGGAGCATCCAGGATGCACAAGAGGGTTGTAACCGTCCTCTTTATGTGTTATGGGGTCGCTGTGCTCGAGAGTTAAGGCACTCGTCTTTTAAAGCGATGAACGGAAACGGCGTGTTTGAGCCATGCAGGTTTCAAGGGACCCCTAGTCTCAACGCAGGTGGTACCAGAGTGCCTGCATCCTGAACTACCTCCATTTGTCTTGACTTACACGGTGCTTGTCATAAGTTTTTACCCGGACTATGAAGGAGAAGGAGGAGAAAGTTGAACATTTGCACAAATGTAGCTTATTTAATTTGGACTGGACTTGAGAAGTATGAATTTCCCTCCTTGACGGGTTTACCAGATATGGTGCATGGCGCAACACACCTTATTGACCGGATCTGCTACTCTAACGGTTTGTCAGAACAATGAAGAAATCAGAGGCCAGAACTGTGATAACATTTTTGATGTTACAGGGAGAAACACCTACAGTCATACACAGGGAGATTTGATGTTACAGGGAGAAACACCTACAGACATACACAGAGACATTTGATGTTACAAGGAGAAACACCTACATACATGCACAGGGAGATTTGATGTTACAGGGAGAAACACCTACAGACATACACAGGGAGATTTGATGTTACAGGGAGAAACACCTACAGACATACACAGGTAGATTTGATATTACAGGGAGAAACACCTACAGACATACACAGGGAGATTGAACCAGTGTTTGTCTGACAGCGTACGAAGAAGAAGAAGAAGAACCAGTGATTGAGGAATTCTGTCCATCGTATGTTTTTGTAAAAAACTGGTGTAGGCAGTTTAATTGTGGCCGTTCTCATGTTGCTGATCTTCCTAGATAAGGAAGACCATCCTCAGAGTGCAGCGATGAAAATGCTGCAAGAGTGAAGAAAATCATTGACCAGGATAGGAAAATGACAATTGCAAAGATATCTAGGTGAGCAAAACTGAATGAAAGTACATTTTTATGATTTTACACAACAGACTGAACATGAGAAAAGTGTGTGCCCGCTGGGTCCCGCGTTTTCTGACATGTGAACAGAAACAAGCGAGGTTTGATTGCTGTGGCCAGCTGCTAAAATATGTCGGTCGAAAAACATGTTGCCGACCATGGTGATAATAGATGAGACTTGGGTTCACCATTATGACACAGATTTTTTCTTTTCTCAAAACTTAAAAAACAGCTGAAAGGAAATCATCCTGACAGTGACGAAGATGTCATACTGGCTTGTGATAACTGGTTTAGTTCGAAAAATAGGTTACTTTATTCTAAAGGTCTTTTTCAAAGTCACGCAGAAATGTATAAATTCAGGTGGTGTATAAATTCATTGTGCCAAATTTAAACTTTCTCCACCTACTCCTTCATGGTCAGGGTAAAGACTTATCACAAGCCTTGTCTGTCTTGCCACTGGTCCAATGTAGCTCGGGACCAGAGAGTGAGGTTGATGACCAGCGCCGTTACTTCCTCACTATAATCCAAATACAGCGCAAGTTACATCATCAAGATAAAACTGTCTGATGATGTCGCCACCATTGATTGCGATGGACAACTAACTTTAACTTAAATGTAATGACCTTCTAAGATTTTTCTTGACTCACTTGTGTTAACTGACTATTTCAATGAATTCAGTTTCTTTCTAAAATCTTTATTAACTGACTTTCGCATCTTTTGTTCGATTTTTCAAAATATTTAAAAAAATCCATTTTAATTGTTTATCACTTTTGTTAATTGTTTGTTTTAAAGCAATTATTTTTTTTTTAAATCGATATTTATTGTCTTACCAATATTTAAAACAAAAAATGGTTATTTATTGGTTTTTCTAAGCTCAATATTCATCAACTTTTTCTAGACATAAAAATAAATTGTTGGTTTTTCTAAGCTCAATATTCATAAACTTTTTCTAGACTTATAAAAATAAATTGTTGGTTTTTCTAAGCTCAATATTCATCAACTTTTTCTAGACATAAAAATAAATTGTTGGTTTTTCTAAGCTCAATATTCATCAACTTTTTCTAGACATAAAAATAAATTGTTGGTTTTTCTAAGCTCAATATTCATCAACTTTTTCTATACTTAAAAATAAATTGTTGGTTTTTGTAAGCTCAATATTCATCAACTTTTTCTAGACATAAAAATAAATTGTTGGTTTTTCTAAGCTCAATATTCATCAACTTTTTCTAGACATAAAAATAAATTGTTGGTTTTTCTAAGCTCAATATTCATCAACTTTTTCTAGACAAAAATAAATTGTTGGTTTTTCTAAGCTCAATATTCATCAACTTTTTCTAGACATAAAAATAAATTGTTGGTTTTTCTAAGCTCAATATTCATCAACTTTTTCTAGACAAAAATAAATTGTTGGTTTTTCTAAGCTCAATATTCATCAACTTTTTCTAGACATAAAAATAAATTGTTGGTTTTTCTCAAGTCAATATTCATAAACTTTTTCTAGACATAAAAATAAATTGTTGGTTTTTCTCAAGTCAATATTCATCAACTTTTTCTAGACATAAAAATAAATTGTTGGTTTTTCTAAGCTCAATATTCATCAACTTTTTCTAGACATAAAAATAAATTGTTGGTTTTTCTAAGCTCAATATTCATCAACTTTTTCTAGACATAAAAATAAATTGTTGGTTTTTCTAAGCTCAATATTCATCAACTTTTTCTAGACAAAAATAAATTGTTGGTTTTTCTAAGCTCAATATTCATCAACTTTTTCTAGACAAAAATAAATTGTTGGTTTTTCTAAGCTCAATATTCATCAACTTTTTCTAGACAAAAATAAATTGTTGGTTTTTCTAAGCTCAATATTCATCAACTTTTTCTAGACATAAAAATAAATTGTTGGTTTTTCTAAGCTCAATATTCATCAACTTTTTCTAGACATAAAAATAAATTGTTGGTTTTTCTAAGCTCAATATTCATCAACTTTTTCTAGACAAAAATAAATTGTTGGTTTTTCTAAGCTCAATATTCATCAACTTTTTCTAGACATAAAAATAAATTGTTGGTTTTTCTAAGCTCAATATTCATCAACTTTTTCTAGACATAAAAATAAATTGTTGGTTTTTCTAAGCTCAATATTCATCAACTTTTTCTAGACATAAAAATAAATTGTTGGTTTTTCTAAGCTCAATATTCATCAACTTTTTCTAGACATAAAAATAAATTGTTGGTTTTTCTAAGCTCAATATTCATCAACTTTTTCTAGACATAAAAATAAATTGTTGGTTTTTCTAAGCTCAATATTCATCAACTTTTTCTAGACATAAAAATAAATTGTTGGTTTTTCTAAGCTCAATATTCATCAACTTTTTCTAGACAAAAATAAATTGTTGGTTTTTCTAAGCTCAATATTCATTAACTTTTTCTAGACATAAAAATAAATTGTTGGTTTTTCTAAGCTCAATATTCATCAACTTTTTCTAGACATAAAAATAAATTGTTGGTTTTTCTAAGCTCAATATTCATCAACTTTTTCTAGACATAAAAATAAATTGTTGGTTTTTCTAAGCTCAATATTCATCAACTTTTTCTAGACAAAAATAAATTGTTGGTTTTTCTAAGCTCAATATTCATCAACTTTTTCTAGACAAAAATAAATTGTTGGTTTTTCTAAGCTCAATATTCATCAACTTTTTCTAGACAAAAATAAATTGTTGGTTTTTCTAAGCTCAATATTCATCAACTTTTTCTAGACATAAAAATAAATTGTTGGTTTTTCTAAGCTCAATATTCATCAACTTTTTCTAGACATAAAAATAAATTGTTGGTTTTTCTAAGCTCAATATTCATCAACTTTTTCTAGACAAAAATAAATTGTTGGTTTTTCTAAGCTCAATATTCATCAACTTTTTCTAGACAAAAATAAATTGTTGGTTTTTCTAAGCTCAATATTCATCAACTTTTTCTAGACAAAAATAAATTGTTGGTTTTTCTAAGCTCAATATTCATCAACTTTTTCTAGACATAAAAATAAATTGTTGGTTTTTCGAAGCTCAATATTCATCAACTTTTTCTAGACATAAAAATAAATTGTTGGTTTTTCTAAGCTCAATATTCATCAACTTTTTCTAGACATAAAAATAAATTGTTGGTTTTTCTAAGCTCAATATTCATCAACTTTTTCTAGACATAAAAATAAATTGTTGGTTTTTCTAAGCTCAATATTCATCAACTTTTTCTAGACATAAAAATAAATTGTTGGTTTTTCTAAGCTCAATATTCATCAACTTTTTCTAGACATATAAAAATAAATTGTTGGTTTTTCTAAGCTCAATATTCATCAACTTTTTCTAGACATAAAAATAAATTGTTGGTTTTTCTAAGCTCAATATTCATCAACTTTTTCTAGACATAAAAATAAATTGTTGGTTTTTCTAAGCTCAATATTCATCAACTTTTTCTAGACATAAAAATAAATTGTTGGTTTTTCTAAGCTCAATATTCATCAACTTTTTCTATACATAAAAATAAATTGTTGGTTTTTGTAAGCTCAATATTCATCAACTTTTTCTAGACATAAAAATAAATTGTTGGTTTTTCTAAGCTCAATATTCATCAACTTTTTCTAGACATAAAAATAAATTGTTGGTTTTTCTAAGCTCAATATTCATCAACTTTTTCTATACTTAAAAATAAATTGTTGGTTTTTGTAAGCTCAATATTCATCAACTTTTTCTAGACATAAAAATAAATTGTTGGTTTTTCTAAGCTCAATATTCATCAACTTTTTCTAGACATAAAAATAAATTGTTGGTTTTTCTAAGCTCAATATTCATCAACTTTTTCTAGACAAAAATAAATTGTTGGTTTTTCTAAGCTCAATATTCATCAACTTTTTCTAGACATAAAAATAAATTGTTGGTTTTTCTAAGCTCAATATTCATCAACTTTTTCTAGACAAAAATAAATTGTTGGTTTTTCTAAGCTCAATATTCATCAACTTTTTCTAGACATAAAAATAAATTGTTGGTTTTTCTCAAGTCAATATTCATAAACTTTTTCTAGACATAAAAATAAATTGTTGGTTTTTCTCAAGTCAATATTCATCAACTTTTTCTAGACATAAAAATAAATTGTTGGTTTTTCTAAGCTCAATATTCATCAACTTTTTCTAGACATAAAAATAAATTGTTGGTTTTTCTAAGCTCAATATTCATCAACTTTTTCTAGACATAAAAATAAATTGTTGGTTTTTCTAAGCTCAATATTCATCAACTTTTTCTAGACAAAAATAAATTGTTGGTTTTTCTAAGCTCAATATTCATCAACTTTTTCTAGACAAAAATAAATTGTTGGTTTTTCTAAGCTCAATATTCATCAACTTTTTCTAGACAAAAATAAATTGTTGGTTTTTCTAAGCTCAATATTCATCAACTTTTTCTAGACATAAAAATAAATTGTTGGTTTTTCTAAGCTCAATATTCATCAACTTTTTCTAGACAAAAATAAATTGTTGGTTTTTCTAAGCTCAATATTCATCAACTTTTTCTAGACATAAAAATAAATTGTTGGTTTTTCTCAAGTCAATATTCATAAACTTTTTCTAGACATAAAAATAAATTGTTGGTTTTTCTCAAGTCAATATTCATCAACTTTTTCTAGACATAAAAATAAATTGTTGGTTTTTCTAAGCTCAATATTCATCAACTTTTTCTAGACATAAAAATAAATTGTTGGTTTTTCTAAGCTCAATATTCATCAACTTTTTCTAGACATAAAAATAAATTGTTGGTTTTTGTAAGCTCAATATTCATCAACTTTTTCTAGACATAAAAATAAATTGTTGGTTTTTCTAAGCTCAATATTCATCAACTTTTTCTAGACATAAAAATAAATTGTTGGTTTTTCTAAGCTCAATATTCATCAACTTTTTCTAGACAAAAATAAATTGTTGGTTTTTCTAAGCTCAATATTCATCAACTTTTTCTAGACATAAAAATAAATTGTTGGTTTTTCTAAGCTCAATATTCATCAACTTTTTCTAGACATAAAAATAAATTGTTGGTTTTTCTAAGCTCAATATTCATCAACTTTTTCTAGACATAAAAATAAATTGTTGGTTTTTCTAAGCTCAATATTCATCAACTTTTTCTAGACAAAAATAAATTGTTGGTTTTTCTAAGCTCAATATTCATCAACTTTTTCTAGACAAAAATAAATTGTTGGTTTTTCTAAGCTCAATATTCATCAACTTTTTCTAGACAAAAATAAATTGTTGGTTTTTCTAAGCTCAATATTCATCAACTTTTTCTAGACATAAAAATAAATTGTTGGTTTTTCTAAGCTCAATATTCATCAACTTTTTCTAGACAAAAATAAATTGTTGGTTTTTCTAAGCTCAATATTCATCAACTTTTTCTAGACAAAAATAAATTGTTGGTTTTTCTAAGCTCAATATTCATCAACTTTTTCTAGACATAAAAATAAATTGTTGGTTTTTCTAAGCTCAATATTCATCAACTTTTTCTAGACATAAAAATAAATTGTTGGTTTTTCTAAGCTCAATATTCATCAACTTTTTCTAGACATAAAAATAAATTGTTGGTTTTTCTAAGCTCAATATTCATCAACTTTTTCTATACTTAAAAATAAATTGTTGGTTTTTGTAAGCTCAATATTCATCAACTTTTTCTAGACATAAAAATAAATTGTTGGTTTTTCTAAGCTCAATATTCATCAACTTTTTCTAGACATAAAAATAAATTGTTGGTTTTTCTAAGCTCAATATTCATCAACTTTTTCTAGACAAAAATAAATTGTTGGTTTTTCTAAGCTCAATATTCATCAACTTTTTCTAGACATAAAAATAAATTGTTGGTTTTTCTAAGCTCAATATTCATCAACTTTTTCTAGACAAAAATAAATTGTTGGTTTTTCTAAGCTCAATATTCATCAACTTTTTCTAGACATAAAAATAAATTGTTGGTTTTTCTCAAGTCAATATTCATAAACTTTTTCTAGACATAAAAATAAATTGTTGGTTTTTCTCAAGTCAATATTCATCAACTTTTTCTAGACATAAAAATAAATTGTTGGTTTTTCTAAGCTCAATATTCATCAACTTTTTCTAGACATAAAAATAAATTGTTGGTTTTTCTAAGCTCAATATTCATCAACTTTTTCTAGACATAAAAATAAATTGTTGGTTTTTCTAAGCTCAATATTCATCAACTTTTTCTAGACAAAAATAAATTGTTGGTTTTTCTAAGCTCAATATTCATCAACTTTTTCTAGACAAAAATAAATTGTTGGTTTTTCTAAGCTCAATATTCATCAACTTTTCTAGACAAAAAATAAATTGTTGGTTTTTCTAAGCTCAATATTCATCACTTTTTCTAGACATAAAAATAAATTGTTGGTTTTTCTAAGCTCAATATTCATCAACTTTTTCTAGACAAAAATAAATTGTTGGTTTTTCTAAGCTCAATATTCATCAACTTTTTCTAGACATAAAAATAAATTGTTGGTTTTTCTCAAGTCAATATTCATCAACTTTTTCTAGACATAAAAATAAATTGTTGGTTTTTCTAAGCTCAATATTCATCAACTTTTTCTAGACATAAAAATAAATTGTTGGTTTTTCTAAGCTCAATATTCATCAACTTTTTCTAGACATAAAAATAAATTGTTGGTTTTTCTAAGCTCAATATTCATCAACTTTTTCTAGACATAAAAATAGAATTGTTGGTTTTCTAAGCTCAATATTCATCAACTTTTTCTAGACATAAAAATAAATTGTTGGTTTTTCTAAGCTCAATATTCATCAACTTTTTCTAGACAAAATAAATTGTTGGTTTTTCTAAGCTCAATATTCATCAACTTTTTCTAGACATAAAATAAATTGTTGCGTTTTTTAAGATCAATATCATCAAACTTTTTCTCAGAACATGAAAAATAAATTGTTGGTTTTTCTAAGCTCAATATTCATCAACTTTTTCTAGACATAAAAATAAATTGTTGGTTTTTCTAAGCTCAATATTCATCAACTTTTTCTAGACATAGAAAATAAATTGTTGGTTTTTCTAAGCTCAATATTCATCAACTTTTTCTAGACAAAAATAAATTGTTGGTTTTTCTAAGCTCAATATTCATCAACTTTTTCTAGACAAAAATAAATTGTTGGTTTTTCTAAGCTCAATATTCATCAACTTTTTCTAGACAAAAATAAATTGTTGGTTTTTCTAAGCTCAATATTCATCAACTTTTTCTAGACAAAAATAAATTGTTGGTTTTTCTAAGCTCAATATTCATCAACTTTTTCTAGACATAAAAATAAATTGTTGGTTTTTCTAAGCTCAATATTCATCAACTTTTTCTAGACATAAAAATAAATTGTTGGTTTTTCTAAGCTCAATATTCATCAACTTTTTCTAGACAAAAATAAATTGTTGGTTTTTCTAAGCTCAATATTCATCAACTTTTTCTAGACATAAAAATAAATTGTTGGTTTTTCTAAGCTCAATATTCATCAACTTTTTCTAGACATAAAAATAAATTGTTGGTTTTTCTAAGCTCAATATTCATCAACTTTTTCTAGACATAAAAATAAATTGTTGGTTTTTCTAAGCTCAATATTCATCAACTTTTTCTAGACATAAAAATAAATTGTTGGTTTTTCTAAGCTCAATATTCATCAACTTTTTCTAGACATAAAATAAATTGTTGGTTTTTCTAAGCTCAATATTCATCAACTTTTTCTAGACATAAAAATAAATTGTTGGTTTTTCTAAGCTCAATATTCATCAACTTTTTCTAGACATATAAAAATAAATTGTTGGTTTTTCTAAGCTCAATATTCATCAACTTTTTCTAGACATAAAAATAAATTGTTGGTTTTTCTAAGCTCAATATTCATCAACTTTTTCTAGACATAAAAATAAATTGTTGGTTTTTCTAAGCTCAATATTCATCAACTTTTTCTAGACATAAAAATAAATTGTTGGTTTTTCTAAGCTCAATATTCATCAACTTTTTCTAGACATAAAAATAAATTGTTGGTTTTTCTAAGCTCAATATTCATCAACTTTTTCTAGACATAAAAATAAATTGTTGGTTTTTCTAAGCTCAATATTCATCAACTTTTTCTAGACATAAAAATAAATTGTTGGTTTTTCTAAGCTCAATATTCATCAACTTTTTCTAGACATAAAAATAAATTGTTGGTTTTTCTAAGCTCAATATTCATCAACTTTTTCTAGACATATAAAAATAAATTGTTGGTTTTTCTAAGCTCAATATTCATCAACTTTTTCTAGACATAAAAATAAATTGTTGGTTTTTCTAAGCTCAATATTCATCAACTTTTTCTAGACATAAAAATAAATTGTTGGTTTTTCTAAGCTCAATATTCATCAACTTTTTCTAGACATAAAAATAAATTGTTGGTTTTTCTAAGCTCAATATTCATCAACTTTTTCTATACATAAAAATAAATTGTTGGTTTTTGTAAGCTCAATATTCATCAACTTTTTCTAGACATAAAAATAAATTGTTGGTTTTTCTAAGCTCAATATTCATCAACTTTTTCTAGACATATAAAAATAAATTGTTGGTTTTTCTAAGCTCAATATTCATCAACTTTTTCTAGACATATAAAAATAAATTGTTGGTTTTTCTAAGCTCAATATTCATCAACTTTTTCTAGACATAAAAATAAATTGTTGGTTTTTCTAAGCTCAATATTCATCAACTTTTTCTAGACATAAAAATAAATTGTTGGTTTTTCTAAGCTCAATATTCATCAACTTTTTCTAGACATAAAAATAAATTGTTGGTTTTTCTAAGCTCAATATTCATCAACTTTTTCTAGACATATAAAAATAAATTGTTGGTTTTTCTAAGCTCAATATTCATCAACTTTTTCTAGACATAAAAATAAATTGTTAGTTTTTCTAAGCTCAATATTCATCAACTTTTTCTAGACATAAAAATAAATTGTTGGTTTTTCTAAGCTCAATATTCATCAACTTTTTCTAGACATAAAAATAAATTGTTGGTTTTTCTAAGCTCAATATTCATCAACTTTTTCTAGACATAAAAATAAATTGTTGGTTTTTCTAAGCTCAATATTCATCAACTTTTTCTAGACATAAAAATAAATTGTTGGTTTTTCTAAGCTCAATATTCATCAACTTTTTCTAGACATAAAAATAAATTGTTGGTTTTTCTAAGCTCAATATTCATCAACTTTTTCTAGACATAAAAATAAATTGTTGGTTTTTCTAAGCTCAATATTCATCAACTTTTTCTAGACATAAAAATAAATTGTTGGTTTTTCTAAGCTCAATATTCATCAACTTTTTCTAGACAAAAATAAATTGTTGGTTTTTCTAAGCTCAATATTCATCAACTTTTTCTAGACATAAAAATAAATTGTTGGTTTTTCTAAGCTCAATATTCATCAACTTTTTCTAGACATAAAAATAAATTGTTGGTTTTTCTAAGCTCAATATTCATCAACTTTTTCTAGACATAAAAATAAATTGTTGGTTTTTCTAAGCTCAATATTCATCAACTTTTTCTAGACAAAAATAAATTGTTGGTTTTTCTAAGCTCAATATTCATCAACTTTTTCTAGACAAAAATAAATTGTTGGTTTTTCTAAGCTCAATATTCATCAACTTTTTCTAGACAAAAATAAATTGTTGGTTTTTCTAAGCTCAATATTCATCAACTTTTTCTAGACATAAAAATAAATTGTTGGTTTTTCTAAGCTCAATATTCATCAACTTTTTCTAGACATAAAAATAAATTGTTGGTTTTTCTAAGCTCAATATTCATCAACTTTTTTTAGACAAAAATAAATTGTTGGTTTTTCTAAGCTCAATATTCATCAACTTTTTCTAGACAAAAATAAATTGTTGGTTTTTCTAAGCTCAATATTCATCAACTTTTTCTAGACAAAAATAAATTGTTGGTTTTTCTAAGCTCAATATTCATCAACTTTTTCTAGACATAAAAATAAATTGTTGGTTTTTCTAAGCTCAATATTCATCAACTTTTTCTAGACATAAAAATAAATTGTTGGTTTTTCTAAGCTCAATATTCATCAACTTTTTCTAGACAAAAATAAATTGTTGGTTTTTCTAAGCTCAATATTCATCAACTTTTTCTAGACATAAAAATAAATTGTTGGTTTTTCTAAGCTCAATATTCATCAACTTTTTCTAGACATAAAAATAAATTGTTGGTTTTTCTAAGCTCAATATTCATCAACTTTTTCTAGACATAAAAATAAATTGTTGGTTTTTCTAAGCTCAATATTCATCAACTTTTTCTAGACATAAAAATAAATTGTTGGTTTTTCTAAGCTCAATATTCATCAACTTTTTCTAGACAAAAATAAATTGTTGGTTTTTCTAAGCTCAATATTCATCAACTTTTTCTAGACATAAAAATAAATTGTTGGTTTTTCTAAGCTCAATATTCATCAACTTTTTCTAGACATAAAAATAAATTGTTGGTTTTTCTAAGCTCAATATTCATCAACTTTTTCTAGACATAAAAATAAATTGTTGGTTTTTCTAAGCTCAATATTCATCAACTTTTTCTAGACATAAAAATAAATTGTTGGTTTTTCTAAGCTCAATATTCATCAACTTTTTCTAGACATAAAAATAAATTGTTGGTTTTTCTAAGCTCAATATTCATCAACTTTTTCTAGACATAAAAATAAATTGTTGGTTTTTCTAAGCTCAATATTCATCAACTTTTTCTAGACATAAAAATAAATTGTTGGTTTTTCTAAGCTCAATATTCATCAACTTTTTCTAGACATAAAAATAAATTGTTGGTTTTTCTAAGCTCAATATTCATCAACTTTTTCTAGACATATAAAAATAAATTGTTGGTTTTTCTAAGCTCAATATTCATCAACTTTTTCTAGACATAAAAATAAATTGTTGGTTTTTCTAAGCTCAATATTCATCAACTTTTTCTAGACATAAAAATAAATTGTTGGTTTTTCTAAGCTCAATATTCATCAACTTTTTCTAGACATAAAAATAAATTGTTGGTTTTTCTAAGCTCAATATTCATCAACTTTTTCTATACATAAAAATAAATTGTTGGTTTTTGTAAGCTCAATATTCATCAACTTTTTCTAGACATACAAATAAATTGTTGGTTTTTCTAAGCTCAATATTCATCAACTTTTTCTAGACATATAAAAATAAATTGTTGGTTTTTCTAAGCTCAATATTCATCAACTTTTTCTAGACATATAAAAATAAATTGTTGGTTTTTCTAAGCTCAATATTCATCAACTTTTTCTAGACATAAAAATAAATTGTTGGTTTTTCTAAGCTCAATATTCATCAACTTTTTCTAGACATAAAAATAAATTGTTGGTTTTTCTAAGCTCAATATTCATCAACTTTTTCTAGACATAAAAATAAATTGTTGGTTTTTCTAAGCTCAATATTCATCAACTTTTTCTAGACATATAAAAATAAATTGTTGGTTTTTCTAAGCTCAATATTCATCAACTTTTTCTAGACATAAAAATAAATTGTTGGTTTTTCTAAGCTCAATATTCATCAACTTTTTCTAGACATAAAAATAAATTGTTGGTTTTTCTAAGCTCAATATTCATCAACTTTTTCTAGACATATAAAAATAAATTGTTGGTTTTTCTAAGCTCAATATTCATCAACTTTTTCTAGACATAAAAATAAATTGTTGGTTTTTCTAAGCTCAATATTCATCAACTTTTTCTAGACATAAAAATAAATTGTTGGTTTTTCTAAGCTCAATATTCATCAACTTTTTCTAGACATAAAAATAAATTGTTGGTTTTTCTAAGCTCAATATTCATCAACTTTTTCTAGACATAAAAATAATTTGTTGGTTTTTCTAAGCTCAATATTCATCAACTTTTTCTAGACATAAAAATAAATTGTTGGTTTTTCTAAGCTCAATATTCATCAACTTTTTCTAGACATAAAAATAAATTGTTGGTTTTTCTAAGCTCAATATTCATCAACTTTTTCTAGACATAAAAATAAATTGTTGGTTTTTCTAAGCTCAATATTCATCAACTTTTTCTAGACATAAAAATAAATTGTTGGTTTTTCTAAGCTCAATATTCATCAACTTTTTCTAGACATAAAAATAAATTGTTGGTTTTTCTAAGCTCAATATTCATCAACTTTTTCTAGACATATAAAAATAAATTGTTGGTTTTTCTAAGCTCAATATTCATCAACTTTTTCTAGACATAAAAATAAATTGTTGGTTTTTCTAAGCTCAATATTCATCAACTTTTTCTAGACATAAAAATAAATTGTTGGTTTTTCTAAGCTCAATATTCATCAACTTTTTCTAGACATAAAAATAAATTGTTGGTTTTTCTAAGCTCAATATTCATCAACTTTTTCTAGACATAAAAATAAATTGTTGGTTTTTCTAGGCTCAATATTCATCAACTTTTTCTAGACATAAAAATAAATTGTTGGTTTTTCTAAGCTCAATATTCATCAACTTTTTCTAGACATAAAAATAAATTGTTGGTTTTTCTAAGCTCAATATTCATCAACTTTTTCTAGACATAAAAATAAATTGTTGGTTTTTCTAAGCTCAATATTCATCAACTTTTTCTAGACATATAAAAATAAATTGTTGGTTTTTCTAAGCTCAATATTCATCAACTTTTTCTAGACATAAAAATAAATTGTTGGTTTTTCTAAGCTCAATATTCATCAACTTTTTCTAGACATAAAAATAAATTGTTGGTTTTTCTAAGCTCAATATTCATCAACTTTTTCTAGACATAAAAATAAATTGTTGGTTTTTGTAAGCTCAATATTCATCAACTTTTTCTAGACATAAAAATAAATTGTTGGTTTTTGTAAGCTCAATATTCATCAACTTTTTCTAGACATAAAAATAAATTGTTGGTTTTTCTAAGCTCAATATTCATCAACTTTTTCTAGACATAAAAATAAATTGTTGGTTTTTCTAAGCTCAATATTCATCAACTTTTTCTATACATAAAAATAAATTGTTGGTTTTTGTAAGCTCAATATTCATCAACTTTTTCTAGACATAAAAATAAATTGTTGGTTTTTCTAAGCTCAATATTCATCAACTTTTTCTAGACATAAAAATAAATTGTTGGTTTTTCTAAGCTCAATATTCATCAACTTTTTCTAGACATAAAAATAAATTGTTGGTTTTTCTAAGCTCAATATTCATCAACTTTTTCTAGACATAAAAATAAATTGTTGGTTTTTCTAAGCTCAATATTCATCAACTTTTTCTAGACATAAAAATAAATTGTTGGTTTTTCTAAGCTCAATATTCATCAACTTTTTCTAGACATAAAAATAAATTGTTGGTTTTTCTAAGCTCAATATTCATCAACTTTTTCTAGACATATAAAAACAAATTGTTGGTTTTTCTAAGCTCAATATTCATCAACTTTTTCTAGACATAAAAATAAATTGTTGGTTTTTCTAAGCTCAATATTCATCAACTTTTTCTAGACATAAAAATAAATTGTTGGTTTTTCTAAGCTCAATATTCATCAACTTTTTCTAGACATAAAAATAAATTGTTGGTTTTTCTAAGCTCAATATTCATCAACTTTTTCTAGACATAAAAATAAATTGTTGGTTTTTCTAAGCTCAATATTCATCAACTTTTTCTAGACATAAAAATAAATTGTTGGTTTTTGTAAGCTCAATATTCATCAACTTTTTCTAGACATAAAAATAAATTGTTGGTTTTTCTAAGCTCAATATTCATCAACTTTTTCTAGACATATAAAAATAAATTGTTGGTTTTTCTAAGCTCAATATTCATCAACTTTTTCTAGACATATAAAAATAAATTGTTGGTTTTTCTAAGCTCAATATTCATCAACTTTTTCTAGACATAAAAATAAATTGTTGGTTTTTCTAAGCTCAATATTCATCAACTTTTTCTAGACATAAAAATAAATTGTTGGTTTTTCTAAGCTCAATATTCATCAACTTTTTCTAGACATAAAAATAAATTGTTGGTTTTTCTAAGCTCAATATTCATCAACTTTTTCTAGACATATAAAAATAAATTGTTGGTTTTTCTAAGCTCAATATTCATCAACTTTTTCTAGACATAAAAATAAATTGTTGGTTTTTCTAAGCTCAATATTCATCAACTTTTTCTAGACATAAAAATAAATTGTTGGTTTTTCTAAGCTCAATATTCATCAACTTTTTCTAGACATAAAAATAAATTGTTGGTTTTTCTAAGCTCAATATTCATCAACTTTTTCTAGACATAAAAATAAATTGTTGGTTTTTCTAAGCTCAATATTCATCAACTTTTTCTAGACATATAAAAATAAATTGTTGGTTTTTCTAAGCTCAATATTCATCAACTTTTTCTAGACATAAAAATAAATTGTTGGTTTTTCTAAGCTCAATATTCATCAACTTTTTCTAGACATAAAAATAAATTGTTGGTTTTTCTAAGCTCAATATTCATCAACTTTTTCTAGACATAAAAATAAATTGTTGGTTTTTCTAAGCTCAATATTCATCAACTTTTTCTAGACATAAAAATAAATTGTTGGTTTTTCTAAGCTCAATATTCATCAACTTTTTCTATACATAAAAATAAATTGTTGGTTTTTGTAAGCTCAATATTCATCAACTTTTTCTAGACATAAAAATAAATTGTTGGTTTTTCTAAGCTCAATATTCATCAACTTTTTCTAGACATATAAAAATAAATTGTTGGTTTTTCTAAGCTCAATATTCATCAACTTTTTCTAGACATAAAAATAAATTGTTGGTTTTTCTAAGCTCAATATTCATCAACTTTTTCTAGACATATAAAAATAAATTGTTGGTTTTTCTAAGCTCAATATTCATCAACTTTTTCTAGACATAAAAATAAATTGTTGGTTTTTCTAAGCTCAATATTCATCAACTTTTTCTAGACATAAAAATAAATTGTTGGTTTTTCTAAGCTCAATATTCATCAACTTTTTCTAGACATAAAAATAAATTGTTGGTTTTTCTAAGCTCAATATTCATCAACTTTTTCTAGACATAAAAATAAATTGTTGGTTTTTCTAAGCTCAATATTCATCAACTTTTTCTATACATAAAAATAAATTGTTGGTTTTTCTAAGCTCAATATTCATCAACTTTTTCTAGACATAAAAATAAATTGTTGGTTTTTCTAAGCTCAATATTCATCAACTTTTTCTAGACATATAAAAATAAATTGTTGGTTTTTCTAAGCTCAATATTCATCAACTTTTTCTAGACATAAAAATAAATTGTTGGTTTTTCTAAGCTCAATATTCATCAACTTTTTCTAGACATAAAAATAAATTGTTGGTTTTTCTAAGCTCAATATTCATCAACTTTTTCTAGACATAAAAATAAATTGTTGGTTTTTCTAAGCTCAATATTCATCAACTTTTTCTAGACATAAAAATAAATTGTTGGTTTTTCTAAGCTCAATATTCATCAACTTTTTCTAGACATAAAAATAAATTGTTGGTTTTTCTAAGCTCAATATTCATCAACTTTTTCTAGACATAAAAATAAATTGTTGGTTTTTCTAAGCTCAATATTCATCAACTTTTTCTAGACATAAAAATAAATTGTTGGTTTTTCTAAGCTCAATATTCATCAACTTTTTCTAGACATAAAAATAAATTGTTGGTTTTTCTAAGCTCAATATTCATCAACTTTTTCTAGACATAAAAATAAATTGTTGGTTTTTCTAAGCTCAATATTCATCAACTTTTTCTAGACATATAAAAATAAATTGTTGGTTTTTCTAAGCTCAATATTCATCAACTTTTTCTAGACATAAAAATAAATTGTTGGTTTTTCTAAGCTCAATATTCATCAACTTTTTCTAGACATAAAAATAAATTGTTGGTTTTTCTAAGCTCAATATTCATCAACTTTTTCTAGACATAAAAATAAATTGTTGGTTTTTCTAAGCTCAATATTCATCAACTTTTTCTAGACATAAAAATAAATTGTTGGTTTTTCTAAGCTCAATATTCATCAACTTTTTCTATACATAAAAATAATTTGTTGGTTTTTGTAAGCTCAATATTCATCAACTTTTTCTAGACATAAAAATAAATTGTTGTTTTTTCTAAGCTCAATATTCATCAACTTTTTCTAGACATATAAAAATAAATTGTTGGTTTTTCTAAGCTCAATATTCATCAACTTTTTCTAGACATAAAAATAAATTGTTGGTTTTTCTAAGCTCAATATTCATCAACTTTTTCTAGACATAAAAATAAATTGTTGGTTTTTCTAAGCTCAATATTCATCAACTTTTTCTAGACATAAAAATAAATTGTTGGTTTTTCTAAGCTCAATATTCATCAACTTTTTCTATACATAAAAATAAATTGTTGGTTTTTGTAAGCTCAATATTCATCAACTTTTTCTAGACATAAAAATAAATTGTTGGTTTTTCTAAGCTCAATATTCATCAACTTTTTCTAGACATAAAAATAAATTGTTGGTTTTTCTAAGCTCAATATTCATCAACTTTTTCTAGACATAAAAATAAATTGTTGGTTTTTCTAAGCTCAATATTCATCAACTTTTTCTAGACATAAAAATAAATTGTTGGTTTTTCTAAGCTCAATATTCATCAACTTTTTCTAGACATAAAAATAAATTGTTGGTTTTTCTAAGCTCAATATTCATCAACTTTTTCTAGACATAAAAATAAATTGTTGGTTTTTCTAAGCTCAATATTCATCAACTTTTTCTAGACATAAAAATAAATTGTTGGTTTTTCTAAGCTCAATATTCATCAACTTTGTCTAGACAAAAATAAATTGTTGGTTTTTCTAAGCTCAATATTCATCAACTTTTTCTAGACATAAAAATAAATTGTTGGTTTTTCTAAGCTCAATATTCATCAACTTTTTCTAGACATAAAAATAAATTGTTGGTTTTTCTAAGCTCAATATTCATCAACTTTTTCTAGACATAAAAATAAATTGTTGGTTTTTCTAAGCTCAATATTCATCAACTTTTTCTAGACATATAAAAATAAATTGTTGGTTTTTCTAAGCTCAATATTCATCAACTTTTTCTAGACATAAAAATAAATTGTTGGTTTTTCTAAGCTCAATATTCATCAACTTTTTCTAGACATAAAAATAAATTGTTGGTTTTTCTAAGCTCAATATTCATCAACTTTTTCTAGACATAAAAATAAATTGTTGGTTTTTCTAAGCTCAATATTCATCAACTTTTTCTAGACATAAAAATAAATTGTTGGTTTTTCTAAGCTCAATATTCATCAACTTTTTCTAGACATAAAAATAAATTGTTGGTTTTTCTAAGCTCAATATTCATCAACTTTTTCTAGACATAAAAATAAATTGTTGGTTTTTCTAAGCTCAATATTCATCAACTTTTTCTAGACATAAAAATAAATTGTTGGTTTTTCTAAGCTCAATATTCATCAACTTTTTCTAGACATATAAAAATAAATTGTTGGTTTTTCTAAGCTCAATATTCATCAACTTTTTCTAGACATAAAAATAAATTGTTGGTTTTTCTAAGCTCAATATTCATCAACTTTTTCTAGACATAAAAATAAATTGTTGGTTTTTCTAAGCTCAATATTCATCAACTTTTTCTAGACATAAAAATAAATTGTTGGTTTTTCTAAGCTCAATATTCATCAACTTTTTCTAGACATAAAAATAAATTGTTGGTTTTTCTAAGCTCAATATTCATCAACTTTTTCTAGACATAAAAATAAATTGTTGGTTTTTCTAAGCTCAATATTCATCAACTTTTTCTAGACATAAAAATAAATTGTTGGTTTTTCTAAGCTCAATATTCATCAACTTTTTCTAGACATATAAAAATAAATTGTTGGTTTTTCTAAGCTCAATATTCATAAACTTTTTCTAGACATATAAAAATAAATTGTTGGTTTTTTTAAGCTCAATATTCATCAACTTTTTCTAGACATAAAAATAAATTGTTGGTTTTTCTAAGCTCAATATTCATCAACTTTTTCTAGACATAAAAATAAATTGTTGGTTTTTCTAAGCTCAATATTCATCAACTTTTTCTAGACATAAAAATAAATTGTTGGTTTTTCTAAGCTCAATATTCATCAACTTTTTCTAGACATATAAAAATAAATTGTTGGTTTTTCTAAGCTCAATATTCATAAACTTTTTCTAGACATAAAAATAAATTGTTGGTTTTTCTAAGCTCAATATTCATCAACTTTTTCTAGACATAAAAATAAATTGTTGGTTTTTCTAAGCTCAATATTCATCAACTTTTTCTAGACATAAAAATAAATTGTTGGTTTTTCTAAGCTCAATATTCATCAACTTTTTCTAGACATATAAAAATAAATTGTTGGTTTTTCTAAGCTCAATATTCATCAACTTTTTCTAGACATATAAAAATAAATTGTTGGTTTTTCTAAGCTCAATATTCATCAACTTTTTCTAGACATAAAAATAAATTGTTGGTTTTTCTAAGCTCAATATTCATCAACTTTTTCTAGACATATAAAAATAAATTGTTGGTTTTTCTAAGCTCAATATTCATCAACTTTTTCTAGACATATAAAAATAAATTGTTGGTTTTTCTAAGCTCAATATTCATCAACTTTTTCTAGACATAAAAATAAATTGTTGGTTTTTCTAAGCTCAATATTCATCAACTTTTTCTAGACATATAAAAATAAATTGTTGGTTTTTCTAAGCTCAATATTCATCAACTTTTTCTAGACATAAAAATAAATTGTTGGTTTTTCTAAGCTCAATATTCATCAACTTTTTCTAGACATAAAAATAAATTGTTGGTTTTTCTAAGCTCAATATTCATCAACTTTTTCTAGACATAAAAATAAATTGTTGGTTTTTCTAAGCTCAATATTCATCAACTTTTTCTAGACATAAAAATAAATTGTTCGTTTTTCTAAGCTCAATATTCATCAACTTTTTCTAGACATAAAAATAAATTGTTGGTTTTTCTAAGCTCAATATTCATCAACTTTTTCTAGACATAAAAATAAATTGTTGGTTTTTCTAAGCTCAATATTCATCAACTTTTTCTAGACATAAAAATAAATTGTTGGTTTTTCTAAGCTCAATATTCATCAACTTTTTCTAGACATATAAAAATAAATTGTTGGTTTTTCTAAGCTCAATATTCATCAACTTTTTCTAGACATAAAAATAAATTGTTGGTTTTTCTAAGCTCAATATTCATCAACTTTTTCTAGACATAAAAATAAATTGTTGGTTTTTCTAAGCTCAATATTCATCAACTTTTTCTAGACATAAAAATAAATTGTTGGTTTTTCTAAGCTCAATATTCATCAACTTTTTCTAGACATATAAAAATAAATTGTTGGTTTTTCTAAGCTCAATATTCATAAACTTTTTCTAGACATATAAAAATAAATTGTTGGTTTTTTTAAGCTCAATATTCATCAACTTTTTCTAGACATAAAAATAAATTGTTGGTTTTTCTAAGCTCAATATTCATCAACTTTTTCTAGACATAAAAATAAATTGTTGGTTTTTCTAAGCTCAATATTCATCAACTTTTTCTAGACATAAAAATAAATTGTTGGTTTTTCTAAGCTCAATATTCATCAACTTTTTCTAGACATATAAAAATAAATTGTTGGTTTTTCTAAGCTCAATATTCATCAACTTTTTCTAGACATAAAAATAAATTGTTGGTTTTTCTAAGCTCAATATTCATCAACTTTTTCTAGACATAAAAATAAATTGTTGGTTTTTCTAAGCTCAATATTCATCAACTTTTTCTAGACATATAAAAATAAATTGTTGGTTTTTCTAAGCTCAATATTCATCAACTTTTTCTAGACATATAAAAATAAATTGTTGGTTTTTCTAAGCTCAATATTCATCAACTTTTTCTAGACATAAAAATAAATTGTTGGTTTTTCTAAGCTCAATATTCATCAACTTTTTCTAGACATATAAAAATAAATTGTTGGTTTTTCTAAGCTCAATATTCATCAACTTTTTCTAGACATATAAAAATAAATTGTTGGTTTTTCTAAGCTCAATATTCATCAACTTTTTCTAGACATAAAAATAAATTGTTGGTTTTTCTAAGCTCAATATTCATCAACTTTTTCTAGACATATAAAAATAAATTGTTGGTTTTTCTAAGCTCAATATTCATGAACTTTTTCTAGACATAAAAATAAATTGTTGGTTTTTCTAAGCTCAATATTCATCAACTTTTTCTAGACATAAAAATAAATTGTTGGTTTTTCTAAGCTCAATATTCATCAACTTTTTCTAGACATAAAAATAAATTGTTGGTTTTTCTAAGCTCAATATTCATCAACTTTTTCTAGACATAAAAATAAATTGTTGGTTTTTCTAAGCTCAATATTCATCAACTTTTTCTAGACATATAAAAATAAATTGTTGGTTTTTCTAAGCTCAATATTCATAAACTTTTTCTAGACATATAAAAATAAATTGTTGGTTTTTCTAAGCTCAATATTCATCAACTTTTTCTAGACATAAAAATAAATTGTTGGTTTTTCTAAGCTCAATATTCATCAACTTTTTCTAGACATAAAAATAAATTGTTGGTTTTTCTAAGCTCAATATTCATAAACTTTTTCTAGACATAAAAATAAATTGTTGGTTTTTCTAAGCTCAATATTCATCAACTTTTTCTAGACATAAAAATAAATTGTTGGTTTTTCTAAGCTCAATATTCATCAACTTTTTCTAGACATAAAAATAAATTGTTGGTTTTTCTAAGCTCAATATTCATCAACTTTTTCTAGACATAAAAATAAATTGTTGGTTTTTCTAAGCTCAATATTCATCAACTTTTTCTAGACATAAAAATAAATTGTTGGTTTTTCTAAGCTCAATATTCATCAACTTTTTCTAGACATAAAAATAAATTGTTGGTTTTTCTAAGCTCAATATTCATCAACTTTTTCTAGACATAAAAATAAATTGTTGGTTTTTCTAAGCTCAATATTCATCAACTTTTTCTAGACATATAAAAATAAATTGTTGGTTTTTCTAAGCTCAATATTCATAAACTTTTTCTAGACATATAAAAATAAATTGTTGGTTTTTTTAAGCTCAATATTCATCAACTTTTTCTAGACATAAAAATAAATTGTTGGTTTTTCTAAGCTCAATATTCATCAACTTTTTCTAGACATAAAAATAAATTGTTGGTTTTTCTAAGCTCAATATTCATCAACTTTTTCTAGACATAAAAATAAATTGTTGGTTTTTCTAAGCTCAATATTCATCAACTTTTTCTAGACATAAAAATAAATTGTTGGTTTTTCTAAGCTCAATATTCATCAACTTTTTCTAGACATAAAAATAAATTGTTGGTTTTTCTAAGCTCAATATTCATCAACTTTTTCTAGACATAAAAATAAATTGTTGGTTTTTCTAAGCTCAATATTCATCAACTTTTTCTAGACATAAAAATAAATTGTTGGTTTTTCTAAGCTCAATATTCATCAACTTTTTCTAGACATATAAAAATAAATTGTTGGTTTTTCTAAGCTCAATATTCATAAACTTTTTCTAGACATATAAAAATAAATTGTTGGTTTTTTTAAGCTCAATATTCATCAACTTTTTCTAGACATAAAAATAAATTGTTGGTTTTTCTAAGCTCAATATTCATCAACTTTTTCTAGACATAAAAATAAATTGTTGGTTTTTCTAAGCTCAATATTCATCAACTTTTTCTAGACATAAAAATAAATTGTTGGTTTTTCTAAGCTCAATATTCATCAACTTTTTCTAGACATATAAAAATAAATTGTTGGTTTTTCTAAGCTCAATATTCATAAACTTTTTCTAGACATAAAAATAAATTGTTGGTTTTTCTAAGCTCAATATTCATCAACTTTTTCTAGACATAAAAATAAATTGTTGGTTTTTCTAAGCTCAATATTCATCAACTTTTTCTAGACATAAAAATAAATTGTTGGTTTTTCTAAGCTCAATATTCATCAACTTTTTCTAGACATATAAAAATAAATTGTTGGTTTTTCTAAGCTCAATATTCATAAACTTTTTCTAGACATATAAAAATAAATTGTTGGTTTTTTTAAGCTCAATATTCATCAACTTTTTCTAGACATAAAAATAAATTGTTGGTTTTTCTAAGCTCAATATTCATCAACTTTTTCTAGACATAAAAATAAATTGTTGGTTTTTCTAAGCTCAATATTCATCAACTTTTTCTAGACATAAAAATAAATTGTTGGTTTTTCTAAGCTCAATATTCATCAACTTTTTCTAGACATATAAAAATAAATTGTTGGTTTTTCTAAGCTCAATATTCATAAACTTTTTCTAGACATAAAAATAAATTGTTGGTTTTTCTAAGCTCAATATTCATCAACTTTTTCTAGACATAAAAATAAATTGTTGGTTTTTCTAAGCTCAATATTCATCAACTTTTTCTAGACATAAAAATAAATTGTTGGTTTTTCTAAGCTCAATATTCATCAACTTTTTCTAGACATATAAAAATAAATTGTTGGTTTTTCTAAGCTCAATATTCATCAACTTTTTCTAGACATATAAAAATAAATTGTTGGTTTTTCTAAGCTCAATATTCATCAACTTTTTCTAGACATAAAAATAAATTGTTGGTTTTTCTAAGCTCAATATTCATCAACTTTTTCTAGACATATAAAAATAAATTGTTGGTTTTTCTAAGCTCAATATTCATCAACTTTTTCTAGACATATAAAAATAAATTGTTGGTTTTTCTAAGCTCAATATTCATCAACTTTTTCTAGACATAAAAATAAATTGTTGGTTTTTCTAAGCTCAATATTCATCAACTTTTTCTAGACATATAAAAATAAATTGTTGGTTTTTCTAAGCTCAATATTCATGAACTTTTTCTAGACATAAAAATAAATTGTTGGTTTTTCTAAGCTCAATATTCATAAACTTTTTCTAGACATAAAAATAAATTGTTGGTTTTTCTAAGCTCAATATTCATCAACTTTTTCTAGACATAAAAATAAATTGTTGGTTTTTCTAAGCTCAATATTCATCAACTTTTTCTAGACATAAAAATAAATTGTTGGTTTTTCTAAGCTCAATATTCATCAACTTTTTCTAGACATAAAAATAAATTGTTGGTTTTTCTAAGCTCAATATTCATCAACTTTTTCTAGACATATAAAAATAAATTGTTGGTTTTTCTAAGCTCAATATTCATCAACTTTTTCTAGACATAAAAATAAATTGTTGGTTTTTCTAAGCTCAATATTCATCAACTTTTTCTAGACATAAAAATAAATTGTTGGTTTTTCTAAGCTCAATATTCATCAACTTTTTCTAGACATAAAAATAAATTGTTGGTTTTTCTAAGCTCAATATTCATCAACTTTTTCTAGACATAAAAATAAATTGTTGGTTTTTCTAAGCTCAATATTCATCAACTTTTTCTAGACATAAAAATAAATTGTTGGTTTTTCTAAGCTCAATATTCATCAACTTTTTCTAGACATATAAAAATAAATTGTTGGTTTTTCTAAGCTCAATATTCATCAACTTTTTCTAGACATAAAAATAAATTGTTGGTTTTTGTAAGCTCAATATTCATCAACTTTTTCTAGACATAAAAATAAATTGTTGGTTTTTCTAAGCTCAATATTCATCAACTTTTTCTAGACATAAAAATAAATTGTTGGTTTTTCTAAGCTCAATATTCATCAACTTTTTCTAGACATAAAAATAAATTGTTGGTTTTTCTAAGCTCAATATTCATCAACTTTTTCTAGACATAAAAATAAATTGTTGGTTTTTCTAAGCTCAATATTCATCAACTTTTTCTAGACATAAAAATAAATTGTTGGTTTTTCTAAGCTCAATATTCATCAACTTTTTCTAGGCATAAAAATAAATTGTTGGTTTTTCTAAGCTCAATATTCATCAACTTTTTCTAGACATATAAAAATAAATTGTTGGTTTTTCTAAGCTCAATATTCATAAACTTTTTCTAGACATAAAAATAAATTGTTGGTTTTTCTAAGCTCAATATTCATCAACTTTTTCTATACATAAAAATAAATTGTTGGTTTTTGTAAGCTCAATATTCATCAACTTTTTCTAGACATAAAAATAAATTGTTGGTTTTTCTAAGCTCAATATTCATCAACTTTTTCTAGACATAAAAATAAATTGTTGGTTTTTCTAAGCTCAATATTCATCAACTTTTTCTAGACATAAAAATAAATTGTTGGTTTTTCTAAGCTCAATATTCATCAACTTTTTCTAGACATAAAAATAAATTGTTGGTTTTTCTAAGCTCAATATTCATCAACTTTTTCTAGACATAAAAATAAATTGTTGGTTTTTCTAAGCTCAATATTCATAAACTTTTTCTAGACATAAAAATGAATTTTTGGTTTTTCTCAAGTCAATATTCATCAACTTTTTCTAGACATAAAAATAAATTGTTGGTTTTCCTAAAGTCAATATTCATAAACTTTTTCTAGACATAAAAATAAATTGTTGGTTTTCCTAAAGTCAATATTCATAAACTTTTTCTAGACTTATAAAAATAAATTGTTGGTTTTTCTAAGCTCAATATTCATAAATTTTTTCTAGACATAAAAATAAATTGTTGGTTTTTCTGAAGTCAATATTCATAAACATTTTCTAGACTTATAAAAATAAATTGTTGGTTTTTCTAAGCTCAATATTAAATGACTTTCCCTGATTTACTTGTGTTAGGAAAAAGCGTGGTTAAGGAGTTGTGATCTTGGCTTCTAAACACAACGTGCCGGATTAAACACCTCCGGCTCCGATTGACGGGTGGGTTTATTTCATGATGTGCATGAATCTGCCGGTCGGCCAGCTGGAAATAGATATGTGACGAAGTCATGTGACAATTCGGCGCTATCGTTGGGTTACGGATTGCACGTTTAAGGGTCGGACTTTCACAAATGAAAGGGACTGAGCACGTTTGGCGGCACCCGCGTGCAGTGATGTCTGTTCTATGAGACATCTTCCATGTTTCCGTAACTTTTCTAGTGCAATGCAATGATTTTCTAAAATCGATTTTCACCGACTTTTCTATTATTTACTTTCGTTTGCCGTTTGGTATAATGTAATGAATTTCAAAGATCGATATTTCCTTTATATTTTTCTGTCCAAGAGTTTGCAGGGTCCGAAAAGGGAGCACAAAATAGTGACCTGCCATACACATGTCGTAAGAGGCGATTAAGGAGGACTGCGCATGGAGCTGGCTACCGCAACCTGTTGAAACTTCAAGTCTTAAAAATGTCAGTAAATACTAGAGGAGCAAGATTTATTGACTTAACGTGTATTTGTTGAAGACTTATGCTCTACAGGGAACTAATTCGGGTTTGATTGAAAACTGATTGATCTATACCTTTATTAACTGTCTGGTTTAGTGTAGCGTAATTGACAGTGAGCTGGCTTACCATAATTGAGAGAACAGATTGGCAGGGCTCGAAATCACGTACGGAGAGAAACATATCTGGGACGTGGTTCGTGACTGGTACCACCGCTCCTTCAGTCGACCCAGCTGTATATGGATAACTGACGTATGCGTTGGGTAAGGCAAAAACAGCAAGGAATGGAACTGGCCACCCCACATCAAATAAGCTGCGTTTTAGCACATTAAGAGTTATCTTCATCCCTGACGGCAATTGTTGCCATAGGAATGACCTTCACTTTTCTTTTACCTTTCAATGCAGACATTAAATAAACTTGTCATCATCATTATCTCTTATCTTATCTCGTAGATGCTTCTTCTTCTTCTTCTTCTTCTTCTTCTTCTTCTTCTTCTTCTTCTTCTTTTTCGTTCGTTCTAAATCTTCCGCTAGCAAGCCCTGAAAAAAGCTTTGCAAGTAGCAGGTTATAGTCCAGAGAACGGAATACGTTGTGTAGTAGTTTACAGCTTGATTGCGATATTTACACCTGTCGATCAGCCACATCCTACTTCAGCAGGTATTCTTGAAACCGGTGTAGTCTTCCCTCTTCGATCCCTTCTACTTAGCTAGTCGGGACGATGAGGCTAACGTCTGGTCAGGCAAAACACACTCCTCAGGCAATGTTAGCCAGGGTCAGGAGAAATATACTGACCAAAACCCTCACCTGACCATCGCGTTGGTCGTCTTGGAAACGGGCTTTTGTCGAGGACAACAGTCTGGCTAACAAGGTGAGGTTCGACGTGATCCCCGTAGTAGTGAGCGACACGCAGATGAAGCCAAGCATAGCACAACCGCCTGGAGGACACCCGTCCACCTTCATCAGAGCGCTCGGGATGTGAGGAAAGCTACAACAATCTGGTACTTAACGTCCTTTTCATGTCGCACAAAAGAGTAACCTACTCACTTTGGGCATTAGGAAACAACAACAACTTAGCCAGTCTACTCTGGTGTGTAGATTCGTAAACAACAAACATGTTGTCCTTCTGACAGAGAACAGAGTAAGTGGCCTCACGACTAACCGAGGCTCACGAGTGGCATTACGTATTAAAATGTCACAGATCTGGGTGTGATGGTCTCTAATTTCTTAATTTCCCCTTTTCAATCTCTGCGCCATTTGCGACACGACTCCTGTCAAGGCTAAACTACGGAAACACACTATTGCAATTACTACATTGGGGCCGCCACTGCAGATTGCTCTACACAGGAAAACTTTACCCGAGCGTTTTGTGTGTGCTCGTCCATTTGTTGTTATTTTTTTGCGTGTAGCAATTTGTTTTAAAATGGTGTTTCTTAGCCCAAGCAGAACGCTCTTTATGAGTCTTTGTGGACATGAATTGGGGTGAATGAAGAGTTTCTCTTCTCTCCTTCCTAGTAAGAGATCCACAGGAAAGGGGGGTAGGGAGGAAGAGGGGGTAGAGAAAACTACCAACAACAGAATTAAAAAGTTGCATCCAGTTCACACAAGAGCATCGAGTTAAAAAAAAAAGTCCTTCTACGTTGCGACAAAATGTCCCACTCCAGGGACTTCCGTCAACAGGAATGACAATATTTAATTAATCTATAAAGATGGTCCCGAATCGGTTGGTTTTGTATTTGTCTCTTGCATAAATTAACTCATACTTATTTACGCTATCAGCAACATTTGGTTTGGAGTTCTAATGCAGCCATTTTGATTGTACATCTATGGTAAAAATGATGATTACCGCCAAGAGTTAGCGTTCGATGTGCAGTATGCCCCATGCCTCCTATTCTTACCAGTCTGCTAGAAGACTACATTTTGTCAGAATCGACATAACTCAGTGCGAACAATCCATGGATGGTTCTCATCCTCACACAAATACACACATATCTCATTTGTTTCCTTGTTCGTGAACTTTCTAGACGCTGACGATTTTAAACTTTCTTAGATTAACGTCTTTATACTGATTTAGAAGACTCTGCAGAGTCTGTATACAACCAGTTTCTTTTACATTCACGTGATCTAAAATAACTACGCGCAACCGATATATTCTTTCTCCTTCTTCTTCTTTTTCTTCTTCTTCTTCTTCTTATTATTTTTCTTCTTCTACGCTCGTTTTAAATCTTCCGCTACCAAGCCCTGAACATGGCTTTGCAAGCAGCAAGATGTAGTCCGGAGAACGGAATGCGTTGTGTCGCTAGTTTACAGCCTGACTGCGATATTTGCACATCTCGGTCCGGCACATCCGTCTCCGGCAGGATCTATTCTTTAATGCATAAATTGACCATGCGTCCACTATTTCCTATAGCAATGCATTCCAAGCATTTACCACTCTCTGACTAAAAAAATATTTTCTGGTATCAGACCTGAACATATCTGTAATTAATTTGTGGATGTGCTCTCTTGTTTTTGTAGGCGGCTCTATCTTGTGGATGTGCTCTCTTGTTTTTGTAGGCGGCTGTATTTGGAAAAACGTGTTATAGTCTAATTTATCCTTTTCATTGATCATCTTATAAGCATGTATTAAATACCATAGAGTTCTTTTTCTAGACACATAAGCCCGGTTTTTCTTAGTCTTTTCTCGGAACTATAATTCCTAAATCTCACTATCAGTTTTGACGCACTTCTCTGTATTCTTTCCATCATGTGTATATTCCCTCTGCGATAAGGACTCCACAGCTGAACACAGTACTGCAGTATAGCTCTAACTAATGTTCTATACACTTTGATTATCACTTCCACTTCCAGAAAATGCACTGACACATATTTTGTGACTTTGTGGTGTTCAGGCAAATGAGTTTTAATTTGTAAATTGCATATGTAAAAGTGCTGATATTAAGTTATAAAAAGGTTCAATAGTTTTTCGTATCAATTTCATTTGTTCTATTTGTCCGTATTTATGTTTGCTTTGTTAACTCAATCTACTGAACTGGGGGGAGCGTACGAGAAAATAAACATTTGACTTACGAACGCTTTACGATCATGTTCGAAAAATCGATTAGGTCACATCAGACGGGGTCCTATGCATAGTGTAAATATTTAGGATTGAAATTTGAAATGTCTTTTACAGAAATACTGCGAGGACTGTTCGCTAAGTTCGGGAGCTTAATTCTGTGTGTGAATGAACGAGAAGACATGCCGGCTAGTTGGTTCTTTCTCCTTCTCTCCGTCAAAGAAAGGACTATGTGATTGTATGCACTTATCCCAGTGTTACTGCGAACGACGAAAGCATCTGTGGTAGACACTTTTTGTAATACCTTCATTTGTCTCATCGCGTTCGCTTGATATTTTTAAACGTTATCGAAATGGAGAACTTTCATAGCTTTATTAATTTATGGGAAAGCAGAAGTCTCGCAAAGCAAGAACAGAGGGGCGTGGAGGGGTGGAGGAGCAACAGAATATTGTGTTTCGTCATTAAAAAAATTGCTCGTGGTGACAGAGCTGTGAGCCGGGTCATTGTCTTGGTGCAGAATCCAATTGCTGGTACGCAACTTCTCACGATGATGTCTCCGCACAACGCCACGGAGGTGTTGCGGGACTGTTTTCTAGAATTCAGTATTCACATTCTGTCCTCTAGGGACATTCTCATCAATGTCGAAAAACGCAATCAACATGATCTTGATATTGGATTTCACCTGTCGCGTTTTCTTCGGCATAGAAGATGACGCCCTTTGCTACTGGGAGGACATTTTATTTGTTTCCGGGTGATATCTATACACCCATCTTTCCTTGCCAGTCATTATCGAAGACATGAAATTAGGATAGTTTTTGGCTTGCAAAATTGACAAGCGATCGTCCATCCTTCTGCTTCACTATCGAGAGGCCGGACCACACGTTTTGCTGTCATCAGTCCCATAAACGAATTCCTAGCTACAACTTTAATTCATCTTCTTATATGTTTCTTATTTCTCTTTTTTTTCTTCTTTTTCTTCTTTTCCTGTTTTCTTCTTCTATTGCTTCTTCTTTTTCTTCTTCCTCCTCTTCTTCTTATTTTTCTTTTTTTTTCTTATAATTTTTCAGTGTTCGCCATGAAATGCACGTTTATAACGTGTTGTCGTGATTACAGCTAGGCAACGATATCTGCGACTATCCTTACAACACATCCAATTTCAACACTCCATTTTTGAAACCTAGGTTGCCTTTCCTCTCCGATCCCTAATCTCTTAACCAGACTACATGATTGCAGCCTGTATCCAGGACCATCACTTTGAGCCGGAATATAGCATTGGTCAGTTATGGGTCACTGACCCTGATGCAAACAGTCAACTTGAGTCGAATTTAGTCTTGGTCAATTATAGGTCACTGACCCTGATGCAAACAGTCAACTTAGGTCCCTTCTGCATCTTCGGACCCGATCAATATTCTAATTATCGTTTACAACTCTTTGATAGTCAGACGTCGATCAACGGGTATGAGTTCCTGCACACGTGCTACGGTCTAGTCGATGTGGGAGGTGAATGGTCTGCTTTCAAGAGAATAATTTTTTAGAAGGATCGGCGTCCACTTTCGAAATCTCTTAAATGGCATGTCAGGAAACTTAATCATTTCCATGTAAACTGTCTCCGCAGACGGCTCAGCATCGGTCGGTAGGACAGAGTGCCCAACTCTGAAGGGATCAACAGGGCTAGACCCTCTGGCATCCATATGCTGCTACAGAGAGTCCATATAAGATGAACATGGCATGTTGTTTGCTTGTCAGATGAGCGCCTCCCAAAACAATAGTTGTACGGTGAGCTCATAACAGGACAGCGCTTGCAGAGGTGACAAAAGAAACGATTTAAAGACATTCTAAAAGTTTCTTTGAAAAAGTTTCTCCATTGATGTTGCTGACTGGGAGCTGCTTGCTCCGAACCGGTCAACGTGGTGCACTGCTGTTCAACTTGGTGCTTGCACCGTTGAGCAGAGGACCACCACGGAGGCGCAGGAAAAGCGAGCTGCACGAATGGAAAGATGCAAGACTGCCTAACTAAAAATGCAGTTCGTGTGTGCCCTACGTGTGGTAGAGTTTGTAACGTTTAAATAGGGATGTACAATCACGTCTGAATAAACATGTCTGACGCTGTCGCCATCTTCTCTTGCGATGGGCAACTAGCTAATTATTGGGTGTGTGGTTATAAACAAATATGTATATACGGTATACACATATGTACGAATGTTGCATATATGTACGTGTCTGGTTTTTTTGGGTACATGCATACCTACATATAAGCATGGGTACGTGTGTGTGTGCGTGCGTGTGGGTGGGTGTGGGGGTGGGGGTGTCGGTGTGGGTGGGTGTGGGTGTGGGTGTGTGTGTGGGTTGGTGGGTTTTGGGTTGGGGGGGATGGATGGATATGTTTGCATATGTATGTATGTGTGTGTATAGGTGTATGTGTATATTTGTATGTGTGTGTGTAAATGTCCATAAATGTGTGCATATGCATATGTTGGTGTGTGTGTGTGAATACATATATATATATATATATATATATATATATATATATATATATATATATATATATATATATATATATATATATGCATGCATGTCCAAGTATATTTGTAAATGTATGTATGTGTATAAATTAAAAGGTATCTATGTGAATGTACACATATGCATACATTTTACTTTCACAAACAAATTTATATTCTCATTCACCTCACAAAATGTAACTACCACAATCTAACACTATCTCACGTTTCATCTCATGGGAAATTGTCACCTCATTATATTTGCCATCGCACAAAGTTTTTGTTTAAAATTGCGCAATAAATAATGTCATTTTTTTTATATTAAAAAAAAAATATCCACGTTGTATACACTCTATTGTCTTTCTTTCTTCTTCTTTGCGTTCACGATATTTGGCTGTGTTTTATCTGCAGGTCATTCGCCGTGATGAAATCTGAAGTCTTCACCAGGTCGGAGTGGGTGCCCCACAGCTTTTATCTCAGCTCCGCACCCTCTGGCCAGGTCTGGTATCTCATTTCCCTATAGAGTAGGCATTCCTGAAGAATGTGTTCAGGATTCTGGTCTCCTGTTCCACTTGGGCATTTATCTGTGTGCGAGATCTTTAGTCGGTATAGTTCTACTAGTCTGCAGTGACCGGTTCTCAGGCGAAATAAAGTAATTTGTTGATTTCTTTTGAGGTGGTGAATTGGGTCTGACGTAATGCTTATGTTTTTGTCTTCTCTCCATTAGTGTATTTACTGATTTCTTATAGATTTCTGCAGTTTGTGAATACAGCAATTTTTCTGTGTGATTGATTTTCTGTCTCAAGTATTATCAATGCTCGCAGGAGGGCATATATTCTGCTCTGAGTTTGTGGACGACTTTCCTGTTGGGAAAGCCTCTTCTGTCATGTTTCCCCTTTTGTGTCTTACACTTTATTGTAATCTACAAAACCGCCACATCCACGCCTTATTTGCTTATTCTAGAAAGTCTGTTAGTTATCACTTTTTCAGTTTGTTATTTAGTGTGTAAGATTGTCGAGTGCCCAAAATACTTGCCATTGCGCTCGTTGGTTCTAGTTTCTTTGCTGTTTAATACATTTCCTTAAGTGAAAATGACGAGATATTGCTAGCAAACGTATGTCCTATGGCACATAGTAATGTGTGATACTGCTGTGTGATACAGAAACTCAATAACACTGCAGCGTCTCCTTGGAAACTCATGTTTACCTAGGTGTGCTAGCACTAAAACCCTCATTAATGTTGTATTCTTCTATCTGATTACAGCGTGAGTGATCACATCGTTCGAATGAAAGGATTTATGTGTGTGAGTTGTTGAAATATTTTGCAATACTGAAGTTGATGTTTTCAGTCTACCTAGCTATAAATTGGTACCTCTTTGATACATTTTAGGAGGGCAATGCAGCGAGGAAGGGAACTATACCTCCCCATACAAAAAGCTAGAGCCTCATATACTAAGGTTTCTAATATTTGATCCCCACCGGCACACACTGTAATAGGCAGCATTGGCCCGTAGTGAGGAGTGGGGGCGTTAAGGATGTGTTACTTCCTCTTGTATTCATAATCCATACAATCTCCAGAATAGTCAACCACCTTGGGGAAACACTCACCGAGTTTATTTTCGAAAACGAACAGGACAGCTAGAGTTCACCAGGACAGCTAGACTACACCAGAGCGGCTTGACTACACCAGGACAGCTAGACTACACCAGGACAGCTAGACTACACCAGAGCGGCTTGACTACACCAGAGCGGCTTGACTACAGCAGGACAGCTAGACTACACCAGAGCGGCTTGACTACACCATGACAGCTAGACTACACCAGAGCGGCTTGACTACACCTGGACAGCTAGACTACACCAGGACAGCTAGACTACACCAGAGCAGCTTGACTACACCAGGACAGCTAGACTACACCAGATCGGCTTGACTACACCAGGACAGCTAGACTACACCAGCACAGCTACACTACACCAGGACAGCTACACTACACCAGGACAGCTACACTACACCAGGACAGCTACACTACACCAGGACAGCTACACTACACCAGCACAGCTACACTACACCAGGACAGCTACACTACAACAGGACAGCTACACTACACCGGGTCAGCTAGACTACACCAGGACAGCTACACTACACCAGCACAGCTACACTACACCAGGACAGCCAGACTACATCAGAGCGGCTTGACTACACCAGGACCGCCGTTGGAGGAGGAATAGGGTCTTGGTCAGCTCTGGTTCGTTGATCCAGATGCAAGCAGCCTTACATGAGTCGCTGACTGCTGCCAGCTCATTCACTGTGATACATCTTTGGTCCCGTTAATGGGGTTTCAATATCCTCATTGCAATTACAAATCTTCGAACGAGTCATGTATTGTTATTGTTCATTGTTATCTGCTCCTGCAGGACGATGAGGCTAACGTCTGGTCAGGCAAAACACACTGATCAGAGAATATTAGCCAGGGTCAGAAGAAATATACTGGCCAAAACCCTCACCTAATGGGACGATAAAACTAACGTCTGGTCAGGCAAAACACACTGATCAGAGAATATTAGCCAGGGTCAGAAGAAATATATCGGCCAAGACCCTCACCTGACGGGATGATGAGGCTAACGTCTGGTCAGGCAAAACACACTGATCAGAGAATATTAACCAGGGTCATAAGAAATATACTGGCCAAGACCCTCACCTGACCTCCACGTTGGTCGTCCTGGAAACGGGCTGTTGTCGAGGACAACAGTCTAGCTAACAAGGTGAGGTTCGACGTGATCTCTGCAGTAGTGAGCGACACGCAGATGAAGCCAAGTAAAGCACAACCGCTTGGAGGACCCCGGTCCACCTTCATCAGCACGCTCGACATCTGAGTAATACTGCAACCCGTCACTTAATACCCTTTTCAGGGGGCACATAAGAGTAAGCTACTCATTGTGGTAATTTGAAACAACAACAACTTGCTCCTGCCAAGAGTAGGTAGGTTGGTGTCCTCCATCTTCCTTGGATATTGTAGCCGTTCACAACGCTTTCCCTCAAAAATGGAACACGTATGCCGGGTTACTCTTTACAAACATAGTAGACATGACACGTACCATCGGTATTTGAAAGGGCAGACATTTGAAAGATACTTTCCCAGGAAACGAGATGTTCATTAAGTAAACCCGTTATAATATTAAACCCGCTTTGACTAGACAGTCTAGAAGAATATGATTGCGTCATTGCAGTAATCGCTTGTTGGATAGTCGAGAGAGAGAGAGAGTGTGTGTGTGTGTGTGTGTGTGTGTGTGTGTGTGTGTGTGTGTGTGGGGTGGGGGGTGGGGTGGACAAATCCGCACAACATAACACTTGCGTTATATGCACAGCACATGCCACATGGCACTATCGGAAAGTTCACATCAGACCAGTGACACTCAAGTTGCGGAAGGTGTGATGTCCGCGCATTTGTTTACAATCCACGCGTGCCGTAACTAGTTCTTCCAATTCTAAATAAATAAACTGAGGATGCTGTGGTCCGGAAGGTCAACATGTGATAAAACCAGGTATAATTAATGGCTCAGTGATCGCACCAAGACAAAAACAAAACGAAATTAATGTTATGAACACAAGGTCCAAACGAAAACAACTGACAATTCCCATAGAAAAAAAGACATTGTGCACATTTGTCGTTATTTGTTAGCTTTTTTTTTCTTTACCCCGACGAATACCTTCTATCCGTAACGTGCGTTTCGTTTGAATCTTTTGTCTTGGTCATGTCATGCATTACTTATTAGGTCTAGATTAAATATTAGCAAATAATATTTTAGTCAGAGAGTGGTGAATGCTTGGAATTCATTTCCATAGGAAGTAGAGGCGGTAAAAAAAATGAATATATTTAAGAATAAATTGGATGAGCATAGCTTTTAGAACAAGGAAATGTAAATGAAACCGGTTGTATACAGACTCTGTCGAGTCTTCTAAACCAGTATAAAGACGTTAAGTTAAGTTATAAATGTGTGTATCGCCTCTTCTAATTCCTTACCTTCCGTAACAAAGACAGACACTCTGAGATAGTCACTTCACAGGTGGATGCATACAGTTGAGAATGTTTTTTTCTCTTTTTGACATATGTCATCAGAGCAAGTCCACAACTGTAGTCAAACTGGATTACATTTTTGAATGCCTCCGCAAAAAATCTTGACATCAAAATGGCACGTTCACAGCTTTTAGAGTAATCGAAAACTGTAATCGCTGCCAGCTTATAGCAATGCCGCCGGAACAAATGAAATGACACTCACAATAATTGCTAAATCTACTTATTTATTTATGTTCTGACGATTTCAGTTGTCAACTGGTATATATTTCAAGTAAGCAGCGTTCAGCAAGAGCAACCGTAGCATTTTCTTTACTGTTATTAGTGACATCCCCATCAAGTAAACTGGCATGGTACTCTTCTGCGAGGTCTGTTGGCAACTCCATCAACAGACGTTTCTGTCCAGTTCATCTTTCATAACTTTTGACTGTCTCCAGTCTGACTGCAGGAGACAGGACTGTCAGGAGCTACAGAACTTAAATATGTACACCGATCTCACAATTCTAGAAACAGAAGTAAGGTTTGCTTTGATGAACATTGTTCGTTCTTGCGTTCTGCGGACATCCTTCAATTCTTTCATTGTTTATTAATTAACATTATCAACCAATTCATAAACGTTAAATTGATTGGGGAAAAACCCTCCGAGTGACATAATCTGGAAAGTTATTGTCAGTGGAAAAAATGTTGAAAAATAATGGGAGAGTTTCAAAACAACTCTACAGAATCAAAAAGAGGAATTTGTTTCATGTAGGAAGGTAACATAACACACGGAAAATTAATATGTGAGAATAGCGATGCTGCTAATCTACTCAAACAGTACTTTGGAGCAGTCTACACAAAAGAAAACTGCTAAAAGTTCTCAGATCCCATATATATTTTCCAAAGGGACATGGCTACAGAGGGATTAAGATCAGTCTTCATTTCGGAGGGAATAGTTTTGAATATATGAATCCAAAACTTATGTTTGAAATTAGAGACCTGCTTGCAAAACCATTAGTTTGATTATATTCTCAAACACCATTTGAGAAGGAGATTGTCCCAGGGGATTGAATAGATTCAGTAGTGATCCCCTTGTTAAAAAACAGCATATAATCAGATCGAGAAAATTCTAGACCAGCGAGCATAGTCTAGACAATGTTAATCAATAATAAAAAAAACCTTGTAATGCACTTGGACAAATTTAATCTAATCATGAATAGTCAGCATGGGTTAACTAAATGGATATCGAGTGGGTTAACTAAATGCATATCGAGCTTAACAAATCTATTAGAATGCATGGACGTGGTTACCAAATGATAGTTGGAGGGGAGCCAGTGGATGTTATTTATCTAGATTTTGAAAAGACCTTTGATTGAGTACCTCATCAAAGATTGTTTAGGAAGTTGAAATCACATATAAAAGGTGGCAAAGTTGTCAAATTGATAGAATATTGATTAACGGGGAAAAGGTGAGGTGAAACGTTGAGTGCCAAAGGGCTCGGTGTTGTGACCAATTTTGTTCTTTATATGTATATATATATATATTAATATATGATTTATTATTTTGATAATGACATCGTATCCATGATTGCAAAATGATCGAATGACGCAAAGCTTTGCAGAGGTGTCTCATCTAAAGCAGAAGTGCATATATTGAGGTAGGACTTAGATAACATTTTGAAATTGTCAGAGAGCTGGCAAATGTAGTTTAATGTAGATACATGTACGGTTATTCACATGGGTAAATCCAATATGAAACACAATTACAGAATGGGAGAGAACAATATTAAAAAGATAGATAAGGGAAAGGACCTAGGGGTTATACTAGATCATACAAGTGAAGTGAGTGAGCAAGTTCAGATAGCAGGGAAAAGGGCAAATGCAATGTTAGGTATGATAAAAAGAAATATTAAACATTAGAGCTTGAAGTGAAAGTCAATCTTTAAGTAGCATTAGTTAGATATAGATTGTAGTAATATGTACAGGCAAGGAGTCCTTATCGTAGAAGGGATATAAACATGCTGGATATAATTCAAAAAAGAGCGGCAAAACTGGTAGTGGAATTCCCGAATTACAGTTATGGGGAAAGACTCATAAAAACCGAGCCACACTGTCTTGAAAAGAAACGAATTTTAATTGATTTAATACAGACTTAAAAGATAACCAACGAAAAGGATAAATTAGACTATAGGAAGTTTTGAAAAATACAGCCATCTACAAGAACAAGAGGGTACAGCCACACATTATTATTATTATTATTATTACTATTTTCTTTGCGTTCGCCACAAATTAATTACAGACAGGTTCAGATTAGCTGCCAGGAAATATTTTTTTTTAGTCAGACTGGTGAATGCTTAAAACGCATTGCCACAGGAAATAGTG